>CM065817.1:137109230-138309230 GCA_033398695.1 Orobanche coerulescens
GCGGACCACAACCAAACCCTCTCGATTCCATAAAAATCCACAAAATATCCATGAATCCGTAGGAAAACTAAAGATACTAACAATATCAATCGCATACACCATGAATCCACCAACGAAACGGAACGAATCGGAAGAAAAACCCAAAACCCCCAAATTGATCGAAATAGGGTTTTAGAGCATTACCTTGGAAGATTCGAGTACTAAGATCCGTAGAACGCGCGTTAGATTTATTATCCGAGCCTCACAACCGAAAAGAAATGATGAAAATCGACCCCCGGATGAAGAATTCTCCCCCTCTATATCTCTCTCTCTCTCTTTCTCTCTTTCTCGCGCAGCGGTGGAAAAAAGGAAGAAATGAGCTGATAACGCTCAGACCAACACATTTATAGTGTAGCACAGCAGGACCTATCGGCCGATAGGCTGGCCGATAGGCCCGGCCGATACCCATACAGAAATGCCGGCAGTTGAGTCTTTCGGCCCACCCTATCGGCCGAAAGGCTTCCGGACGTGATCGGCCGATACCCATACAGAAATGCCGGCAGTTGAGTCTTTCGGCCCACCCTATCGGCCGAAAGGCTCTGAGTGCCCGACAGTGATGATCTTCCACTAAAACGACCATAACTCTCTCGTCCGGACTCCGATTGACTCACCGTTTGAACCATTGGAAAGCTAACTCGATGTTCTATAATATTGCAAAGATTTATAATTTTTGGAGTTACCAAAAATTAATGATGATCTAACAAAGACGAACTCATACTTAGAAAAGTCGTTTAGTAATCCTGAATTCAACAAAACGACACCGAAACCCGAACCTGAATACGAACCGAAGATACGGTTACGAAGTACTCACAAAGACGAATCTAAGAGCTAGTAGAACACACAATTCCGACCACCCGAAGGCTCGAGATTCGACAACGGAAGGTAATTACCCCAAACTTTGGGAAATTACGAAAATGGCCCAAATGCCCGAAAATCACCATACGTGATCGAATAACCAAACCGAAGTTCACAACACGTCTAACAAAGTTAAACGGACTTGCGGGAAACTCGAAACAGTAGTTTCGGTCGAGATTCGCAAGAATCGAACTCAAGTGCGGAAAAGTCGCTAAAAAGCACAGAACTCAACGAAACGACACCGAAACGAACTCGGATGTCAAAAAGTGTAGAATTAATCATTCTCAGAATGACGAAACGGTCATGAGCGAGTCGTCAAAACGGACTCCGACCGAGAAAAAAAAAAGAATTACCGGAAATCGAAAATTGCGGATATTACAGATTTAGGTTGTGGAAACCTAGGCTGTCGGGTCAGTGGTGTATGTTGAGTTGTTGTCTCGTCGGATTTTGTCTGACTGAGTCGTGTCGCGACGCGTCGTCTGAGTTTGTTGGTCGTGATTAGTATCGTGGGGCGATCATCATCTCCGTGCGACCTGTGGATGTAAGTCTCCCTTCTTTGTATTTGTGCTTCGTCTGATGCGAGTTACAGGTATGACTATGAGTTAATTGAAGGAATCCTCTTATGGATTTTGATTTCTTGATACGTGATTATTTGACTCTCATATTCCGTTCATGTGAGGAGCAGTGTTGCTCGATTGTGCATGTTGGACTGTATTTCTTTTATCCGCTGCGTGAGTTCTTTTGTAATGGCTTTCGGTATTTTACCGACTGAGTTTTATTTCAAAAATCAATTCCCTTAATCGAGTTTTGGCATTTTGGCCTTGAATGTTTTATGACGGTTTGATATATGATTATGTGAGTTCTTAAGCATTCTAGCCTAATAGATTTTCGAAAACCTTGAGTATCTTAGAAAATAAATTTCGAGACGTACCTTTAAAATGAATTATTTTCTCGCGGTACTTTCAAGGTGCCTTCTAGTGCCGCAGTATGTTTCAAAATTATTCCAATTGAGGACCAAAATATTTTTGAGATATTTTCAATTATTTTTTTTAGAAATGCAGTTGCTTAGACCCAAGTGTCGAATATTTTTGAAAGTTTCCATTTAAAGGAGAGTGTCCTCATTTTATCAAACGCAAGATGATTTTCAAGGTCTCGAAAATGATGTTTGTTTAACTTTTTGTAAAATGATGATCAAGTGGTGTTTCCAAACTGTTTTCAAAAGGTGGTTTTCGTTTTTAAAACCCATCATTTCCTGCTTGTGGTCGGAGAAGGTGTGTAAGATGTTGATATTGAATGTTGTCGCCTTGTGATGAATTATGTATTATCGCACTTGTGCGAGCTATTGGAACTGGAGTTTGTATGATTGTGTACATACGTGGTTGTTTCTTGATGCTTTGTAATTGTGCACTGGTCATCATTCGAGTCGTTGATGTCGCCGAATGATGCCGTCGTTATTGTGATATTCATGTTTGTGTTGCCTTACGATGGTAATCGTTGTATGTGTTATGTGTTATGATTTTCTGTTGTGCTGAGTGGTTACTTATTCAGTATGCCGAGGGGCCGAGGTCGTGGTCGTGGCGATCGGACGCGTGGTCGAGAGCATGCTTCCGGTGATAGTATTGGTATTGGTGTTGCTACTATTTTACAGCAGGTAGCCACTCAGATGACTCAGTTGACTCGGGCGATTCGGCGTGTTACAGATGTGACCCGGACACTGGTGCAAATCGGTGGCTTCGAGAAGTGGTTCGTATGAATCCCCCTCGTTTATTTGGTGCTGCAGATGCTTTAGCCAGGATGGTTGGCTTTTCCATTGGAAAAGATTTTCGAGATAGTGGATTGTCCGAAGAACGTAAGGTTCCGGTAGCTCGAGATCTTTTCGACAAAGATGCCGCTTAGTGGTGGGAGGCTATTAAGCCTCGAAATCGCGTTGTCACGTGGGCGAGTTCCGAAATTCATGAGAGATGAGTTTTGTCCGGAACCGATCAGAAATCAGAGGATTAATGAATTCTTTTCGGCGAAACCGCAGGATGTACCGCTGTCTCAAGCTATTATTGATTTTAGCAAACAGCTCGGTTATGTGCAGAATCAAGTAAGGACAGAGGAGGACAAGATTTGTCATTTTAGTAGGCGGATGAAGCCGGAGATTCGCCAGTACATGGCAGGTCTCGCTTGTACTTCCTTGCGAGATTATCAGAATAGGGCGTTAGCCTATGAGCTATCCAGATTATCGACCGAGAGTATGTATGACTCGAAGAAACAGAAAACCATTGGGAACTTTTCAGGAAATCAGGGGAGTGGGCCCCTTGAGGTTGGGACTTCCTCTCGTCATCCCAAAATGGTTCCTAGATCACGTGATCATAGGAGTAGTACCCCTGCAGTGAGTAATGTGAGCACTTCGAAGATATGTTATAACTGTAGTCGAGCGGGCCATACTGCGAAGAATTGTCGTTCACCGTTAGTCAGCTGTTTCAAGTGTGGCCAGGTGGGTCACCGATCCGTACATTGCGAGACGGTAGCTGAGAGGTTTGGGGATCGAGGTTGCGTCTCTGCTCCGAAAGGACACGGAGATGCCTAGGGTGGTTTTGAGGATTTCGGCGTAGTCCGAATTATTTATGATTGCCCTTGTGGATCGTTTTGTGTTTATTCTCCGTTTTCTCGACTGTGCGTGTTTTCTTGTAACAAGTACTTTGTGTTTTGTGATTGTTTGGATAATTGACTTGATTGTATTATCTGTTTGATGACGCTTGTCACTTGTTGGTGTTATTATGTCTCTACTGGCGACGTTGTGTTGGTCGTTGTGGAGCGTGTTTTCACACCGTATATTCCGTTGCGTTGTTTGTAACATTTCGCCGTTGGGCGTTAGTTACGCGTTTCTTGCGTATCTCGTTGAGTTTCCTGGCGGAATATTTCTTCCCCCTACTTGTTTTAAGTTTCGGGACGAAACTTCTTTTAAGGAGGGTAGAATGTAATATCCACAATTTTCGATTTCCGATAAATTTCTATTTTCGGCCGAAGTCCGTTTTGACGACTCGCTCATGACCATTTCGTCATTCTGAGAATGATTAATTCTACACTTTTTGACATCCGAGTTCGTTTCGGAGTCGTTTTGTTGAGTTCCGTGCTTTTTAACGACTTTTCCGCACTCGAGTTCGGTTCTTGCGAATCTCGTTCGAAACTGCTGTTTCGAGTTTCCCGTAAGTCCGTTTAACTTTGTTAGACGTGTTGTGAACGTCCGTTTGGTTATTCGATCACGTATCGTGATTTCCGGGCGTTTTGGGCCATTTTGTAATTTTTTGAAAGTTACGGGTATCCGTATCTGTAATTGTTGTCTCGACCCGTTTCTTGGTCGCGTATAATTAATTATGGTATTATGTTTTCATTTCGGGCCGTTGATGTTGTCCGCGAACTTTTCGTCGTGTTCGCCCGTGACGTTTTAAATCGGGTCGTCGAGCCCAGTGGTGGTCTGCATCGGGCCGGACGGTTGCGGATCGGCCGGACGATTATGGGCACCGCCGGACAGATCTGGCAGAACCGGCGTAGCGCACGCCATCTGCCGGAAGGTCGCGCGCTAACCG
The DNA here is from genome assembly GCA_033398695.1 of Orobanche coerulescens. Taxonomy (NCBI): domain Eukaryota; kingdom Viridiplantae; phylum Streptophyta; class Magnoliopsida; order Lamiales; family Orobanchaceae; genus Orobanche; species Orobanche coerulescens. The sequence continues at coordinate 137,113,700 of CM065817.1, forward strand.
GCAGTGTAGCGCACGCTAGCTTGGTCGACAACGCACGCTATCGGGCCGACAGAGGGATTACGAGGTTCGACTCGGCCAGATCGGCAGTAGCGCACGCCATCGCCGGTCGAGCGCACGCTAACCGGCAGGGTAGCGCCGCCGCCGGCCGACCAGCCGACGTTACAGGCAGTTTGTTAGTCCGGGGCTCTCGGACAAAGCCGGCTTGCGCGCAGCTTCCGGCCGTAGCGCACGCTAGCGGAGTCGAGCGGACGAGTCATGGTCGGCGAATTGGTCGGTGGTGCCGGGTCATGCGGGCCATGGCCGAGAGTGCTCGGCCGAGCATCGGGCCGATATCGCACGCTAGTCCGAAGGCTAGCGCACGCTAGTTCCGCCCAAGATATATATGACAGACCAGCCACTTTTCCCTTCGTTTTTCATTTCCTTCCTTCTCCATCCGCGACTGGCGATTCATGGGTGACGAAGCCATGTTGTTTAACAACAAATCCATGAAGTTCTTGAGTTCATAACATCAATCAATCATCCGTTATCATCCTTTGATCCAGCGAATCAAGGTAATCTTCCTTAGAACCCTAATTCCGTGAATTTGGGGGTTTTTGCATTTTTGTCCGATTCGTTCCGTGTTGTTGATTAATTCAGGATGGGTATGATTAATCTTGGTAGTATTCTTGTGTTTAACATCATTTAATCCATTGTTCTTCGTCGAATCGAAGTATATTTCTTGATTTTCTTCGAATTGACTTTTTGGGGGATTTATCCCCGATCTCGTTTTTCATCCGTTTTCGATTGATCGATTATGGTTAAATGATGTTGTTAAACATATTCTATGGATTGTATATCCATATTTCAACTTGGAATTCCGTTTTCAGGTTTTGACGGGACGAATCGTGTTCTTGGCCGTTTTGGGGGAAATCCTTGAACCTTCGTCATTTGTTCTTTGAATTTAGCAGCTTTGGGTCGTGCTTTGGAATTCATTTTCGTTGTTATTGTTTTCGTTCGTAGTTCTTTTTGTGGATTGTCGTTCGGTGGAGTCGGCGAGTTCGTAGTCGGTTCGTGCCAACCTATTTCGGTCGATTCTCTGCGTGATTCTTATTCGAGGCAAGTACCTTGTCCATACTTTTCTTGTTTCGTGGATATGATGATTGGTGATCGTCTTGATTTGTTTGTTTGTTTGAAATGAGTTTTCAAAAGATTTGGTTAGCCTCGTTAAAGGCCCTCTTTCAAAACCGTGTGTGTTTTGTGATTGGTGTGGTTCGTGAATAACTATGTGAATTCTATGTATATGCTTGGTGTTCATATTGCACTTGGTATTGTGACTGGACGTATATTATTTCATTTCGGTGCGTTGTGGATTGATGTGGTGTTTTGCTAAGTGTTTGATGCCTCTGGGCGAATTGTTTGAATATCCTTGATGTGATATGTTATTTGTGTGAATGTGTGGATATGGTTGAAGGTCTACGGTGACACATGGCACGTGATCATGTGGTCAGGATGCAACAAGTGATTGATCCAACCGTGAGAGCCTGAGATAATCTACGGTGGCACATGGCATGTGATCATGTGGCCAGGATGCAACAAGCGATTGATCCAACCGTGAGATGTGTGTGATTTGTTTCGCTAGCCACTCGGGAGGGTCCTTCGAGGCCTCGGGTGGGATGTCGGTGGTATCGTCCGGTCTAGGCGATGCGCGTGCGTGATTATGTTTGGTGGATTTTACGTCCGTTGAGGACACGTGATGTTGGGCTCGACCCTGTAAATTGTTGGTGATTTCCTATTTGCGAAAACAAAACATTTGGGTGTGACCCTATTGATTTTTGGAAAGAGAAGGATTTTATAATCCTAAATTGTTTTCTATTAAAACTCTCGATGGCATTTTAAATGTTTTGTAAATTGTTTCCCTTATTTGCGATCTTTCGGTTTGGAAATGTTTACCCAAACTCTTGCCTCGGGAAGTACTTTTCTTTACGTTTGGATCTTTGAGGATTCTGATTATTATTGTTCTTGGAACTTGTATTGTATGGCTCGTATTTTTGCACTTGTACTTGCACTAGCAAAGCGGTGGAGTTTTGCTAACCCCAGAGTATTCGGAGGGTGGATGTCTATTTTGCATTCGGGTTTTGGAGCATAGCACGGGAGTCGGCACGAAGGATGATGAAAGATGAACGATACTAATCACACGAGGATCCGTTCTTTGTCGTATTGGTCTAGTTGTATTTTCTTTTCATTGCAGTATATTTTCCGTTATGCAGGTGTGGTTGTATTTTGACCCCTGCGTGGGCATGAGTTGTATTTGAGTTGTATGTATTTGTTGAAAGACCAAATCGGTCTACTGAGTCATTTTAGCCTTAAAGGCGAGGTTTAGATGTTTGATTTTAGTTATCAGCCTGGTAGATCCTCGAGGAGAGGGTCTACGACGTGTAATATCCCTGAGCGGATTGGGGGTGTTACACAGAAATGGCAGCGGCCGGAGAGAGAGGTCGCAGCGGCGATTCGGGTGTGGTAGAATAGGGCTTAAGTTTGTTTGGTTCAGCAGCGGCGATTCGGGCTCAGTTCGTTTGGTTCAACAGCGGCGATTCGGGCTCAGGGTTCGTTTCTCGTCCCAAAAAATCGAGATGCCGGACAACAGCGACCGGAAGGGCGGTTTCGTTTTGGGTAACTCAGGAACGACCGCTGCGGAGGAAGTAAGACAGAGGTACAGAGGCGGAGGAAGAAAGAAAAATAAAATCCCCGAACTGATCTTAATGATAATACAACAGCGGTTGTTTTAAAAACCGCTGTTAAATGTATTGTATATTTAACAGCGGATTTCAACAAAACCGCTGTTAACTATATATTTTTTTTTTGAAAAAAATTCACAGCAAATTTAACATCGGTTTTACTTAACAACCGATGTTAAATTGTCAAATTTAACATCGGTTTTACTTAACAACCGATGTTAAATTGCAAGTTCATTTTTTTTTTAATTTTTCGGGATAAATTTAACATCGGTTATTATAAAACCGCTGTTAAGTGCCTATTTTAACATCGGTTATATTAATAACCGCTATTAATTTATTGCACACTATTTACATGTATGCCACCGCGTCATTTTAACAGCGGTTTTCGAACAACCGCTGTTAAAAGGGCGCTGTTAAAGGCTAGTTTTGTAGTAGTGGATGTTTAAATTCCCAATATCTTGTTCTTGATGGTCATTGAATAGGGTATCAAAGTATGACCTCCATCTCTCTTTTATCTCTTTATCTTGAATCAAAACTTTTTGGTCAGTATCTTTTACACATTTAACTTTTCCAATATCTCGCGTCTTCTTCTCTCTCATTCGAGCAAGTTTATAGATATCCTTTTCCCCTTCTTTTGTATCTAATCTTGCATATAATTCTTGATTGATCTTTGATCGGGCATTTCTCACTGCCTTTTTAGCTTCTGTTCGAGCTTTTTTCGACTTCTCATAATTCTCATCGCTCGAGCATTTACCCAATACCTTATAATATTCACGTTTGGTCTTTATCGCTTGCTTAACTTCATCATTCCACCAAGATGTGTCCTTACTTGATGGTCCGTAGGACTTCTTTTGCAACTTCCTTTATGTTATGCTCCAACAAGTTATTATAAACAAATCAAAAAAACTATGGAATAAATCAATTAGTCTATTTTAGTTTTAAATCTTATTTAATTAATATAAAATAACAAAATAAATGAAAAAACTTATATTTACTAACTATATAAGTACTGATTTTATAAATTCTCAAAGAGATATTTCCAAATATATAAGAAATTAAATTTAATAATAATATACTAATCCGTAGATTCATATTTGTACAAAGAGAATTTCAAAAAATAAAAATTGATCGTAAGTGATATTTAAGTGATTTTTTTTATTTTTTTAGTTTTAAAAGATTTGTTAATTATCTACTTTTGAAGTCAACTATATATTTTTGAAAGTTTTGGATATGCTTTTGTATTTTAAATTATATCCAAATAATTTATATAATTTTTTTAAATATAAGAATTAAATTATCTTCTTTTTGGCCATTTAACCGAAACCGTTAAATACTTAATGAGTTTAACCATTTTGGCAAAAAAAGACAAAAAAAGAACGTGGAACTAAAATTTTATCAAATACAGTTTAACACATTCAGATGTTGAGATTTTTTCTAATACGAGTTTCCGAAATTATTAAAAATGCCCAACTATTTATGTGTTCTCTTGAATGTAAAATGTGTCAACTTTAATACTTCTATATATTAAGTTAAATGTTTGAAAATAATATCATATAAAAATGATATAAAGTTTCAACTGAACCAAATATCGCTTAGGTTTTCTGTAATACAAGTTTCACAAATTACTAAAAACACTCAAATTATTTTTCTCTTCTTTTGAATGTAAAATTTACTGATTTTAGTACTCTTAAATATGAAGTTCAATGCCTGAAAAATACCCTATAACTTTTCCCGGCTCATCTTATATTACAATCAAAATTGGGCATTTTTTTACTTTTAAAAAATGGGGATAATTTTACATAGGCTAGGATGTAGATGTAGTTTTCTTAGTTAATTAGTTAATCCCGCGATTAGTATATTTACAATAAGTCATACAAGTAATTCACTTATATATATATATATACTACGATGCTGCTGCTTCTTCTTTTTGTTTTTCTAGCAAATTTAGAAGTACTTAGTTTTAAGTTATAAGTCATAATCTCCTTACTTTGTAATTCAAAATCTATTTTAAAATGAATATACATATAGTTTCACTTCAATCAAATGCTGTCGAGATTTTTTGTAATACAAGTTTCAGAAATTAGTAAAAGTACTTCAACACTTTTTCTATTTTTTACTCTAAATGGGTAGACTTTGATACTCTTAAATATGAAGCTAAATGTTCGAAACAATATCATATAAGCATAAATATGTCGTTTCACTTTAAACAAATCAATTGAGTTTTTTCTTTTGTAATTTTCTAAACTTTTAAGATCGTTTTTAATTAGGACAAAATTCTATATATTTTTTAACTTATCCAAGCTATTCTTATATTACAATTCAAATTGTAAAATTTCTTGGCAATTTTAAGGCTAGAACTTGGATGTAGTTTTCCAAATTAACAGGTATATTCATAATAGGTCATACAAGTAATTAAATTATATATACTACTATTACTTTTTTATTGCAATTTGCGAAGTGCTTAATTTTAAGCTATAAGTCAAAATCTCTTATGTATTTCCAACAACTTTTTAAATTTTAAATATTACTAAAATTACACTTGCCACAATTATTTAGTATAATTCTACATATGAAGTCGTATCAAATGACGATGCATCTATTGGTTATTCAAATATAAGCTCTTCTTTACTTTGACATCATTGCAAACTAATAAGACTGACCAAAAATATGAGATTAATTGTTGGACAAACAATATCATCTCACCATCTATAAGAAATTAAGGACTTATCCGAATGAATCCTCAAAATTGTAGATGGTGAGCTCGGTGAAGAAGTCGATAGAGAAACCTTGATTGATATTCTTGATATGTACTAATCCGGAATGTCGAAGATCATATTGCAGTCATTGTTGAAAGCACTATCATTCACTTATAAGTAACTTTTCATAAAGTAATTTTTTGAAGAAAGAGCAATTCTGGCGCCAACAAACGACGTTGTAGAGATAGTAAACGATTACGTGATGTCTATAATTTTAAAAGACAAGTGAAGATATCTCAGTTTTGATAGTATATTCAAAATTTCCACGACCTCTAAAAGTTAAAATCAAGTATATCCAATGGATTTTTTTGAATAAGATCAAGTGTTCTAGAATTCCAAATCACATCTTGAAATCGTAAGTTAGAGTTGCAATTATGCTAATTCAAAATATGGATCAATCATCACGATTATGCAATGTCACATCATTAATAATTATCCAAATCCGTAACCATATTACTGAACAAAAAAATTCGGGGAATAATTTTGAGAGTAAAGTATTTATTCCATAATTGATATTAAGTCCGTTAGATATCTGATTATCATTTAAATTTCAAATACGCCAGTTCCCACTTATTATGAGCTTTGCCATGACTATATTTAAGAGTTAAGGACAAACGCTCTCTCATGTCGGTATGTATCTTTCAAGACCCGTATTCGGTCATGGCTAGCTTTATGTAGTCATATCAAGAGTGGAGATGAGAAAAGACTAGAAATCTTTTGTTGCAATGAAAATGAGTGTAATTATTATAAAAAAAGTATTATAAAATTTATAATAAACGATTTACATATTATATATTTACATAAGAGTTTTTTCTTGTGTTTCCGTGTAATTCCACGGGTGTTATACTAGTATATCTAAAATATGTTCATCATGGTATATAATAAACATCATGAACCTCGATATAATTTCATCCTACGCCCACTATTTAAACGCCGCCGTCGCGAAGCATCTCATTTCTGGATCGGAAATTCGGAGCGGAAGAGACAAAATTTTTTTGTGCTATTATTTCGAGGTTCGATCTTTATTATTTTTTTTTTTGTTTGTTTGAAACCCTGATTCATCATGTCGTTGTAGGAATTTGGATTTTGATCTTTAGCGCGTCAATTTTTCTTTATTTTTTACCCCTTCTATTTTCTTTTCTTTCAATTATGGATCTGAAATCCTATATTTGAGGATATGTACTTCGCTAGTCGTGTTTGATTTGTTTTTCCTACTATGTTCTGCTTGTTGCGTATTATCACGTTTTAAATTGTGGTCGTATTTTGAAGAAAAAGAGGGTAAAGAGTTTGTGCCATATGGTTTACGTTTAGATTTATAAGCGTTTATTTGTTATGCTGTTCTGATTAGTTAATATAGTTATTCTATGGATTGGAGTTTTGGAAATAGGAATACATAGAGAGGGATCGGTATAGATGAATGTCCTTTGTTGATTTATTTTGTGTGAGATATTTGATTGCACCGTATGTGTTTGTTTTATTGTTTTTCTGTCAGAATATCTTCTAAATTGTTGCTGTCATAGATATGATTTTGTAAATTAACTAGAAGAAGCTTAGGATGATTATTTGTACTTCTAAGATATGATGTATGGAAGTTTATAAGCTGGAAGTTTGTAATATTTTTTTTTTGAGTATGAAACATAACGACGAGGGGTTGACTTTAAACAAATCACGTCGGCCTTACTCGACAACAGTTATTCTCCACAAACTCACAAATACTTTTTTTTTTTAAATATTCAGTTATAGTGATCACATAGAAGTATGTCGCCGGCTGAATCTACTCGTGAGGAAAATGTGTACATGGCCAAGCTGTCCGAACAGGCCGAAAGGTACGAGGAAATGGTTGAGTTTATGGAGAAGGTTGTAAAGACTGTGGACACAGACGAGCTGACTGTTGAGGAGAGGAACCTTCTCTCCGTGGCATACAAGAATGTGATTGGTGCTAGGAGGGCATCCTGGAGGATTATTTCTTCCATCGAGCAAAAGGAAGAGGGTCGTGGAAATGAGGATCACGTTAACATTATTAAGGGATACCGGGGTAAGATTGAGGCCGAGCTCAGCAAGATCTGTGATGGGATTTTGAAACTTCTGGAGTCCCATCTCGTTCCTTCTGCCTCGTCTGCTGAGTCGAAGGTGTTCTACTTGAAGATGAAGGGTGATTACTTCAGATACTTGGCTGAATTTAAAACTGGTGCTGAGAGGAAGGAAGCCGCCGAGAGCACTTTGCTAGCTTACAAGTCTGCACAGGTCAGTGACATTATAAGTTTCTGCACTTTTGTTTGACGAAAAAAATACATTTGTAAACAGTATATACAGTAGAAACTCGATAATTTAATACTCGATTATTTAATAAACTCTCTAAGATAATAGTTTTGGCCGGTCCCGACTCAGGGATAGGGTGCTAAATTAATAATTTGCTAAAATTATAAGATAATACATTTTTGATAATTTCTATAGGTCCCATATAAAATATAAATTAATAATCCCTTATATATTGTACATATTATAGGAATAATTTATAAAGGTTTCTTAAAAAATTACTCAATTGTATTTCTTTTTTGTTGGAATCAATTTCATCTTAAATTGCATCTCTAATTTTCCTTATCACTGTAAGAACTTCTAGTGTTGTATTCTCATATAGGCTCAGCAATAAATAATTCAATATGATGGCCGCTTTAATGTTCGCATATTTTGATTTTGTATTTATAGAAAAAATATGCACTGATATATTCAACACAGGACGCATAATAAGATGAGAGATTGAAGGGTTATTTTAAATTGGACCCTTCATTTGATATGTACATGCATTGTACAATAATTAAGTGAAAGTTTGAAAGTTGTTTGTAAATTAAGTATTTCATTATAAATTAATAAAATATTAATTAATATATAAATTAATAATTATTAATTTATCGATTAATTAATAACTCTTTTAATTAATAAATTTTGGCTGTCCCAACTCTATTAATTTATAGAGTTTCTACTGTATTCTGAATTGTCTTTGTGCCTTTTTTACTGTGTAGGATATTGCATTGGCTGAATTGGCCTCGACTCACCCGATTAGGCTGGGACTTGCACTTAATTTCTCTGTTTTCTATTATGAAATCCTCAACTCACCCGACCGTGCTTGCGCCCTAGCTAAGCAGGTACATGAATATTAACAGTATCTCTTTGTGCTTCTAGTCATTTGATTGCTGGAATACCATTGCTAGACTGGTGCCTTGCAGTTTGGAGAAAAACCATTGCCTACCATTTGAGTAATAATGAATTGATGCCTTCAGTTCTATTCACACCCCTCGACTCCTCTAGGGTAGGCTATAAAGCACTGACCCTCTCCTGAAGCCATGTACCCTGTCCAATACGAGTCGGACACTCCAAACACGCTGTCGACATGCGTGTCGGAGAGTGTCAACTTTTTTTTTTTTTGGTTGACCACGCCCACGACACGCTGGCGATATTTCAGGACATACGAATTGGACACATTAGGACACACAAAGTGGACATGTTAGGTTAAACCTGACATGCTTTGGGCACTTATGGGCTGGGCTTCTTTTTCTGTAGGGTTTATTTTTATTAATACTCTGTGCAGTGGGCACCTATGGGGTGGGTTGATATGGTTCCTTTTAGTATTGCAACTTTTTGATAATATTCAAAGAATATATATATATATATATATAAAACTAAAAGAATAAAAACATGTCTTCTACATGTCGTGTATTTTGAACAAAAAAATTGCGAATCTAGTATCTGTGTCATGTCACATGGCGCGTGTTGAATCCATGCTTTTTATGTGTAGGTTTGCTGGCATATACTCCCTCCATTTTTTTAGCTTTTGCAACATAGATGTCATTTTAGCTTTTTTTTTTGTTCCCTCATAATACCATTATTACCCTAATAACTCACCTCAAAACTCACATTCTTCACTCATCATTAGTTTTAATTCATTATTTATTAGGGGGGAGGGAGTGGGGCTCGGGTAAGGGAATCGGGTACCCTTACCCGAGCGGTAACACCGCCGCCGGGGCCTCGGGTAAGGCGGGCGGTGTTCTCATTCGGCTTCTGAAGCCGATCGGTGGGGGGGTTCTTTTTGAAAAATAATGCCGTTGAACGGCTAGTTCAAATAAAAAAAAAAAAATTTCCCTATAAAATCAAACCTTTTCAACTCATTTTTTCAAAATAAAAATACACAAAACACAAATAAAAACACACACTAATATTTCAAAAACACAAAACCATGGATCCAAGAAGAGGTAAAAAAACTTCCACCTCGCAACCACAACAAACTCCGTTAGGATTTAGCCAATTTTATTCTCAAGCATCCCCGAATCAATTTTACGTTCCACAACCCCCATCTCCACATCCATTTTACCAATATAATATGGGTCCTCCTCAAATGAATCCTCAACACTACATCACTACTACAAGCGAGTTCTCCCCGTTCGAAAACATTGATGAAGACGTAGATTACGTACCCGAAACACAACCACTACCAAACGAAGAAGACGAAGATGAGGAAGTTCAAGAAGTCGATCCGAGAGGGAAGAAAAAAGCATTCGGGGGGAGGAGGCCCCGTGAACTTTGGTCGCCGGCACAAGAGGAGGCTTTGGCGAAAGCATGGATTCAAATCTCCGAATGTGGTGTTGTCGGTAATGAACAAAAGTCCGACGGTTTTTAGAAACGGATTCTCAAGCATTACGAGGGAACTATGGGTTCGAGTTCACGAACTTTTCATTCGTTGAATACCAAGTGGAAAACAATGAACACGGCCATGGGTATTTTCAACGGCTACTACCTCCAAGCGGTACAAACTATACTTTTTATTTTACGTAATCTATATTTTTTATTTTACATAATCTATATTTTTATTTTGTATATAATGTAGAAACGTGCTAAGGCTAGTGGGTGCAACGACTTGGACGTGGTGAGGCAAGCTGAGTCCGATTACTATACAGCAAAAAAAAGACAATTTACTCATACCTTGGCGTGGGAGGTTGTCAGAGGTCATGACAAATGGACGGAGCAAGAATGTTTTCAAGATATTGCCGGTGCGACAAGCAACTCTTCAAAAAGGAAGTCGGGGGAGTATGAATCGGCAAGCAACACCGTTCCCGACATGAATGAAGACCCCAACCCTCCACTTTCATCAAGAAAGATGAAAAAGAAGCAAGGCGCATCCTCGTCGATCTCAAGTGTTGCGGATGAAATCAACTCCTACACACAAAAGAAGACACAATATTTGGAAGAAAAACGCGAGAAGGATGCTTTGGCAAAACAATTGTTGGCTACACAAATCGAGGGGGCGAAGTTCAAGAATGCACAACGGGAGATGAAGTTTTTTTTGGAGCCGCATGATCACATTCGCGATCCCGCTATGTTGGAATTCGTTGTTAACCAAAAACGTGAAATTGCGGCCAAACACGGATGGGCTTGCAATTTTTAAGTTGTAGTTTCAACTTGTTTTAATTTCAACTTATGTAATGTTTTTTTTTTTTAAGTTGTAGTTTCAATTTTTAAGTTGTAGTTTTTTTTTAAGTATTATGTAATGTTTTTTTTATTGTTGTTTTGGGTAGTGTTAGGGTAAAATTGGGTAGTTTTGAGTTGGAGGGTTTTTATTGGATAGAGGTGATGTGGCACCTAGGGTACTAGGTGACCACTCCCTCCCCCCTTAGGGGTAGCTTTTCGTAAAAAAAGTTCCTCAATTTATGTGCACAATGACATATAGTTTAGCTACTAGTGTGTGTTTTATTTGCTGTTGCTGTTGTCTTTATTGTCTTCCACTTTAACACATATTTTTTTTTTCAGTCGTGCCGTGTTAAGAGTTGAGGATTTGTATCCTTGCATGGTTTCTTGTTCTTAGCTACCCAATATGAACTGATACGAGTTGTTAAGATAACATCTGTTTATTGATTCCAATTTCATGAAGTCCTGTCAACATTGAATTTAGTCCCTACTTGGGAGTTCCATATTCATCAAGTTTCATCTTTCTTTTTGCTTCTCGGCTTCGCCCACAGGAGTTGAGTTGATTTTGGTGGTAAAACTAGAAGTAATATGTTTTGAGATGTTCACACTTGATGATATGTTAATAATCCTTCTTTATTTCTTGACAAGTATTTCTCGACAGTTTGCATATTTACGTTTGTCTCAGTTCACCTTTTTACTTATGGAATGGGCACATACATTTTCAGGCTTTTGATGAAGCTATCTCTGAGCTAGATACATTGGGTGAGGAATCATACAAGGACAGCACATTGATCATGCAACTTCTCCGAGACAATTTAACTCTTTGGACTTCTGACATTGCGGTACATATGAAATCCTTTCAACATCATTGAATCGCTACTTAATTTGCATGTACTTGCTGCGTTTGTTTTGCATTTGAGTTCGATATAATACCGTTTTGCTTAGTGCTTAGACAACCCCAGCTTCTGTCTCTTATGAAGATTGTAGCCACACTATATTATTGAATGAATGAATTTATCAGTTGAAACATGCCCGGGTCACTGTACTCTACTCCGACCTCAGCGACTCGTTTTTTTGGTTTCAGGATGATGGTGATGATATCAAGGAAACCACCAAACGTGATTCTGGCGAGGGACGGCAGTAGTCGTGGTGAAATTTTATATTGTTGCAGTTTGTTCTTCATTATGTTGCTCTAGCATAGAAGTTCCAGTTCTTATTGTTCGTTTTACGGTTCTGTGGAAAGCTTTACTCTCAGTGTGTGATTGTGACCGGTAAGAAAGGAGGATGGTGATAACTGATAGTACAAGTCTGTTTGGTTCAGTTAAATGAATGTGTATGAATTTTCTTTTTGTTCGTGTTATGATTGTTTTTTGCTTATCTGATTTGATGGTTTCTTCAGATAATACAAGTGGTTTATTACTTGATTTTGAAGCTTTACTCTTGTGTGTGATATTTACTCGGATCCACAAAGTCTTCCCCCTATGAGGATATGCATTTTTTACTACTACCTTCACTAGGATCCCTATGAGGATATGCATTTTCTCGACTTTACCCCTTGTTCCCGAATTTTAGTAAAGGAAATAAAAGAAAGGGAAAGAAAGTTAGGAGAGAAAAGAAGAGAAAAGAAAATGAAAAGAAATTGTATTTTGTGTTCTCGAGTTGGAAGGAAGTGAAAACAAAATTTTGTTCCTCCAAATCTTTCAAATCGGAAGGAAAGGTAGGAGGGAAAGTTTTTCTTCCATTTATTTTCGTTTCTTTTTATTAAAGAACTCAGGAACATTAAATATTTTTTCTTTCTTCTTATTTCCATCAATTTCCATTCTTTTCTTTCGTTAAAGTTGGAAACATAGGGTAATTATTTAAGTACCTTGTGAGATAATTATTTAGCTACTAGTGGGTGTTTTTTTACTTTCGAGATGAACTTTTGACCACTTATTTATTTAAATATTATGCGGATAATTATAAAAGTTGCATCATTGGATTTGGTTTTTCTAAAAAAAGATAGCCATTTCTGCTACTATTTTTTTGCAGAATATATTATACCTTGTTTGTTTGATTTTTGTACTAGAACTTTAATTTCTTATGTTGTTTTAAAGTATTATAATTTATTTGGGATTGATGCAAACACATATGATTTGATGCGTTATTTGATTTTAATGTATTAATTATTAAGTTATTTTTCAACTTGCATAATTTAGTTTCAATTTTTATACAAATCTTTACGTATTAATTATAATTTTTTAAAAACAAAAGATTTTTTTTTGAAATGTGGGGCATTCACTCACGAAAATTATAAATTTTTATGTTTTGTATTCTAAAAATAAAAAAATAAGTTTCAATGGTTAAATTTAAAAATTTGCCCCTCGCGGGGCCTATTCTAAGGAAAAAAATATCTTTAATGGTTAAACTAAAAATTATAACCATTAAATTTAAAAATTATAAACATTTTAAATTAATATAACAAGGCTATATTGGTCTTTCTTTAAGTCAAAAAACTTATAATAAGAAACTATTATTCGGACCGGGTATATATATATATATATTATATCTTGTTTGTTTGATTTTTGTATTAGAACTTTCATATCTTATGTTCTTTTAAAGTATTGTAATTCATTTGGGATTGATGCAAACACATATGATTTGATGTGTTATTTGATTTTGGTGTATTAATTATTAAGTAGAATTGTTGGGTTCTTGCCAAAATTATTTTATTCTTATAATTATTTAGAATTGTGCAAAATATAATTCGGATCCGGTTACCCTATTGTCCCGACCACCCGGTAAAATGGGTATCCGACTTATCGGGTCGGGCCGTGGGTCGCTTAAATTGATACCCAGTTTTTCAAGTACTCGGGAAATCGCGTACCCATTTATGAACACCCCTAATCACCACTAAGTTGCTGTATTGTCATCAAATACCACAAACAAAAGACAATAAGCGACGAGCTTTTCAATTATAGCGATGAAATGAGGTGATTATGCATCTCAACCAAAATATGAGAACTCCTGGAGAACTATCGTAAATCGTGATTTTCTTCATCCATCGCTTTGTAATTGAGACGGAAGGAGTATTATCATACATAAAAAAGAAGTCATTTCGTCTCAAGTACAACTTTTTATTGGATGCAAGACACATCATTATTCATTAATAGGAACACCTAAGTCCGCATTTTCTCACAATTTCTTTTTTCAATTACGTCATTATAAATTATTTATAGTGAATTGTTTTAAAATGCCATCCTTCAAACAAAAAATTTTAGTTCTTATTTTAGGACTATAAAACAATTTTCAGAATATAGCGAGTATTAATTATATATTTTCTTCTTAATCGCACAAAAATTTAAAAGAGAAATAGTATAGTACAGTAAACAAATCACTATAAGAATAAACGTAAAAAACTTCTTATAATATCTGAAGTAAGAATGTTATAATTACCGAAGGCTGTTAATACTGATGGACTCATTTTGGGTCAACTTAGAATCCAATTGCTACAAGACTGTTAATAGGTAGGCTTAGCTGTGTTTGAGCGGCTCAAGTAGTTTTTTTTTTTTTTTGAAATTTGACCATATTACGATTCTACTTAAAGATAAAATATTGATGTTTGGTGAATTAGTATTTTAGAATATTTTTAGTGGTTGATGTAATATTTTGGAAAAACGTAAATATAAACTTTTAGATGTGTTAATAGCTCTTGGAGTGGATTTTGAAGGTATAATGTAATTTCTTTTTAATTTTTTATGAATTCAACAACCACTTCACCAAACACTAATTATTTCAAGAAATCTGAAGTTTAAAATCTAATACATAACATAAATTAATAACAATATCTTTCCATAAATTACAAACTCTTGATAACAGAAACTTTACTTGTAGTGATATTAAAATCTAATACATAACATAAATTAATAATGGTAATATTTTACTTGTGTTTTTAGGAGCTAAATGAAAAAATCTGAAGCTGAAAATATTAATTCCCGGTCAAAATACATACACTTCGCTTTTGTAAAAATATTCTGATAAAAAATAAAATTTCATACTGTAACTTCATTAATTATCAAATTAGTGAAGTCTTTGTATCTTAAAATTCTCAACTAGTTTCTGCTTTTTAGTATGATACCATTTACTGAAGTTTAATTACGTGGGTGTTTTACTTCAGCAACTTGAAAAGCGAAGTTGTTTTTTGTTTTTTACTTCACTAATATACATAACTGAAGTAAATTGTACCGAAGTCTTTGATGTTTATTCTACTAGTGAACGAACCATATTCCATTATATAACATAGTAATATATTAACTATCCATATATAATTATGCATTTGATGCACACTCAGGGGGGGTAGTAGGATGCCTCTCCCTATCATCACAATAGTCATAATTCATATATTTCCCCCTCACTTGCTCATACTGTTTCTTCTGATTATGGTTTAGTTTCCAATACTTCTCTTGATTCCACCAGTACCCGTTGTCATCATTCGATGCGTAGCAATTCTCGATATTGTCCGATGGTGTTCGTAAGGGACACGCAACGACATTGAAACCCTGAAAACGGGCAACAAAAGGAGCACAAGACCAGTTGGTCTTTGTCTGTCCTCCATCTGTTGCCCAGCTCTCTCCATTCCATAAGCTGCCTTGTATCTGCATTGCCTGTGTTGGGTACATAACACCCATGTTTGTATTGTTCTTGAACACTCTGATTGGGATGTTGTCAACATAGAATCTGCATGGAAACAAAACAAAAACATGCATAATACATGTAGTTAATTATTTATTGTTATTTTAAGGCACAAGAAAATGATAAATCGTACGATGTTATCACCGTTGTGATCTCTAAGACAATAAAGGAAAAACTATATATATGAATTGGTTCAGATAGAAGTCAGTTCTTAAAAATGAGAATATGGATTCAGTGAATATTTAGTACGAATACACTTCACACATGGTATGTTATAGGGGAAATGATTTTTTTGTCACTCAACTATTAGCTCATTTAGAAACCTACCATACAACTAAAAATTTATTTATTGTCGGCACTAACGTTACACATGTTTAGTATTTTAGTCATTCTGTTAAGTATATTTATTTTATTGTTTTAAAATATTATATATATATTTTATCATTATATTATATTATATTATATATTGATTAATTATATTTTTAAATTGTACTTAATAGACGAAAAGTTATTTTTCAACTTGCCTAATTTAGTTTCAATTTTTATACAAACCTCTCCGTATATAATTTTTTAAAAACAAAAGTATTTTTTTTGAAATGTGGGGCATATTCACTCTCGAAAATTATAATTTTTTATGTTTTGTGTTGTAAAAATAAAAAAATAAGTTTCAATGGTTAAATTTAAAAATTTGCCTCTCACGGGGCCTGTTCTAAGGAAAAAACATCTTTAATGGTTAAATTAAAAATTATAACCATTAAATTTAAAAATTATAAATATTTTTAATTAATATAGCAAAGGCTATATTGGTCTTCCTTTAAGTCAAAAAACTTATAATAAGACATATAATTATGATATTATTATAATGTGACATATTTATAAATTGACCCATTAATTTGTGATATATTATACAAATTCCCTTTTTATTTATTTATTTATTTTTTTCGGAAATATATTAAAAAACAAATTTTTTCATGAAAGTATTATTTTTTGATTTTTTTAACTAGTATAGCAGATCCACGTCAGCATAGTAGATCCACGTCAACGTATAAAAAATAAAATTTCCCCTTAAAGTTTATTTTTTTAACGAAAAACTGATAGAATTAACGGAATGGTAACGGAATGACTAAAACGGTAAATATGTGTAACGTTAGTGCCTACAATAAATAAACTTTAATTGAGTGGTAGTTTTTTAAAAGAATTAATAGTTGAGTGACAAAAAAATTCATTTTTTTCTATGTTATAATACATATTGACTATTTATTTATATGTATATATGGGGTAGCGGTGTAAATATTAGGAATTCATTACTTTAGAAAAATATCATCTCGCCCCTTTAACGTTGTTTTTGTCCTTTTTACCCCTCTAATGTGGATGTGTTCGACTTTAATCCGTTAAATTATCAAAATGTCCATTTTGTCCCCTCTAATGTGTTTGTGCCTGATTTTGACCCGTTCAGTTGTCAAAGTGTCCAATTTTTCCCCTCTCATGTGGTTGTATCGGATTTTGATCCGAAAATAAATTTGTATCTCTACAAATTATTATTGTATATTGAAAAATATTGAAATAACTAAAAAAAAAAAAGATAATTCAAGAAACTGAAAGTTGTTATTAAAACTAAATATTATTTAAATAATCTGAAAACTAATTGGAAAACTAAATCTACAAATTAAATAAAATATATGTATTGAGCAAAATGAAGTACTGAGCAATAATTTAGTATGATATAAGTATTTTGATAAAAAAGAATAGCAATATTTTGCCTCCTAAACCAATTCAAATGCTGTTAAATAAAAATAACAGGGTAGATAAAAAATAATATGATAGGACGGCCCTTTTCTGAAAATTTTAATATACACAGTACACCACCATCTTGTATATAGGTCCATCTATGGCAAAAAACATGACATAAATAACAACAAGAACATTATTTGTTAAAATAGAACCATGGACCACAAAACATAATGCTTAGGATGGCCAAATCTTAGTGTATGCTGTCTTCGTTCTCCTTTTTTAGGTTGTTGATCATAATACTTTACATTAGCTACGGTGTTAGATAATTTTAGACAAATAATTGGCACTGCAATCTTCATGCTATTGATACCAACCTGATTGGGATTAAGGTGCACGATTGTTATGGTACTTTACATGGTTGTCCTGAATCTAAATGTTTTTTTCATATATATATATATATATAGATTGACTATGGTGGAAACACCCTTAATAGTGAAATCTAGAAACCAATTGCATTATTAAGTAATTTCATTGCATATTTGTTATTATTTGTTGCATCAAGCTGGTCGCTAGTATATGCAACAAATAATGCAATAAAAAAATACATAAATGCATATAATTCTACTCATCTACAGCCGTTTAAATCACTAATATCAATGACCTACAAAAATTTCTAGATTTCACAAATTAATTAATTTTCATATGATCTCTCTCTCTCTCTCTCTCTATATATATATATATATATATATATATATATTGTTGAATGATGTAAAAAATTACGTGCAGATTTAAATTCTCCGGCCCGCCCTTGTGTGTGCATGCTTGCATAAATTGATATGACACCAAAAAGACCGGAGAACATTTTTTACCATAATAATTTGTATATGTGATTAAGGGTTTACAATATTTTTATTAAGTCATGTATGGATAATTGTCTGTTTGGATAAATTTTGTCTGTTCTGAATAAATATATGTTGTTGTTTATTTTTTTTCCTGAATCAACAATCTGAATGACATAAATGACTGCTTTACCCTCAAATATTTTTAGTTCATTTAACTGTCAGAAGATTAACTGATTTTAAAG
The DNA here is from genome assembly GCA_033398695.1 of Orobanche coerulescens. Classification (NCBI taxonomy): domain Eukaryota; kingdom Viridiplantae; phylum Streptophyta; class Magnoliopsida; order Lamiales; family Orobanchaceae; genus Orobanche; species Orobanche coerulescens. Next base: position 137,132,113 of record CM065817.1, read on the forward strand.
AAAAATAATTTCATAAAACTTGAAATTCTTATATTTTTCGAAACTATTTTAATTTTCTAAAAATGATTTTTAAATATTTCGAATTACAAAATATAATTATTTCATAAATTTAGACTTTATAAAGAAATTCTTTCTGAATTTTGAATAATATTTATATTTTATATAAATGTTTTCTAAATTAATATTTTTCTGGATTTTGAATAATATTTGTATTTTTCATAAATTAGTTTAAAAAACTACTTCCCACAATAATTTTCGATTTATTTCGTGCGATTAATAAGCCACTGTATTTTTCATTAAGCTGCAAGTAAACACCCTAAATGTCTGTGATTGTGCGAATAAGCTCAATCAATCATCAAGCCCGTTAACTCGTTAGTAAACATGCACTATAAAAGTAGTAGTAATAATAGTATTTGATCTTACACAACATGATACTGGTTCCATAGGATCTTGTAAGTGTGGAAATCTTCCGAGGGATCAAACCAAAGAAGGATCCTTTGCTCTCTATTTCCTTCCCCATTCGCAAACACGTTTGTTTGTAGTGTGATGGGTTTACCTTCTTTGTTGCCCAAGAACTCAAAATCAAGCTCATCATGATTGTTTGTGTTTGATATCAGCTGCAAAAGAAACACACATGTTACCTTCATCATGATGGTGATGGTACAAGGCCCCATTAACAGAGGATGAACTCGTTTTGATATTTCTTTCCAAGGTTATAAAAAAACCCGACCGACTCCATACCGCAAAAGTTCGGACCGTTTGACTTCAGTCGACGAAGAAGTATAGGCGGATCCAGCATTCAAAAATTACTGGTGCACCGATATACCATCAAAAAAAATAACGGACGGGCACATTTTTTTTTTTGAATTAAATGACACATTTTGATTTTTTGCGTCTAACACTTTTCAAGTTTGACTACGATTAATTTCAAACTATAATAGTAAAATGTATAATGAAATTACATTATGAAACTTTAAATTGTGAAGTTTCGTAATATAATTTTATTAAATATTTTATAATTACAGTTTGAGATTAATTCATAGTTAAATTTAAAAGTTGTTGACCGCGAAAGATCAAAATATGTCATTCGAGCGGAATGGAGGGACATGAGCACTCATGATGCATCCGTTGATTCTGAAAATATCCGTTGGAACAAGAAGAATATCGAAAGAGCACAAATAAATCACGAGATAAGCGTGAAAACCATCAAATTTATTAATCAGATTCAATCCCTAAAAACAATAATAAGCCTATTATTTATAATATCTAATAACTTAGAGAACAGGAAACATAGATAATATTATAAAATCATAATCAAATCTTAAACATAAATATCTAAATTATAATGTCTAATTATATTATGATTAGATTTTTTTGCCAAAAAAAAAGAGGAGAGAAAAAATGTACATAAAAGGCTGTAACAACTCCTGCAGAGTCCTTTTTGGGGAGCTTGATCCTCATATGAAAGAACCCTGACCCATAGTTTAACTTGGATCCAAAGCCAGCCCCTATAAACAGTACGCATGAAATATGAATATTATAACTCATATATACTTTAATTTATCTCTCTCACACACACACACACACATATATATATATATATATATATATATATATATATTGTAACTTTATTTTCAGAACCCTGTTAAGTGCGAGAACTGCGAGAACCACCTTACATCATGTCAATACATACAACCCCTACTGATCATAACCTCTACTATATAGTAGTGTTATATATATAGTAGGGGTTATCATCGATAGAAATTTATTATAGTAGGGGTTATCGTGATGAAATTTATCTCGTAATAAAAATTGTATTTTACTATAAGACCCTGTTGAATTAATAATATTTTTTAATATTTAAAAAAATCTCATTGATTTAGAGGAGTTCTCGCAGTTCTCGCAGTTAAGAGAGTTCTGAAAATAAAGGCCCCATATATATATATATATATATATATATATATATGTGTGTGTGTGTTTCGTAATGAGATTTTGGTTTGAGTTAAGAAATAAAAATGAATTTGATTTATAAATGTTAACAAAATACATGACCAAAATCTATTCTCACGAAATGTTATACGTGAAATGCATTATTTTAATGCATGGACATTTTTATGAACATATTGTATAATTTTAATGTATTAACATTTTGATGCATGAAATGTATATATTTTATGCATACGCTAACCTGAACCATAAATCACACAAAAATTAATAATTTGAACCCTCTCTCTCTCTCTCTCTCTCTATATATATATATATATATATATATATATATATATATATATATATTATATATATACACACACACACCAAAACTTTTATTTACAAATAATAGTTATATCTATATGTGTGAAGATTTTTTATTTTGAGTTAAATTCTTAATTTCTAATTATTAAGTAGTCATTATTAAATCACATACTATGTATAATATTACAACCTAGAATCAAACATAAAAAATATTGTTCTATGTTATATAAATATAATTTGAACCGGAGTTTATGTCCATGGAAAGCTGAACTTCTCTTCCTTGATTGAGGAACGAAACATGGTCGTTTCCCCAGGTAACATCATAGTTAACATCGAACTGTTTGTCGTCTGACTTAACATGTACTGCTGATCCAACCACCAAAAGGATTGCAAAGACACTCAAATATTGATAAGAACTCATTTTTTTTTTAAATATAAGTATGAGAAACCCTAATTATATTTGTAAAAGATACACACCCTGTGACTGAAATTCTCATATATATACACACGCGCGCATGCACACACACATTTGTAGCTTATTTTAAGCTGTTGGGTGAGAAAAAAAAGCCGGCAAGGCTTGTGTGATTATGATCAGCGCTCATATAGTATGGGGTGTTCAAAAATATCCGGCATCCAATATCCGATCCCAAAATCCAAAAAATCTTTATGAAAATATCCGAATTTTCGGATTCAGATTCGGATAGTGATTTTAAAAAATTTCGGATATTTCGGATATCCGATATCCGAAATATACAAGTTTTATTTTTTTATTATTATTTCAAAATATAAAAATAATGAGTTCCATAAGTTTAAGTTTAGTTCCATAAAAAATCTTAACATTTTTTATAACGTTGTTTTCTAATCTCTAATAATATATTTTAATTTATTAACAACTTGACATTTTTGAAGGAATTTTTTGATTTTTTTTGAAATAACAATATTTCGGATATCGAATTGATATCCGATCCGTATCTGAAATTTTGGATATTAGAATTTCTGATATCCAAAATTCGGATATCCAAAATTCCGGATATCCGATTTTGAACACCCCCTACATATTGAATATCCAGAATTCGGATATCCGATTTTGAACATCCCGACATATAGCTAGCTAACTTATAGTTATATATATCCACACGCTTGAAACTTGTCCATAACATCACCCATAACTAAGTATATCAGGAAATAACCAATGCTTGTTTTGGTATGATTTTAGATGTCATAATCTTGGGTGGCTAAAAGCGTGAAAATTATTTTTGCGGAATATAGTTTGGAGTTTCCACTTGATGGATAAATGCAATGGAATGTCGTCAATTCATGATGTTAATGTCCATGTTTGCTTTCAAAGTTACAAAAATAATTAAAAATTATAAAGTTCTTGTCTTTTTTTTTTAAATGGCTAGACGTTACTACACAACATGCCTTTAACATCAGCATTTAACCACTGTTAAATTGACGTGGTGGCGTAGACTGTAATTTTTGGAACATTTTAACAGCGGTTCCAAAGGAAACCGTTGCTAATTTCTCCACTTAATATTGGTTTTGTAGATCCTATGTTAAAGTTGCAACTAACAGTGGTTGTGACCCGAACCGCTATTAAAACAACCGTTGTGCATAAAACTACAAGAAAACCGCAATCACACAACAGTTATTACACAACGGTTGAAAAAATAACCGTTGTACCAAACTAGCAAACAATTGTGTAACGCCCCGATTTCGCATATACATTTATTGTGAATTATAGAAAACATGTTCAATTTTATTAAATTAATGCCCGAATAATTTATCGTTAATTCATTTTATTTCATGATCATGCAAATTCATTTATACCATTATTATTCATGACAAGTCATATGATTCGTTTCGTTGCATTTCTCATTTTAATTCATTGTTTCATCTCGCTGCTTTAGGCGAGTCAAATTTTAAGCGATATAAATCGTTACCCTTAAGATTCCACAAGTCCATTTTAATTAATTTTAATTCATTCACTTTGGGCCGGCCTAAGCCAAACCCATTATAATACTCAACCCGAATCCTACAATTAATTAAAGCCCAACTATTATAATTTTACCAAGTCCAAATATCTTCTCTCAACCTGTAACGCCCCCAAAATGAACCGGGTCGCCACAGTGCCGTCGATCCCATGAGGGACCCACAAGGCAAGTTTTAGAAAATATTTTCTAAAATATTTTATTCACTACTATGAAAACAGGATACGACATCAGTTTTTTTAGTTGTTTCACATCGGTTATAAAACCGATGTCGTATCTACCGATGTCGTTTTTTTACATCGGTTTTTAACCGATGTGAATTTACATCGGTTTTAACCGATGTGAAAAATTCAAATTCACATCGGTTGAAAACCGATGTAAATAGCTCTTAATTCACATCGGTTTATAAACCGATGTGAATTTACATCGGTTTTAACCGATGTTAATAACACTAATTTCACATCGGTTTATAACCGATGTGAATTAACATCGGTTTCAACCGATGTTAATAATACTTAGTTCACATCGGTTCCCAGAATTGCCCAGTCAATTCCTGTATAAAAAAATTGGCCCAACCTACACCAATAATTTTTTCTGATCAGAAACGAAAACAACCAAACATCTCAAACGAAAACCAACCAAACAACATCTCAAACAACAACCAACCAAACATAATTTTTAAGCAACAAATGTATTATGAACTATGAAGCAAAGAATTTTGTAACTATCTCAACGGTTTACAACAAGCATTATCAACTAACTACAAAATAAAAATACACATCCTTATAAAAGTCCCGAAAACTTTTAACTTCATGAACTTACCGATTCGAGAATAACAAGAACCAACCGTTTGTATGTCATAGAAAAAATCTAAACAAATTTGGTAAGAAAATATTTCGCCCATTGCGTTCGAATGTCTTTAATGCTCTCTTCAGAAGCGCTTGAGTATCACTAAATATCATCATATAATTTATGAAAATACTTTTCAAGACAAAAACAGAAAAAAATATGATTAATTTGACTTGATAAAATTACCTCCATCGATTTTACGCAATCGGCTGAACTATGGTCCGCATCCAGTTCATGACATAATATCCACACTCCCAACCACCATTTTGTTTATTACACTAAAAAAAGAAATATTAAAAATTGCAATCGGTAAAAGAATATTTGTCAAGCAAGATAAAATCACACAAAATCATACGTAAGTTTTGGGATTGAAATTTTACTTACTTTGGGATAAATCCATTGAATGACCTGCTTGGATTTACTCGTGTGCGCACCATCCAACACTCTCAATGAGGTCACAATACTAGAAGTAAGGAAAACATAATTGTGTTATGAATAGTACAAGAAGTCACAGGATTATAAGACAGTCAACTAAATCAAGGTATGCTAAAATCACTGAAATGGATATGCTAGTGACAAGTGATGAATATGAAGATGATATTCGGCACCCATCTCTTGTATATTCATCATGGGTCCATGTTTCATCAAAGTCCGTTGAACGTTTCCTAAAAATTCCATTGCGAAGATCTGGTTTCTCTCTCTCTCTCTCTCTCTCTCTCTCTCTCTCTCTCTCACACACACACTGAACTTCACAATTTGCAAAAAGGCCATAGAAACAAACTTAAGAGGGGCTCAAGTCAAGACTTCTCATCTCTTTTTCTTTTTTCTTTTTAATTTTGTTTATAAGCCAAGACTTCAATTGCTAAGATCTGGTCTCTCTCTCTCTCTCTCTCTCACACACACACACACACAACAATTTGCAAAAAGGCCATCAAAGAAACAAACTTAAGAGGGGCTCAAGACTTCTCATCTTTTTTCTTTTTTTCCCTTAAGTTTTCTAATTTTGTTTGTAAGCTAAGACTTCAATTGACTGTTTCCCTTAAAGAACAAAAGGGGCGATTGAGTGAGATCTGGGCAACTTCATATCAGGTCAGTTTGTTTCTACTTGAGATCCGTCTTTTCAATCATCGACACAATTACAGTGTTTATTCCTTTTTCGTTTTCTGGGGACAGATAAGAACAATTGAGGAATGATAGTACAATGGGAAGGAAAGGAAATTGGTTTTCTTCAGTAAAGAAGGCTCTCAGCCCAGATTCTAGCGGAAAAAAAGCCCAGGTATGTAAAACTTCATCATAATTTTGATCATAGACCAATTGAGGCTATATAATATAAACCCATTTTGTTTGGTTATCCACAATTAAACACATTAAGAAAGTCATACATATGCTGCTCCTATTTCAGCGCCTCTACTACGTTGCACCTTTAGTAAAGAAGGAATGCAAAGCAGCACAACATATTCAGTCACACAAAACGAGCAAACAAAATAGAACACAAAATAACTAAGAGAGATTCACAGCTTTCTATTAGTTCCACAGGTCCTCGAGAACATCCAAACCTAGAAGGCCACATTTGGAAGGAAATGATGTATTTGTTGATTTTGGAGAAGGCCAATATAACAAGAAAAATCATGTAGCCAACAAGAAGCAGATATTGCGCTTAACAAAAAAACTGAATAGAAATGTATAAATCATTCTATCTTTATTCATTTCACTTCTTCAGGAGCTTACCTCTGCACTATGAATTTGATATCCTGATCGGGCTTACGATGTAATGAACAAAACCACACGGCAGTCCCTTGCTTAGGTAAAATTACCAAGAGTTGCCAATGTCGCCTGCATTTTGAAAAGAAACAAGCTAATTTTGATAAACAAGTTATAAAATTTCTTATTTAACCAAAAGTGTTGCATTGTTTAAAATCTGACGCTAACTGTTAGGTCGTTGTACTTACTCGTGGTGATAAGCTCCTAGAAAAATCTATTTTTGAATCCTGGATATGTCGTAGAATGTACGATGTGGCTTCAGACTTCTTATTACCCATACTTTGTATGGACCGAGGCTCAAGGAATCCATACAAATTATCATTCATCGTGTCTACGATTAATGATTTTAGGTACCTAATATCGATAAAAGAAGTTTAACTTTTGATAACTATAAATTAAATGCAGATTATTATCAGAGTTGTATAACCGATTGACACTATAAAATCAAAATTTGTTCACTGACTTTAGCAAAAGTGTTTAATGTATGTAATAATCATCAACAACATTGAATCTCAATTAACACTATCATCATGATAAAGCTACGTTTCACAGAAGAACGATTTAACAAAATCTCAGACATAACACTAACATAAACTCATATTATTAAAAATTAGTTATAAAATTTACTTACGTGATCCAGAGTTGCATAACTGAGATGCTAAGCCAATCATTCCCGTGAAAGATTTCTAAAACATCGGTGTGGCATATGTACAATGGCCTTATCGAGGTCAAGCGGTAATTTTTTTCCATCCACTCGTGTTTTTGTCATATCTCTACATCGTGTCGATTGTCTAGTTTTTCTCGATATAGTCTCTGCTGGAGAAGTGGAACGAGATCTCGGTGGAGTAGACATGTGTCTGTTTAGTAATAAGTTAATAAGAAGATCATAAGCAATGAAATAAAAGAAATTCATTTTAAGCTATAGACATGTGGAAATATATTTATTGACATCTAACTTTTAAAATCAATCAGCAGCTTTTAAAACCAATCAGCAGCTTTTAAAATCCATTAACAGCACTAAGATTTTCAAGAGCAGCACTAATAATCACAAACACCACTAATCAAGTGGCGGACATTAATCCGTTAACTAACGGTAGTAACTTAGAAGAGCGGCATTAACGAATTAAAGGCGGTATTAATAAACAAACGACATTAAAACAAACGAGCGAGATTCTAAGAATTTCTTGCACAACGTTTGCACGACTAGAAAAGGAAAACAGGGAATGCAATTCCGATGAAAATAACATGTAAGTCATGTCATCGGAAGAAGCATAACAATTAATGCGACAAATAATAACGATTACTTCTTATGTAGAACACGAGCACTACTATATATATATCCACATTTATATACATATGGATTTATGCACCAAACACATATCGTTGTTCAATCTCCTTCGAGATTTTTCAATTTATCAACTCTTCAATCATAGATGTATCATTCACCATGTGCCATGACTTCATTCAATAACAATTATACGAGCACAAGACAATAGACTTCTACCACAAACAACACTTAAAGTTGATGGGCCAGATGATATGTCCAATTTCTTTGCAGAGTGAAGTCGATATCTTGTGACACTGTTTCCTACGACAGATTACATCTCCAATTTCTTTGCATCAAAGTTACATTCGTTGGCGACAAAAATGGTTAGGTAGAGAATAGGACTTGCATCATCTTGCTCTAAATTGTTGAAAGGGATAATTACAAATATTAGCCCTTAGGTTTGGTGTATTTATTAAAAATCCAACTAAACTTTGAGAACTACGAGACCACCTTTAGCTTTGATTCTTTTCATATTGTAGCCCATTTTACAATTTCACACCTCGGATTTTAGAATACGCAAATAGTCCAAAATTTTGGTCTGGTTATTTGTAATATTCCGTGAAATTGGGGGATGTAAATATAAAATATATATAAAAAGTTGGGGTTATTTTTAATATGTAGAAAAAAATAAAGGGTATACTTGTAATAGTATTTGATGATATCAGCATTTTTTGTTAGCTCGACTAGGACAACTGCAAAATATAAGACATATGAAGTTTTTATTTAGCCAAACATGAACATTGTATTTGTAATATTTTGAAAAGTTGAGGGATGTAAATATAAATATCGACAAAAAGTTGGGTGATTTGTAATATTAAAAAAAGGGTGTAACTGGAATAATGTTTGCTGACACCAGCAATTTCCATTAGCTCCATTAGTGGCAGCACAGATGTAACCTTAAAACTTGAGAGTGTTTTTTGTAGTTTTTTCCATTTGGCCAAACATGCATCCTCCACCTAGATAGATCAATAATATTTATTCCAGAAGTCCAAGAACAAGAATTTTCATCTAATCTTCTAATTGGCAGGTAAGTTTTCAGGTGAAACAACTTCACTGCACATGACTGCATGGCCCTATTCACTTTCCCCCCCCATGTCAAGTTTCCACAGGGCTGACATATCTCTTTGAACAACGATATCATCATCTAAAACTACAACTTTCTCTAAAGATTGAAAAATCTCAGGAAGGAGATAACTGGACAAGGTAATCAAATAAATAATTAATTTACAAAAAAAACATCCATCATTCATTCATTCACATATTACACATATTAAACATTCATTCCCAAGATTGTAAACTGAAATCACGTTTAACATATGCCTTAGAAGGCCTAGTTTATATAAGAACGTTCTCCCATATGCCTTCATCATGATCATGACGAGTAGCATGTACATCATCCACTTCATTTTCTTCCATCATAGAAGGCATGCGTGCAACAGTCTCATAATTTTCAAGTGTTGAGCCTTCATTTTCATGAGTAACATCCATGCTTCTACCTTGAAGCACCACTGACCATCTTTCATCACATGGATCGTTGATATAAAACACCTGTTTTGCTTGACATGCCATGATGAAAGGCTCGTCCATACAAGCTACCTTGCGAAGGTCTACCAATGTAAATCCCAACTCATCAATTCGCAAACCTGTGTTATTATCAACCCACTTACACTTAAAAACAGGCACTCAAAATATGACATAATCAACCTCCCAAATATCTTCAACGACTCCAAAGTAAGTTACAGATGCCATAACAGGATTTTTATCTTTAGAACTAGAAAAGTGCATGGACTCTGTAACACCCCCAAGATATTCGAGGTGTATTACAGCGCCGTGGACCCCTACATGGGATCCACCAGGCTAACACAAGAAAACACCTCTTGACTAACCGTCTCGGTTAGCAAGGAAACAATTGTTAACAACAAGAACATAAAGCAACACGTCCGGTACAACCGGCATAATAAACATCAACCGACAAATACAGTAACTCCAAAAAAAAGACCAATCACAATCTGAGAGGAAAAGCCTAAGTACTCGCGAGTACAATCTATAAGTTTACAATTTGGAAAACACCCACATCAAAAGAGACAGTAGGAAATAACAAGACTCAATTGCACATGTCAACAACCTTGGCCGACATCCTCGTACCATCCAGTAGCCCGCTAAATGCATTGAACATAACACGAAATCCATAACAAGAATTTCCCCGACAACGGGTCCCGGAGGGTTAGCAATTACGCTAGTACAAGTATTCAAGGCAAACCAATCGCTTACACATTTCATAGTACATGCACCAATATCATTTCGAAAACCAAAACAAGACATGTCTTTTTCCGGAAATAAACAGTCAAACAATTAGCCTTGAGAACAGGGCGGCAGCATACATTCTCACTCGAGGCCTCATAGGGACCCTAACGAGTTGGCTACATTTACAGAAAAACAAAACCACGCACACGCTATGCCGTGAGAACAGGGCGGCAACATACATTCTCACTCGGGGCCTTGCAAGGACCCTAACGAGTTGGCTAGCGGTACGAAACTCGTGAAATCCAGGGCGGCAGCATAGATTTCCCTCCTTGACCCCGTCGGGCCAACACAAGGTGAGCAAATTACACACAATATACATTACCATTTCACGTTAAGCATAAAGGTTTCCAAAAATACTTGCCTTGAATTATTGACGACGCAACGAACGGAAAGGAAAGTCACCGACGAACGCTAGGAACCAATGAAACCGAACCTAACGATTCGAAGAATACAATCACAACCATTTCTAAATGAATACGGAATTGGAATACACCCGAAAACCCGCCTACGATTCATGTATATTCGTATATAAACAACAACGAGGGCGGACCACAACCAAACCCTCTCGATTCCGTAAAAATCACGAAATATACCATGAATCCGTAGGGAAACTAAGAATACCAACAAGATTAATCATATTCATCATGAATTAATCGACAAAACGGAACGAATCGGACAAAAACGCGAAAATCCCCAAATCTACCCAAAAGTAGGGTTCTAAAGATCTAACCTTGATTCGCTGGATCGAAGGATGTTATAGGATGATTGATCAACGATATAACCTCAAGAACTTCATGGATTTGTTGTTCAACAACATGGTTTCGTCTCCTCCGAAACCCCAGCCGCGGACCGAAGAGAAATGAAATGAAAAATGACGGAGAAAGTCGCTGGTCTGTCATTTATATACTGGGCTGGAACTAGCGTGCGCTAGCCTTCCCGGCCTAGCGTGCGCTATCGGCCAGTATCGGCCGAGCACACTCGGCCATGGACCGCACGACCCGGCACCACCAACCAATTCTGCCGACCGTGACTCGACCGCCTGACTCCCACTAGCGTGCGCTACGGCCGGAAGCCTGCGCGCTAGCGACATCCCGATGAGCCACCGGGTGACAACTCATCCCGTGCGTCGCTAGTCGGCCGTGACATGCGCTACCTGCCGGTTAGCGCGCGCTATGACCGACGATGGCGTGCGCTACCGCCGATCTGGCGAGTCGAACCTCGAATACCTCTGCCGGGCGATAGCGTCGTTGGTGACTCGGCAACGTGCGCTACAACTGCCGCTAGCTCGCGTGGCCCTCCGGAAAGCGTGCGCTCGCGGTTCTGCCGTGCTGCTTTCGGCGATGTCCAAGACTCGTCCGGCGATCCACCCGTCCGGCGGTACTTTCGGCCGCCACGACCCGACGCCTCGATTTAAACGCACGCAGGCGGACACGGCGAAAAGTTCGCGGGACGTCAACGACTCGAGATGAAAGCGTAATGCAATAATTAATCATACGCGACCAATAAAAGGGTCAAGACGACAAATACGAGATATGGATACCCGTAACTTTCAAGAAATTACAAAATGGCCCAAAACGCCGGAAATCACGATACGTGATCGAATAACCAAACCGAAGTTCACAACACGTCTAACAAAGTTAAACGGACTTGCGGGAAACTCGAAGCAAGATTTGACGAGATTCGCAAGAATCGAACTCAAGTGCGGAAAAGTCGCTAAAAGCACGAACTCAACAAAACAACACCGAAACGAACTCGGATGACAAAAGTGTAGAATTAACCATTCTCGGAATGGCGAAGCGGTCATGAGCGAGCCGTCAAAGCGGACTCGGCCAAAAAGAAATTTACCAAAATTCGAAAATTGCGGATATTACATTCTACCCTCCTTAAAAGAAGTTTCGTCCCGAAACTTAAAATAAGTAGGGAGAAGCAATATCCCTTGCCAGGAAAACTCGACAAGATACACAAAACCGAAGACTCGCGCCCGACGGCGAAACGCTGCAAGGAACGTAAAGAGACATACGGCGAGAAAATACGCTCTAGGGCGACTAACACAACGTCACCGGTAGAGACATAATAAAATCAACGAGTGACAAGCGTCATTAAACGGATAATACAATCAAGTCAATTATCCGAACAATCACAAAACACAACGAACGAAAATCAATATGATTGACCAACCCAACGGTTCATCAATCAAAATGCGAGTCAAACGCTGAACAAATACGGAATTCAACCGCCTAAAGATTGGAAGATCGAAAACGAGACAAATTTCCCGAACTTAAGGGAATTACGAAGGAGCCTGAACGCTCAACAATCACGAAACGAGAACAAAAACCGAACAAACAAACGATTGAGACAACAAAAATCGAACAATCATGTCCGAACCATGTAGGATAATAAAATTCAAACAACAACTCCCAGGATGACCTGGTGAGAACAGCAAGACGTGCATTCCCACAATATCCACAGGAAAGGGAATAGCGATTGAAAAGCCACAACGACAAACGAGTTATTCCGAAACAATACCACCCTCGTTCGATCAACAAAAGCAAGGGATAGGGAAAGTTCAGAAATGTTAACGAGCATAAACGAGTTGATAGAGCTAAAAATACAGAAGTTCAAAATCCGATCCACTTTGAATAACAGAACTATTAGAACCAAAAGATGTCACTTCCGAACAAGATTCACAATAGTCGAACCGAATTCGGAAAAGTCACAGCGATAACCAGATCGACTCAAAACCAGATTACAGCTCGTTCGAATGATGAAACCAAGGTATAGATCAAGTTCAGAAGGTACCAATGAACACGAGCGAATCGATAGACTGGAGAAAGAGAAGATATAGAAGTCAAAATAGTACGGGTATTACTTTTGACCTCGCCCCCGAAACTCACAACAACGGAACCAAGGTAACAATATAACAAGCAATCGACACAACGCGGAACAATCACCGATGCACACAATCATACCAACCCGAGCTCTAACAGCTCGCATATATGCGATAACGCATAAACCGCTACGAGGCGACAACATCCAATATCAATATCACCCCTCGCAGAGGCTACCACGATAACTGTGTGGCGAACGACTCAACGCTCACACCACCAATTCAACAACAACTTGGGGTTAACACCCTAACGAGAGCACGAACATCACACATATATTCCCGGACCACAATTAGGAATGATAGGTTTTGAAAACAAAACCATCTTTTGAAAATAACTTGTAAGCACCAGTTGATCTTGAGTATCATATATCAAAAAGTAGTACAAACATCGTCATCGAGACTAAAAAAAATCATCTTGCGTTTGAAAAAAAAAGAAATGAAGACACCTTTCGTTAAATTAAAACTTGTCAGCTATATTCGACCTTCGGGTCTAAGCGAATGCATTTCTAAATCATTAGAAATATTTCAAAATATTTCGATCCTCAAAGTAGAATAATTTTGAAACATAGCGTGACACTAGTAGGCATCTTGAGAGCACTGTGAGAAAATAATTTATTTTAAAAGTACGTCTCGAGGTTTATTTTCTAAGATACTCAAGGTTTTTTAGAAGTACAATAGGCCAAAATGCCCAAAATTCGCACGTATCAATATTTACTTAAACACATCATATCACACGCATCAAATCGCTCAAAATCACGACAGTGACATACAATCCTCAGGATATGTTTAACAACATCGTTAAAACAACAACCGGTTTATCAAAACTGGATGGAAAACGATATCAAGAACAAAACTCCAAAAAGTCAACTCTAGGGATTCAAGAAAATACCTAGATTCGGCGAAGAACAATGGATTAGATGATGTTAAAAATCATCTAGGCTACTCCAAAACACCTTTGGGTGGATGAAAAATCAGCCCAGATGCGAAACCGAGTCGCTACGTCTCAAACTCATGGAGGAAGGAGAAGAAATGAAGAAAAATGCAACTTCTAGACTGGTGTCCAGTATTTATACTGGACACAATTAGCGTGCGCTAATCATTAAGGTTAGCGTGCGCTATCACGGCACCAAACAAAACTCCTGACCAAAAATACACTGTTAGCGTGCGCTAACCCCAAGTGTTAGCGTGCGCTAACGAGAACTTCAGGCCCAGTCCAGTAGCTCCTGGACTGCCCTGAACTACCAGGTAGCGTGCGCTATCCTCCCCTTAGCGTGCTACCAACGCACTCTTGCGCGCGCTAGCTGCAAAGCGTAGCGTGCGCTAACGACCCACAGAGACAACAACAGAACACATCAGAAAAATTACATGCCGTAAACCTTTCTCACAAGGATTTACCAGGCTAAGCACAATTTCCCATGTCATTTCGAAAATGCTAAAAAGACCAATGACGGTGATATTTTCCAAAACTCAAAAACTCATTTGTCAAACCATCATGAAATATTCAAGGCCAAAATGCCAAAACTTGATTCAAGGAATCGGTTTTACGAAATAAAACTCAGTTTGCAAAATACCGAAAGCCGTTTGAAAGAACTCACGCAGCGGATAAAATACGGTACGAAAATACATATCGTGAAAACTCAGTAGTGACGACACTCCTCGTATAAACCAAATACGAGAGTCTAATAAACACATATCGTGAAATCAAAATCCATAGAAGGATTCCATCATTCAATCGACTAATCATACAAATAACTCGTGTCACACGAGGCACAACACAAGGAAGGGAGTTTTACATCCATAGGTCGCACGTAAGTGACGACCACCCCTCGATACTAATCACGACCAATGATCTCAAACGACGCGTCGCGATGCGACTAAGTCAGACAAAATCCGACGAGACAAAACTCAACAAACACAACTTGACTCGACAGCCTAGGTTTCCCCAGGCTAATCTGATTTTAAAATCGTATACTCTAGTTATTCGAAAATAAAACCGATAAGTTAAAAATCGTTTTCAAAACCCTTTCAAATACGACAAGGGCTTAACAGCGGTGGCATTTTATAAAATGTCCTAAAACACTTTTAAACACGACCTTTAAATACCGACTCAAGGTTTTATTTGAAAATACAAGGCTGGCTCGCCCAAATTCATGTCACTATCAAAAACCCACAATACGATCAAGTCTAAGAAATTTTCAAGCATGCACGCCGCATGTATTATTATTAATAGAAACACATTGGTTGTAAATAACAATAATTAGCCAAGTACCAACAATTTCCGAACACACGCATATACGGCATTCAAAAATCACCAGTTCAACAAGCGCAACTCGGGAATACTAATTCCAAGCATATGTCAAACTATCTCTTCAAGTTTAACAGCGTAACCAAAGATCACCGATTTAGACATATGTCGAAACCAGCTACGTGAGTTTCCCAACAAACTCTGCCATCGATACCTATACTGGAACATATCAATGTTCAAAACTTCTACATCATACTGCACCCTTAGGTGTCTAACCCATCAGTACATTCGGCTCAACATACATTTAGTATACCGCAATTACCAAACACAGATCCCATCACACAACAAAAGACTAGAGGGTCAAGCCCTCTCACAGTATACCACAGAGCAAAACTCAGATCTTTCGATCACCAACGATCCCACAAACGCTAGAAAGTTTAGCGAAGGAAGGCCCGCAAAACAATAAACGGTCAAGCCCAGAACGACGCACATACTCCAGAGAGATAAAGGACGGCGCAATACTAGAATCAAAAGTACACAAACCGGATGGATCGAGAAACAACTCGACGATAAGTATGAGAGAGGCAATCACAGTTCAAGAAGTGGAATTTCAATACGAGAAAACAAGAGAATCGAGTAAGGAAAACTTACGAGCACTGGATGTACTGAGATGCCGGCAGCGGTGTGACAATGTGCAAAACAAAACACAACTAGACCCAAATAACCAACAAGCCTAGGTATCCATAAACCTAGAGCTCTGATACCATTTTCTGTAACACCCCCAAGATATTCGAGGTGTATTACAGCGCCGTGGACCCCAACATGGGATCCACCAGGCTAACACAAGAAAACACCTCTCGACTAACCGTCTCGGTTAGCAAGGAAACAATTGTTAACAACAAGAACATAAAGCAACACGTCCGGTACAACCGGCATAATAAACATCAACCGACAAATACAGTAACTCCAAAAAAAAGACCAATCACAATCTGAGAGGAAAAGCCTAAGTACTCGCGAGTACAATCTATAAGTTTACAATTTGGAAAACACCCACATCAAAAGAGACAGTAGGAAATAACAAGACTCAATTGCACATGTCAACAACCTTGGCCGACATCCTCGTACCATCCAGCGCAGCTCGTCTGGTGATCATAACACGAAATCCATAACAAGAATTTCCCGACAACGGGTCCCGGAGGGTTAGCAATTACGCTAGTACAAGTATTCAAGGCAAACCAATCGCTTACACATTTCATAGTACATGCACCAATATCATTTGAAAACCAAAACAAGACATGTCTTTTAGGAAATAAACATCGAACAATTAGCCTTGAGAAGCAGGCGGCGGCCTACATTCTCACTCGAGGCCTCATAGGGACCCTAACGAGTTGGCTACAATTACGGAAAAACAAAACCACGCACACGCTATGCCGTGAGAACAGGCGGCGGCATACATTCTCACTCGGGGCCTTGCAAGGACCACTAACGAGTTGGCTAGCGATGCGAAACTCGTGAAATCGGGCGCGGCATAGATTTCCCTCCTTGACCCGTCGGCCAACACAAGGTGAGCAAATTACACACAATATACATTACCATTTCACGTTAAGCATAAAGGTTTCCAAAAATACTTGCCTTGAATTATTGACGACGCGAGCGGAAAGGAAAGTCACCGCAGAACGCTAGGAACCAATGAAACCGAACCTAACGATTGAAGAATACAATCACAACCATTTCTAAATGAATACGGAATTGGAATACACCCGAAAACCCGCCTACGATTCATGTATATTCGTATATAAACAACAACGAGGGCGGACCACAACCAAACCCTCTCGATTCCGTAAAAATCACGAAATATACCATGAATCCGTAGGAAACTAAGAATACCAACAAGATTAATCATATTCATCATGAATTAATCGACAAAACGGAACGAATCGGACAAAAGCGAAAATCCCCAAATCTACCCAAAAGTAGGGTTCTAAAGATCTAACCTTGATTATGGATCGAAGGATGTTATAGGATGATTGATCAACGATATAACCTCAAGAACTTCATGGATTTGTTGTTCAACAACATGGTTTCGTCTCCTCAAAACCCCAACCATGACCGAAGAGAAATGAAATGAAAAATGACGGAGAAAGTCGGCTGTCATTTATATCTTGGGCGGAACTAGCGTCGCTAGCCTTCCGACCTAGCGTGCGCTATCGGCGATGTCGGCCGAGCACACTCGGCCATGGCCCGCACGACCCGGCACCACCGACCACCTGCCGACCGTGACTCGGCGCCGACTCCCGCTAGCGTGCGCTACGGCGGAAGCTGCGCGCGCTGCGACTGGCCCGAGCCACCTGGGTGACAACTCATCCGTGCATCGTCGCTAGTCGGCCGTGCGCTACCTGCCGGTTAGCGCTACGGCCTGACCGGCGATGGCGTCGCTACCCGCCGATCTGGCCGAGTCGAACCTCGAATACCTGCCCGATGGCGTCTGTTGGCCGACTCGGCAGCGTGCGCTACATGCTGAAGAAGGCTAAGCGCCCGGCCAGAGCGTGCGCGCTTACGCGGTTCTGCCGTGCTGCTCGGCGATGTCCAAGACTCGTCCGGCGATCCCGCACCCGTCCGGCCACTGCCACCGCCACGACCCGACGCCTCGATTTAAAACGCAGGCGGACACGGCGAAAAGTTCGCGGACGACGTCAACGACTCGAGATGAAAACGTAATGCAATATATAATCATACGCGACCAAGAAAAGGGTCAAGGCGACAAATCTGATATGGATACCCGTAACTTTCAAGAAATTACAAAATGGCCCAAAACGCCGGAAATCACGATACGTGATCGAATAACCAAACCGAAGTTCACAACACGTCTAACAAAGTTAAACGGACTTGCGGGAAACTCAAACAATAGCTTCGGACGAGATTCGCAAGAATCGAACTCAAGTGCGGAAAAGTCGCTAAAAAGCACAGAACTCAACAAAACAACACCGAAACGAACTCGGATGACAAAAAGTGTAGAATTAACCATTCTCAGAATGACGAAACGGTCATGAGCGAGCCGTCAAAACGGACTCTGGCCAAAAAAAGAAATTTACCAAAATTCGAAAATTGCGGATATTACAGACTCGGCCTGAAGAGTGACCCCACTGTTTTGAACAGTACTCTTGTCATCCTGTGACTTTGTGTAGAAGGAGCAATTATTGATATCATATCCACTCCAAGTAATGACATCAAACTTAGGCCCGTGTGCCAACCATTTTAATGTATCGGAAGCACTATTATCAAGACTAATTTTTTCTTTAAACCACTTTAAGAAAGTTTTGTTATGCTCGTTCAACAACCATTTTTCGTTCATGCGAGGATAATTCATCTTTAGAAGATTTTTGTGAGCAGTCAAGTAAGGGAGGACCTCGTCAGTGTTATTTAATATATACAAATGCGCTTGAAACACTTCGTCTCGACTCTTAGTTTGGACTTTCACACCGCGAGTTCCCTTACCTTCATGTCTCCCATCATGACGAGGCTTGGTAGCCCTACGACTTCTATCTTTGACAAGTAATCTGCACAAAACTCAATAGCTTCTTGGCAATGTATCTCTCGACAATAGATGCTTAGGATGATGTGGATTTTGGTATACCCTTTTAAGATCTTCATGTACCGCTCAACAGGATACATCCACCTTAAATAAACGGGACCACATACTCTAATTTCCCTTACTAAATGAACAATTAAGTGAACTATGATGTCAAAAAATGAAGGAGGAAAATACATCTCTAATTGACATAAGATAACGGAAGCCTCTTTTTCCCACTCATCCAACTTCATAGGGTCAACCACTTTGCTGCATACGGCATTAAAGAAATAGCACAAGCGAGTTATGGCATGTCTTACCTTTTTAGGTAAGATGCCACGTATGGCCACCGCCAGGAGTTGTTGCATTAATACATGACAATCATGAGATTTCAATCCAACTAACTTCAGATCTTGCAATGACACAAGACTCTTGATATTGGAAGAATATCCCTGCGGCACTTTCATGCCCCGTAGACACTGGCAAAAACTTGTTCTCTTTTTTTTTTGATAAAGTGTGACATGCTGGAGGCAAATAGGTACGTTTACCTACTAATTGTGGATGTAGCTCTGGTCGTATACCCATCTCAAGCAAATCTTGTCGAGCCTTCACATTATCTTTCGTCTTGCCTTTAATGTTCAAAAGTGTACCAATTACACTATCACACACATTCTTCTCCACATGCATAACATCAATACAATGCCTAACATCTAGATGGGACCAGTATGGTAGATCAAAGAATATCGACCTCTTCTTCCAGATATTTTTCTCAATAGCCTTCTTCTTGGTCTTCCCAAATATAGTATTGATGTTTTTAACCCGATCATAAACCTGTTTACCCGTCAAGGGTGTAGGTGCGATTCCATCCTCCCGAGATCCGTTAAAAGCTTTTTTAATCTACGATAAGGGTGATAACGTTCAAGAAACCTTCGATGTCGAGTGTAAGCGATCTTTTGCCCATGCTTTAGTTGTATGTAACTTGTGTTTTCTTCACATATAGGACATGCGTGATGCCCCTTAACACCATACCCACTCACATTTCCATATCTTTGGAAAGTCGTTAATGGTGCAAAATAACAATGCACGCAACTTGAAACTTTGTTGACGATACCCATCAAACACGTTTATCCCTTCCTTCCATAACATTGTCAAGTCTTCAATCAAAGGACTTAGATAAACATCTATGTCATTTCACGGTTGTCTTGGGCGAAATCATCATAGATAACATAACATATTTCCATTTCATGCACAACCAATCGTAGATTGTAAATCACAAGCATAACCTGCCATGAACTATGCTTACAACTCATGTTACCAAATGGATTCATCCCATCTGTAGCAAGTCCGAGTCTAAGATTTCTTGGCTCATTCCCAAATCTGGAAACAAGTTATCAATTTTCTTCCATCAGAAAGAATCACCGGATGGCGAAGCCGCCCATCACATTTTCTCCCATCCGCATGCCATATGAGGTTCTTCGCATCATCTGCATTAGCAAACAATCGCTTAAACCTTGGAATTATTGGAAGATACCATAACACCTTCGCAGGGGAACCTCGTTTTGTGCTATCACCACTAAAATCATCGACTTGGATTTGTACCTCGATACCCGCATGTGGGACACTTATGCAATGTTTCAAACTCTTTTCTATATAATATGCAATCATTGGGGCATGCGTGTATTTTCTTGTACTCCATTCCCATCGGACACAATATCTTCTTTGCCTCATAATTACGATTCGGTAATGTGTTATTTTCGAAGCATCTCCGTCAACAGTTCAAGCAATTCGGTAAAGCTTTTATCACTCCATCCATTTCTTGCCTTGATTAACCGGTTTTAACATCACGACAACCGTGTAAAGAGTTTACATCCCGGCCACAAAGGTATCTCTGAATCACTTTTCAATGTATCATACACATGTGCTCGTTGAAAAGATTCTTGTCCAACATCACGAATCATGTCTTCAACTCGATCATATGTATCCACATCAATGTCATGAGTGTCTTTCGAGTGCTCACTTGAAAAGTCCATCAATTCACCATGCCATGTCCATATTTTATAATTCTTGTTAATTCCATCACAAAGAAGATGTTCTCGAATCTTGCCAAGTTCATGTCTTCTTCCATTCACACAATTGATACAAGGACAATTGATGTATCCGAGCTGATCGGCCACCAAGAATCAGATTGCCCCCTCTGTTCCGAGCTAGAAAACCACCGGAGTTCCTGCAGAAGACGACGGAATGGTCCCGGCACAAACTCTCCGATGCTTAAGCTGGAACAGGTTTCTGGAGAAATCCAAATGTAATGTATGTATGTGTTTTCTTCTCTCTTGGCCTCGAAGGAGGACAGGCCTTCTGATATTTATAGCAGAGAGGGAAACTTGTCCCTGAAATCCTGCCTTTAATTGGGGGAGATCCCTGATTTTCAGGGGTATGTCCCTGAAAATCGGGATTCTACTTTTGTGATGAAATCCCACTTTCCAGGAACTTGTCCTATTTGAGCCGGACTCTTTCTAGTTTGCCTAATTGACGATGCCGAGGTCTATCTAGTTATGAGCTCATAAAATAGACTTGGCGGTCGGATCTCCTTTTCGGGAAAGTTCTTCTCTGGGAATGCCGAGCTCATCCGCCCTCCGACCTACTCCAGGTCGGTAGTTCAGTTGAGTTTGCTTAAGAGCTGGGTTTAGTGGACCAAGTTCTTTAAGACACGAATATGATGTCATCTAGAGAGCCGACATTTGGGATGACTCTTTGGTCTAGACTGGCAGTCTACACTGTTGGGGTAGACTTGTGGGGACCGAGTTGCACCTAGTAGAGCTAGGCTCGAGCTCCACTCTCCAAGTTTGTTGGTCTACACTTGGCGGTGTCTACACCTGTGGGGGTAGACTTGTAGGGACCGAGCTGCACCTAGTAGAGCTAGGCTCTGAGCTCCACTCTCCAAGTTTGCTGGTCTACACTTGGCAGGTCTACACCTGTGGGGGTAGACTTGTAGGGACTGAGATGCACCTAGTAGAGCTAGGCTCTGAGCTCCACTCTCCAAGTTTGCTGGTCTACACTTGGCAGGTCTACACCTGTGGGGGTAGACTTGTAGGGACCGAGCTGCACCTAGTAGAGCTAGGCTCTGAGCTCTACTCTCCAAGTAGTATACTAGGTCGGTGGGACCTATTGGAACTTCACACAATAGACTGGGTCTTTAGTAATCGGACTTTGTTCTGTTATTTCGGGATGAACCGCAATAAACCGGGCAGGTATATTTTGGGTCATATCATCCAGTCTCCCCTGCTCTAGTCGAGCGAAGAATGAGATCGAGTAGAGTAGACTAAATATTTATTATTATTATTATTATTATTATTTAATTTTTTATCCATAAGTGCAAAAGTTAAGCTCTAAAACATGACAAGACCCAATGCAATTGTTCATTTTGTAGCTGATGAGCAAAGCTAAGACTACAATAATGGGCCTCATAGACACACTATCTTGGATTCATGATATAGATGGGGCGATCTTAAGATCGAGGTGCTGATAGGCTAAGCTAAGACCAAGAGGAAAGGATTCCGAGCTGAAGCCTTCTATACCGAGAGACCTGGCAGATGCCAAAATAATAAGAGGCCGAGCTGAGCAAGCTGTATATTGAGGGCAGTTCACCCGATCAAATTTTTGGGCAGGTCACCCAGTCTTCAAATTTGAGGGCAGCTCACCGATCAAATTTACGGGCAGGTCACCCAGTCTTCAAATTTGAGGGCAGCTCACCCGATCAAATTTTTGGGCAGGTCACCCAGTCTTCAAATTTGAGGGCAGCTCACCCGATCAAATTTTCAGTCACCCAGTCTTCAAATTTGAGGGCACTCACCCGATCAAATTTATGGGCAGGTCACCCAGTCTTCAAATTTGAGGGCAGCTCACTGATCAAATTTATGGGCAGGTCACCCAGTCTTCAAATTTGAGGGCAGCTCACCCGATCAAATTTATGGGCAGGTCACCCAGTCTTCAAATTTGATGGCAGCTCACCCGATCAAATTTATGGGCAGGTCACCCAGTCTTCAAATTTGAGGGCAACTCACCCGATCAAATTTATGGGCAGGTCACCCAGTCTTCAAATTTGAGGACAACTCACCCGATCAAATTTATGGGCAGGTCACCCAGTCTTCAAATTTGAGGGAAGCTCACCCGATCAAATTTATGGGCAGGTCACCCAGTCTTCAAATTTGAGGGCAGTTCACCCGATCAAATTTATGGGCATGTCACCCAGTCTTCAAATTTGAGGGCAGTTCACCCGATCAAATTTATGGGCAGGTCACCCAGTCTTCAAATTTGAGGGCAGTTCACCCGATCAAATTTATGGGCAGGTCACCCAGTCTTCAAATTTGTGGGCAGTTCACCCGATCAAATTTATGGGCAGGTCACCCAGTTTTCAAATTTGTGGGCAGTTCACCCGATCAAATTTATGGGCAGGTCACCCAGTCTTCAAATTTGTGGGCAGTTCACCCGATCAAATTTTTGGGCAGGTCACCCAGTCTTCAAATTTGTGGACAGGTCACCCAGTCTTCAAATTTGAGGGCAATTCACCCGATCAAATTTATGGGCAGGTCACCCAGTCTTCAAATTTGAGGGCACTTCACCCGAAATAAAGCTGACGTATAGCTGCGATTTTAGATCTTTTAATTTAGACCTAAAAATAAAAAGCTTTGTCCCGATTCCTTTCCAAATCAACACATCTGTTCTTCTTACCCCATAACTATAAGAAGATATGAAATTTTCTTAAAGAATTTCACCTTGCAGCAATGGATAATAATTAAAACTTATCTTCAAGGAAAATTCATAGCTGATAAAAACTTATCTTTGCAGGTAATGAAAGAATCCGTGTTAGGTTGAATCCAGGTATGAATAATAAGTCTCACATCTCAACTCAATGAATGACTCGATGTCACTCATTCCCACAGACGGTGCCACTTGATGTATCCGAGCTGATCGGCCACCAAGAATCAGATTGCCCCCTCTGTTCCGAGCTAGAAAACCACCGGAGTTCCTGCAGAAGACGACGGAATGGTCCCGGCACAAACTCTCCGATGCTTAAGCTGGAACAGGTTTCTGGAGAAATCCAAATGTAATGTATGTATGTGTTTTCTTCTCTCTTGGCCTCGAAGGAGGACAGGCCTTCTGATATTTATAGCAGAGAGGGAAACTTGTCCCTGAAATCCTGCCTTTAATTGGGGGAGATCCCTGATTTTCAGGGGTATGTCCCTGAAAATCAGGGATTCTACTTTTGTGATGAAATCCCAGCTTTCCAGGGAACTTGTCCTATTTGAGCTGGACTCTTTCTAGTTTGCCTAATTGACGATGCCGAGGTCTATCTAGTTATGAGCTCATAAAATAGACTTGGCGGTCGGATCTCCTTTTCGGGAAAGTTCTTCTCTGGGAATGCCGAGCTCATCCGCCCTCCGACCTACTCCAGGTCGGTAGTTCAGTTGAGTTTGCTTAAGAGCTGGGTTTAGTGGACCAAGTTCTTTAACAGACCTGAATATGATGTCATCTAGGAGAGCTGACATTTGGGATGACCTGCTGGTCTAGACCTGGCAGGTCTACACCTGTTGGGGGTAGACTTGTGGGGACCGAGTTGCACCTAGTAGAGCTAGGCTCTGAGCTCCACTCTCCAAGTTTGTTGGTCTACACTTGGCAGGTCTACACCTGTGGGGGTAGACTTGTAGGGACCGAGCTGCACCTAGTAGAGCTAGGCTCTGAGCTCCACTCTCCAAGTTTGCTGGTCTACACTTGGCAGGTCTACACCTGTGGGGGTAGACTTGTAGGGACTGAGATGCACCTAGTAGAGCTAGGCTCTGAGCTCCACTCTCCAAGTTTGCTGGTCTACACTTGGCAGGTCTACACCTGTGGGGGTAGACTTGTAGGGACCGAGCTGCACCTAGTAGAGCTAGGCTCTGAGCTCTACTCTCCAAGTAGTATACTAGGTCGGTGGGACCTATTGGAACTTCACACAATAGACTGGGTCTTTAGTAATCGGACTTTGTTCTGTTATTTCGGGATGAACCGCAATAAACCGGGCAGGTATATTTTGGGTCATATCAACAATAATACTTTTGATCGGGTTCTGGTCGATTTTTTTGTGCAAATTCTAGAAATTGTTCAACTCCATTCTCATATTCAACACTTATTCGACTAGCTTTCATCCAAACTCGATCCATTTTAAGACTGTTAGATCAATTTGGACAAACAAAATAGTTTCAAAAACAAATGACGAGAAGATATTCAAAACGAAAGTAACATCTAACAAGAATGTAACTAGTAAGATTCCGCAAGAATGTAACTATTATGGTATTATGTTTGTTTTGACACTGGGTTGCACAACAATGATATGTTATGTATGCATTTTATAAAATGTTATATCGCCCGTACATGTTTGTATAAAGATTTAGTTGGTAAAATATAGTTTTGTCGATGTTGACTATCAATAGTCGTAATATACACTTTTAGCGACTAAACAAGTATAAAACATTTTGAAAAGTATCCGACTTTACTAATATGTATATATAAAACATTACAACTTTTATTTCGTCCGTTTGATTAATTCCGATGTTAAGGCGTCCAAAAATGACTTTGAAGTTAATTTTCAGCATAAATTAAAAGCTATCAATAGTGTAAAAATATATATTTTCAGCATATCTTTTGATAGACCATAACTTCTTCGTTTTTAAGAGTTACGACGTGCGCGAGCACTACTTTTAAAGGTAAAAACATGATTTACACTTTTATAAGTTTTTCCCTTCTCGGACTAGAAACGGGTTAAAAAACAGTCCAAAATGGGTTGGTGACGCCGGTTAAGTCAGGGGAGCGAAGATAACATATTTAAAACTCAACAAATATGGTTATAAAAGTTTAGCAAAGAAAGATACAACCTAACCAACCTTTATGTTTTGTGTAGAGTAATCTGCAAACTTTATGTTTTGTTTCCACTTTCAAGATGTAGAATAATCTGCAAAATGAAATATAGAATCAGAAATAGGAACTTTGTACAAATCAGAACACAAAAATACAAGAAATCAGAACTTTGTTCAAATCTAAACACAAGAATACAACCTGACTCGTGACTCCTGCAGTCCTGCCTTCAAATAATCAGAATAATCAGAACTTCAAAACTCATGAAATGATTGTATGTATTCCTCCTGAATCACAAAAACATAACACAATAAATCAGAAAGGAAATCTATGAGTTTACACAAAACTTGAAGCAAAACGCGAGTATCACTACTAAAAGAATGAAAATCTCTAAAGGCAGATCAACAAAACTTAGGGGACACAATGAAAATCTCTAAAGAAACTAATCTTAATTGATTAAATCGAAATATGTAATGAACTCAAAAACAAAAGGCGAGTATCACTACTAAAAATATCAATCAAATGTGATGATATAAAATGAAGAGATGTTAATCCGAATAAGTAAAAGAACATGAAAAAATGAACATTAAACATCATCAAAACGTAGCGGTTAGCATCACACAGTTCATTCATCTACCTTTTTAGCGAATAACACAATCGAAATCTCAAGATACACTAATCAGAAGTCGGTTGAGAAATTAGAAGGCATAAGAATGCTCTTAGGAAAGCAGGCTAATTCGCAAGAGAGCTTGAAGTGACTCCCCGATACGAATTTTTAAGTGTTCAAATAAAACCATTCGCCAAGCTTCAAATTCATGCACACAAAAACAAAGAAGGAAAACCAGACCATAGAATCAAAAGTGCAACGAAAAGTACAAAGGATTGAGTTACCTCTGGAGAATACGACTGCCGGCGATATCTGCTGTTCGCTTGTTGGGGAACTGGCGGCTCTCTTTCTAGTGTGGTTAATCGGAGACGACGACCAAAAACATCCTAGGTCTTTACACTAAAACGGCGTAATACTCAATCATGTTCTCACCGCGTTTATCCCTAAATTTGGCTGCCGGGAGGTTTCACCTTTGAGGGATTGATGAGACGGGGATGATGGATGATGTAGAGCGATAGAGATTAGGGATGATGAAGGAACAAATTATCGTTTTCTTGGACAAGTTTGGAGAAGAAAGATGAAAGGGGAAGGTTCGTCGAGTGTTGAAGACAAATGAAAGGAGCAGCGTAGGGTTGAAAAAAAATATAGACGTTCCACATCGGTTACATATTAAAACCGATGTTAAAATACTTCTATTCACATCGGTTTCGCAAAAAACCGATGTGAATATCTGATATTCACATCGGTTTCTAAAAAACTGATGTTAAACTACTGATATTCACATCGGTTTTTACAAAACCGATGTTAAAAAACTGAAATTCACATCGGTTCTTTTAAGAACCGATGTTAACGTTTAAAAAAATTACAATTACACCACCGTCTTTTTTTTACATCGTTTTTCTTAAAAACCGATGTAAATTGGGCGATGTTGAATCCTATTTTCCTAGTAGTGATTTAAACAGTGGTAATATACGGAAGTAATTAAGAAGTCTTCGTACAACCCAAAGCACCAAAAGCAAATAGTGTCCGTACATACGGTTATTACACAACGTGGAATGTTCAAATTATTTTAAGAAATTAACAGGCCTTCTTCCAACACAGCTCATGCCTGGCCGTAACCTTCAGGGGTGTCCTGCACAAATTCAACAAATTTACCTGGCACGACATGTCGTGCCAGTAACCTAGGTCAGAAACAATCCAAACCAAACTCAAAGGTAAAATCTAATAATTTCAAGGAATAAAGTTGTCACCGAATATTCCATGTTATTCCTCTTATCAGCACATAAACTCCCAAGGTCGCAACCAAGGGTCACGGAAGTATCTACACAGGACTACTCCGGACGTGGGTACCATTCAGGTTTTATCCCGCAACACGATCCAACAAGAAAACTCCCAAGGCCGCGGCCAAGGGTCACGGTAGTATCTACTCGGGAATACTCCGGACAAGATAATCGTAAGAGCACCATTCCACAATAGTAACATTTACTATGTCTAAAATTATAAGACGTAAAGTCTGAGCAAGATTCACTTGCCTCAAATCCGACGCGAGTTATTTCTTGACAAGGCAACGGCTTGAACGATCGCACTTGGAAATCCAACCTATTACATGTTTGTCGATTAACATCTTATGATAATAATGATGATCAACGACGTTCCTCCCCCTCCCGCCTGTTAGAACCCTATCCTAGTTGCTTATGATGTCGGAATCGAATTTCTCCATTTTTATCCATAATGCGTGCCATTAATTTCTTTAGGTTCGGCAACATTCTTTATAAGTTATCCTTCCGCTAAACAATAGTGTTCTAACACAACATTCCTAGCTAATGATAACCAACAATCATCAAGATTCCATCGTTGTCTTAATATGCAAGTCTAGAACGATTAATCCATCATCTTAACATGTTTCGGTATCTATTTGGCTAGAAATTGTTGGTAACTTCATCAAGGATTCATTAATGATTTTATTCAACATGATAATACGGTTATACATGAAATCCTTCAAGATGATTCCGAGAAGTTGGTGATTAGCAATATGATTATGAGTTCTACCATTATTCATTCCAATTTCAAGCTTTGATGGATATCGATTAACAATTGCGATAGCTATATACCGGTTCGATTATTACGGAGGGTTCTAAGCTACCCAAGGCATCCGAGGTTTACTAAAACTTACTAAACAATACTGAAATGAGTTCAAGGTTGGATAACTTACCTTTGCTTGACAAAAGATGATGAAGAACGACGGTGGACGAAGGAGAACGAGAGGATAACACCTTCAAGACCTTCCCCGAAGCTTGATTATCGTACTCTAATAGGATAGCACTTGAATTGGGAGGTTAGAATTGGTTCAATGATGGTGGAGAGTAGTGTACAAGGAAGAGGAATGATTTTTGGGACGGAAGAAATGAAAGGCAAAGTGTTCTTTTATAAACTCAGATTGCCCTTACGTACGTTATGCCTTACGGTTTACGTACGTAAGAGGCTTTACGTACGTTATGGCAAAATACTTAACGTAAAGGAACTTGCTGGAACGATTCACTCACATCGTTACGTACGTAACGAAAGCGGGTTAACGTACGTAAGGGCCAATATTTAACGTACGTAATGGCTCAGATATAGCGTGCGTAATGAGTCGGAGTATAACGTACGTAAAGGACAGTTTTGTTTGCTAAATTATCATCACATTAATTTCTTATGACACGACTCCCTCTCCATGTCGTCTGGAAATCTCTCGGGGAACAAGACATTGGCCACCGTCATATTCGCACCGATAATTACCTAACGACATCGAGGTATGTCACTGAAAGTTCGTCAATCATCATACCATCACAATACACGAATAATAGATGCGATACCGTACAACCATATTATACAAAATATGTTTTATTCACTAGTAGAAAAAGAGTCTTTCTTGACGCGCATTTGGCGTCATAAAGGGCCTTTATGACGCGCAAATGCTGGTCATAGAAGGACCAGTCATAACTCATTATGACTCGCATTTGTTCGTCATTGTACAATGACACGCACTTATGACACCCACTTTATGACGCCCTTTTCTGACAACTATATATGCGTGTCATAAAAGTTATGACCCCTTTTTCTGATTTCAGTTTTTGCGTGTCATAACTTCAAAAATTTTTTTTTTTTTTCTGGCTTTTATGACCCCCCTGCTAAACCTGCAATTATATACCAATTGTACCCAATTCATTACAAAACCTGCTGATCGATTGTACAAAATTAACGCATTTCATATATATCGCAAAACCATGCGTTACCAATTCATTACATGACTCGACTAAACTCGATCATGTCAAAATCGGATCAATATTATCTAGTTTACGATTACTACCAATTGTACCCATTTCTACCAACTGTACCTAATCCTTACAAACAGTTTTACTCCCTAAAAATAAAATTCGACACACATGTACACCATTCTTCTCGAATGTCGTCGAAATCCGCATCAGTGTAGTCGTTGCTTTCACCTCCAATCTAGTCAAATAAAACAACAAGTTAAAACAGTTTAAATAGGATCCGCAGACTAACTAAGCTAGACAACTAAGACCAGTCACAAAACCACAATTCACACCACAAGTGACAACTTCAATTCACAGCCACAACTTCAATTCACAGTTTAAATAAGACAACTAAGACCAACAGCCACAATTCACAATTCACAATTTAAATAAGACAACTAAGACCAACTACAAGACAATCTAGACTGCTCATTATCACCAACAGCCACAATTCACAGTCACAAAACTAGACAATAACAGGGACAACCGAGAGCCGGCAATAACCTACACTTACAACTAAAACCAGCTGCCAATTCATATTAACAAAACAAATAACCTACACTTACAAGTAAAACAAGATGATCAATTAACTAGGCAATAACCTACACAAACTGAGATTCAATTACCAAGCAGTAAAACAACCTTCACTTACAAGTTACGAAACAGTAAAACAAGCATAATTAGACAAGTTAACTAGCCAATAACAGGGACAACCGAGAAACGGCATCTAAACTCTAAAACCAGCTGCCAATTCACAGTCACAAAACTGAGATTCAAAAACAGCAACAAGACCTTCTTTGTTGTTCAAACCATAAGAAAGTGCAGCTGCAGTAGGTTCATTGATAATTCTTTGAACATCAAGGCCTGCTATTCTGCCAGCGTCTTTCGTAGCTTTTGAGCATCTAAGAGCTGTTAGATGTCACTGATTTTTCATTCTCAAGCGCCTAGCAGATTTTGTAACTGAAAACAAAAAATATTACCTCCTAATCTTTTTATAATACCTCTGGCCGTCGTTGCTCTTACTAATATTGTTTAAGATTGCATATGTGCTTATGAATAACAAACAAACCTGCAATCCCACCAGGTAAAGGGTGGTTAGATGTGCTCTTAAGACTAATAGTCTACGTATCACAACTTAAATTTCAATACACTCTTCAATATTTGTATTACCTAAAAGTTCAACCATGTCGGTGACAAAGAAATCGTCAGTACATCGATTTATCGATCAAGGATAACAATTCCTCATTTGTACCACGTACATTTGTTTCCACGTGGGCAAAGCTACCTGTTCTTGAGTCTTTTCTTCGTACCGGAACATGTCAATACGGGCCACCAGCCTGCGCCGACAATGACAACCGTTACTGAATTCATAAATTAATATTACATGTCTATTTTATTTGGTGTTCATGTACCAGGAAAGTAGCATCTCCTGCGGAATAGTAAAAACAACAGCACATGAAACCCTTTCAATGCGTCTAAACTCGTGGAGGCGTTCTTTTGTTGGTGAAAGGTAACTCGGGCCTCCAGCAACACTGAACCACAGCAACCCTATATCAATATTTCATAAAAACCCAAAATGGCAAAATGAGCATGCAAATTATATAATACTGTAAAACTATAGTACAATCCATATACAAAAATATAATATCTTCTTGTTTTTAAAGAAAATGATAATCCAAGGTACATAAAAGTAAGGAAACAGCTAGTCGAGTTTAAGACGCGTACCAAAGTCACCTCCAGACACCCACTTCATCGCACTATACCCCACCAAATCCTTCCCATCCAGCTGTCTGATATTCCCGGGCCGACTCCCAACACTATAGAATTCCGCACTCTCATCTTCCCCGCAGTTCATACACCCATCCCCGCTTGTTGGAGAATGTAACAGTGATTTTCAGAACCCTATTGCAATACAAAATGACACTAAAATAAGTATGCAACAAAGACAACATAATGAGACAATACTTTTATCTAAATAACATAAAATTGACATGAATCTCGAGAAACCACTATTGGTGTAATTCCAATTTTGGGGAGGGTTGATAGGTGGACCGTTACTAACAAAATGAAGTTGATAAAACCAATCTAACATGTCAACCGATGAAGTAAACCTGTTACTACCTATAAAAGCTTCTTGGCTTTATATGTTTTTCATCGGTATTAGTAAAATACGGGAAATATATATATTTTTTCGTACCCGTTCGTTCGTTCGAAAGCGAAATTATTCCCGTATCGATTGGTTAACTTTTTAGTGAACCTAAATTATGAATTTTAAAGTTCATGCTACTTTGTTGATGCCCCGCCGTAGTATCTAGACTACCAAAACGTCAAATTTATTTGGCCTCGTTAAGAAATTAGAATTATTAATACCTTCGTCAATCTCACAAAACCCGATGATTCCCATATATAACTGTTAATAATTATACAATATTTTGGCATATTATGAACTATATGAACACTATAACTATATGGTAAGACCCGAAAAGCTAAAAAGAATTAAAACAACAAACCAAGAAAGAATCGTTATCCCATCATTTTAGAAAGATGTGTAACCTTTGTTCGCGGAATTAGGACAATTTTGGGAACAGGAAGCCCATTTGAAGATGCGTATTATTGAGTTGCCAAAAGTTGTTGGGTGAGTAAACCAAGCTCCCTCCGCAAAAAAAGCCAACCAAAAGGGTTGGGGATAATCCTTTAATCGTTGAAGACCAGCCTAAATAGCACACGCAACACAGTTTGAGTGTGAAATTGTTAATGTAACGAATAAGCCTATTTTATCGAATCAAATAATTTAAGTCAAAGGCTTTTTGAGCAAACACAATCATTTCTTTAATCCCAGTTTAATATGGATTTTTAAATGAGAAACCTTTAGACACCTAAATCATCAAATAACAGTATCATAAAAAGCTTAAAAAATGATATTATTATCCAGAAACAACTCGGTGCGATATCTTAGTCTTCCTTACTACATACAGGAATGTGATATTATTATATGCCCCATTTAATGTGCTAGAGTAATAATATTTGCAGCAGAAATTTCATACCTCTTTTGGGTCAGCCGACACTCCCACTATACCAGTATCTACTGCTTGGTTTTCCACTGTAGAGGCTTTTGCATCCATCAACACCACCATATGAGCATCTACTCCTCAAGCAAT
Organism: Orobanche coerulescens; assembly: GCA_033398695.1. NCBI lineage: Eukaryota > Viridiplantae > Streptophyta > Magnoliopsida > Lamiales > Orobanchaceae > Orobanche > Orobanche coerulescens. The sequence continues at coordinate 137,165,244 of CM065817.1, forward strand.
ATCTGCAAAAGAAAAAAACAAATTATTCATATTGGTGCTTACAAACAATCATTAGCAGTACGTATAAACGTACTATTGCCTACAAAATTTAATATTGCATCCTTACAAATTTTAACACCATTCCTCTACAAAATTAGAAACATCATCACCTCAGATTAGCAAAACTCCTTAGAACTTAGTTATAATCTCAAATAGGTTGAATCAAATTACAAAAGCCAGTCTCAATACTTTGATCTAAATCCTTTTGCTAGGTTTGATCTTCATGCGATGTACTTGGGTGTTTCACTCCCCAACGCGGCATCCGTTCCGCTCCGTCACATCAGCTACTTTGAAACTACAACTCCCTTTATACCATCGAAACTGCAAATTCAAATTTTGAACTCGTAAATTGTTATGGTTACAATTTCCGGGGTGACTAAAGGGTAGGACGAAAAATAAAACTTTAGGCAAACCCTCTCACTTATTCCCCAAACCTACTGATGTTGTATTGCTTTCGTGACACACAGGGATGTGTTTGACATCTTGAGAAAATGTGGTTTAACCATTATTAAGGAACAAATGTTTTACCAGAAATTGAATTCATGAAATATAACCCAATGAAAATTACCTGATAATTGCGAAAATAAAGTTAAACAAACAACGGCAGAGAAAGTAACATTTCTGCACGAACGACTCGATTTCGCAGCAACAGCCAAAATAAAAAATATTATACCTCATCCTGGTATTGCAACCCATAATCGTCTTCAGCTCCGTCAGTTACCTGCAAAACAAAAACAAAAACCATGAACGGCCACACAGTAAAACCAAAACCATCTTCACCACTAAGTATATTCTTTGTGTATTTATTTTTTTGACAATATTGAAGATAAAATCACCAATTACTGTTGATAAACTTACACAATTAATTTCTCTACTTCTCCGATTCGTCTCTTGAGTATTGTTCAAGAAATTTGTGGATTTGGATTTGGGTTATTGTTAACGGATGAAGATTCGGGAAGAAGAACTGAAGAATTGTGTGAGTTGTTGAATCTGGTTTTCTATAAGAACAACTAACCTTGGCAGATCTAGAAGACGAATTCTATGGCGGTGGATTTGGGTTTATTCATTTTTTCATTAAGGCACAGTGCCCTATTCCTCGGCCCTTAGTATATAGAGAGAATATATTAATCCCTTTATGACTGCCACTTTTTGACACATGTAAACTCGCGTCATCGCTAATGGAAATTTTACGCGTTATGACTCTGATTATGTGACTAAACTATTTGCGAGTCATCTTCGACTGTTGGTCATAAAAAAGGGTCAAGGAAGGGACTGTTTCTACTAGTGATTGCAATGGAGTACATTTACTTATCAAACAGGAGAAATAGACGTGAGCGCCCAAAGTGAAAAAGCATGTAATACTGGTGGTATTACATACCACCCCCCTTAAAAATAGTTTCGTCCCTAAACTAAGAAAATAACTCGGGATGATTCTCTCTCATGCTTGCCTCGGTCTCCCAAGTCGCTTCTTCCGTACCGTGGTGCGACCACTGAACTTTAACAAGGGGTATATTCTTGTTCCTTAGTGTCTTTACGCGTCGATCCAAAATCGCTGTTGGAACTTCCCTAAAGGTAGCATCATTGGAAATCTCTACTTCCTCGAAGTTGATCTTGTGGCTAGGATCGTACACATACTTTCTCAGCTGGGAGACGTGGAAGACATTATGCACTCCGTCTAACGATGGTTGTAATGCTAGCCGATAAGCGAGTCTACCGACTCGGTCCAGTATTTCGAACGGGCCAATAAATCTCGGGCTTAGCTTGCCCTTCTGGCCGAAGCGTCGAATGCCCCGCATTGGCGATACTTTAACCCAAACATGATCCCCAACCATAAATTCCAACGGTCGCTTCCGGTCCATAGCGTAAGACTTTTGGCGACTCTGCGCTGCCAACATGTGTTTTCGAACAATGGATATCTTCTTAATAGATTCCTGGATTAGATCCAACTCGGTGGCGATGACATCGGATACATCGTCCCAACATAGGGGAGACTTGCACTTTCTACCATACAAGGCCTCAAAGGGGGCCATGCCTATGCTTGCATGCCAGCTGTTATTGTACGAAAATTCCGCTAAGCAGAGGTGTTTAGCCCAGTCCTTGCCCCAATCGAGTACACATGCTCTCAACATATCTTCCAGGATCTGTATGGTGCGTTCTGTTTGTCCATCCGTTTGAGGATGATAGGCAGTGCTGAAATGCAGTTGAGTACCCATGGCTTGGTGGACAGCCTTCCAGAAGCGGGACACATATCTAGTGTCTCTATCCGAAATAATCCCCGAGGGAACGCCATGTAACCTCACGATTTCCCGAACAAAGATGGTAGCCAGCTGTTCTGTTCCGATGGCTTCCTGAATTGGAATGAAGTGTGCCGACTTTGTCAGTCGGTCTACAATAACCTATATCGTGTCCTTTCCCCCCACCGTCAATGGTAACTTGGTGACAAAGTCCATTGATATGCTCTCCCATTTCCATTCCGGAATGGGTAAGGGCTGCATGATTCCGGCCGGTCTACGGTGTTCAATCTTCACCTGTTGACATATCATACATCGAGCGACAAACCTTGATACTTCTTGCTTCATATTCTTCCACCAGAAACTCTTTCGCAGGTCTTTGTACATTTTGCTCGCCCCGGGATGTATCGAATAGGGAGTAGAATGAGCTTCCTTGAGTATAGTTTTCTTAAGCTCGTCTTTAGGTGGAATGCAAATCCTGTTCTTGAATCTAACTAAGCCCCCTTGGATCCTGTAGTCTGAAATAACTCCCCCTTCGGCATTTGCGCCGATCGCACGAAGTTCGGGATCCTCCATCTGTGCTAGGCGTATCTCGTCCAGCAGGGACGAGCGAATATCAATCGAGCACAACTGTCCCTGGCGGTGTTGTATCCACACTTCAATGTCATTTTTCCGGAGATCTTGCTGTAACTCGGTATGCATCACAAACCAGATAGTGTCACCTCCTGCGCAGTTTTCCGACTCAGTGCGTCTGCTACGACGTTGGCCTTCCCAGGGTGATATAGAATCTCTACATCATAATCCTTAATTAACTCCAGCCAATGCCTCTGTCTCATATTTAACTCTTTCTGCGTGAAAATGTACTTTAAACTCTTGTGGTCCGTAAAGATCTTACAGGTAACCCCATATAGGTAATGTCTCCAAATCTTAAGAGCGTGGACCACTGCAGCTAGTTCCAAGTCATGTGTTGGGTAGTTCACCTCATAAGGTTTAAGTTGACGAGAGGCGTAAGCGATAACCCTGTCATTCTGCATAAACACACATCCCAGCCCGTGCTTAGACGCATCGGTGCATATTACGAATCCCTCCGTACCCTGCGGTAGTACCAACACTGGGGCAGTAGTAAGCTTCCTTTTTAGCCTGTCGAAACTCTCTTGACAATCTGTTGTCCAGACAAACTTGGTGTTCTTCCTAAGCAGATTTGTTAATGGCTGAGCGACACAGGAGAAGGCCTCGACGAACCGTCGATAATATCCCGCCAACCCCAGGAAACTTCTCACCTCTTTGACATTTCTAGGTGGTTCCCAATTCATAACTGTCTCGATCTTCTGGGGGTCTACTTTAACGCCTCCTGCTGAAATCACATGCCCCAAAAAGGTTACCTCTGGCATCTAGAACTCGCATTTAGAAAGTTTAGCATACAGTTGATGTTGCCTTAAAACGCTCAACACCTGCCTCAAGTGTTCCTCATGCTCCCATCGGCTTCAGGAATAAATTAAAATATCGTCAATGAAAACCACCACACACTTATCGAGAAACTCTGTCAGAACCCTGTTCATCAATTCCATAAAAACAGCTGGAGCATTAGTCAGGCCAAACGACACCACCATGTACTCGTAGTGCCCATATCTCGATCGAAATGCGGTCTTAGGAATATCCTCCTCTCGAATTCTCAATTGGTGATATCCCGAACGTAAGTCGATCTTTGAAAACACAGTCGCCCCTTGCAGTTGGTCCAGTAAATCATCAATCCTTGGAAGTGGGTAACGGTTCTTAATAGTGACCTTATTAAGTTCCCTGTAATCGATACACAGGCGCAGAGAGCGGTCATTTTTCTTCACAAAAAGAACTGGCGCACCCCATGGCGAAGTACTTGGACGAATGAGCCCCTTCCTTAGCAATTCTTCGAGTTGTGACTTTAGTTCCTTCATTTCGGCTGGTGCCATCCTGAAGAATATAGCACCAGTAATACGCTCCTCGATCATCACGAGGTGCTACTGCTGAAAGGAGACTGAGGGACCCTTTTGTGCTGAAGTGCTCTCGGCCTCTAATTGTGTGAGTAGCACCGTCATGGGTCGTAATAGAAACGGTCAGGTGATAGGTATCTAATACCGTCTTGTGCATCGTCATCCAGTCCATACCTAAAATCACATCTTCGTTTTGGAGTGGAAAGACCATGAGATTGGCTGTCCAGCCCAGATTATTGATACAAATCGGACAGTTTCGAACTTCCAAATTACCCTCCACCCTGCTGCCCTCGGGTAGTTTAACAGTAAAGGACTCACAGGGTACATAAGGAAGATGCAAACGGTTAACACATTCTACGGATATAAACGAGTGGGTTGCTCCAGTATCAAACAGTACATGAACTGGCTGAGATTTAATAAGGAGTGTACCTGAGACAGCAGGAGTGGTCTGGTCGTCAGTGGCCCTTAGTTCGAACACGCGGGACGGCAGTGTCCCCGAGGAGGGTGCAGTACCTCCACCGCGACCACGTCCTCTTCCGGCACCGTGTAGAGGAGACTGGTGAGGTGAAGATCGGTAGTCGGACATGGCAGACGCTCTGGATGTCTGTACCGAGCCTTGTTGACTCTGAGGAGCTGGTGTTGGCCACTTAAGTATACTGGATACAGTTTGGAAAATAGTTTAAACAACAAACTGTACGGAATCTAAATCTGAGTGCGTAGCGGAAGTCTTGGATACAGTTAGTTGCCGTGGATACATCAACGAATTGTTTGGTGTATACTTAATATATCACAGTAATTTAAAACAGTAAAAGCTGAAGGTAAATAACACAGTAATTTAAGTGGTTCGAGGTAAACCCCTCTACGTCCACTGGTCCTCCACACAGGAGTGAAAAGTTTATTATAATTACTGCGTACACAACTACGTAATTATAAACAAACCTATCCTTGTATCGTTCACACAGATTGATACAAAGAATGTCACTTTCAACCGTTCACACAGATTGGTTAAAGCTTCCTTCTTGACTAGCTTCTTCACACACAGTTCCAAAGCTTCGTCCTTATTCGTCCCACACAGGTCAGAATAACTTGTTGAGTTCACACAGAGCTCGGTTTTTACACAGAGGTAAAAGGGTAGGTAACCAGGTAAGAACAGCAGCTTTGAATATCAAGTTCTTGAGCTGATGATGGCTGTTCTTGATGTTGAGCACTGTATATCTCTTTCGTTCTTAATTGCAGTATGCTTTGGAGATATGTTTGCTCAGATGATAACTTTTATAGCTTGAGTATTAGGTTACTTGCGTTACTGATATTCAATGTCTATATAGTCTCTGAAGAAAGTATCCGTTGAGATGTATCCGTTTGAATAAGATTTCCTTCAACGGGAATATGACATGATCCGGATTTCGCGGGATTCTGAAGATCTGAAGACTGGCAGTATTTAAATACTTTATCCTTGAGTATTTAAATACTTCTTTGTTCAACGGGACTTGACTTGTGTTCTTTCTTGTCCTTTTGTGAAATGTATGGAAGATAACTGTATTTTGGGCATCGAGACAGTTTCCATACTTGGTCTTTTTACAAGACATCTTGCTGTACTGACGAGCTTCACTTATGCTGATTCGAGGTAGGTCTTCGATACAGGATAAAGCCTTAAAGCCTCGATACAGTTTCCTGTATTTGGCATATATGTCAAAACCTCTAAATAACATTCGATACAGGGATTCGAGTATCCCGGCTGTTTCGATACAGGGTGTTTGTTTTCCCAACAATTTCCCCCTTTTTGACAATTTGCCAAGACTAACTTTCTTAACTTCTTCGAGTATTCTTGATGATGCCAAAACCTTCTTCATGAAGCATTCTTCTTTGATGACTTCTGGCAGATTTCTTGGTCTTTTGTCAAAAGGTCTGACTTAGTGACTTAGTCTACAATAATGAACTGCTCGCAGGCACGTTCGATACAGTTTGAGATTTATTACAACTTAAGCCTATGATTGGCGCGCAGGCACAATCTTACAATGTATTCTAAGTTTACAACTGAAATTATGAACTGTTCGTAGACTAGTTCGTACATCGTATTTTTCAATCAAGTTTATCTAACTTGAGATTCTTATCAAACAATTTTAAGTAATCATACATTAACACATTAGATTACGAGTTGTAATCTTTCAAGACAAACAAACTATTTTATTGATATTCAAAATGATTGAGTACAAAGTTTGCTGTTTCGAATAGAAATTACAAAAACAAAAATAATATACATAAATTTCATCTCCTTATCTATAATCCGCATGCCTCCATGGTCTTTTTCCGGGTTCGTTCTCAGTGCCGCGCCACCAGTTTTGAAGTGAATCATTGCCTCGATCCTGGTATATCGCTCTTCCTTCATATGAACGATCAAAGGCAAGTATCCAATCTTCTGGATGGGTGACCCGATCTCCTCTTCTATGTTTTGATTTCATTTCGATTTGGAGAGGGAGTTTACCTTCTTCTAGCATCTTCGTAAACTTATCTGCCGCTTCCGCTAACGTTTTATAATTTTTGAGGATGGCGGATTCCCTGATGAGTCTGACAAAATATCTCATCAGTTCGTTCTTCCTCCAGTGCTTCACTTCGGCCGGTTGGGTTGCGGTTGGTCGCACGAATTTCCAAGGTCTTTGAATAAGAGTTTGCCAAGGGACATTGGGATCATGGAATTCGATCTGAGCCCGAAATTTTAAAACTATGGGATGGAGGTGCCACTTGTTCAATTCGCGGTGATACTGCTCGAGCGACCTCAAATTCCCTTTCTTGTTGCAGCCTTATTCTCCTTGCAGCTTCTCGTGCCTCTTCCCCCTTTTTGGCTTCATCAAGACTTTGCAGGATTTCAAGAGCAGCGTCCTGTTTAGTCTCGATGCTGGTTATTCTTTCGACAAGGGAGGAAAGAGTCTGCGACATTTCTTGAATGCATTTGTCGTGAGCACGCAGTTGAGAGCTGTTCTCAATCATTGCACAGGCGGTCTTGGCTTCAGCTATCCTAGTCTTTGTAGCTTCCTCCTTCAGCAGTTGCTCCTGCTTCTCTTCCATGATTTTCAAGGCTTGCTTGAAAACTTCTGGCAAAAGAATGAATGCGTCGACAACTCGAGATACTTCGTGTTGAAGAGTGGTCATTTCTTCGACTGCAGATGTGTGCATCCAATTCAGTGCCTTTTCAACGGAAGATAGAGCGTTTACTGCATCTTGGATAAATACAGTCTGAAGGCCAAGAGCTCGCAGGCGCTCTTTTCGTGTAGCGGAGATTGGAGAGTCTGGTTGGGCGAAGTCTGCAGTGCCGTTCAACCTTCTTACATTCACGGATGGACGTGAAGTAAGTTGGACATCCTCAGGTTCGGTACCGTCTTCGGATTCCATTGTTGAAGGGGCGGGAGCAGCTTCCTGTGGTTCGGCGACAGTTGGTTCGAGCGCCCCGTGGCGAAGGTTCTTCGGCAATCATGGATGCAGGAGGGACTGAATCCTCCTGTTGGCTTGCAGGAATAGCTTCTTCGGTCGCAGCAGGCTCGGGTGCCTGTTCCAAAATTTCTTGAACTTCCTCGACTGGAGGGACTGATTCCTCTTGGTCGGGAATGTTCTCCGGTTGTGGCGAAGGGGGATTAGCTTGGGTAGAAGGCCCTTCGTCTTTTCTGGGTGGAGAGGCGTCTCGGGCTTCAGCCTCTTCACGACTCATTCTCAGACCTGCTTGAAGAGCATCGTCTTCGTCGTCTGAGTCATGATCGTCGTCATCTTTTGGATTAATGGGAGAATCCTCTGACTTCTTCTTTCCTTTTCTTCGGGCGTCAGATTTGTGCAGCAGGTGGCTTTCTATTAGATCTTTGCAAGATACGTTGTCCCATCGAGCGGGGCCTCAATTTCGATTAGTCTGTTACTTGGAGACGGATCTCTCTTCGTGGCTCCATTCGCTCCAATTATACGGTGTGTCGTGCGGAGCTAGCACTGTAGCCTTTCCATTGCGAAATCTTTCGTACGCGTGTTCAATTTGAACCGAAAGAAGTGTTTGATTTATGATCGAGTCGGGGAGGGACTTGAATAACGTCTGGAGACGCTGTTTGAGGATTCTGTGCAGTATGGGATCCTGTACGGAAGATGGACTCCTTGCAGGGGATGGTGCCCCGAAGGAAATTGGATCCTGTACGGGTGTGGGATCCCGCAGAGGAGAAGTAGCTTTTGGCTCCGAATGGGAAGCCGACTCGCTAAAGTCTTGAGCGTTGGCAGATGTCTCTATATCCGTCGTAGCCGCCAAAGGCTCGGGATCTACTGTCGATGCAGTAGGAGACACCTCTTCCACAGGGGTTGGGCCCTGGGGTTCTTCATAAGTGGGTTGCGCCACGGGCAAGACATCCTTGGAGTGCTTGGCTTTGATTTTTGAGAGCCTCCTGAGTCTCTTCTTGGACTTCTCATCAGCAGAGAGTTTCTTGCTGTGAGATCGCTTTCGCTTCTTCTTTGAAGATTCCATTTCTGGGACCTTCACGGTTTCATCTCTTGGGTTGGCAGAAATAGGCATGTGCCTGGTTCTCGGATGGTTGCAATACATGGTGCTCTGGTTATACGCAGTGGGCTTGACGCCTCCTAAGTATATCCTCGAGCTATTTTTCTTGGCATCGGCGGATTGCGTCAGTCCGCACTTCGTTAGAATGTAGTTCAGCATTAAACCAAAGGATTTCTTTTGGGTGGCAGGTTTGCACACCTCTTCTTGAAGACGTTTCAGAATGATTTGGCACCAATTGACCTTTTCACAGGTCAAAATAGCTACCATCATTCTGAACCTTAAGTTCGTGCACATCTCGAACGCACCGGTTCGGTTTTCAATGATCCTGGAGCAAAAGTCATGAAGATAAACGAAATGAAGGAGAAAATTTTTCTTGTGACAAGTGGTTGTCACCATATCAACCACTTTGGACCCTGTAAATAGTCCATAAAACTTGGTAATGAGCTCTTGAGACCCGAACGTCTCAAGTTGGTCCATGGTCAGGCCATCGGCGAGCGGCTGTAGATTCTCTCGAGTAGATCGCGATTGATGCGATTTCCACTCCACAGGTATTGCGGTGATGTCATCAACATGACCTCCCTGGGCCAGTGACAGGAAACGGACGGCGGCATTGAGGTAGAATTCCTCAACCAGATGGGCGTCGTATTTGTCGGCGGTTTTGCTCCCGAAGCGATAGAGACCTTGTTGTTCAAGACGAGTAATGATATACTCCATCGGTTCTGAGTCGTTGGTTTCCGAGAGAATACGCTCGATGATGACAGGTTTGGAGAAGATCCGGCCATCAATGATGTTGGAGGATTTCTTCAGAACAGGGGAAGAAGATTGACTAGCCATTGATGTTTTCTTAAAACAAAGGTGGAAGAAAACAGTCGAAATTCGCAATGAATATGCAGAAAATATGTAGGTTGTTTGCTTGAGAACTCTTGTAATTGCAGAAAGCGTAAAGAGTCTCCAATGGCAGATACAGTCCTTTTATAATTGGGCGGCGAAATAGGGTTTTGCAAAGTACGAATGGTCAGATTTTAAGGGATGGGAACCGGTTTTGAAATCAACGGTCAAGATGGATTGAGTGTAACTGGTACGCTAATCCAATAAAAGGTTTTAAAATACAGCGGGTCCCACTTCTGACATAGGTTGATACCCTAAATGCCTAAAGCGGCAGTTTAAAAATAATAAACAATTTAAAAACATCGCGGCTTTTGAGATTCAGTTGTCCAGATGTCGTGTAAGGCATTTAATGAACATGACGTTTGACATAAAAAGCAGGCACGTGGACAAAAGTATTTTAAAAGGAAATAATATTATATTATATCTTGAATCGAAATCTATAGCATGTCTTTGTTCTCCGTCGATCTGACGTTCCCCCTTAAAAAGGTACTAATAGGTTTTGAATTCCATACAACAATATTTGAATTAATGCTGTATTCATGGGTCCTACAGTATTCCCCCTTAATTATTGCACACACCAGTTGTAGGATTCATATGCCTCCGTTCGCTACAGTACTGTATTGATGATTCTGAGTGTATAGATAATTAATGTTGGATACTGTATTCACGGGTCTTACAGCATTCTCCCTCAATTGTTGAGTAAAAACAGTAAATTTACTTACAGGGAGTCTGGCTGTAGAATTCCCAATTCTGTTATGAGCATGTTGAATCTTGCTGTGTCGAGAGGCTTGGTGAAAATGTCGGCAGCTGGATGTCTGTATGGACTTTTTCCAGGCGAACATCCTTGTTCTCGACATGATTCCTGATAAAATGATGCTTCATGTTGATATGTTTAGTGCGCGAGTGCAAAACAGGATTGTGCGTGATTGCAATTGCACTCGTGCTATCACACATGATTGGAGTCTCTCTAGCATCGATTCCATAATCGGCGATTGTTCTTTGCATCCAAAGGATCGCATACGGCGGCCCAATGACATAGTACTGATTGGTAGTGGAAAGAGAGTTAGCCAATTGCTTCTTACTGAACCAAGAAACGAGTCTAGGTCCGAGAAAGTGACAAGTTCCACTTGTACTCTTCCTATCTAGCTTGCAGCCTCCGAGATCCGAGTCGCTGTATCCAACTAAATCGAATCCGCCTTCCTTAGGATACCACAGTCCTGCATCGACTGTTCCTTTAATGTACTTCACGATTCATTTAGCTGTATTGAAGTGTGATTCCTTAGGTGCAACTTGGTATCTCACACACACTCCAACAGCAAACTGGATATCGGGCCTGCTATCCGTTAGGTACAGGAGCGAACCAATGAGCTTCCTGTAGAGTGATTGGTCAAACGGCTTTCCGGCTTCATCAGCACTAATTTGCACGGAAGTGCTCATGGGGGTTGGCGAGGATTTGGAAGTGTTCATTCCAAATTTGTTGAGAAGTTCCTTGCTGTATTTCTCCTGGTTGATGAATATACCTGTAGGCAACTGCTTTACCTGCAAACCTAGGAAATAACTAAGTTCCCCCATCATACTCATTTCAAATTTACTTTGCATGAGATGTGAGAACCTTTGACATAGAGCAAGGTTAGTTGAACCAAAAATAATATCATCGACATAGATTTGTACCATTATAAGGTCATCACCTTCCTGTATCTTGAACAAGGTTTTGTCGACAGCACCTTTCTCAAATCCGTTGTTGGTTAGATACTGGGACAGGGTTTCGTACCAGGCTCTAGGGGCTTGTTTAAGTCCGTACAGCGCTTTCCTTAGCCTGTAAACTAGATCGATACCGTCTGTGTTGGCAAACCCTGGTGGTTGTTCAACATAAACTTCTTCTGCAAGTTCTCCATTCAGGAAAGCACTCTTGACGTCCATTTGGTATACGATAAAACTCTTATGGGCGTCAAAGGCTAAAAATATCCTAATGGCTTCTAGTCTCGCTACAGGGGCGAAGGTTTCATCATAGTCGATTCCTTCTTCCTGACAATAGCCTTGTGCTACTAGTCTGGATTTGTTCCTTATGATAAGTCCATTTCGATCCTTTTTGTTTCGAAATACCCATTTGGTTCCTATAACCGATTGGTGTGTCGGTCTGGGTACAAGATACCATACATTGTTTCTTTCGAAACCGTTAAGCTCTTCTTCCATAGATGTTATCCAATGAGAGTTGTTAAGAGCGTTTATGGTCGAAACGAGTTGGTGGGCTAAGAATACAGCGATAGTGCACATATTGAGTCTCCTAAGTTCGGATTGAGATTTCCATTCAGGAAACTGTGAAACCTCAGCATTAGATTCTTCTTGTGCACAAAGTACATTTCCTTGTGTACTCTGTATTCTCCTACGAGTAGAAACACCGGCATTAATGTTTCCAATGATCAGCTCTTGCAGGTGATCTCTCAACCATCTTCGGTCGGGTTCTAGTTCAGGATCCCGTCTTGTATCGAAAGTTTACGTGGGTACAACTTCAGCATGCAGCGCCTTCATCCACATCGATTCTTACAGTGCGGGGTTGATTTCTAAATCAGCAGCGGGTTCTATGGGTGTAGGTGGATCCAAGATAGATAGATGGTGAATGTCTGAGTGATATCATCTACTCCTGTAGGGTCATGGTGTGGTTCGTCGAACACTACATGAACCGATTCCTCGATCGTCGACTTCCTTTTATTGAAGATTAAAGCTTTCTTTGACGGAGGAGTATCTACGAATATTCCTTCATCGATTTTTCATCAAAGGTTCTAAGTTGATCCTTCCCATTGTTCAATACATAACACCGCATCCAAAAATGTGAAAATACGAAACTAATGGAGTTTTATTATTCCATACCTCATAAAATTTGTTTGTTGTGGTGCTTGTTGACGATCTACGGTTTTGATTGTATATTTGTATTGGTTGCTTCACCCCGAAAAGTCGTGGCAATTTGCTTGCGGCAATCATTGTCCTTGTTGCTTCTTTCAACGTCTATTCTTTCGCTCGCAACACCATTTTGTTGAGGTGTACGGCGGTGAGTATTCGTCTTTGTATTCCATTCTCGCAGTATTGCTCTATAAAGCGGTTAGTAAATTCGGTACCTCTGTCGGAGCAGATGCACGATACTCGATGCTTTTTCATTTTGCAACTTCCTCGGGAGCTCGGGCAGCCTTGATGTTGTTTCCTTCTTCTTGCTAAGAAAGATCGTCCAAGCATACCGGAATAATCATCAACAACAACCATGCAATATTTCTTACCTCCCAAACTTACGGGTCTACGGGACCGTAGAGATCCATGTGTAGTATTTCCAACACTCTTTGGGTTGAAAGGTAGGATTTGCTTTTCGGGGTTGACTTGATTTGCTTGCCTTTCGGCATGGTCATGACATTTGTCCTTCTTGAATGACACATCGGCAAACCTCTAACCATACCCTGTCTTGAGAGCTTGTTGATCGTCTTGAAGTTGACGTGAGACATCCTCTTGTGCCATAGCCACTAAGATCTGCAGTGCCTTTGGCAACAAAACATGGAATTGAGGAGCTCATAGGCTTCCGATCGGCAATGTACATATTACGATCTGCTTCTGTAAGCACAACTTCCTTGGTTTGGGTGTTCTTGACTCTACAACGATCTATATAGAACTTCACCGAGAAGCTGTTTATCACAGGCGGCTAATACTAAGTAGATTATACCGTAAGCCTTCAACATATGCAACATCGGTGACCTTGAATTTCCCGACAAGTAGGTTTCCTTTCCCTCTTGTTCTTCCTTTAGACTTATCACCGAAGCGAACTTTTGGACCACGACCTTCTACAAAATCGAGATAGCTTGCTCCTATCTCCGATCATGTGAGAGCATCCACTATCGAAGTACTGTATCCTCCTCTAGAATATCCTGTAACAAAGAAATTAGGTAGATTTAGGTCCCCTTTGATTTTGGGTCCATATATGTTAGTTCCTTTAGGTACCCAGTTTTCTGACAGAATTGGTTTCTTGTAGGATGTACTCGGTGCAGCGTTGCGATATCTACGGGGCATATCCGTAGTTGTTATAATCATGATAATTACTATGCATGTAAAATTCGGGGTTATTATTATTATTCGATCTGAGTGCCGTCTAGGAGGTGGAGCCATTTTCCTAGGCTATGACTTGTCTTCTGGGTCTCCGGTTGGATTCCCAATCTTGTTGTTGATCCGAATCGGCATCTGTGTCTTGAGGGATAACGGGGCTCTTGTATCCAATACCTAGTCGCACTTTATCTTGAGAATGCCGTGCGGGCCTTTGGTGGTTGAATCTTGCCTTCTTCTGAATGATATCGGCTTTGATGATATGCTTGTGGAGCATCTTTGTAGATTACGCCTTCAGAGTGGTTGTTGGTTCCACTGTCTCGAATAGTAGAGTTGTGGGGGCGGAATTTCAGCCTTCGGTTTTCTCGGTACAGCAGGTTCCTTTATGGGACTAGGAGTATCTTCCGATTCTGGAATGTGTTCCACACTCTTGACGAACACAGTACTAGTTTTACCTTTATTCGAACATGAGCTGTATCCTAAGCCACTTTTATCATGAGCATGTTGCCCAGTGCTCAGAATTTCTTCCATTCTTTTGGACGATTTTTCAAAAGACTTCAGAATGGTCTCAAGTTCAGTTTCTCGCTTCTCGAGAGTTGTAATTTTGGTTTGTAGTAGAACCAAATCATTTGTCTTGCTCTCATTATGGGTTTTAACCTCATTTAATTCATGAGCAAGTTGATGATTGCTCTCCATGAGTTTTTCAAAATCGACTTTGCTGGTTTCACAATCAAGAGACATATTTTCATAATTTATTTTCAGCAAGTCATTTTCATCTTTCAGCTCTAGATTTGTTAATTGAAGTTGTATATTCTCAGTTTTTAGAGTCTCATGGGCCTTTTGAATGTTTTTAAACTCATTCATCATATTTTCGAAAGTATGAGATGCATTAGGTGGAATAACTGAGGTTGAACTTACCTCATCGTCGCTGTCTTCACCTTCTGGAACATCTTTGGCCATAAAGCACATGTATGATTTATCATCGAACTCATCGTCAGATGAATCACTTTCAGTGACCACCTGAAGACATTCTGCTGATTTGGATGGTGTGGGGGAGGCTTCTGATTCTCCAATCAGGGCCTTGAGCTTGTCTTTCCAAGCACGTCTTCTTTCATCTCTCTCTTATTGCTCGGCCTCAGGCAATCTTTGGACTTTGGGATGAGGACATTTGTTTGCATAATGGCCTGGTTTCCTGCAGTTATAACACAGGTTAGCATCACCAGATGATGTTTCGGTACTTACCTTGTTGACAGGTTTGGGCTGTAGGAGTCTTTCAGATGTTTGATGAACTTTTTGAATTTATGCATTAGAAGCGCCATTTCATCTTGTGACAGGATGTCGTCGTCACTGTCAGTGTTCTTGTGACCGGGCTTCGACGAGCTAGGCATGCTGTGTCGACGGTTCGATACAACAGCAAGAGCTGTGACCTTTGAAGGAGATTCTTCAGCTTTCTCTCTTCTGTCAATGTCATACTCAAAAGCTTTAAGGTCAGAGAAGAGATCAAAAGTGGATATTTCATTAAGATTACAGGATACACGCATAGCTGTGGTCTTAATGTCCCATCGGGCTGGGAGAGATCTGAAAATTTTTAAGTTCTTCTCCTTTTGGGTGTAAATCTTGCCCAACGCTTCAAGTTCACCAACAATACCAGTAAATCTGAGGTCAAGTTCCTCAAGTGTTTCCGTTGGTTTCAATTCAAAAGATTCAAATTGCTGAGTGAGTTTTGAAATCTTGTTTTCTTTTGAGAGCTCAGTTCCCTCACAAATTAACTTGAGTTTATCCCAGATTTCTTTGGTTGTTTTGCAGCTCTTTACCTTTGAGAACGTGCCTTTGTCAAGAGTGACAAATAACGCGTTCTTAGCCACGTTGTCGAGATTGGCTCGCTTCCTTTCATCTGTTGTCCATTGCTCACGTTCTTTCTCGAGCATTTCAGCATGGGCCTGGCCCTCAATCCTTGCGGCTGGATTGACCTTCATGATCTTGATCGGACCATCATGTATAACAAAAATCATCTCTTCGTGCATTGCTGCAAGATGAGCTTCCATTCTAATTCTCCAGTCGTCAAATTCGTTAATAGAGAACATAGGGACTTTGTTAATCATAGAAGTATCCATACTGATAATATAGGAATGAAAGAGACTGTTTTGAAAATAAGTGATTTGAATCTGATTCGGTTAAAAGGAATACGACTGATTCTTTTTAGAATCAACCGCGCCGATACCACTTGTTGGCCACTTAAGTATACTGGATACAGTTTGGAAAATAGTTTAAACAACAAACTGTACGGAATCTAAATCTGAGTGCGTAGCGGAAGTCTTGGATACAGTTAGTTGCCGTGGATACAGCAACGAATTGTTTGGTGTATACTTAATATATCACAGTAATTTAAAACAGTAAAAGCTGAAGGTAAATAACACAGTAATTTAAGTGGTTCGAGGTAAACCCCTCTACGTCCACTGGTCCTCCACACAGAGTAAAGTTTATTATAATTCTGCGTACACAACTACGTAATTATAAACAAACCTATCCTTGTATCGTTCACACAGATTGATACAAAGAATGTCACTTTCAACCGTTCACACAGTTGGTTAAAGCTTCCTTCTTGACTAGCTTCTTCACACACGGTTCAAAGCTTCGTCCTTATTCGTCCCACACAGTCGAATAACTTGTTGAGTTCACCTGAGCTCGGTTTTACACGAGGTAAAAGGGTAGGTAACCGAGTAAGAACAGTGACTTTGAATATCAAGTTCTTGAGTGATGATGGCTGTTCTTGATGTTGAGCACTGTATATCTCTTTCGTTCTTAATTGCAGTATGCTTTGGAGATATGTTTGCTCAGATGATAACTTTTATAGCTTGAGTATTAGGTTACTTGCGTTACTGATCTTCAATGTCTATATAGTCTCTGAAGAAAGTATCCGTTGAGATGTATCCGTTTGAATAAGATTTCCTTCAACGGGAATATGACATGATCCGGATTTCGCGGGATTCTGAAGATCTGAAGACTGGCAGTATTTAAATACTTTATCCTTGAGTATTTAAATACTTCTTTGTTCAACGGGACTTGACTTGTGTTCTTTCTTGTCCTTTTGTGAACTGTATGGAAGATAACTGTATTTTGGGCATCGAGACAGTTTCCATACTTGGTCTTTTTACAAGACATCTTGCTGTACTGACGAGCTTCACTTATGCTGATTCGAGGTAGGTCTTCGATATAGGATAAAGCCTTAAAGCCTCGATACAGTTTCCTGTATTTGGCATATATGTCAAAACCTCTAAATAACATTCGATACAGGGATTTGAGTATCCCGGCTGTTTCGATATAGGGTGTTTGTTTTCCCAACAACTGGGTTTGGTGTAGGTTTGATCCGAGAACAGTAGCGAGACATGTGGCCACCCCTTCCGCATGAAAAGCACTTTGTCGATGCTTTACGACATTGACTCATGGTATGCCCTGCTATGCCACAATTGAAACAGCTACGGCGAGAAGGCCCGTCAGATGTTCCTTTCTGTTGGGACGAAGCTGCTGGTTTGGAGGGGAACCCAATTCCCAAATTCACTCTGCTGGTGCTCCCGGACTGATTTGCGGTCTTCTGCTTCTTTTGGTTGTGCCCGGCGTCCAAACTGACAACCGTACCAGCGTATGCTGTGACTACGTCCTCATATGCCCTCAACGTGGTGCAATGAAACCCCGCCGCGTAGCGTTGAACATCCTCCGGCAACCGTTGAGCAAGGTGACAAATTCGCTGGTCTTTGGATGGAACCATCTGTGCGACATAGCTTAGCTCGGTCCTGTATGCCCGAATGATTTCTTGTACTGGCAAATTATGAGGGCCTGCGCTGAAGAAACTCCGTGCTCGTGTAGTTTGAACTGATCGGGGACAGTACTCATCTCTCAATAGTTTGGAAAACTCGGGCCATCCGACTATTCTGCCCTCTGGCTTATAGGTCCTCCACCATCGAGATGCGGTGTCACGGAGCTAGTTGATCCCGAGCGGCACTTTTCGGTTTCCTGGGCAGCCGATCACCTCGAAGGCAGTCTCCATTTCCGAGATCCAATCGTCCACGTGCTTATCCCCTGACCCGTCGAATAATGGCGGTCTGGCCTTCAGCATTTCTCCCAGCCAACGGTCCTTTCCGGTGTTCTCTTCTATGTTAATGACCGGTACTTGTTCTGCCCGGTTGACCTGAGCGATTCCCATGGCAATGGCCTGGGCGAGAGTCTGAACGAAGGCTGGATCAAATCCCCCGTTGTTCTGGTTTTCCGCTTCCTGTTCGTTCTGATTAACAGGTGGTGGTTGATTTCCGGCCGGATTAGTTTCTCCGGTGTTTCGTCTTCCCGCCGGTTCATAGCGGAACCTTGTGCGTCATTTACGTTTCTTCTAGCTCCTCGACGTGCCATTGGTGATGTTCGTTCAATCTAACAGGTTAGTTTAATGCAAACATTCTCTGAGTTCTTACTGAATCCAAACATCATACTTGATCCTTAAGAATTTACATGTATTTTACCTCGACATCCCTCGAGGAGTTACGGTTGTCAGAAGTGTTGGATTTTGAAGGCAAAACGTTTTCAAAATATTTTTGGTAAAACTTTCCACGTGAGTGTTTAGTCTCTGATACCATTTTCTGTAACGCCCCCAAAATGAACCGGGTCGCCACAGTGCCATAGATCCCATGAGGGACCCACAAGGCAAGTTTTAGAAAATATTTTCTAAAATATTTTATTTAAACAGTGGTAATATACGGAAGTAATTAAGAAGTCTTCGTACAACCCAAAGCACCAAAAGCAAATAGTGTCCGTACATGCGGTTATTACACAATGTGGAATATTCAAATTATTTTAAGAAATTAACAGGCCTTCTTCCAACACAGCTCATGCCTGGCCGTAACCTTTGGGGGTGTCCTGCACAAATTCAACAAATTTACCTGGCACGACATGTCGTGCCAGTAACCTAGGTCAGAAACAATCCAAACCAAACTCAAAGGTAAAATCTAATAATTTCAAGGAATAAAGTTGTCACCGAATGTTCCATGTTATTCCTCTTATCAGCACATAAACTCCCAATGTCGCAACCAAGGGTCACGGAAGTATCTACACAGGACTACTCCGGACGTGGGTACCATTCAGGTTTTATCCCGCAACACGGTCCAACAAGAAAACTCCCAAGGCCGCGGCCAAGGGTCACGGTAGTATCTACTCGGGAATACTCCGGACAAGATAATCGTAAGAGCACCATTCCACAATAGTAACATTTACTATGTCTAAAATTATAAGACGTAAAGTCTGAGCTAGATTCTCTTGCCTCTAATCCGACGAGTTATTTCTTGACAAGGCAACGGCGAACGATCGCACTTGGAAATCCGACCTATTACATGTTTGTCGATTAACATCTTATGATAATAATGATGATCAACGACGTTCCTCCCCCTCACTTTGTTAGAACCCTATCCTAGTTGCTTATGATGTCGGAATCGAATTTCTCCATTTTTATCCATAATGCGTGCCATTAATTTCTTTAGGTTCGGCAACATTCTTTATAAGTTATCCTTCCGCTAAACAATAGTGTTCTAACACAACATTCCTAGCTAATGATAACCAACAATCATCAAGATTCCATCGTTGTCTTAATATGCAAGTCTAGAACGATTAATCCATCATCTTAACATGTTTCGGTATCTATTTGGCTAGAAATTGTTGGTAACTTCATCAAGGATTCATTAATGATTTTATTCAACATGATAATACGGTTATACATGAAATCCTTCAAGATGATTCCGAGAAGTTGGTGATTAGCAATATGATTATGAGTTCTACCATTATTCATTCCAATTTCAAGCTTTGATGGATATCGATTAACAATTGCGATAGCTATATACCGGTTCGATTATTACGGAGGGTTCTAAGCTACCCAAGGCATCCGAGGTTTACTAAAACTTACTAAACAATACTGAAATGAGTTCAAGGTTGGATAACTTACCTTTGCTTGACAAAAGATGATGAAGAACGACGGTGGACGAAGGAGAACGAGAGGATAACACCTTCAAGACCTTCCCCGAAGCTTGATTATCGTACTCTAATAGGATAGCACTTGAATTGGGAGGTTAGAATTGGTTCAATGATGGTGGAGAGTAGTGTACAAGGAAGAGGAATGATTTTTGGGACGGAAGAAATGAAAGGCAAAGTGTTCTTTTATAAACTCAGATTGCCCTTACGTACATTATGCCTTACGGTTTACGTACGTAAGAGGCTTTACGTACGTTATGGCAAAATACTTAACGTACGTAAGGAACTTGCTGGAACGATTCACTCACATCGTTAAATGCGTAGCAGCGGGTTAACGTCGTAACACCTCGTTGACTTGCCATCGCCAATCACGCCGAAAGTTGGTCGGCGCAGCGTACTCTGGGACGAAGATTCCTGTCCGAAGACCGAAGACCGATGTTACGTACGTAAGGGCCAATATTTAACGTACGTAATGGCTCAGATATAGCGTGCGTAATGAGTCGGAGTATAACGTACGTAAAGGACAGTTTTGTTTGCCAAATTATCATCACATTAATTTCTTATGACACGACTCCCTCTCCATGTCGTCTGGAAATCTCTCGGGGAACAAGACGTTGGCCACCGTCATATTCGCACCGATAATTACCTAACGACATCGAGGTATGTCACTGAAAGTTCGTCAATCATCATACCATCACAATACACGAATAATAGATGCGATACCGTACAACCATATTATACAAAATATGTTTTATTGCAATGGAGTACATTTACTTATCAAACAGGAGAAATAGACGTGAGCGCCCAAAGTGAAAAAGCATGTAATACTGGTGGTATTACAAACCCATATTTTAATGGGCAACACAATTTCAGCCCAATTGATAATATTCATCACGATCACAACTATGAGAACTCCACGTTCTCACGTTAGAAGAGGTTGGCAGAAGTGGGGTTGAGGGGAGAACTTCAGGGGGAGTTTTACATCATGGGGATGGTTACAATCCTTTCGGTATAAAAATATCTGCAAAAAGAAATACATGATATACATTAGAAATCACCTACAGACCAGAAAATCTTACACACCAAAAATCTCATTTCGTCAAAATTCATCTCGAAATTTCATAGCAAATTTTAACACCACGGAGCACGGCCAACAGGTAATCTTTCCTCTTTGTTCAATTCTCCAATACGCAACAACACGGATAAAAACTTTCACCGGCCTCAGCTACCTTCAACACACACACACACCAGTGGATTTCAGAACCGAAATCCATTTCCAAATAAATTAAATTTCAGAAAAACAAACCATTTCTAAGAAAATGGAATCAAATAGGGAAGGAAATTCACCTGAGAATTTTTCCGACCCTGACCAAACCTGGCCTGTCGCCACCGCCCACTTGCCCTCTTCAAAATCGCGCCGCTGCATCACAGCTTCCCAGTGACCGTGGCTAGTTCTTCAGTTCACATCCCATCACCACCATCAGAAACCCTTTTTCCTTGGAATCAGAATCGGAAATTTATAGAAAACTCACCTGAGTTCTTCTGGCCGAAGCTATTTTAACCCAAACCACTATCATTGTTCCGCCGCCGCCGCGACCTTCGTCAAGCTCAAGGACCGCGGCTTGTTATGTTTGTCCGCCGGGAATTTGAGCAAGATTTTTAGAAATCTGACCCAGGTTCTTGAATCGCGACTATTCTGGCCGCTACTCCGATCTACGACTGAGAAGCACCAATACTTTGATTTTGGACCGCTACTCCGATATACTCATCGGCGAGAGAGAGGGAGAGAGAGCGAGAAGAATCTGATTTCTTTTCTCTGTTAACGGGAATGGGAATGGGAATTTGGGGATGGGTTGGTCCGATTATACATCACTCTTTGGTTGGGCCAATGCTTCCTTCAAGCCCAAACCATTTATAACAATGTCCTGTTTAATTCCTGAACCAAATCCAATTTTCAGTCGCGAGTCCATTAATCCAGTCCTATCTATTAATGGCCCGATCTGTCCTTACACCATTTGAGTCCTTAAATATTTAATTCCTTCAATTCTTACTTCAATCAGCTTTCCAATAATTAAAATTCAGCCTTATTTATCCGAGCCATTAAATACGTAGATTTCTCTAATAATATTAATATTCAATTTAAATTATGTCTTGTAGATTAATTTCAATTATAGTATTATATCAATAATAAACTATTATCATTATTTGTAGATAATAACAAGAATTTACGGGCCTAGAATTGTCGAGTCAAGCATCTTCATCACATTCAAGTTCAAGAACTGCATTTTATCCAGGTGTGGGGATTTATTACGCTTTTGTTTATTTTAATTGCTTTATATATTGTCTCGTATGTGCACGTGAAATCAGTCAGAAGCACTTAAATGTGCAATCAGTCAGAAGCACTTAATGTGCAACCAGTCAGAAGCACTTAAATGTGCAAATCAGTCAGAATCACTTAATTGTGCATAAAGCCTTCGGGCTAGCCGGCGGGCTTCAGAATTTATCAGTCATGTTATTTATACTTGCTAATATATTTAGTAATTAACGTAGACATATTGCGTACTCTCCACACTGAGCGAGTTGGAAGCTCACCCTACTATTTACCCCCTTTCAGGTTGAGGAGCTCGATGTGGCATGCGCTTGAGTGTGGGATGATCAAGCTGATGATTAAATGTTTATTTATTAAATATCATTTCTCTAAAACTATGTTTTACGAACGAGTATTCGATTTGTTTTAATTTCACGTTGAAGTATGTTTTTATTTAATGGTGACTTGGAATTATTACTTGCGATTATTAAGTTTGTCTTTTTTTAAATGTATTTCCGCTGCAAAATTTTTACTTATTCTTCTTAAAATTAGAAGAATTATTTTTAGAAAAGTAGTCGCTACATAAGTGGTATCGGAGCGGGTTTATGGTTCTGTAGACTCGTTAAAATGGTTTCTTTTTCTAAACTAAAATTTCATTTTCGCAAGTAACCAAATATTTTTAGCAATTATGATCATCCACCTCTGCCGCTCCACGTCGACTCCAAGGTACATTAAGTTATGATCATTCATTATGTGATAAATGCAGTTTCCCAGATCAACCTTGATTCATGCATTAAAGATGCATCTTCAGTCCATTTTGTATATAAGAATTTTATGATAAAATATTTGGGCATGAAATTGTTTTCTTATAAATTCATAAGTATACGTGTGACATGCGAAAGTCATCATTGCTAGAAATCTCTAGTGCTCAACCTATAGATGCAGTGTAACGCTCCATTTTATTTCTCCCTCTCGTTGGGTAAGTACTGAAGGATCGTTGCGTGTGGTATGCCTTAGGATAATGGCAACTCGTGGACATGGACGCCCAGCTAACCGAGGTGCAGATAATCTCGATGGTCAGAATGCTAACCTTGGTGGTGGTGACGGAGGTCAGGATAACCACAACAATAACGTGCCAGCTCCTACTCAGGCACAAGTTGTGCAACAATTCCGACATTTCACCCCACCCACATTCAACGGTCGAGAAGGACCAGCTTTCGTTGATGAATGGTTCATGTCGCTGGAGCGCACCTTTGAGCTCATTGGGTGAACCGATGCGCAAAGAATTATTTCTGGCCAATATCAAATGGTGGAGGATGCTGGACGTTGGTGGATAAGCTATTGGAGTTTGAGGCCGGTGGCCGAGCGTGCTGCATTAACATGGGATCGGTTCAAGGAAATAGTGATGGAACAGTACTACCCACAGCACTACCGAGAGAAGATGGAGAGAGAGTTTTGGAACCTTGAACAAGGAGGAATGACGGTTGAAGAATATGAGAGAAAATTCAACCAAATCAGCTTCTTTGTGGAGCACATGGTGGACACAGATCGAAAGAGGGCCCTTAAGTTCCGGAGTGGTTTACGCCCGAGTATTCGTCATCGTGGCTGGTCATGGGGTGCTACCCTATACCGACGGTTTTTCGAGCCCAAGAGGTTGAGGCTAGCCATAATATGGATCAACAACAGTCTACGAAGCCTAGTATCGGTAAGAGGCATTGGAATGGAAACCAAAATAAGGCCATGGTCTCTAATAAGCAAGCAAAGGTTGATCAAAGGTCGAGACCTAAACCTCAAACCAGTAAGCTAGAGTGCTCGAAGTGTGGTAAGAATCATGGCGGGGAGTGTTTTTATGGAAAAGGTGTCCGCTACAGATGTAAGGAGCCAGGGCATGCAGCTTCGAATTGTCATCTCCAAAGGGCCAAAGGTCAAGGTGCTGGAGGAAAGGCTCGTATTTATTCTTTGACCCAAAAGGACGCAGATGAGAATCCCATCACAGTGTCAGGTATGCTTATGATATCTTATGTGCCTGCTTTTGCTTTATTTGACACTGGTGCCACACATACTTTTATGTCTGCAAAGTTTTATCATGCTATTGGTCATAGAAGCATTAGAACCATTGAGTCTCTTGAGGTTAGCTTACCGTCAGGAAATACGATCCTCACTAATACAATGATTGACGAGAATATTGAGATAGGAGGTAGAGAATTTGACGCTAGCCCGTATTTAATTAACTCGATGGATTTTGATGTGATCCTTGGTATGGACTGGCTCGATAGACATGATGCCGATATAAGTTGCCGTGAGAAGAAGGTAACATTGAGGTGTTCCGAAGGCGAGTCGATCACCTTTTACGGTACTAAGAGTAGGACAGTACCAAGAGTAATCACAGCCATGAAAGCACTGAGAGGTCTAAGGAAGGAGAAATGTCAGGGTTACTTGGTGAGTTTGGTCGACACTCGTACTAATGAGGTGTTCCCTACAGACGTACCTATAGTACGAGAGTTTCTGGATGTGTTTCCAGAAGATTTGCTGGAGTCCCACCCGACCGAAAAGTGGAGTTTAGCATTGATTTGGTCCCTGGGGCGGCCCCTACATCCAAAGCGCCATATAGAATGGCTCCGAAGGAACTTCAAGAATCAAGGTCAGTTCAAGAGCCACCGGAGCTCGGATTTGTTCGCCCTAGCGTGTCACCCCCGGGGTGCACCAAGATCGCTTGTAAGAAAGAAAGATGGGTCACTTCGGATGTGTATAGATTACAGAGAGCTGAATCGACTCACGGTGAAGAACAAGTACCCACTACCGAGAATCGGGGATCTATTCGATCAGTTGAGGGGAGACGGAACCTTTTCGAAGATTGATTTACGGTCGGGGTATCACCAACTGAAGATTAGGGAGTGTGACATTCCCAATACGGCCTTCAGAACCCGTTATGGACATTTTGAATTTGTAGTGATGCCTTTTGGTTTGAGTAATGCACCAGCAGTCTTTATAGATTTGATGAACAGGGTGTTCCAACCTTACTTGGATAAGTTCCTGATCGTCTTTATAGATGACATCTTGGTGTATTCTAAGGACAAGGAACAACACTAAGAACATTTGAGGATTACATTGGAGACACTTCACAAGGAGAAGTTGTATGCTAAATTCAAGAAATGTGAGTTTTGGTTAAACGAAGTTGGATTCCTTGGACATGTGGTGACTTCAAAAGGAATTGAGGTTGATCCCGATAAAGTTGTAGCAGTGAGTAGTTGGGGAATACCCAAGAATGCGAGCAAAGTCCGCAGCTTTCTGGGCCTAGCTGGCTATTATAGGAGATTTATCGAAGGATTTTCGAAAATCGCCACTCCTATGACCCAGTTAACAAGGAAAGGCATGAGGTTTGAATGGAATGACAAGTGCGAGGAAAGTTTTCAAGAGTTGAAAAGGAGACTAACCTCGGCACCAGTATTAACGATTCCTGATCCGACGGAAGACTTTGTTATTTATAGTGATGCCTCAAAGCAAGGGTTGGGTTGTGTTTTGATGCAACATGGTAAAGTAGTAGCCTATGCATCGAGACAACTTAAACCACATGAGTTGAACTATCCAACGCATGATCTGGAGTTGGCTGTTGTAGTACATGCGCTGAAGATTTGGCGTCACTATCTCTACGGAGGAAAGTGTGAGATATACACTGACTATAAAAGTTTGAAGTATCTTTTCACACATAAGGACCTTAACATGAGACAAAGGCGATGGTTAGAATTGGTGAAGGACTATGATTGTACTATTCATTACCATCCGGGTAAGGCTAATGTGGTAGCTGATGCCTTGAGTCGGAAGACTAGAGGCGAGTTAGCTTGCTTGACCGATCAGGAGAGTTTGATAGAGGAGTTCTCCCAGTTGAGGATTGAGGTAGTTGAGTCTTCAAAACATTCGAAAGCAATCCTATCATCTTTGGTCTTGTAACCAAACTTGAGGGATAAGATTAAGGAGGCTCAACCACGTGATAAGTTCTTGTGCAAGATGAAGGATCGAGCACAAGCTGGGAGTATTGAGAAGTTTGTCGTTTCCGCAGACGACGTTTTGACTTATGATGGGAGGTTATGTGTTCCTAAGGATCCATACCTTAGGAAGCAAATCCTTGAAGAAGCTCACAATGCACCATACTCTGCTCACCCGGGAGGTACAAAGATGTACCACGACCTGAAGAAGTTCTTTTGGTGGAGAGGAATGAAACGGGACATTGGTGTATTTGTGGAAAGGTGTATGATATGTCAGCAGGTGAAGGCAGAACACCAACGTCCAGGAGGTTTAATTCAACCGTTAGAAATCCCAGAATGGAAATAGGAGCATATCACAATGGATTTCGTGGTTGGTCTGCCACGAACAGTGAGGAAGAACGATGTTATCTGGGTGATAGTAGATCGTTTGACGAAGTCATCTCATTTTCTACCTGTGAGGATGACTTACAGTATGGAACAATATGCACAGATTTATATCCGAGAGATTTTGAGGCTACATGGTGTTCCAGTGTCGATCGTATCAGATAGAGATCCGCGAGTTACGTCGAAATTTTGGAAGAGTCTTCAGAGTGCTTTGGGCACTAAGTTGAATTTCAGTACTGCATATCATCCGCAAACCGATGGTCAATCTGAGCGGACTATGACACTTGAAGACTTGTTGAGGGCGTGTGTTCTTGATACTGGTGAGAATTGGGAGAATATTTTGCCATTAGTGGAGTTTGCTTATAACAATAGTTACCGAGCAACTATACAAATGGCCTCGTATGAGGCTCTGTACGGAAGGAAATGTCGATCGCCCCTTTATTGGAGTGAGGTTGGAGAAGGAAAAATTTTGGGTCCAGAATTGATCGAGCAGACTGTAGAGAAGATAACCGAGATCGTGGCACTAAGACCGCCTGTGATCGCGTAAGTCTTATGCTGATAAACGAAGGAAAGATATCCAATTTGAGATTGGAGAGAAGGTGTTCTTGAAGGTAGCACATATGAAAGGAGTAATACGATTCGGTAAGAAGGGAAAGCTACAGCCTTGTTATATCGGACCTTTTGAGATTTTGGGTCGTGTTGGTGACCTTGCTTATAGTTTGGCACTGCCGTCGGAGTTATCAGGAGTGCACAATGTCTTTCACGTCTCCATGCTGAGAAAATACGTACACGATCCTGATCATGTATGCAATTTCAAAGAGTTGCATGTAGCCAAGAATCTGACTTATGAGGAGGTACCTATAGCTATTTTGGAGCGTAGGGTACACCGTTACGAAACAAAAAGATTAAATTGGTGAAAGTTCAATGGAGTCGTCATGGACCAAATGAGGCAACTTGGGAACGTGAAGAGGAGATCCGTTCTAAGTATCCAACATTCATTTTTCAAGGTACGTAACTTAATTTTCGAGGACAAAAATTTGGTAAAGGGGGGTAGGTTGTAACGCCCCGATTTCGCATATACATTTATTGTGAATTATAGAAAACATGTTCAATTTTATTAAATTAATGCCCGAATAATTTATCGTTAATTCATTTTATTTCATGATAATGCAAATTCATTTATACCATTATTATTCATGACAAGTCATATGATTCGTTTCGTTGCATTTCTCATTTTAGTTCATTGTTTCATCTCGTCGTTTCTACGCCCGAGTCAAATTTTAAGCGATATAAATCGTTACCCTTAAGATTCCACAAGTCCATTTTAATTAATTTTAATTCATTCACTTTGGGCCGGCCTAAGCCAAACCCATTATAATACTCAACCCGAATCCTACAATTAATTAAAGCCCAACTATTGTAATTTTACCAAGTCCAAATATCTTCTCTCAACCCATATTTTAATGGGCAACACATGATAATATTCATCACGACCACAACTATGAGAACTCCACGTTCTCACGTTAGAAGAGGTTGGCAGAAGTGGGGTTGAGGGGAGGAACTTCAGGGGGAGTTTTACATCATGGGGATGGTTACAATCCTTTCGGTATAAAAATATCTGCAAAAAGGAATACATGATATACACTAGAAATCTCCTACAGACCAGAAAATCTTACACACCAAAAATCTCATTTCGTCAAAATTCATCTCGAAATTTCGTAGCAAATTTTAACACCACGGAGCACGGCCAACAGGTAATCTTTCCTCTTTGTTCAATTCTCCAATATGCAACAACACGGATAAAAACTTTCACCGGCCTCAGCTACCTTCAACACACACACACACACCAGTGGATTTTAGAACCGAAATCCATTTCCAAATAAATTCAATTTCAGAAAAACAAACCATTTCTAAGAAAATGGAATCAAATAGGGAAGGAAATTCACTTGAGAATTTTTCGACCCTGACCAAACCTGGCCTGTCGCCACCGCCCACTTGCCCTCTTCCAAATCGCGCCGCCGCGTCACAGCTTCCCAGTGACCGTGGCCACTTCTTCAGTTCACATCCCGTCACCACCATCAGAAACCCTTTTTCCTTGGAATCAGAATCGGAAATTTATAGAAAACTCACCTGAGTTCTTCTGGCCGAAGCTATTTTAACCCAAACCACTATCATTGTTCCGCCGCCGCCGCGACCTTCGTCAAGCTCAAGGGCCGCGGCTTGTTATGTTTGTCCGCCGGGAATTTGAGCAAGATTTTTAGAAATCTGACCCAGGTTCTTGAATCGCGACTATTCTAGCCGCTACTCCGATCTACGACTGAGAAGCACCAATACTTCAATTTTGGACTGCTACTCCGATATACTCATCGGCGAGAGAGAGGGAGAGAGAGCGATAAGAATCTGATTTCTTTTCTCTGTTAACGGGAATGGGAATTTGGGGATGGGTTGGTCCGATTATACATCACTCTTTGGTTGGGCCAATGCTTCCTTCAAGCCCAAACCATTTATAACAATGTCCTGTTTAATTCCTGAACCAACTCCAATTTTCAGTCGTGAGTCCATTAATCCAGTCCTATCTATTAACGGCCCGATCTGTCCTTACACCATTTCAGTCCTTAAATATTTAATTCCTTCAATTTTTACTTCAATCAGCTTTCCAATAATTAAAATTCAGCCTTATTTATCCGAGCCATTAAATACGTAGATTTCTCTAATACTATTAATATTCAATTTAAATTATGTCTTGTAGATTAATTTCAATTATAGTATTATATCAATAATAAACTATTATCATTATTTGTAGACAATAACAAGAATTTACGGGCCTAGAATTGTCGAGTCAAGCATCTTCATCACATTCAAGTTCAAGAACTGCATTTTATCCAGGTGTGGGGATTTATTACGCTTTTGTTTATTTTAATTGCTTTATATATTGTCTCGCATGTGCACGTGAAATCAGTCAGAAGCACTTAAATCTGCAATCAGTCAGAAGCACTTAATGTGCAACCAGTCAGAAGCACTTAAATGTGCAAATCAGTCAGAAGCACTTAATTGTGCATAAAGCCTTCTGCCAGCTGACGGGCTTTAATTTATCACCATGTTGTTTATACTTGCTAATATATTTAGTAATTAACGTAGACATATTGCGTACTCTCCACACTGAGCGAGTTGGAAGCTCACCCTACTATTTACCCCCTTTGAGGTTGAGGAGCTCGATGTGGCATGCGCTTGAGTGTGGGATGATCAAGCTGATGATTAAATGTTTATTTATTAAATATCATTACTCTAAAACTATGTTTTACGAACGAGTATTCGATTTGTTTTAATTTCACGTTGAAGTATGTTTTTATTTAATGGTGACTTGGAATTATTACTTGCGATTATTAAGTTTGTCTTTTTTTAAATGTATTTCCGCTGCAAAATTTTTACTTATTCTTCTTAAAATTAGAAAAAATTATTTTTAGAAAAGTAGTCGCTACAACTGTGAACTTTATTTCGTTGAAAAACTGTTGTCTGACATTGAACAAGACAAGTTTTATTGCAATTATTTGAAACTATATATTGTCTATGTGGTGTTCTTCTAAACATAACAGACAAGTGTTCTTCGTGGGACTGTTGTGTGACATTATTAAGACAACATTTCCCATATCGTTGTGAATATAATTTGTTTAGACAATGGTTTTTAAATGACGTTGTGTAAGTTAGACAGCAATTTATTCATATCAATGTGTTAGTGAACCTCAAACAATGATTTATAAATACCATTGTAAGAAAGCAAGATAATACACAATGGTTTTTTTAGTCGATTTGTATCATATAACTCCAGACAAGCGTTTATAAAAACGTTATCTGAATTACATAAATAATTTGAATTGAATTTGGTGGGAAATAATAAAATATTTGGTGGGAAAAAATAGGGGGAGATATTTTGAATTGAATCTGTATGTTTTTATTTACAAAATTAATAAAAATTTACAGCAAAGTGTTTTCTATTGAAAAAATCGTTGTACAATAGTATAATCGTTAAGAGTATCAGTCAATAGTTATTTATAAAAAGCGTTGTGTGACAATATATGAAAAACCATTGTGTAATTTTAACTAGTCTCGTCCCGATTGCACATAATTTTTTTAACTTTGTTCTCGACGATCCAACCGTACAGATGTTAAGATCTATTGATTTTGCTGATATGCACCAAAAGTTAGAAAATTTAAAATTAATCATGTGTGGTTTTATAGTATAAACCTCCTAAAAATACTAGTGATCATTCTAAATACTCTCGTCCCGATTGCATATAATATTTTTTTCTAATTTTTCCGACGATCTAACCATACGGATGTTAAGATCTATTGATTTTGTTGATGTGCGCCAGAAAATAAGAAATTTTAAAATTAATCTTGTGTGGTTTTATAATATAAACCTCCCAAAAATACTACTCATTCTAACTAGTTTCGTCCCGATTGCACATAATATTTTTTTTAATTTATTTTACGAAGATCCATCTGTACGGATGTTAAGATCTATTGATTTTGCTGATGTGCACGAAATATTAGAAAATTTAAAATTAATTTGGTGTGGTTTTATAATATACACCGCCCAAAAATACTACTCATTCTAATTAGTCTTGTCCCGATTGCACATAATATTTTTTAATTTATTTTTCGAAGATCTATCCATACGGATGTTAAGATCTATTGATTTTGTTGATGTGCACCAAAAATTGGAAAAATTAAAATTAACCTTGTGCGGTTTTATAATATAAACCTCCTAAAAATACTACTCATTCTAAATAGTCTCGTCCCGATTACACATAGTATTTTTTTAATTTATTTTTCGAAGATCTATCTGTATGGATGTTAAGATCTATTGATTTTGTTGATGTACACCAAAAATTGGAAAATTTAAAATTTATCTTGTGTGGTTTTATAATATAAACCTCCTAAAAATACTACTCACTCTAACTAGTCTCATCCCGATTGCACATAATATTTATTTAAATATTATTTTAGACGACACAACCATACGGAAAGATCTATTGATATGTGCACCAAAAATTAGAAAATTTAAAATTAACTTGTGTGGTTTTATAATATAAACCTCTCAAAAATACTACTCATTCTAACTAGTCTCATCTCGATTGCACATAATATATTTTTTAAATTTTGTTCGACGATCCAACCGTACGGATATTAATATCTATTGATTTTGTTGATGTGCACTAAAAATTAGAAAATTTAAAATTAACTTTATATGGTTTTATAGTATAAATCTCCCAAAAATACTATTCATTCTAACTAGTCTCGTCCCGATTGTGCATAATATTTTTTTAAATTTTTGTTTGACAATCCAATCGTATGGATGTTAAGATCTATTGATTTATGTGATGTGCACCAAAAATTAGAAAATTCCAAATTAATTTTCTATGCTTTTATAAACCTCCTAAAAATAATAACTCCAACTAGTCTCGTCTCAATTGCACATAATGTATAATTTTAAAATATTTTTTTGACGATCCAACTGTACGGATGTTAAGATCATTTAATTTGTGTGATGTGCACAAAAAAAAATAGAAAATTCCAAATTAATCTTGTATTCTTTTAATATAAACCTCCTAAAAATACTACTCATTCTAACTAGTCTCATCCCAATTGCACATAATATTTTATTATAAATTTTTTCGACGATCCAACCATACAGATGTTAATATATATTGATTTTGTTGATGTGCACCACAAATTAGAAAATTTAAAATTAAATTTTATTGGTTATTTAATATAAACTCCTTAAAATTACTACTCATTCTAACTAGTCTCGTCCCGATTGCACGTAATATTTTTTTGAAAAAAAATTTCGACGATCCAACCATACGAATGTTAAGATATATTGATTTTGTTGATGTGCACCAAAAAGTACAAAATTTAAAATTAATCTTGTATGCTTTTATAATATAAACCTCCGAAAAATACTACTCATTCTAATTAGTCTCGTCCCGATTGTACATAATATTTTTTTAATTTTTTCTTCGCCAACCGTACGATATTAAAATATATTGATTTTGTTGTTGTGCACAAAAAATTAGAAAATTTAAAATTAATCTTGTGTGAGTTTATAATATAAACCTCCTAAAAATACTACTCATTCTAAATAGTCTCGTCCTGATTGCACATAATATTTTTCTCGATGATCCAACCATACTGATGTTAAGATCTATTGATTTTTTTTATATGCACCAAAAATTAAAAAATTTAAAATTAATCTTGTGTGGTTTTATAATATAAACCTCCTAAAAATACTACTCAGTTTTAATTAGTCTCGTCCCACCTACACATAATATTTTTTTTCTATTTTTTTTCGACTCGATGTCAAATCTCTAATTGGACATCAAATATCTAAAATACCGCTGTAAAAATTAGCAAAATTTTAAAAATATCTCGTTTCATATTTTTTCCTGTCGTTTCCTCCTAAATCCAATATTTCATTTCCCCCTTAGAATATTTTTTATTTCCCCCCTTTTGCTTTTCTCCTTCAGCACACACAAAACAATAGCACACTCGCGCACAACACAGAAACATTCACACTCACCCAATTCAAAAAAATCAAAACCAAAATCCTCGCTTTTTCGATCTGTTCATCAGTGTTAAAGTAAATACACAACACATGCGCTTACTTCATGATTATTGAGCTTCTCCCAATTAAGATAGCGCATTAGAACGCTTCGTAATACGTAACTGCCTCTATTTAAAGGGACCATATTAATGAGAATATATATCTTCTTCTGTCCTAATTCTTGTCTTGTTTACTTTTACTACAATACGTTATCAACACGTACTCTACCAATAGAGCAAGAAAAATGGAAAGGAATTATGAAAAATCCGAAAAAAAAATGAAAATCGAATTTTTTCTCTGCAAACACTAGCCGTCGTCGTCTGCCACTCAATCGACCGCCACCAAAACACGTCTCCAGATTCCAACATTGTTGGACCTCTTCTTCCCCGATCCAATCCGTCCCAGATTCTGCAACCCATCAACTGGTCGTCGTCGTCCTCTGCAAATCGGAGCCGTCATCCCCCGGACCTGCTCTCTTGACATTGTCTTCATAGTTATCATCGCCGCCCTTCTCTGGGCCCTCATTTGTGTCCTCGGACTCGCCGTCGGCGCTCGGTGCGCCTGGATCCGCCCATTCACAGGAAGGATAATCCCACAAACCAACCAACCCCCAGTTCTAATCGAACCAGAGCCAAACCCAACCCGCGTTGACGTCGGCGCGTTGTCCCACCATCTCCGGTCGCCCGCGCCCCTCGTAGTCGTTGCAGTGCAGCGCTCCCCGCCGCCGTCCCCCAGGTCACTCTGCTCTGCAGCGCCCGCCGCCCTCATCGCTTCGCGCCACTGCCGCGGCCCTAGCTCCTCCACCTCCTGCGTTCCAGCCCACTGCCATCACTGTGCAAGAAAATTGCCGCCACATGGATCAGAAGCCCAATCGTCACCCTTCCAAATTCGGACGACCACCGCACAGCCGCCCGTCTCCCACTTCCTTTCTTTAATAAAAATATTATTAGAATAGTTAATATTATTTTTATTTTACAAATATGAATTTAACCTTCTTATTTTTTATGCCTTGCGAGGGATTTTTATTTCTAATTTCACTTGGGAGAAGAATCAAGAATTTTTACTTTGGATTCAAGAGGACAATTAGAATGAGGAACACAATTTTATCAGAGAAAAATTGAAGGTATGCCCTAGGAAAGAGTCATGTCCTTCCTGCATGTAATTTGTAAAACCCTACTATTTGCAACATGCGCTATTTTACATGTTTTAATTTATTTTGTTGCATATCTATATTTCACAAATTGTTATATTTATGCCTAATTAAACCAATTAAAGCATGTTGTATTAATAACTTCAATTAATATATAATTGCACCATAAGACTTAGATTTCATGTCTAGGATTTATTTGAATGCATAATGTGTATATAATATATCATAGGAATATTGACTATATCTATAAATATACATATAATGTGCATGCATATATAACTATGACATTTAATTAGGCACATTCCTAGTCTAGTTTAAATGCCTAATTTTTACTGCCTACAAAGTACCATGATAACAAAACTTCGTGTGCATTCATATATCGCATCGAAACCATGACCATATCTTGGTTCTAAACAAAATAATCCCAATATTGAATAATTTATCATGGACGAACTCATGACTATGTGAAACGTATTCACTTCCTTCTCTTGTTTACGAATATGGCTAATCCAACTCGTCCGAAATTCAGCATCTTGGACTCAGAAGGACTCGAGTGCCATGGATGAGATTCTGATATTAAGACGTTAGCGCCGCACTTTCTGTTCATACAGATGACGAACCATTTTAGAAGTTGAAAGAAAGCGCGTTAATGTTTTTAGGCGAAATCTCGACCCCAACTTATGGTTGGAATATCTTTAGATGAAATCCCCAACGAACTGCGGAATGCCCTTAAGGGTCATTTCGAGAATATTATTTCTTGAGTTGATCGTACAGTGGGACGAAATCCACTTATTTTACTATAACGAGTCAACAATTTCGATAAAGATATACTTCGCCTTAAGGTTATTTTTTTGTGAAAATAAACTCACAGAAGACGACATAATCCAGAAAAATACTTTCCAATTTCCCTACTTAAGTGCTTATACTAACGAATCAGTATATGCTAGAGTACGATAAAGCTAGGCCTGCCGAGACAAAGCAAATTCTCGAGGCTAGTAATGGCAAAGTGAAATGTGGAAAAAAACCCGACGAATAGGGGACTGGACGTGCCAATCCCAAACTAGGTGGGATGAATTCGCATGGTGGAAATGGACGTGGCAGTCGTAGACGTGTACATGGACACAGAGGCTCTTCCAATCTTCCAAAGTAGCGAGAAGAGATGATGCTCCTGGCTCCCAAGAAACAAGTTGACTCCTAATGTGAGATTGCTGCCATTGGTATACGAACTGCCATGTAAGCAAATATTTCACAGCCATCTAGAAGAGATATTGAGATTCCGACGAATAGGAGACTCACTATATAAAGGAAGATGATCATGACATGACCCCCAATGCCACTTTCGCATTTACCGGTGGCAGTATCGCACCATACGTGCCAAAGTCATTAGACGCCCCCCTCTATGACTAATTTTATCGGTAGACGTTATAATATTTTTCAATAAGGGTCTAATGTATTTTGGTTTCGAGCAAGATATTATTATTGCTTACGTATACAAGTGGTTGACCTTATTCAAAGTACCGAATATTATTCCTACGCTTATGGTTCAGAGTTTTTATTACCCGTGTTCTCGTTTGACGAATGAATCGAGGAACACTAGAGTGATAGGCTGATGGTAATAGCCTATAACGTATCAGTGACTAGGATGATTGGATCATCCCACTTCATCCAAGGGCACGGCACCCCCGGTTCTTGGTGCCTAACGACACAGTTTTACAGTCACCGACACTCTATATGCATTGAGAGTGACTAACTTGAACCTTACAAAGCTTCAAGGATATACGTATCAACGACTTTCATGTTGAAACTCAGTGTGAGAATGGAATAGAGTATCTCTATATCATCTCTAATGAATGCAGCCGAAAACGCATCTTAGAGAAACTTACGAGTCAATTTAGTGGATTGTACGTCACTATAATTAGGGTTGTTGAATCATATGTGATTAACAATAACGAACTTTGGGATGCTGGCTCGTACAGGCTTTGGCATGACTGATTGGGGCATCCAGGTCATGACATGATGATCTGCATGGACTTCTTTTGCGTGTAAAGTATAAGCGAGCAATGAACCCACATAACGAACTTTGTTAGTGTTCCTCAAGCTTGTCATCCAAAGCATCGGAGACATCCGCCCATTCTACGCGTTTGACCCTGTCGAATGCACATCGTTTCTTGTGCAAAGCCTGTGTTTTAGCCAAAGTAGGAGCGAGACTTTCCTACGCTAAATATGTGAAAATTTTATTCTTACATATGATTCAAATAGATATTTGTTGACCGATTCAACCAGAGTGCGGACCATTTAGATATTTTATGGTTCTGGTTGAAGTTTCGACATGCTGGTCACATATCGCCCCCTTGTCTGTAACACCCCTAGAGCCATCCAGGAATATTACACCGCCGTGGGCCCCGAGACGGAACCCACAGGGCTAAAAGACATTTTCGCAAACTTTTACAAACGCCCAAGAGGCTAACGACCGTATTATCTATTAAAACATTCAAAGACTTTATAAAACTCGTTTATCAAAACCGTCGTAAAATATGATTTGAAAGAAAAGGCCAAACAGCCGAAACTCAATAGTTTAGAAAACGAATTTCCAAAATAACTCAAGTTGCCAAAAATTAAAAGGGTATTTAAGAATACCCACGCAGCGGAAAGGACAAATAATTAAGAATACTCTAGCAGCGGAATACAACATATAATCAGAATACTCGATTCACAAAAACATGCCATAGCCAGTATCCTCCGGGAAGCTCATCTCTTCACGACCGCTAGAAGCTCGATATCCCAAGAACCTAAAAGAAATCCCACATTGGGGTCAGCCATAATATCCAACAATGATAACAATCACATCGCGTCAATAATTACATACCAATGAAAATACTAAGTAAGAATATGACCAATGTAATCTTACCGCCATGACTTTACCAACTCGCAATAATCCTCATCAAACAAACCATTATCATATTGCACATCTCGTAATCTCGATTAACCAATATCAATCATAATATCTATATTGTTCCTTAAACAATACCCCATGATTCTCAACACATCACAACTCGCGATACAAAAATATACCAACTCTGACCAATTCGATCCATCGGATATCATCATCAAATCCCAACATGATAATCGATTGTTCATCAAAGACAAATACCAAGGGAAATACGGAACGTAACTCAAGATACGAAATTCCACGATAATCATGTCAGTCTAATCCGAGATCAGATCAATGCAACATACGGATACGGTCCTAACACAAGACCTACAAATGCATATTCATATGACAACGTCAATATGCTCAAAACAAGAACAACAATGTATACTCAATGGAAATCCCATGATCCAGCGTCCATCAGCATAGATCCCAAGATGACCCTACTAGATCAACACGAGGTGGATAACCAACAATATACATGTACACAAAACAGCACATGATAAAACTAATGATGCGAATCCAGATGATTCCATCAACACAACATAGGGTATTCCAATGATCTAGCGCCCTCAGTATAGATCCCAAGATGATCCCGTCGGAACAACATGAGGTGGAAAACCCGTCCAATGATCCAGTGCCCTCAGCATAGATCTCAAAATGATCCCATCGGATCAACACGAGATGGACATCTGATCCAGCGCCCTCAGCATAGATCACACGATCCCATCGGATCAACAGAACACACACAATACGACTATGCATACACATGCAAATCAATATGTTCATCAACATGAACAACATATGAATCAATAACATGAACAACACTATGCATGATCGAACTCTTCCACATTAAAGTAAAATCAAAGTAAGATACTTGCCCCGAGTCCTTCGAGAGCAAACTCGATGTCAAAACCATCACCAACGATTATCCTCAATGTTCGACGATCCAATATACCACGGACCATAAATAATTCACATCCTCGTATTTACCATGCTGTACCCTCGATACCAAGTATACCAATAACAAATGTAAATCATATACATTATGATTTAACTCCCAAAAATTGGAAAACCACATATAATCCAAATCTCCAGAGTTTACAATTATAATCATCGCTATACAGATTTATAAACGAATGAAACTGAAACCATTCATTAAATATTATAACCTGAGCAAGTAATAACTTGCCTCGATACCGACACGACGATGAAGCCGTTACCAATCTCATTGCCTTTGTCTACGAGCTCCTCAGCCCTGACCAAAGAAATTCACGAACGTACTCGAACTCGACCGCAACATATAATTTAAGTCGACAATTATAACCAACGATCAATGATCACAACCTATTGAAGTAATCACACATTCGATAATAATCAATACCCAATATAGCCAATCAATCGAACTCAATGGCTCAACAATTCCTCGATTATATACAAAACCAAATAGTATAACTCACACCATCACGAACTCATATCCATAATACGAACCGAAATCCGATAATCGTTACTAACAATCAATATAACTAATTAACAAACCCAACGATTTCACACAATATCTCGATTAGACACAACTCCAAACAATCCAACTCAAACAATTATGAATTCACAACCACAGTACGATTACGGATATGAATGTAAAGGAAATCATATTCGATGATCAATCACAATCTTTCCGGATTCCAAAATTGTTATCATGATTCGTATTTCATTAAGAACATACAAATTCTACTACTACCATCAACATGACTTAACGAACATTTCATCTTCTTATCTAAAAATACCAATAATTCAACATACAATCATCCTGCTATGTTCTAGTTATCAAGAGTTCCTCAAGAACACTAAGTGATTCGAAACCATGTTCATAGTCATCAAAACAACATAATTCGATATCCTTTAACATGTAGATAATCATCCAACTCATAATTCAAGTCATATATTATCGTATTCTTCAACATACAATTCACATAACCTCAAGAATCGTAACAACAACACCATAATCATCTTCATACGAATCATTCATCAACAATAGCATAAAAATCCGAATTCAAGGTGTAGAGTTCATCAACAACCTCAAGAATATGAACAACACCATCAAACACCTCAAGGATCATTGATATCTTCATATCCAAGCCTCAAATCCATGTTTCCAAGCTTATAATTGAGTTGTAAGAGGTTTATCTTCACTAACACACACAGTGGGATGAACTTGGGGGAAGAACATCGATTTTCTCTCGTGAAGAAATGAAAGGCCGAACCTTCATTTATAATCTACACCGCTCATTACGTACGTTATCAACCACCTTTAACGTATGTAATGCTCCTTACGTACGCTACAAGTCCTTCATAGCGTACGTAACATCATTCCAGAACTCACTGTCTTGATTCGTTTGATCGCTTACATACGTAATGCATAGGCCATAGCGTACGTAATACATACGTTGACTTGCTATAGTAAATATGCATTTAGCGTACGTAGTGTGAAGTCCCTAACGTATGTAATACATGACATTGACTCGCCTGTCCACATCTGCGCCGAAAGCTGCCGACACCGAGCCCACCATCTGACCACAGCTCGGACCTGTTCGATTCTCTTCATGACGTACGTTATGTACTCAACCTAACGTATGTTAAGCTCGTTTCGTTACGTACGTAAGCTCCTCTGCTTAGCGTACGCTACGCTTGCACCTTTACATACGTAAGCTCATGTGCTTAACGTACATAATGGCTTTTATACTTAGCCATTTACACTGATCTTGCTCGTCGTCTCTATATACCGAATACGTATGCACGACACACTATATCCTCAAATGCAATTGTCGACCAAGAATGATAATTATACCAATACAGATATCTCAGTCCTTAATTTATTTTATCCATACTGTACAGATTCCACACTGTACAACATAACTCGGATAAAATAACATTAAACAACAGTAGTAGAAATTCGGGATATTACATTGTCCACTATAAATGCTGCTTTTGCAAAGCTTTTAACACGGATTATCTGTCTAAGGGCTCACCACCCTGACCACCATGTTCGTGTTAGGAATATGCCCTCGAATGCCACTCAGAGGATGAGAGAGTGAGAGCAATTGTATTGTAATTATGAATATTATATTTAATAAGGCAATTATTATTTCTATATTATTGTATATCACTAGCATTGTGATTTGGTATATAGAATAATATTCCTTGCATTTCAGAGTGAACATTCTACTCCTTATGGAGATAAGGAGATAGGCACTAGAAGTGTTTAGAACTCGAATGCTTAACTAGTTCGCAAGTCGATAAAACTTAACAGGACATTAAGTTTTAATAAGACTTGTATAACTGATGCTAGGACGTGTGCATGTCTTGATAGCATAGTTATAAGTATATTGGTGGAACCAGTATACTCGAACACGACTCATACTCGATTCAGTCACACGGTATTCACTCTCGGAGAGTCAATGACGAATCGAAAGGTTGTGATAGTATACGTGGACCTTTGACTTGAGGGTTCAGTAGAAGATGTGCCTGTAACGTTTAGTTTGTCATTAGAGTAGTT
The DNA here is from genome assembly GCA_033398695.1 of Orobanche coerulescens. NCBI lineage: Eukaryota > Viridiplantae > Streptophyta > Magnoliopsida > Lamiales > Orobanchaceae > Orobanche > Orobanche coerulescens. The sequence continues at coordinate 137,205,879 of CM065817.1, forward strand.
AGACTCATTTGCTTAATTGGCCGAGTCGACCTCAAAGTGCGGACTATACGGGCAGGTAGCAGTCTTTGCAGACGCCAAGAAAGGATTCTATCTCCTGTTAGTGAGCAAAGCGAATGTCCTATACGGTTAATGGCAAATAAGATCATAAGTCTTTGGCAAAGCATTCGATATAGTCGTATTAGATACACTATTAATCGGTCGGTCTTGATTTGCATTAACACATGTATAGAGTTTAGTCAACAGTGAGGTTTGACTTTACCATGACCGAAGACTTGACCGGACATCGATGAAGGGTCTATACGTATATAGTATTCACAACATAATGGTTCGGAATGATTCGCTCATTCGTTCTCGGTCGGGTTTACAAAGGCGGCCCGCCAGTCAAGCTAAGTGTTGCCCGCACTCATTGGTTCCTCCCAATGCTGGCTGAGACGAACCTACGGAGTCGCGCAATAGGATCATTGATGGATAAATATGAATTAATAATCTCTCTTATAATATTAGATATTAGTGATTTATCGGATAAATCAAATAGCGGTCTTATGAATTGTAACTAGGTTACTGGGTGATTACTTTAATACATAAATTATATTTCTTAGAGAAATCTATATTTGTGTTTGATATAACTAAATAATTGGATTAATTAATTAGTATAAACACATTGGAAATAAAACAGATTCGTTTGACGGATATCCGATTCACGAGGGATTCATTTGACGAACATCCAATACACGAGCCGAATTAACTCGACCCGTTTCTTGGAAGATTCCCTATAAGGCCCCCCCTCCTCTCTATTTTGTCTCTCTCTCATTATATTATACACTTGTGGGGTCATGTGAGGTGTAGAGGTGCTTTTAAAAGCATCTTCTACATGTGAGGCTTGAACAAATTGTAAAAAAGAAAGTCTTTTCAATCAAAAAGTCTCCTTCTTCCTTCCCCAAGTGTTTTTTTCGTTTTTTAGAGAGCTTCAAGAGTGAGAAAAATTTTCTACAGCATATACTTGATCTTAGAGACAAGTTATTAGTATAAAAGATCGAGAGAAAAAATTCCTACAAGCTTCCCTAGCCGCATTCTTAGAGAAAGGAAGTTTGCTAATTTTTCCGTCAAGTTCCGGCTTGTGAAGTAGAGGCACCTTGCTTTAGGTGCTTGGAACGAAGGGCTCTTCATCATCATCATCATCATCATCATACGAAGGTTTTTCAGAGACATTATAGGTATGGGACTTTGATTCCTTGATCTTCGTATTTTTCTTTTCGTATATACGTTACTTGATCGATCCTCTTAAGGATTCCGTTTATTCTTCCGCTGCATTTATTTTCTGTGGAATCCCAATAGTGGTATCGGAGCGAGGTCAAATATATCGTATATACGTTCATCTTTGCATTTGGAATGTTATTTGATGATGTTTATGATTTAGAATCATAATAGATATAATCGAAAAAATTTAATCGTTCGTAGTAAGTCAAGTTTCGACTATTTTATGTGAATTATAAATCTGAAAAATTTGATTTTTGTTGATTTATAAGTTCTTCATGAAGTTAAGAAACTTTTTCGTTTTGGAAGCGAGACGAAAAAATGAGAAAAACGGGGGTTAAACACGAATACCGCACGAAGCCGGCAGCTCTCATCTTCTTTGCACGCCGGCCGACCGATAGTGACTCGGTAGGCTACTGTAGCTGCTCGGCCAGCCTGCCGGAAAGTGGCCGAGAGTGACTCGGTCCGGGCGGTTCTCGGGTTTTCGGCCCGATTTTGAATCGGGCCATGGGCTGGCCTGATACCGGATTTTCCGGGACTCCATTTTTGTGTTTATATTTCGTTGTAATAATTTCTGAAATTTAAATTGGATTTTGTTGTGTCAAGATTTATTCATCCCGACAGGCGATCGAAGATAAGGTCGTGCGACCGAGTCAACACCAGTCAAACTATGTCCAGCTCGCCTAATCGAAGATACCAGACCACCATCAAGTACCTAGCGATCGACTCCCAAGGCGATCGCCCTCTGGCGTCCGGCGATCGACTCAAGTACCCGGCTGAGGACAACCGACCTACGCCCCGGACAGAGACGATCGTCCATCAAAGTGTACGAAGACTGGATCTCAATACAGCATCCATGTGCAGATCCGAGACAAGATCCGCATTTCGCGGATCGTTGACCATCAACAGTTGTCTCTGAATAAGATGGCTTTACCTACCGACAAGCCAGCCGAAAGGCACGAGGTGGGACCGTCCGTGACAGCAACTCAGACGCGTGCAAGCTTCTCATTAGACCGCGCGGCTGACTGCCAGCAACTCCTGCATACTTTAAGGAGACAAGCCCATGTGCTAAAAGACGATCGCCCGCTTATTATAATACAGTAAAGGCGATCGCCCGACAGATCCAAGTCCTATAAATAGAGAACCTCCTCCTACTGGAAAAAAGTTCCGAATCATTCACCTACATTCCGAATTCATTAACGGAAATACAGGAGAACCTACATACCATCAAGCTCCCAGCTTTCTCGCCGGAATCCATCTTAGGATTTCTCTCTCCGAATCTCTCTTCCAGAAGACGATCGACAGAGGCAAGAAGTCTCCACAAGACAAATTCCAAGAGATTCATAAGCCTGGGAGCTCAAGCATCCAGCTAATACTCGTCGTGAGAGACTGTCGATCTCTCACCGTCGTGACTGTTCACACCCTTTGTTACAAGAACTCACAGAGCATCACATCTGGTTCTTCCGGCAATCTACACGCTCACTAGCTAAGATAACAAGAATCTTTACACTCATTGTAATTGTATTCTTACATTAGTACTTGTATCCCCGAATATTAGTATTAGTAATATCTCGCGAGAGCATTCAAGCCCGGGACTAACAACCCCGACAAATCTTGTGTTATTTATCTTTCTCACGGAAGTGTTCTCGCATTTGTTTGCTATCCATCCATTCCAGCCATATCTATCTCCGGATAATATTTTGGGTAGCAACAATTGGCGCTAGAAGGAGGGAGGCACTTCTAACCCTCAAATTTTTATTCATACCGTCCCGAAGAAGACTCACTGTTCTCGGGGCATATACTTGAAGTGACACTCACTGCGCTTCAAAGAAAACCTTCAGAATCATGACATCTGCCGGTACATCGAAGAGAGCCGTTCTCCGAACCGCCGGACACCATATCCCGGCTCAATCCGAACCCCAGCCGACGACAGGGGGAAGCCGCAGCAACGCGAGACTCTCGATCCCGCACCCGAGAGATGGCCCCAACCTCTCACTCGATCAGTTCCAAACCGAGGAACATATCGAGGAGGCTATGGCCATCCTAGAGGAGCGACGGAGAGCATGCGCGTCGCCCGCGATAACTCCCTCGATCGTCCGCCGTATGGGAAAACGGAAATTCAACGGGCTACTGAGCGAGCGATCGTCAGAAAGCCCCAATTCGCGAGAAAGGGCTCTCGCACGACCGGACGGATCCGTATTCAATCGCTTGGGGCGCGACCCATCCTGGCGACCGGGGCATTCTGTTTCCAATCACGAAAAGACGGGATCCGAATCCGTCGCCAGGAGTTCGGCCGACCCAACTTACAGCCGAACGCAGGTCAGCCGCCTGAGTCCCGCCCCGATCGCCAGGGGATCAGTACTCGACCGCCTCGGCTCCCGCTCCGAGCGCCGATCCGCGAGCAGCCAAGCCACGGCGATGGCCGCTATACAACGCCAACTCGACGAGATGAAAGCACTTTTGGACACTGGGGCAAGCGCCAGCAGAAAGATCGCCGGGCCGACCGAGCCACTCGCCGTCCACATCGAGCTTGCCCCCGTGCAACCAACGATCGCTCCTCCCAAAACACCTCTGTATGAAGGGAGATCGGACCCCGAAACCCACCTGAGTAAATTACGAATCTACATGACTGGGTGTGGGGCATCTTATGCGACCAAGTGCCGGATCTTCCCGTTAACATTGGGCGAACTGGTCCATAGGTGGTACGCCTCACTACCACCACGATCAATCACCTCCTTTAAGAAACTGGCGAATGACTTCATGTCATGCTTCGCCACCAAGGTCGCCAGACCAGAAGGCCCCCACCGCGTGATGAAAATTAGGCAGGGGAAAGAAGAAACCGATGCAGATTACATCGACCGAGTAGACGAAATCATCCTCACCGGAGAACCCGTCAGTGATGAGCTCGCTCTCTTTTCGGTCATGGGGGGATTCTACAGTCATTCTCCCATGTTTAGACATCTCACCAAGGATATTCCCCCAACCTACGCGATCTTCCGCGCTAAGGCTGCCAACGTTCTGGCCAGGCAAAGGCTACTCACCCTCCGCCTAGGCGAGGAAACGCCACCTCCTGTCCAGAAGATAGCGATCGCCAAAGTAAAGAAGGCGATCGCCAAGCCACCCGGAGATCTCAAGGCCTTCGAGGACGTGGAAGCCCATATCCTCCGTACGTTCAACCGAACTCCGGCACATATTTTCTATGCCATTAAGGGGCACGAAAAGCTCAAAAAGCCAAAGGCAATAAGGGACCACGATCACCTGGACAACAATCAATATTGTGCCTACCATAAGAGTCCCGGCCACAGCACCAACCAATGTCGCGACCTCCTCAAACAGCTCTGGAGATTGTTCGAGGAGGGCAAGTTGGACAGCTTACTGGCTTAGCCGAAGCCCCTACCAGTCTCTATACACGATCGTCCGAGTCGAATGCGAAACAGGTTGGGAAGCTCATATGAGCCGACCCCTGAATCAACCTCGGCGACCGTCTCTACATGCCTCAATCAAGAGAAGGGGACCTCGGAAGTCTCCCCGATCTCCATCCTTATTTAAGAAACTGGAGGACTCGCTCGCCATCTACAGTTCACCATCTAACATGATGGAGTAAAGCACGAGTTCGCCTCCCCCGCACAACGTACACCGTCGAAGGTTGGCATCTACATGACGATCCAAGGTGGAAGAGTGCAGCCATGGTCCTGGTGGTCAATGGAACCGACTGCTTAGGCCATGCAAGGTCCCTTTGGGCCAAGATCGCCCGCCCTTCGTTTAAATACGAGGCCGGCGTAGTCTGAGGGCCCTCCAAAATTAATCAGTGGACACGATCGCTCGCCCTCAAAGGTACATCATCTAACATGGTGAACCCGGACAATGCGACGTGCCACAACCCCCGTCTCAACGTACACCGTCGAGGTTCGCCATCTTCATGGTGGGCCGAGGTGGAAGCAGAGCTAAACAAGCCGCGGGCGTGGAGTTGAATCATCCAACGCTGCCCCGCGCAAGGACTCCTCTAGACCAAGACCGCACGCCCTTCGTTTAAATACGAGGCGAGGCGCAGCCTAACAGAGGACCCTCATAATAAAGTGAGTCACGAGATAGACAATGTCGTTCGCGCAAAAGACATGGTCATGGAGTCGGTCCATCGAACTCCGCGATCGTGCACGGTTCCTCAAGACGGACGACCGTCCTCGAGGATTCGACAAATTGCAGACCGCTCACTCAACGAATTATTTTCATCCCCTTACTTTCAGTAAGTGAATAAAAACAAGGGGGAAGAGTGCGGAATACCTATACGACGATCGCCCCTATTCAACCACATACGGAGATCGTCATTTTTCAGATGTTGTGCAGTGATCGAATTTGTTGTAAAAGTTATCTTTATGAGTTTATCAATTCATTTGGAACTACCCTCGCAACGATCTCTCCTCACACAGTTGTACAAAGTCAAACAAAGACTCAAAAATAACAATCATTCAAGTGATAAGTCAGAAAATCAAACATTCATTTTATTGCTTGAAGGATCAAAATACACGGTCGCCCAAAGGCCTAAACGCTACAAAAAGAAAGTTACAAATTACAAGGAAATAAGCTAAAATATCAAAAATGAAGCGCCTCAGGCCCCTGCCTGGCCTTCGCCATCAGCATCCGGTGTGGTCCTCCCATCTCCCGGAGCGTCGGGATGAACAAGATTGGCCGGAGTCGGATACGAGCTCAAGTCTACGCCGATATCCACAAGATCCAAGATCGGCAAGGAGAAAGCGGAATGGAGAGGATGCTCCAATGCGTACGCCTTGAAGTTCTCAGCAAGAGGGATGACCTCCAAACCTCCCTTCTTAGCAGCCCAGATCGATTCGGCGAACGCCATATAATAGGCGAACTCGCTGACAAACTCCATGTTTTGAAAGGGATCGGCCTTGGTCGCCTCTACCTCGCCTCTCAGCTCCGCCACCGCCTTCTGCGCGCCTTGGAACTCGGCCTGCCTAGCAGCTATCTTCTCCTTCGACTCCTCCAGCTCACTAGTCAACCGAGCGATCATCACCCTCTGACGATCGGCCTCCGCCTCAGCGACCTTCTGCGCCCGGATGGCATCTGTCATTCGGTCTCGGAATCGATCAACCGTCAACCAAGACATCTCGACCTCCTTCCTCGCCAGCTCAAGCTCTTGGCTCGCCCGCTCAGCTGCCTCCAAAGAGTCCTTCTCCATCGCTACAATCTTGTCGGCGAAATCGGCATTCTCTTTCCGAGCCGCCTCGAGATCTGCCTGCAGGCGAATAGTGGAGGGACGCCCCTCAAACTCTTGCGCAGCCTGGACAGCCATGGTCGCCGTCTGGAGAGAAAGGGCGAGAACAGCCTGCATCGTACTCCCCGATCGCTGACGAGCGATCGCATTTAGATCTGTCGTCCAGGCCTTCGGTAAAGCAGAAGCGGCCTTACTGACGTATTGCGGGATGTCACAGGACTGGCGAGGAGATCGGCTCGCCAAGAAATCCACCACCATCGGTGGACAGGTTGGATCAGCTTTACGGATCCTGCATCAGAACCACAACAAAGTTAACACAACCCCTACGCAATTGCAAGTTTCAACCCAAAATTGCAATCTACCTCTCAGCCCTCTAGGGGTTGCGACCGAAGTACGGTTTCCCTCGAGGAGTCTCAGCGTCAGCGATCGCCATCTCTCGCATAAAAGCCGCAGAGGGCGGCTCATTCTCTGGAGGGATAACGGTGATCAGAGGCGCGGCGATCGGCACCTCGCTGGCAGGGGCAGTAACCGGGGTTTCTCCCGACCTCTGCCGTTTACGATTCGTCTGAAGCCCCTCCTCACGAACTTCCTCCTCAGCTACGATCGGCTCCACGCGAGGCTCCGCCTCTGGAATAATTGGTAACGCCACAGGGGGAGCCCGAGATGACTTCGTCTGGCGGAGACGACCCAAAACTCCTGGGTTCGACATAGTGATCTCCGGAGGAGGCTCCATAAAGCGAGGAAAGCAAACCTCTGCAATAAAAACAGTCAAACCACATTTAGTCATATTCCTCCAAAAAGGACGATCGCCCAACGAATGGAGATCGCATAAGTTCATACCTGAGACCGAGAGATATCTCGGAAAATAGAATAGGCGAGCGGACAACCGATGACTCTCCTTGTTGATCCGATTAGCGTCCAATTCGTCGTCCGGCAAACTTCGTATCTGCTCCCAGACGACCAGGAAATCGAAAGGCAGCTCTTCGATCGACGGAATATGAAAACCTGCAAAAGCAAAATCAAATTAGATCAGTTCAGAACATATCCAAACAAAGGGAGAGTCTGAACCCTTACCGGGATTTCTCTCCCGAAGGCCAGTGGGAATATTCAGCTCGCCAGAAGGGCTGTCGCTCGCAGAGGCCTTCCAGGCACCAGCGACCCAGAACCACTTCATCGGATCGCCCCGCATCTTGTTCGGGATTCCAAGGATCACCCGACCAGATCGGCCCTGGATATGATAACCTCCGACCGACCCTTTTTGAGTCGTCAGTTTGAACAAGTGGTTCATCTCTGACGGCGAAGGGAGGCGATATAGTCGGTGATCGCCGAACAAGGTCATAGTACAGATAATTTGAAGCCAAGCATTTGGCGTTAGCTGGAGCGGCGCCAAATTCCAAGCAGCCAGCACGTAGGAGACGAAGTGCGGCATAGGAAATCGCAACCCTGCCTCCATAATTGCCTCGTTCACAGCGACCATCCCCTCCGGAGGATGATCTGCTCTCTCGTTCTCGGCCGGCACAAAGAGATCCACGTCTGAAGGGACATGGAACCTCGTCCTCCAGACGGCCAGATCCTTCCTGGTCGCCGAACTCCTGATTTGGCCAAGAGACCACAGAGATCGCTGAGCAGCCCGATATAGCGACCGCTTGGGAGATTGATATGGATGAGCGATCGAATACTCCCGGAAGTCAAAACTTGGAGACGGGCCGGCCAACCTCTCCATTATACCAGCAAATGCCACATATGCCTGGACAAAGACATTATGTCGCTCCCAGTAGGCCCTGACCGCACGATCTTTCTCCGTCTGCGAGTGCCTATGTTCTACGGCTGCCCCCTTTGCCACGTCGGCCTCGTTGAACAGCGCCTCGACCTCCGCAGGGTCAATTCCGGCCCGAATGGCCTCAGCAACCGTATCCAGATGGAATTCAGTGGAGGATCCTCCCCGGACATCAGAAGTCCCGGCGGTGGAGGAAGTGCCCACTCCGGATGAAGATGTTCCAACCATTTGTGAAGAAAAGAGGAGATAAGAAGTGTTCGTCTTACCCGAGATTGAATCGATCGACGATCGGCAGCAAAGTCTCCAGAAAAATCCGCAGCAGAATCCTTCTTTCTCCAGTATGTGCGCGTAAGAATGAACACTGTCACCCTGCCCTTTTTATAGAAGGAGGCAGGGACTCCTGTGCAATTAAGAAGAATCTCAGGGGTCGGAAGTGCAGCCGTCGCATTCATTGACTCCCTCGAGACCCGCGTACGCGTCTTTTCAAGGACGCGTCAGTCGAGGAGTCATTAATGACCGCTGATATCCTCCAATAGAAGCCCGACACGTACGCGGAGACTTTTCCACGCCTATTGCCTTTTCCCGCGCAGTTTAGCGGGCAACCAGGTCGTCCAAGCTCAGAATCTATCAGCTCAAATACGATCGCCAGTTCAGTTAAATGCATAGTCGCTCGTCAAAAGTTCAGCGATCGCCAAGAGAACCACCTCACCCCACGTTTCCAACATAGGAGCGAGCTGGGGGGCAATTGTTGTGTCAAGATTTATTCATCCCGACAGGCGATCGAAGATAAGGCCGAGTGACCGAGTCAACACCAGTCAAACTATGTCCAGCTCGCCTAATCAAAGATACCAGACCACCATCAAGTACCTAGCGATCGACTCCCAAGGCGATCGCCCTCTGGCGTCCGGCGATCGACTCAAGTACCCGGCTGAGGACAACCGACCTACGCCCCGGACAGAGACGATCGTCCATCAAAGTGTACGAAGACTGGATCTCAATACAGCATCCATGTGCAGATCCGAGACAAGATCCTCATTTCGCGGATCGTTGACCATCAACAGCTGTCTCTGAATAAGACGGCTTTACCTACCGACAAGCCAGCCGAAAGGCACGAGGTGGGACCGTCCGTGACAGCAACTCAGACGCGTGCAAGCTTCTCATTGGACCGCGCGGCTGACTGCCAGCAACTCCTGCATACTTTAAGGAGACAAGCCCAAGTGCTAAAAGACGATCGCCCGCTTATTATAATACAGCAAAGGCGATCGCCCGACAGATCCAAGTCCTATAAATAGAGAACCTCCTCCTACTGGAAAAAGGTTCCGAATTCATTCACCTACATTCCGAATTCATTAACGGAAATACAGGAGAACCTACATACCATCAAGCTCCCAGCTTTCTCGCCGGAATCCATCTTAGGATTTCTCTCTCCGAATCTCTCTTCCAGAAGATGATCGACAGAGGCAAGAAGTCTCCACAAGACAAATTCCAAGAGATTCATAAGCCTGGGAGCTCAAGCATCCAGCTAATACTCGCCGTGAGAGACTGTCGATCTCTCACCGCCGTGACTGTTCACACCCTTTGTTACAAGAACTCACAGAGCATCACATCTGGTTCTTCCGGCAATCTACACGCTCACTAGCTAAGATAACAAGAATCTTTACACTCATTGTAATTGTATTCTTACATTAGTACTTGTATCCCCGAATATTAGTATTAATAATATCTCGCGAGAGCATTCAAGCCCGGGACTAACAACCCCGGCAAATCTTGTGTTATTTATCTTTCTCACGGAAGTGTTCTCGCATTTGTTTGCTATCCATCCATTCCAGCAATATCTATCTCCGGATAATATTTTGGGTAGCAACAGATTTAATTGGATTTAATAAAATATTTGGAATATTTTTTTTATTAAGGGAAATTATTAGACGAGAATATTGTTTTGTCCGGATTACTTTGAACGGATTAAAATGACGATTATAAATATTAATTTGATTAATATTGTAGAAATTAAATAGATTAATTTTTATATTAATTGGATTAATATATTAATTGATTATTTAATTTCATTTACCGTTACATGTTGCATGTAATGCCTTATGTGATGGTGATATAGCTCGTGGACTTAGTTGTTGATTTGTTCGATTCGATATGGTTGTAAAGGCCATTTTGAGCCTATTTGTTTTTACTAAAAAATATGTATAATAGGACGTATTGTTCAATGATGTAATTATTCATATGGCTATGACGAAGACCGATGACGACCGACTAGAAGACGAAGAATCAATACTGTATTTTTCCTTTCTTTATTTGGCTTGGCCCAATACTTAGGAAAAAGTCCATGAGCTATATGTTGGTAGTAACTAGGTTGCTATTTATTGTTTTTCATTGTGAATGATTGACAAACCACAAACCGCGCTTATAAACGGATTAATGTGCAAAGTGTAACATATAATCGCGTTAATACTCCCACTTACAAACACTAAGTTATAAAGGTTACGAGGTTTCCTACCCTCCGTCAAACTCATGGAAAATTGAAATCTAAACCGGAATATTATTCTTCCGAGTATGTCGGGGTAATATTTTTGGGGAAAACTGATAAATTCCTAGAGTGCATTAGATGCCTTTGGTTGTGACAAATCAAACCCCTATAAACCGTATGGGTTGCCGGGTAAGATTCAATTGTCAGACTAATAGGAGTTGACGGTTTAAACTTAGATAGTTCAGCGAGCCATAGAAACCGAATGGGTTGAGGGCAAGTGAACTAGGGGTAAAAGAAGATCGAATCATCCATTAGATGGGTTGGTATTAGACACCACTTTATAAAGAATAATAGAATATAAACCGTATGGGTTGCCCTCTATTAAACTTTGTAAAGAAATCGATCACCACTATGAAGTCACCCAAGACTTAGGATTTAACATGGGAGTGTGTAAATGCCGATAAAATAGTAGCCGAGTTATGAATAAAGAAAGTCCTTAAATTCTTTACTCGGATCATAATTAAACAAACACTAACGAATCTCAAATTATTCTCTGCAGTTAACATAACTCTCAATATGACAATGAACCCACTCGCTATACTACTTGAAAAGAACGTCTGATCGTCCGAACTATGTGGTGGCCAAACTTGAGGATTGTCCTAACAATGGAAATGCTGGGATACGTCTTGGAGGCGGACATCCCAATGGCTCCTGCAAGAACCCGAGCCAATCAGGAAGATGTCGATGCCCATGAGAAATGGGTAAAAGACGACATAAGAGTGCGAGGGTACATGTTAGGCTCAATGACCAATGAGCTTCAACGTGCCCATGGAAAGATGACGTCTTCACAAGCCATCTTAGCGCACCTGGCTGAGCTCTATGGAGAGCATAGCCGAACTGCTAGATATGAGATATCAAAGCAATTATTCGGCGCCAGGATGAAGGAAGGAGAGAGGGTTGGGGACCATGTCCTCAAGATGATCTCGATGATTGAGAGATTGGAAGCTCTTGATTTTCAGATGCATGCATCTCTCCAAACTGACCTTATCCTGCAGTCACTTCGACTCCTTTTCACAATTTGTCATGAACTTCAACCGCAATGAGATTGCATGTAACTTAGTGGCTAATGAACAAGCGACGACCGCCTACTCGGATGAAGACAAAGGAAAGGAAGTGCACTTGTGATTTCTTCCGGACTTGGAACTCCATGAATAAGAAGAAAAAGAACAAGAAGCAGAAAGGTCCAAAACCCCAGATCTACAATCGCAAGGGCAAGGCCCCAAAGGAACAAAAGAGCAAGCGGGCCAACAAAACGGATGTATGCCTCAATCTGCGGTGAGCTAGGCCCTTTGGAAGAGGTCTTGTCCAAAGCTTGACCATAATGCGCCTTCAGTGCAGTAACTACCGGTTTTAGAAACAAATTGTTCTCAGAATCGTATATTCTACTTCTTGGATACTTGATTCCGGTGCGAGTTCTCATATTTGTACAATGAATCAGGATCTGGAACGAAGTAGGAAGATGGATTCAGGGGAGGTGATGGTCACCGTCGGAAGTGGGCATAGTGTCGAGGCTTCTGATATCGGATCCCTTATGTTGGATTTAGAATCTGGTTTTATTCTTACTTTAGATGATGTACTTGTTTTGCCCAAGGGGCACAAGAATATTGTATCAATTCCGGTCATGGACCGAAAGGGATTTCACTTCTTTATTGGAGATGGGTCCTGTCATATTTATTTCAGAAATAAATTGGTTGGTACTGCTACATTATTAAATGGTTTATACCATTTAAATTTAAAGAATAAAACAACTGTGAACACTATAACTAGGAAGCGTGGTAGGGATGAAACGAACCAAGCACTTAAGTGGCATCTTAGACTTGGTCATATCGGTCAGACCAATGTTCATAAAATGGAGAAAGATGGGCTTACAGGTCCATTGGGATCAGATCCCTATCCAACTTGTGAATCTTGTCTTCAAGGCAAAATGACTAAGTTACCCTTCGCAGGGACTTTTGAAAGAGTCAATAAAAACTTGGATTGATCCATACCGACGTCTGTGGCCCTTTTGAAGTGGCACGAGATGGCTTTCAGTATTTCATTACATTCATTGATGACCATACCAGGTATGGATTCGTGTACTTAATGAAACATAAGTCTGAAGCTTTTGATAAATTCAAGGAATTTAAAGCCCTAGTTGAAAACCAAACAGGTAACCATGTTAAGACTCTTGGTCGGGCCAGGGGTGGTGAGTACATGAGTACCGAATTTGATGAGTTCTTAAAAGAACTAGGAATAGTGTCACAATTCACTCCTCCAGCTACTCCACAATTAAATGGTGTATCAGAAAGAAGGAACCGAACCTTGTTGGACATGGTTCGCTCCATGCTTAACTTTACTGATCTACCGATTTATCTGTGGGGTTACGCGCTCCTTACTGCTGTGCATATCTTGAACAGATGTCCTTTCAAATCCTTTCCTAAGACTCCCATGAGATGTGGAGAGGTAGGAAACCAAGTCTTAATCACATTAGGATTTGGGGATGCCTGCTTATGTCAAGAAGACTAAAGTAGAGAAATTGGAAACTAGGTGCAGTAAAGGTCGTTTCATAGGATATCCAGGATTCCATGGGATATCTATTCTACATGCACGAAGATCATAGGATCATCATTGCTATACAAGCACACTTCTGGAAGATCGGTTTATTCAGAAGGAGGGGCAGGTAGAAATATTTCTTTGGAAGAAATAAAAGAAACACCAAATGAGACACCTATGCAAGATATTAGAACCCAACCTTCTGAAATACAAACACAACCTCGCAAGTCTAGTAGAATTTCTCAAATACCTGAGTGGTATGGCTATCTGCATCAAGAGGAACTGGGTGTCCATGAGATGACAGAAAGTAGTCAAGAGAATGATCCTTCTACATACGACCAAGCGATGGTAGACGTTGACTCCACCAAGTGGCAAGAAGCTATGAAAGCTGAGATAGACTCAATGCATGCTAATAAGGTCTGGACTTTAGTAGATCGTCCTAAAGGAATAGTGCCTATTGGAAACAAATGGATCTATAAGAGAAAGACTGATGGAGATGGCAAGGTTGATACCTATAAGGCCAGGCTTGTGGAAAAGGGTTATTCCCAAAGAGAAGGAATCGATTACTTCGAGACCTTCTCGCCTGTAGCTATGATTAAGTCTATTCGCATGATGCTTGCTATAGCAGCCCACTTAGATTATGAAATATGGCAAATGGATGTGAAAACGGCATTCCTAAATGGATTCCTCAAGGAGGAGATTTACATGGAACAGCCTAAGGGATTCATATCTCAAACCAATATTCATAAAGTATGCAAACTTCAGCATGCCATTTATGGACTGAAGCAAGCTTCACGGAGTTGGAATCTTCGTTTTAATGAGACAGTCAAAGAGTTTGATTTTGTCCAAAACGAAGAAGAGCCCTGTATTTACAAGAAGGTTAGTGGGAGCAAAATTGCGTTCTTAATACTATATGTAGATGACATTCTACTTATAAGAAACGACGTAGGAATGCTCAGTTCTGTGAAATCTTGGCTTTCTAAAGAGTTCTCAATGAAAGACTTGGGAGAAGCTACCTATATTCTAGGTATTCGTCTCTACCGGGATAGAGCGAAAAGAATGTTAGGTCTTTCCTAAGCCCTCTACATAGAAAAGATCCTGAAGCGATTTAGGATGGAAGATTCTAAAAGAGGGTTTCTACCTATGCAACATGGTGCAAAACTTTCCTTAGAGATGTGTCCTCAAAGTGAGGAAGATAGAAAGGAAATGAGCAAGGTACCTTATGCTTCAGCGAGAGGTAGCCTTATGTATGCAATGATTTGCACTAGACCGGACATTGCCTATGCCGTGAGCGTAGTAAGTCGGTTTCATCAAATCCAGGCGTGAACATTGGACTGCTATAAAGAACATTCTTAAGTACCTAAGGAGGACTAAAGACTTGGTTCTTACATACGGCGGTGGAGAACTAAGAGTGATGGGTTATACAGACTCAGATTTTTTGGGGGACATGGATGCTCAGATGTCCACATCAGGATATATCTTTACTCTGAATGGTGGGACAGTTTCTTGGAGAAGTTCCAAGCAAAGTTAGACTGCTATCTCTACATGTCAAGCCGAATATCAGGCAGCCACGAAGGCTGCTAAAGAAGCTTTTTGGATAAAGAAGTTCACTGAGAAACTTCAAGTGGTTCCTAACGCAGAGAAGCCCGTGACACTGTTTTGTGACAACGACGGAGCTGTTGCACAGGCTAAGGAGCCTAGGGCTCACCACAACACCAAACATATTGCGAGAAAATATCATTTTGTTAGAGAAATGGTTCGGGATGGGAATGTTACACTGCAGAGAGTAGACACAGCAAATAACGTTGCTGATCCGCTTACCAAGCCACTATCTCAGAAGGTCTTAGAGAGGCATCTGGAGAGTATGGGTATTAGATACTATAGTTTGTGGCATTGAGTGCAAGTGGGAGATTGTTAGGAATATGCCCTCGAATTCCACTCAGAGGATGAGAGAGTGAGAGCAATTGTATTGTAATTATGAATATTATATTTAATAAGGCAATTATTATTTCTATATTATTGTATATCACTGGCATTGTGATTTGGTATATAGAATAATAGTCCTTTCATTTGAGAGTGAACATTCTACTCCTTATGGAGATAAGGAGATAGGCACTAGAAGTGTTTAGAGCTCGAATGCTTAACTAGTTCGCAAGTCGATAAAACTTAACAGGACATTAAGTTTTA
The DNA here is from genome assembly GCA_033398695.1 of Orobanche coerulescens. Taxonomy (NCBI): domain Eukaryota; kingdom Viridiplantae; phylum Streptophyta; class Magnoliopsida; order Lamiales; family Orobanchaceae; genus Orobanche; species Orobanche coerulescens. Next base: position 137,221,401 of record CM065817.1, read on the forward strand.
ATAAGACTTGTATAACTGATGCTAGGACGTGTGCATATCTTGATAGCATAGTTATAAGTATATTGGTGGGACCAGTATACTCGAACACGACTCATACTCGATTCAGTCACACGGTATTCACTCTCGGAGAGTCGATGATGAATCGAAAGGTTGTGATAGTATACGTGGACCTTTGACTTTAGGGTTCAGTAGAAGATGTGCCTGCGACGTTTAGTTTGTCATTAGAGTAGTTAGACTCATTTGCTTAATTACTGAGTCGACCTCGAAGTGCGGACTATACGGGCAGGTAGCAGTCTTTGCTGTATGCCAAGAAAGGATTCTATCTCCTGTTAGTGAGCAGGCGAATGTCCTATACGGTTAATGGCAAATAAGATCATAAGTCTTTGGCCAAAGCATTCTAATATAGTCGTATTAGATACACTATTAATCAGTCGGTCTTGATTTGCATTAATACATGTATAGAGTTTAGTCAACAGTAGGGTTTGACTTTACCGTGACCCGAAGACTTGATCGGGACATCTGATGAAGGGTCTATACGTATATAGTATTCACGACATAATGGTTCTGGAATGATTCGTTCATCTTCTCGCCTGGGTTTACTGACGCCCGCCAGTCAAGCAGTGTCGCCCGCACTCATTGGTTCCTCCCAATGCTGGCTGAGACGAACCTATGGAGTCGCGCAATAGGATCATTGATGGATAAATATGAATTAATAATCTCTCTTATAATATTAGATATTAGTGAATTATCGGATAAATCAAATAGCGATCTTATGAATTGTAAGTAGGTTACTGGGTGATTACTTTAATTCATAAATTATATTTCTTAGAGAAATGTATATTTGTGTTTGATATAACTAATTAATTAGATATAATTAATTAGTATAAACACATTGGAAATAAAACGGATTCGTTTGACGGACATCCGATTCACGAGGGATTCGTTTGACGAACATCCAATACACGAGCCGAATTAACTCGAACCGTTTCTTGGAAGATTCCCTATAAGCCCCCCTCTCCTCTCTACTTTGTCTCTCTCTCATTATATTATACACTTGTGGGGTCATGTGAGTTGTAGAGATGCTTTTAAAAGCATCTTCTACATGTGAGGCTTGAACAAATTATAAAAAAGAAAGTCTTTTCAATCAAAAAGTCTCCTTCTTCGTTCCCCAAGTGTTTTTTTCGTTTTTTAGAGAACTTCAAGAGTGAGAAAAATTTTCTACAGCATATACTTGATCTTAGAGACAAGTTATTAGTAGAAAAGATCGAGAGAAAAAATTCCTACAAGCTTCCCTAGCCGCATTCTTAGAGAAAGGAAGTTTGCTGATTTTTCCGTCAAGTTCCGGCGTGTGAAGTAGAGGCACCTTGCTTTAGGTGCTTGGAATGAAGGGCTCTTCATCATCATCATCATCATCATCATCATACGAAGGTTTTTCAGAGACATCATAGGTATGGGACTTTGATTCCTTGATCTTCGTATTTTTATTTTCGTATATACGTTACTTGATCGATCCTCTTAGGGATTCCGTTTATTCTTCCGCTGCGTTTATTTTCTGTGGAATCCCAACAGTTTGGTCTATAAGACTTGATAATGCTGGAGAGTTCACATCTAAAGTACATGATGAATACTGCATGTCGATCGGGAGCGACGAAAAGCATCCCATCCCCCACGAGCATACGCAAAATGGTTTCACGAAGGCAACCATCGAACGAATTAGATGGTAGCCCGGGCATTGGTTATGCACACCAATTTGCCTATTTCTGTCTGGGGTTATGTAGTCTTGCATGCAGCTTTACTTATTCGCTCATTTTAGACCCTATGCTAACCAAACGATTTATGCGTACCAGTTGGTAACTGGATAAGCCCTGATTTTTACATTCTGGACTCAGACGAGCTTGAGTGCTAATTACTTATATTTGGTTATGTAGTATTGTGCCTTCTGCACTCCCACAGTGCATGGGTCTTGAAAGACGATTAAGTAGTTATATTGGATACGAATCTTCAATGGTTATCCGCTATTTAGAGCCTTCGACAGGTGATCTCTTTACCGCTCGATTGCGGATTGTCACTTCGATGAGACAACCTTCCCGTTGTTAGGGGGAGGAGAGAAGACGAACTTTCTCAGGGAATGACAGGAATTGTCATGGTGTATCCCTAATTTGTCTCATATTAATCCCCGTATTTCGCTATGTGATAATGAAAATTCTCGATCTTTATAACGTAGCAGATTCGATGCCTGATGCATTTACTGATATCGTGAAATTGACAAGATCATATATACCAGCTGCAGACTGTAAGGTTGAAAGTCCTCGGTAAGGGGCACAATACCGACGAATCGAGTTCTGCCATCACTCATGGTGGATGTGTGATTTAGGCCATAGCTCCCTAAAGGAAGAGGTGGAAGCTACATGGTTGGACTTAACACTCACCTTAGGAGGAGGTAGAGTAAGTCACAAACTTATATATTAGTCATCAATGAACTCATTTCATGAGAACATACTTAACTTTACTATGTCCACGAGTCATGACGAGGGGGACGCCCCGAAGATTGATATGATTCAGAAAATCAAGAAATCTCAATGAATCACGAGAGTGTGGACCGATCATCCACCCACTTTGATGATCTATCGTTGCTCAAAGCATAGAGCAAGATGATGTCGAACCTTGCTCTATTGTATGATATCAACATTGAGTTAATTGCCTTAAAGGATAAAGCATTCCATGCAGAACTAGATTCTTTGACAAAGAGAAAGGTAATTGGTAGGTAGTGCTAACCTCACCAAGTGTAAATCTTATAGGACATAAAATAAATCTTTGTCACTAAGCACAATGATAAGAATGAAGTCCTAAAGTACAAGGCTCGAAGGTTCTCATAAATGCCGTGGAATTGACTAAAGAGACGTACTCTCCCCTAAGCTACTTCATTAGCTTAGTGATTTCCGAAGGACTGGAAATGCAGCTCATAAATGTGGTTAGTGATTGATGAGCTGATTTTTGATCGTCTCATTCTATTCTATCGAGTCGCACTTTCGTTTGTTTTCGAGTGTTTTTGCTCTTTTTACGCGTGGTATATTGTGTTTTTGTTTTGTAGGTATCCGGACAAAGATTGTGGTGAAATATGCGCTTTTATGGCCAATATTGGAGTTTATGACGATCAAGAGCGAGAACGAGGCCTAAAACGATGAAGATTGAACCACTACCTATCGTATTTTCTAATTTCCAGATTCATTACTTCTAATCAGGATGTGTTATATATATGTATGAATTCCTCATGAAATCAGCTTCGCAACGGTATATCAAACGCTAAATTCTGAGGTGTATTGAGGGAGATATGTCTTCTAGACCACGGGCTGTGTCACAGGACACGGTCGAGTCTGCTGTCCAGAGAGTTTTTGCATTTTCTGGGACACTTGGACACGGCCGAGTCTGCTGTCCAGAGAGTTTTTGCATTTTCTAGACACGGGCCGTGTCACTTTTCGGTGCAAGTCCATTTATTTGACATTTTTACATGATTTAGAGCATTTTTCTTGGTCTTTTAGCTTTATAAAAAGGTGTTGGAGACCTTAAGATGAAGATTCAGATCTTGTATGAGATATTTTGGTGTGAAAAACACAAGATTTAGGGAGACAAACACCAAAAAGTGAGGAAAAAAAGGGAGATTATTTCATCATCTTCATTGTATGTTCTTGGAGTGAAAAATACATTTGTGAGATATTATATTTCCTTGTATCAATTGTTATGAGTTTTTGAATGAGGATCATCAAACCTTCATCGGGAATTCGATTTCGACTTTTACAAGGGAAGTTTCTACCATGTTTTGTTTTACAATTTCCATTATTATTGTTGAAATAATCATGAGTATCTAAACATTTCATATGGGTTTTTAGATTTAGCCACACACATGTTATCGATTGTTAGTTCCTATTGATTTTCCAGGTAAAAGTTTGGGATTGTTCCTCCTTGTTTGTTCTTCGTATAAGAACTTTTGATTTAGATCATCAAACCTATTTCTTAGTTGTTATTATTATTCAAATCGAGGGTTTTTGTCGGTGTTTGCCATCAAACGACCCGATAGAAGCGATTGTGAATGTTCTAAACCTTTTTCCGCAATATTTTAGCGAATTACCCCATCAAATGTATTAGCTAGTCGATTGTTTGTAGAGATTCGTCCCCATCAAAGGAGTTTCTCTTATTTTCGTTAAGAACAATTGTGATTTTTAGAATTACCGCCATCAAACGAATTTATTTTAATCGTGAGCAATCGATAATTCCAAACCTTAATTCTTTGTGTATCGGAACTAATAATTGATTACGTATGTGTCGGTGATTCTAAATTCCCATATCATTCTCATTATTGTAATCTCTCAATTATCCGACCATTAATTTGGTGTTTTTAACGCTTAGTTTATTTTAATTTTACGCGTTAGTAATTGTAATCCTATCAAACCAATGATGTATTTTAATTTACTTTACTTTTGTTCATTCGACTATTTGCCGAACATTATCGAACTTTAAACCATTTCCAATTCCTCGAGAGATCGACCTCGGAGTTACTTGCCGCTTCCTACAAAAGCGATTCGTACACTTGCGAGTTTATAATTTGTTCATCAAGTTTTTGGCGCCGTTTCCGGGGAGTTGGCGTTTAATTTTTGATCTTGTTTTAATAATAGTTGAATTGTTTTTCTTGATCATTTTTCCGTTTTCATTATTTTCGATAAAGTCTAAAAATTCGCTCTAACTTCTCTTGTTTATGCTTGGTAGGAGATCGATGGGAAACCCGATTCTTCCACCCATAGATGAGGTTCAAAGAATTAGAGCATTAAAAACAATAGCGCAATCATCAATGGCAAACGACGAGAATAATCCGGATCTTGAAGAGCACCAATTGCTCGAGGGAGAAAATATTCATCAACCGAGACTTCCGAGATATGAGAATGTTGGGCACAATCAATAGATACCCGAAGCTCAACAAGGGAGATATTTTTATCCGAGACAACCACCCGTTGGAGTGCAATAAGGAGCGAACTATTATCCAGGGCCTCAATATGGGATGGGAGCAAACTACAATATGCCGCAACAACTTCCGGTTGAGAATCTAATGCGAGACTATGCAAAGCCCATGGTTAACACCGCCATCTCGTGCATCCAATTAGCACCGGGAGCAAAGAACTACCAAATCAGCGGATTTCACATCGATCAATTGCCATCATTCCACGGATTGGCACGAGAGGACCCATTGTCATTCATAAGAGACTTCTATGTGGCGATTGATAATTTTCCATTGAATGGATTGAGCAAGGATCAACTAAGAATGAAGTGCTTCCCGTATACACTCAAGGATGGGGCGAAACTATGGTTGATGACTTCAGCACCAGGCTCGTTAAGAATGTGGGATGATGTTTACGACAAATTCATCACCAAGTATTTTTCTCACTCGAAGACTACACAGTTGAGAGCCCAAATCTCAACATTCGGGCAACAAAATGGAGAGGCATTTCACGAAGCATGGGACCGATTCAAGATGCTCCTCATTCAATGCCCACACCATCACTATCCGCTTCAACTACTTAATCAATTCTTCTATGATGGATTGACTCAATATTGCCAAGGTGTGTAATATCCGCAATTTCGGATTTCTGGTAATTTTCATTTTTCGGCGGAGGTCCGTTTCGATGACTCGCTCATGACCGTTTTGTCATTCTGAGAATGATTAATTCTACACTTTTTGACATCCGAGTTCGTTTCGGTGTCGTTTTGTTGAGTTCCGTGCTTTTTAGCGACTTTTCCGCACTTGAGTTCGATTCTTGCGAATCTCGTCCGAAACTGCTATTTTGAGTTTCCCGTAAGTCCGTTTAACTTTGTTAGACGTGTTGTGAACTTCGTTTGGTTATTCGATCACGTATCGTGATTTTCGGGCGTTTTGGGCCATTTTCGTAATTTCCCAAAGTTTGGGGTAATTACTTTCCGTTGTCGAATTTCGAGCCTTCGGGTAGTCGGAATCATGTGTTCTCTTAGTGCTCGGATTCGTCTTTGAGAGTACTTCGTAACCGTATCTTCAATTCGTATTCAGGTTCGGGTTTCGGGGTCGTTCGGGCCGTCGGAGTTGGCCCCGGCCGAGTCATGGCCGGGCAATGGGCCTGCCAAGACCGCCGAGTTACGGCCGGTAGTGCTCGGCCGTTACGTACGTAAGGCCGGTTACGTACGTAAGGCCCTGGCCGGTTACGTACGTAACTCGGCCGGCAGTCAGCCTATTTAAGGCCCTGCAGTCGGGTTTTCACCCATTTTTCTCATTCCTCTCAATTTCTTCCGCGGTTGTGGCTTAGAGGTTCGTGATTAGATGTTGTTGTGCAATCAATCCATGAAGTCTTAGAGTTTATATCATCAATAATCCATCATATAACCTCCTCCGATCTACCGAATCAAGTTTAGATTTCTTGAAATCTAATTTTGGGGATTTTGGGTATTTTGTTCGATTTCGTCCATTTAATCCGATTTAACTTAGGATTGTGATGGATTGATGATTATTTATATGTATTATATCATTTCCCTTGTTATTCCATGGTTGGATCGTATCGATTCGTTGTTTGAGTCGAGTTCTTGACCGACGCCTTGAAGGTGTCCAGTAAAATGTCATAGAGGGATTTTCGGTCGTTCTACGATTATTCTTCATCGTATGATCGTTAATTTATTAATTATATGTTATTAGGGTCGAGTTTCTTGCGAAGAAACTGAGTTGAACCCTTCCGTTCGTTGTCGTCTTCCTTTTCGATAGCATCGGGCGTTTCGAAGCTTTCCGGTTGAGCCGTGTTCGTCGGAATACTTGCGTGCCGATTTCGAGGCAAGTACCATGTCCATACTATTCTTGTTTTATGGATATGATAATTAGTGATCGTCTCCTGGTGTTTATTTGATCGTTTGAATTTCACTTTCAAAGATTCGGTTTAGCCTTGTTAAAGGCTTGCTTTCAAAACGCGTGTGTTTTGTGAATGGTGTGGTTTGAGAATGACTATGTGAACTCTATGGATATGTTTGGTGTTGATGTTGCACTTGGTATTGCATATGGACGTATATTATTTCATTTCGGTGCGTTGTGGTTTGACGTGGTGTTTTGCTAAGTGTTGATGCATCTGGATGAATTATTTGGATATCTTTGTTGCATTGTGCTATGTGTGTGATTGTGTGAATGTGGGCGGGGCCTACGGTGGCACATGGCATGTGATCATGTGGCCAGGATGCAACAAGCGATTGATCCAACCGTGAGAGCCTAAGAAAAACTACGGTGGCACATGGCATGTGATCATGTGGCCAGGATGCAACAAGTGATTGATCCAACCGTGAGCGCCAAAGTTAATCTACGGTGGCACATGGCATGCGATCATGTGGCCAGGATGCAACAAGTGATTGATCCAACCGTGAGATGTTGTGATTTGTTTAGCTAGCCAGCTCGGGAGGGTCCTTCGAGGCCTCGGGCGGGATCAATGGTATTACCCTGTTCCCAAGGCGATGCATGTGTGTGATTTGTTTCGCTAGCCAGCTCGGGAGGGTCCTTCAAGGCCTAGAGTGGGATTTGTGGCTTCGTCCCGGTCCTAGGCGATGCGCGTCCGCGATTATGTTTTGTTGATTTTTACATCCGTCGAGGGCACGTGATATTGGGCTTTGGCCTGTGAATTGTTGTCGGTTTTCTATTTGCGAAACAAAACCTTTGGGCTGTGACCCTGTTAATTTTGGAAAGATTAGGATTTGATAATCCTAAATTGTTTTCTATTAAAACTCTCGATGGCATTTTAAACTGTTTTACAAATTGTTTCCCCTTAATTGTGGTCTTTCGCTTTCGGAATGTTTTACCCAAACTCTTGCCTCGGGAAGTACTTTTCATTATGTTTGGATCTTTGAGGATTCCTGGTTATTATTATTCGTGGAATGTGAATTGTATGGCTCGTATTTTTGCACTTGTACTTGCACTAGCAAAACAGTGGAGTTTTGCTAACCCCCGAGTATTCGGGGGGTGGATGTCTATTTTTGCATTCAGGTTTTGGAGCATAGCACAGGGTTGGCACGAAGGATGATGAAAGATGAACGATACTAATCACACGAGGATTCGTTGCTGTCGTATTGGTCTAGTTGTATTTTCTTTTCCGCTGCAGTATATTTTTCCCGTTGTACGGGTGTGGTTGTATTTTAACCCCTGCGTGGGCATGAGTTGTATTTGAGTTGTATGTATTTATTGAGAGACCAAATCGGTCTACTGAGTCATTTTAGCCTTAAAGGCATGGTTGAGTTGTTATATGTTGTTACCAGCCTGGTAGATCATTGAGGAAAGGTTCTACGGCGTGTAATATCCCTGAGCGGATTGGGGGTGTTACATAAATGGTATCAGAGCTTAGGTTGTGGAAACCTAGGCTGTCGGGTCAGTGGTGTCTGTTGAGTTTTGTTTCGTTGGATTTTATCTGACTGAGTCGTGTCGCGACGCGTCGTCTGAGTTGGTTTGTCGTGATTAGTATCGTGGGGCAATCATCATCTTCGTGCGACCTGTGGATGTAAGTCTCCATTCTTTATGTTGTGCCTCGTGTGACACGAGCTATTTTTATGATTATTTGTTAAGTGACGGAATCCTCTTATGGATTTTGAGTTATTGATATGCGGTTATTTGACCCTCATACTTCGTTCATATGAGGAGTAGTATTGCTGGATTGTGCATGTTTGACTTTATTTCTTTTACCCGCTCCGTGAGTTCTTTTGTAATGGCTTTCGGAATTTTACCGACTGAGTTTTATTTCAAAAACCAATTCCCTTAACCGAGTTTTTGGCATTATGGCCTTGATCATTTTGGCGAAATTCTTATGACGGAATTTAGTATTTTGTAAATGGATTTTGTGAGTTTTTGAAATATTACCGTCATCGGCCTTTTTGGTAGTTTATAAATAGTTTTTAGCCTGGTGGGTTCCGGCGCGGGACCCACGGCGCTATATTGTTCTGTGTAATTACCTGAAATTTTTGGGCATTCTAGCCCATTGAATTATCTTTGAAAACCTTGAGTATCTTAGAAAATAAATTTCGAGACGTACTTTTAAAATGAATTATTTTCTCGTGGTACATCCAAGGTGCCACAATATGTTTCAAAATTCTTCTACCTCGAGGACCAAAATGTTTTGAGATATTTTCAATGTTTTATAAACACTTTTACTTAGACCCGAGGGTCGAATATTCTGAAAGTTTTTCACTATCAGAAAGTGTCCTCATTTTTAACAAATGCGAAATGGTTTTCCAAAGTCTCGATAACGATGTTTCACGTTTTTACTTTTTTTTTTTTGAAAGATGATACTCAAGATCAACCGGTGTTTTTCTAAATTATTTTCAAGAGGTGGTTTTCATTTTTTTTAAAAACCTATCAATTCCCGTTTGCGTTTGGGAATGTATGTATGATGTTTGCATTGTCGTTATGGTGTTTGCTCTCGAGTATGATCGAATTGGTGGCATGAACGTCGAGGCGTTGCCACGCATTTGTTGTATTAGCCCTCTGTGAGAGGTGTGAACTGGTATTTACTGTTTGTCGCCTCGTGGTGATTTGCGTGTTGTCGCACGGGTGTGAGCTGTTGAAGCTTGGGTTGGTACATTCGTGTATATGTGTGATTGTTCCATGATGTTTTGTGATTATGTGCTGGTTATCGTTCGGGCCGTTGAGGTCGCTGAACGATACCGTCGTTGCTATGATTTTAGTATGCGTGTTGCTTTACGATGGAAATCGTTGTATGTGGTATGTGTTATGATTTTTCTGTTGTGTTGAGTGATTACTTATTCAGTATGCCGAGGGGCCGAGGTCGTGGTCGTGGCAATCAGATGCGTGATCGGGATCATGCTGCCGGTGATGGTATTAGTATTGGTGTTGTTACTATTTTGCAACAGGTAGCCACTCAGATGACTCAGTTGACTCAGGCAGTTCAGCGTGTTACAGATGTGACCCAGAACACTAGTGCAAATCAGTGGCTTCGAGAAGTGGTTCGTATGAATCCCCCTCATTTCGCTGGTGCTGCAGATGCATTAGGCTGGGATGGTTGGCTCTTCCAGTTGGAAAAGATATTCGAGGTAGTTGATTGTCCAGAAGAACGTAAGGTACCGGTCGCTCAGTATCTTCTCGACAAAGATGCCGCTAGCTGGTGGGAGGCTGTCAAGCCTCGAGATCGTGTTGTCACGTGGGCAGAGTTCCAGAGATTCATGAGAGATGAGTTTTGTCCGGAGCCGATCAGAAATCAGAGGATTAATGAATTCTTTTCGTCGAAACCGCAAGATGTACCGCTGTCTCAAGTTATTATTGATTTTAGCAAACCGCTCAACTATGTGCAGAATCAAGTAAGGACGGAGGAGGATAAGATCTGTCATTTTAGTAGACGGATGAAGCCGGAGATTCGTCAATACATGGCAGGTCTCACTTGTACTTCCTTGAGAGATTATCAGAATCGGGCGTTAGCCTATGAGCTATCCATATCATCGACTGAGAATATGTCTAACTCTAAGAAACAGAAAACCGTTGGGGACTTTTCAGGAAATCAGGGGAATGGGCCCCCGAGGTCAAGCCAGATCGTCATCCCAAGAGAGTTCCTCGCTCGCATGGTCAGTGGAGTAGTACCCCTACAGTGAGTAACACGAGCAGCTCGAAGACGTGTTATAACTGTAGTCGAGCGGGCCATACCGCGAAGAACTGTCGTTCACCGTTAGTGAGCTGTTTCGAGTGTGGCCAGGTGGGTCACCGAGCCGTGCATTATGATACGGTAGCCGAGAGATTTGGGGATCGAGGTGGCGCCTCTGCTCCGAGAGGACATGGAGATGCCTAGTGTAGTCTTAAGGATTTCGGCGTAGTCCGAATTGTTTGCGATTGTTCCTTGTGAATCGTTTTGTGTTTAATTTCTGTTTTCTCGAATGTGCGTATTTCCTTGTAATAGGTGCTTTGTGTTTCGTGATTATTCGGATAATTGAATTGATTGTACTATCTGTTTGATGACACTTGTCACTTGTTAATTTTATTATGTCTCTACCGGTGGCGTTGTGTTAGTCGTCGTGGAGCGTGTTTTCACGCCGTATATTCCTTTGCGTTGTTTGTAACGTTTCACCGTTGGGCGTTAGTTACGCATTCTTGTGTATCTCATTGAAATATTCCTGCTGGTATATTTCTTCTCCCTACTTGTTTTAAGTTTTGGGACGAAACTTCTTTTAAGGAGGGTAGAATGTAATATCCGCAATTTCGGATTTCCGGTAATTTTCATTTTTCGGCGGAGGTCCATTTAGATGACTCGCTCATGACCGTTTTGTCATTCTGAGAATGATTAATTCTACACTTTTTGACATCCGAGTTCATTTCGGTGTCGTTTTGTTGAGTTTCGTACTTTTTAGCGACTTTTCCGCACTTGAGTTCGATTCTTGCGAATCTCGTCCGAAACTGCTGTTTCGAGTTTCCCGTAAGTCCGTTTAACTTTGTTAGACGTGTTGTGAACTTCGGTTTGGTTATTCGATCACGTATCGTGATTTTCGGGCATTTTGGGCCATTTTCGTAATTTCCCAAAGTTTGGGGTAATTACTTTCCGTTGTCGAATTTCGAGCCTTCGGGTAGTCGGAATCGTGTGTTATCTTAGTGCTCGGATTCGTCTTTGCGAGTACTTCGTAACCGTATCTTCGATTCGTATTCAGGTTCGGGTTTCGGGGTCGTTCGGGCCGTCGGAGTTGGCCCCGGCCGAGTCATGGCCGGGCAGGCCTGTGCCAAGATCGCCGAGTTACGGCCGGTAGTGCTTGGCCGTTACGTACGTAAGTCCGGTTACGTACGTAAGGCCCTGGCCGGTTACGTACATAATGGGCCGGCAGATTTGGGGCAGTGACTCGGTTACGTACGTAAGCCTTGGCCGGTTACGTACGTAACTCGGCCGGCAGTCAGCCTATTTAAGGCCCTGCAGTCGGGTTTTCACACATTTTTCTCATTCCTCTCAATTTCTTCCGCGGCTGTGGCTTAGAGGTTCGTGATTAGATGTTGTTGTGCAATCAATCCATGAAGTCTTGGAGTTTATATCATCAATAATCCATCCTATAACCTCCTCCGATCTACCGAATCAAGGTTAGATTTCTTGAAATCTAATTTTGGGGATTTTGGGTATTTTGTTCGATTTCGTCCGTTTAATCCGATTTAACTTAGGATTGTGATGGATTGATGATTATTTAGATGTATTATATCATTTCCCTTGTTATTCCATGGTTGGATCGTATCGATTCGTTGTTTGGGTCGAGTTCTTGACCGACGCCTTGAAGGTGTCCGGTAAAATGTCATAGAGGGATTTTCGGTCGTTCTACGATTATTCTTCATCGTATGATCGTTAATTTATTAATTATATGTTATTAGGGTCGAGTTTCTTGCGAAGAAACCGAGTTGAACCCTTCCGTTCGTTGTCGTCTTCCTTTTCGATAGCATCGGGCGTTTCGAAGCTTTCCGGTTGAGCCGTGTTCGTCGGAATACTTGCGTGCCGATTTCGAGGCAAGTACCTTGTCCATACTATTCTTGTTTTATGGATATGATAATTAGTGATCGTCTCCTGGTGTTTATTTGATCGTTTGAATTTCACTTTCAAAGATTCAGTTTAGCCTTGTTAAAGGCTTGCTTTCAAAACGTGTGTGTTTTGTGAATGGTGTGGTTTGAGAATGACTATGTGAACTCTATGGATATGTTTGGTGTTTATGTTGCACTTGGTATTGCATGTGGACGTATATTATTTCATTTCGGTGCGTTGTGGTTTGACGTGGTGTTTTGCTAAGTGTTGATGCCTCTGGATGAATTATTTGGATATCTTTGTTGCATTGTGCTATGTGTGTGATTGTGTGAATGTGGGCGGGGCCTACGGTGGCACATGACATGTGATCATGTGGCCAGGATGCAACAAGCGATTGATCCAACCGTGAGAGCCTAAGAAAAACTACGGTGGCACATGGCATGTGATCATGTGGCCAGGATGCAACAAGTGATTGATCCAACCGTGAGCGCCAAAGTTAATCTACGGTGGCACATGGCATGCGATCATGTGGCCAGGATGCAACAAGTGATTGATCCGACCGTGAGATGTTGTGATTTGTTTAGCTAGCCAGCTCGGGAGGGTCCTTCGAGGCCTCGGGCGGGATCAATGGTATTACCCTGTTCCCAAGGCGATGCATGTGTGTGATTTGTTTCGCTAGCCATCTCGGGAGGGTCCTTCAAGGCCTCGAGTGGGATTTGTGGCTTCGTCCCTGTCCTAGGCGATGCGCGTGCGCAATTATGTTTTGTTGATTTTTACGTCCGTCGAGGACACGTGATATTGGGCTTTGGCCTGTGAATTGTTGTCGGTTTTCTATTTGCGAAAACAAAACCTTTGGGATGTGACCCTGTTAATTTTGGAAAGATTAGGATTTGATAATCCTAAATTGTTTTCTATTAAAACTCTCGATGGCATTTTAAACTGTTTTACAAATTGTTTCCCCTTAATTGTGGTCTTTCGCTTTCGGAATGTTTTACCCAAACTCTTGCCTCGGGAAGTACTTTTCATTATGTTTGGATCTTTGAGGATTCCTGGTTATTGTTATTCGTGGAATGTGAATTGTATGGCTCGTATTTTTGCACTTGTACTTGCACTAGCAAAACAAAGGAGTTTTGCTAAGCCCAGTATTCATTCGGGGTGGATGTCTATTTTTGCATTCGTGTTTTGGAGCATAGCACAGTGGTCGGCACGAAGGATGATGAAAGATGAACGATACTAATCACACGAGGATCCGCTTTGTCGTATTGGTCTAGTTGTATTTTCTTTCCGCCGCAAGATATTTTTCCGTTATGCAGACGTGTGGTCAGATTTTAACCCCTACGTGGGCATGAGTTGTATTTGAGTTGTATGTATTTATTGAGAGACCAAATCGGTCTACTGAGTCATTTTAGCCTTAAAGGCATGGTTGAGTTGTTATATGTTGTTACCAGCCTGGTAGATCCTTGAGGAAAGGTTCTACTGTAATATCCGCAATTTTCGATTTTTGGTAAATTTCTTTTTTCGGCCGAAGTCCGTTTTGACGACTCGCTCATGACCGTTTCGTCATTTCGAGAATGATTAATTCTGCACTTTTTGTCATCCGAGCTCGTTTCGGTGTCGTTTTGTTGAGTTCCGTGCTTTTTAGACGCTTTTCCGCACTTGAGTTCGATTCTTGCGAATCTCGTCCAAATCGTTGTTTCGAGTTTCTCGTAAGTTCATTTAATGTTATTATTCTTGTTGCAAGCTTTGGTTTGGTGTTTCGATCGCGTATCGTGATTTTCGGACGTTTTGGGCCATTTTCGTAATTTCCCAAAGTTTTGGGTAATTACTTCCGTTGTCGAATTCGAGCCTTCGGGTGGTCAATTGTGTGTTCTCTTAGCTCTTAGATTCGTCTTTGCGAGTACGTCATAACCGTATCATCGATTCGTATTCGTGTTCGGGGTTTCGGGTCGTTCGGCCGTCGAGTTGCCCGGCCGACATGGCCGGCAATGGGCCTGTGCCAGATCTTGCCGAGTCACGGCCGGCAGGTGATCGGCGGCTTCGCCGAGTCACGGCCGGTAGTGATCGGCAGCCGGCCGAGCAGCCGTGCCGTAGGGCCGCGCACATGCCGCAGGGCCGCGGCACACTCGTGGCATTTTTCGCCAAACCGATCAGACGGGTGCCGCGGCACACGCCGGCCGAGCCGCTGCACACCGCCGACCACCGGGAGCCATTTTTGCCTCGTGCCGCGCACACTCCCCGGGCCGCGGCACACCGTGCACTTATTTAAGGCCCAGCAGACGTTTTTCTCGCCATTTTTCTCCTTCTTCCACTTCTCTTCCGCGGCTTGAGTTGTTCCTATCATGGACAGATGTTGTTGGTCGACAAATCCATGAAGTTTTGGAGTTCATATCATCAATCATCCATCCTATAACATCCCTTGATCGAGCGAATCAGGTCAGATTTTCTAGAAATCTAATTTTGGGGATTTTGGGTATTTTGTTCGATTTCGCCCGTTTAATCCGATTTAACTTAAGATTGTGATGGATTGATGATTATTTGGATGTATTGTATCATTTCCCTTGTTAACCCATGGTCGGATCGTATCGATTCGTTATTTTGGTCGAGTTCTTGACCGACGCCTTGAAGGTGTCCGGTATAATGTCATAGAGGGGTTTTTGGGCGTTCTACGATTATTCTTCCTCGTATGATCGATGATTTATTGAATTTATGTTGTTAGGGTCGAATTCTTGTGAAGAACTCGAGTCGGAACCCTTCCGTTCATTGTCTTTCTGCTCCGAGCTTCCTGGCCAAACCGTGTTCTTCTGAGCGTTTGGTAGCGGTTATTAAGGCAAGTATCTTACTATACGACTTGTATCTTGCGACTAGTAATTACGTATGAGATGTATGATGACTTTGCTTGCCTTCGTAAATATGTTCCGTTTGAGTTGGTTGTGTTTTCCGCAATTTGAAGGCTTTGTGATAATAGTGTTATATCAGTATACGTGTTAGGCGTTGTGCCATTTGTGCAGGAATGCGACGTACATATGGGATGGTTGTACACTTGGTTGTGCAATGTATTGTGTACCGAATGTGTGTTATGTTGGTTAAATGTCGTTGATTGATGATAGTTGTTGCGAGTGTCGAGGTTGTGTTATGTGCGTGCAATGTACGATTTTGTGGTGATCAAGGTGATTGATTAATTGCGCTCATTGTTGTATGTAATGTGAATGTGAATATGTGTGTGACCGCTAAGTTCACTCGTGTTGGTTCGACGGGACCTACGAGGATTCGTGGCGGTGGACTACGGGATCGTAACTTAGTGAGGTACCGAGGTCCAATCGTGCTGGTCCGCACGAGGCCTACGATAACGCATGGCATGGACCATGAGTTTCGGACACGCGTCCCAACCGGTGAGCTCGACGGGCTTACGGTGACACATGGCGGTGGACTACGTGTCGGGATCATGCGTGTGATTGTTGTGATTGATATAGTCCGTGCGGGTTGTTATGCCTACGGAGACACGTGATGGATCACGGTGTCGGAATTGGTTATGTTTGGTTAATAGTCCGTGCGGGTTGTTGAACCTACGGAGACACGTGATGATGGATCACGGTGTCGGAGTTGATTATGTTTGTTTAATTGTGCGTGATGTAGTCCGCGGGTTGTTATGCCTACGGAGACACGTGATGTGGATCACGGTGTCGGAATTGGTTATGTTTGGTTAATAGTCCGTGCGGGTTGTTGAACCTACGGAGACACGTGATGTGGATCACGGTGTCGGAGTTGATTATGTTTGTTTAATTGTGCGTGATGTAGTCCGTGCGGGTTGTTGAACCTACGGAGACACGTGACGGTGGATCACGGTGTCATGAGCATGATACTTTTCAAATCAAAGTTTTTAAAGGAAAAGTTTTAAGAAATAATGTTGGGCCGAGCCCCACGAGATTTATGGAAATGTTTCGGTATTGTAAATCATTGGATTATGAAACGAGTTTTGGGTTAAGGCCCTTAAGTTTTTCGAAAGGTTTTGTGAATCAGGACTTGAGGTCTTAAGGTTTTGAAATTCTAAAAATTCCCGAGATGATAATCTTATTTTCGAATGCTTCATAGCTTATCTTCCCTTGTGAAAACCTCCCGGGAATATTTGATACTTGATTATTATATTTGATCACGATTATTAATTACTTGTTACATTTCGTATGATTTGATACTTGCACTAGTAAAACAGTGGAGTTTTACTAACCCCCGAGTAATCGGGGGGTGGATGTCTGTTTTGCGTCCAGGTACATGCAGATTCAGGGGAGCAGTCACAGGATTGGCACAAGAGGATGACGAGCTACGATACTAATCATGAGTCGAGAGTTATTTTGATTTTTGTTGTGTTGTCAGAGTTGATTTCAGTCTTCTGCTGTATTGTATTTCAACCCCTGTGTGGGTAATGTTATTTAAGTCAGTTTTATCGATTGGGTTATGTGTCCTCATCGGTCTGTGTATTCACGTGTAAGTGACCACATCGGTCTGTATCATTTTATTGTTTGACCCTGGTCGGGCAAGCATTTGGTTGTTTACGGATGTTTAGCCTGGTAGATCCTTGTGGAAAAGGGTCTACGGCGTGTAATATTCCCATATGTTTTGGGGATGTTACAATTATGGTATCGGAGCTTAGGTTGCGGAAACCTAGGCTGTCGGGTCGAGTCGAGTCGTGGTTTGTCGAGTAATGTGTTGTCTTGTCGTTCGAGTCGTCAGGTGACAAGTTGAGTTGTGCGTAGTCACAACGTGTCGGATATGTTGTCGGATGAGATTAGTATCGTGGGCGACCGTCATCTCCGTGCGGCCTGTGGACGTAAGTCTCCTCTTTTATGTGAAGTACCTGTGTATCATGATTGTATCTAAATGAGTTAATTGCGGTGCATAATTTTATTTGCACGGTGTTGTGAATATAGTTGTATTTAATACGTGTGACATATAATATGTTGTTGCCCAAAATATTTATCCGAAGATTAATACTGCTGGAAGACGGACAACAAACAACAATTGCGGGAGCACTTCCGAGAGAAGATAAATAAAACAAGATTTGCCGTGTTTTTTAGGCCCGGGCTTGAATGCTCTCGCGAGATGTTATTAATACAAATATTCGTGGATACAAGTATTAATGAGAGAAATCTAAATACAATGAGTGTAAAAAGACTCTGTTAATCCGGCTCTTGAGCGAAGCTTGGTGTTCTTCGTCCCGCCGATAATCTGCTCGAGGAGAAAAGGCCGGGAGAAGTAAGACCGAATGATAGCCGTTGCCAAGAGTTGTAGATTAGCCAAGTGCTAAGTATTTTGCTTCTATATCGTGTGAAATGCGAGAATGCCAGAGAGAAAATACAAGTGCTGGGAGCCTTGCTTATATAGGGACAGCCGGGTCCTGTCCTTTAGCGGGCGATCGCCTGCCGGCTAGTATAATAAGGTGCCGATCGTCTGCCGGCTAATATTATAATGGGGCGATCTCCAGGGTTGTCGGGCTAAAGTCCAAGGAAGATGCTGTCTGTCCGTATAAGGTCCAATGCCGTGGCTGGCGCCAGCTGGGCGGTCCAATAAGGAGCCATCACGTGTCCGGAGTCAGTCAATATGCGGCCCTACTGATTGCTTTCGGCGGCTTGTCGGCTGGTGGAGAGAATCTGCCAGACTGTGGTCAATGGCCCGAGATTCGCGGATCTTGTCTCGGTCCTTGCACGTGGTGCCAGTCTTGGGGCTCGGCCTTCACCGACTGGATGGCCATCGGTGGAGATCGACATGAGGTGATCGTCTCTAGATGATCATCCGAGGTCGCCATCGGCCAGTGGATGGAGGTCGGCATTCGGTAGATCACTAAGGGTCGATCGGCAGATGCCGAGAGAGGGTCGCCCGATTGTTGATCGCCAGGAGTTGGTCGCCGAGTACCGAGAGGAGATCGTCCAATAGTAGATCGCCAGGGGTCGGTCGCCGAGTACCGAGAGGCGATCGTCTCTGAGGTTGATCGCTCGATACCGGGACATGTCCTGGGGCCTTCGGTCGGTCGATGTAGCTCGTCCTCTTGGTTAAGGCTAGGTCGCCAGGTCGCTGCTCGGCATATCCGTCTTGGCCGATCGGCAGTGGCTCGGTCGCCTGTCCTCCTCGGAGATCGCCGGTCGGAAGGTGTTAAATCTTGACACAACAATTGCCCCCCAGCTTGCTCCTATGTTGAAGACATGGGGCGAGGTGGTTCTTGCTGGTGATCGTGTATGGATGAGGACGGGCGATCTGAGCTGACTTAGGACTCGGACTTGGGCTATCATAGTCGATTGGCTTAGCAATCTTTCGGCCTTGTACCTGCAAAAAACAACATTGGCCAATCCCCCATGGAAACTTTGGTGGTTTCGCTTGTTTGAGGAATCGTGCACAGTCGCGGAGATCGATGGACCGACTCCATGACCGTGTCTTGGTGCGCGAAGACAATGAGTGTCTCGTGACTCACTTTATTATGAGGGTCCTCTCATAGCCGCGCCGCCTCGTATTTAAACGAAGGGCGTGCGGTCTCGGTCTAGAGGAGTCCTTGCGCGGGGCAGCGTCGAATGAATCAACTCCACGCCCACGGCTTGTTAGCTCTGCTTCCACCTCGGCCAGCCATGGAGATGGCCGACCTCGACGGTGTATGTTGAGACGGGGTTGTGGCATGTGTCCACTGATTAATGTTGGAGAGCCCTCCGACTACGCCGGCCTCGTATTTAAACGAAGGGCGGGCGATCTCGGCCGAAAGGGACCTTGCATGGCGGGCGGCAATGTTCCATCGACCGCCAGACCATGGCTTTATGATGTGCGGTGGAGGCGATCTTATGCCTTAGTCCGTCATGTTATATGCCGGATCGTAGATGGCGATCGTGTCCACCGGGTTGCCGATGATGTTGCGATCCGCCGAAGATCGCGATCGTCGCTCGGCGGCCGATCGCTTTATTCGTAGGTCGAAATTGGCGATCGGGCGGCGGCTAGTCCCTCATGTTAGAACGGACTGTAGGCGGGGATCGAGTCCTCCGGCTCTGCTGGGTAGTAGCGATCGGGCTGGGAGACTGGAGGTCGTCGCGCGGGTGCCGATCGCTCTACTCCTAGGCCAAGAAGAAGCCTTTGCCTGGACAGGAAATCTGCGGCTCTAGCCCGGAAGGCTGCGTAGGTCGTCGGTAGGGTCTTCGTGAGATGCCTGAACATAGGCGAGAAGCCCTGAAAACCTCCTAGAACCGCGTAGAGGGCGGTCTCATCGCTTACGGGCTCGTCGTTGAGGATGATCATGTCAACCCGGTCGATGTAGTCCGAGTCGGACTCCTGTTCCCCTTGCCTGATTCGCCACATGCGATGGGGACCTTCTGGCCGAGCGGCCCTGGTGGCGAAGTATTCCGTGAAGACGTGCGCCAGCTCGTTAAAGGAGCCTATGGACCGAGGTGGTAATGAGGTGTACCACCGGTGGGCGAGGTCGTCTAGCGTCAGAGGGAACATTCGGCACCGGGTCGCGTCCGATGCCCCACACCCGGTCATGTAGATGTTGAACTTGTGCAGGTGTGCTTGGGGGTCCGATCGCCCCTGGTACACGGGTGTCTGAGGAGGAGCGATCTTGTGCTGCACGGGGGCGAGCTCGATGTCGATCGCGAGCGGCTCGCTCGGCGCGGCGATCGTCTTCATGGCGCCTGCCCCGGATTGCAAGAGCGCCTTCACGTCGTCGATCTGACGTTGCAATGCGGCGACCGCCGCAGCTCGGCTGCTTGCGGATCGGCTTTGGGAGCGGGGGCCGAGGCGATCGTGTACCGATCTCCGGACCCCGCTGTTGCCGACCTCGGGAATTTGGCGAGCTGGAGCCAGGCGGCTGGATCACCTTGTGGGAGCCGGGTAGGCCGAGCTCCTGGTGACGGACACCAACTCCGTCGTCTCGTAGCTGGGGCCGGACTGCCCCGGTCGCCAGGTCGGGTCGCTGCCCAGGCGATCGAAGACAGACGTGCCCCGGCTACCGAGCGCCTCTTCTTGCGGGCGAAAGCCTCCTGGCGATCGCTCGGCCAGTAGTGCCTTGAGCTTCCGCTTGATCTTCCGGCGAGAGACCGGGGCGGCGGTAGCTGGAGGCGCGTCGAGAGCACTCCGTCGCTCCTGAAGGACGGCTATGGCCTCTTCGATCTGTTCATTGGTTCGGAACTGATCGAGCGAGAGGCTCGGGCCGCCTTCCCAGGATGGGGTCGAGCGTCTCTGACCGCGGCGGCTACCTCCCACCATCGGCTGCGGCTCGGACTGGGACGGAACAGGGGTCCGCCGGCCGGGCCGGCTTTCTTCGACGCGAGGCGGAAGACATGGTTTCGAAGGATTTCTTTGAAGTGCGGTAAGTGTCACTTCAGTATCCGCCCGAGAACAGTGAGTGTTCTTCGGACGGTAGGTATAAAAATCGAGGTTGGATCCTCCTTCTAGCGCCAATTGTTGTTGCCCAAAATATTTATCCGAAGATTAATACTGCTGGAAGACGGACAACAAACAACAATTGCGGGAGCACTTCCGAGAGAAGATAAATAAAACAAGATTTGCCGGGTTTGTTAGGCCCGGGCTTGAATGCTCTCGCGAGATGTTATTAATACAAATATTCGTGGATACAAGTATTAATGAAAGAAATCTAAATACAATGAGTGTAAAAAGACTCTGTTAATCCGGCTCTTGAGCGAAGCTTGGTGTTCTTCGTCCCGCCGATAATCTGCTCGAGGAGAAAAGGCCGGGAGAAGTAAGACCGAATGATAGCCGTTGCCAAGAGTTGGAGATTAGCCAAGTGCTAAGTATTTTGCTTCTATATCGTGTGAAATGCGAGAATGCCAGAGAGAAAATACAAGTGCTGGGAGCCTTGCTTATATAGGGACAGCCGGGTTCTGTCCTTTAGCGGGCGATCGCCTGCCGGCCAGTATAATAAGGTGCCGATCGTCTGCCGGCTAATATTATAATGGGGCGATCTCCAGGGCTGTCGGGCTAAAGTCCAAGGAAGATGTTGTCTGTCCGTATAAGGTCCAATGCCGTGGCTGGCGCCAGCTGGGCGGTCCAATAAGGAGCCATCACGTGTCCGGGGTCAGTCAATATGCAGCCCTACTGATTGCTTTCGGCGGATTGTCGGCTGGTGGAGAGAATCTGCCAGACTGTGGTCAATGGCCCGAGATTCGCGGATCTTGTCTCGGTCCTTGCACGTGGTGCCAGTCTTGGGGCTCGGCCTTTGCCGACTGGATGGCCATCGGTGGAGATCGACATGAGGTGATCGTCTCTAGCTGATCATCCGAGGTCGCCATCGGCCAGTGGATGGAGGTCGGCATTCGGTAGATCACCAAGGGTCGATCGGCAGATGCCGAGAGAGGGTCGCCCGATTGTTGATCGCCAGGAGTTGGTCGCCGAGTACCGAGAGGAGATCGTCCAATAGTAGATCGCCAGGGGTCGGTCGCCGAGTACCGAGAGGCGATCGTCTCTGAGGTTGATCGCTCGATACCGGGACTTGTCCTGGGGCCTTCGGTCGGTCGATGTAGCTCGTCCTCTTGGTTAAGGCTAGGTCGCCAGGTCGCTGCTCGGCAGATCCGTCTTGGCCGATCGGCAGTGGCTCGGTCGCATGTCCTCCTCGGAGATCGCCGGTCGGAAGGTGTTAAATCTTGACACAACATAATACATGTATAAAACTGGGCCTATTGTTGTTTTACCTTTGAACCACTGTGAGGGGTGGTATAGTGTGAAAATTGAGAACCTTGTTGGGTTTCGAATAAGGTATCGACGATTGAGTTCGTGAGAAACTCCGAGGAACGGTTTTGTTATATGTTTAAACTAGATGCTGTGAGACGTATTCAATTGGATTGTGCATGTTGGACTGTATTTTTTTTCCGCTGCGTGAGTTCTTTCAAATGGCTTTCGGCCTTTTGCCAATTGAGTTTGATTTCGAAAACCGATTCCTTTAACCGAGTTTTTGGCGTTATGGCCTTGAACGTTTTGGCAAAATTCTTGTGACGACACTTAGTATTTTGTAAATGGCTTTTGTGAGTTTTTGAAATATTACCGTCATCGGCCTTTTTAACGTTGTAAATGGTTTTTAGCCTGGTGAGTTCCGGCGCGGGACCCACGGCGCTATAATATTTTGCGTAATTACCTAGAGTTTTTGGGCATTCTAGCCCATTGAATTATCTTTAAAAACCTTGAGTATCTTAGAAAATAAATTTCGAGACATACTTTTAAAATGAATTATTCTCTCGTGGTACATCCAAGGTGCCACAATATGTTTCAAAATTCTTCTACCTCGAGGACCCAAAATGTTTTGGGATATTTTCAATGTTTTATAAACACTTTTACTTAGACCCGAGGGTCGAATATTCTGAAAGTTTTTCACTAAGAGAAGGTGTCCTCATTTTTGTTCAAGCGCAAGATGATTTTGAAGGTCTCGAAAATGAGGTTTGTTTAACTTTTTGTAAAATGATACTCAAGATCAACTGGTGTTTCCAAACTATTTTCAAAAGGTGGTTTTCGTTTTTAAAACCTATCATTCCTGTTTGTAGTCCAGGAATGTGTGTATGATATTCACATTGTTGTTAGAATGTTAGCTCCCGAGTATGATGGAATTGGTGGCGTGAACGTTGAGTCGTTCGCCACGCATCTGTTTTTGTTGTCCCTTTGTGGGAGGTGTGATGACGATCCTTAATGTTGTCATTTCGTGGTGACTTGCGTGTTATCGCACCTGTGTGAGCTGTTAAAGCTTGGGTTTGTATGTTTGTGTACATGTGTGATTGTTTCACGATGTTTGTAATTATGTGCTAGTTATTGTTCGGGCCGTTAAGGTTGCCGAACGATGCCGTCGTTGCTGTATTGTTTGTGTGTGTATTACTTTACGATGGAAATCGTTGTATATGATATGTGTTATAATTCTTTGTTGTGCTGAGTTGGCATCTCTGCTATGTTGTTTTGCGACGTTATGCCCCATTATATCTAGCATTTTGTATTTTCGGTATGCCGAGCCGAGACGTTTCAACCGTGATGCGCTGGGGCATGCACGTGTAAATTGTCCTTCTCGTCGGTAACACATTTCAAGTGCAGACTCGAGGGACACCGAATTTAGTTCTGCGAATTGGCTACCGAGACTTTCGGAGTTCGCGCTTCAAAGACAGCTTATCGGGATCGGCTCGAGAGGCCCGGTGGAGATTTTTCCGGTTGCTTTTTGTGTGGTTAACTTGTTTCCGTTGTTGTGAGTCAGGGACGACATTTCTTTTATAAGAGGTCGAATATAATACCCGTATTATTTTTGGCTTCTGCATTTTCTCTTTCTCAAGTCTATCGGCTCGCTCGTGTTCGTTGATACTTTCTGAACTTGTTCTGTATTCCGGTTTCATCGTTCGAGCGAGCTGTGATCTTGTTGTGGGTCGATTTGGTTATCGCTGTGACTTTTTCGAGTTCGGTTCGATTCTTGTGAACCTTGTTCGGAAGTGACATCATCTGGTTTTATTAGTTCTTTTATTCGAAGTGGATTGGATTTTGAACCTCTGTATTTTCGACTTTGTTGATTCGTTTATGTTCGTTGACATTTTCTGAGCTTGTCCTGCCCCTTGCTTTTGTTGATCGAACGAGTGTGGTATTGTTTCGGAATAACTCGTTTGTCGTTGTGATTTTTCAATTGCTATTCCCTTTCCTGTGGATCTTATGTGGGTGCACATCTTGTTGTTTTCACCGGATCATGTTTTGTCTCGAGTCGAGATGTGAACTTCGGAGTTTGTCGGTTGAACCTTATTGTTCTTCGTGATCCGAACATGATTATTCGATTTTTGTTGACTCGATCGTTATGGTTGATCATTGATTGTTCGTTTTTTTGTTGATCTTGTTTCATGATTGTTGAACGTTCAGACTCCTTTGTAATTTCCTTAAGTTCGAGAAATTAGTCTCGTTTCGATCTTCCAACCCTTTGGCGGTGGAATTCCGTATTTGTTCAGCGTTTGGCTCGCGTTTTGATTGATGAACCGTTGGGTTGGTCAATCGTATTGATTTTTGTTCGTTGTGTTTTATGATTGTTCAGATAATCGACTCGATTGTATTATCTGTTTGATGACGCTTGTCACTTGTTGATTTTATTATGTCTATACCGGTGGCGTCGTGTTGGTCGTCGTGGAGCGTGTTTTCACGCCGTATATTCCGTTGCGTTGCTTGTAACGTTTCGCCGTTGGGCATGAGTTACGCACTTCTTGTGTATCTCGTTGAGTTTTTCCTGGCGGGATATTTCTTCTCCCTACTTGTTTTAAGTTTCGGGACGAAATTTCTTTTAAGGAGGGTAGAATGTAATATCCGCAATTTTCGATTTTTGGTAAATTTCTTTTTTCGGCCGAAGTCCGTTTTGACGACTCGCTCATGACCGTTTCGTCATTTCGAGAATGATTAATTCTGCACTTTTTGTCATCCGAGCTCGTTTCGGTGTCGTTTTGTTGAGTTCCGTGCTTTTTAGACGCTTTTCCGCACTTGAGTTCGATTCTTGCAAATCTCGTCCGAAACTGTTGTTTCGAGTTTCTCGTAAGTTCATTTAATGTTATTATTCTTGTTGCAAGCTTTGGTTTGGTGTTTCGATCGCGTATCGTGATTTTCGGACGTTTTGGGCCATTTTCGTAATTTCCCAAAGTTTTGGGTAATTACTTCCGTTGTCGAATTCCGAGCCTTCGGGTGGTCGGAATTGTGTGTTCTCTTAGCTCTTAGATTCGTCTTTGCGAGTACGTCGTAACCATATCATCGATTCGTATTCAGGTTCGGGTTTCGGGGTCGTTCGGGCCGTCGGAGTTGGCCCCGGCCGACATGGCCGGGCAATCTGGGCCTGTGCAGATCGCCGAGTCACGGCCAGCGTGATCGGCGGCTT
Source organism: Orobanche coerulescens (assembly GCA_033398695.1). Lineage (NCBI taxonomy): Eukaryota > Viridiplantae > Streptophyta > Magnoliopsida > Lamiales > Orobanchaceae > Orobanche > Orobanche coerulescens. The sequence goes on from CM065817.1 coordinate 137,246,769, forward strand.
GGCCGAGTCACGGCCGGTAGTGATCGGCAGCTTCCGGCCGAGCGGGCCGTGCCGTAGGCCGCGGCACATGCCGGCGAGGCCGCGGCACACTCTGTGGCATTTTTCGGCCAAACCGACCGTATCGGGTGCCGCGGCACACGCCCGGTGAGCCGCGGCACCGCCGACCAGGAGCCATTTTTGGCCCTGTGCGCGGCACACTCCCATTGGCCGCGGCACTGTGTGCGGCTATTTAAGGCCCAGCAGACGTTTTTCTCGCCATTTTTCTCCTTCTTCCACTTCTCTTCCGCGGCTGGAGTTGTTCCTATCATGGAGAGATGTTGTTGGTCGAAAAATCCATGAAGTTTTGGAGTTCATATCATCAATCATCCATCCTATAACATCCCTTGATCGAGCGAATCAGGTCAGATTTTCTAGAAATCTAATTTTGCGGATTTTGGGTATTTTGTTCGATTTCGCCCATTTAATCCGATTTAACTTAAGACTGTGATGGATTGATGATTATTTGGATGTATTGTATCATTTCCCTTGTTAACCCATGGTCGGATCGTATCGATTCGTTATTTTGGTCGAGTTCTTGACCGACGCCTTGAAGGTGTCCGGTATAATGTCATAGAGGAGTTTTTGGGCGTTCTATGATTATTCTTCCTCGTATGATCGATGATTTATTGAATTTATGTTGTTAGGGTCGAATTCTTGTGAAGAACTCGAGTCGGAACCCTTCCGTTCATTGTCTTCTTCAGGGTCCGAGCTTCCCGATCAAACCGTGTTCTTCGGAGCGTTTGGTAGCGGTTATTAAGGCAAGTATCTTACTATACGACTTGTATCTTGCGACTAGTAATTACGTATGAGATGTATGATGACTTTGCTTGCCTTCGTAAATATGTTCCGTTTGAGTTGGTTGTGTTTTCCGCAATTTGAAGGCTTTGTGATAATAGTGTTATATCAGTATACGTGTTAGGCGTTGTGCCATTTGTGCAGGAATGCGACGTACATATGGGATGGTTGTACACTTGGTTGTGCAATGTATTGTGTACCGAATGTGTGTTATGTAGGTTAAATGTCGTTGATTGATGATACTTGTTGCGAGTGTCGAGGTTGTGTTATGTGCGTGCAATGTACGATTTTGTGGTGATCAAGGTGATTGATTAATTGTGCTCATTGTTGTATGTAATGTGAATGTGAATATGTGTGTGACCGCTAAGTTCACTCGTGTTGGTTCGACGGGACCTACGAGGATTCGTGGCAGTGGACTACGGGATCGAACTTAGTGAGTGCGAGGTCCAATCGTCTTTGAGTCGACGAGGCCTACGATAACGCATGGCAGTGGACCATGAGTTTCGGACACGGTCGTCCAACCGGGTGAGCTCGGCGGGGCTTACGGTGACACGTGGCGGTGGACTACGGTGTCGGGGCATGCGTGTGATTGTTGTGATTGATATAGTCCGTGCGGGTTGTTATGCCTACGGAGACACGTGTGATGGATCACGGTGTCGGAATTGGTTATGTTTGGTTAATAGTCCGTGCGGGTTGTTGAACCTACGGAGACACGTGACAGTGGATCACGGTGTCGGAGTTGATTATGTTTGTTTAATTGTGCGTGATGTAGTCCGTGCGGGTTGTTATGCCTACGGAGACACGTGACAGTGGATCACGGTGTCGGAATTGGTTATGTTTGGTTAATAGTCCGTGCGGGTTGTTGAACCTACGGAGACACGTGACAGTGGATCACGGTGTCGGAGTTGATTATGTTTGTTTAATTGTGCGTGATGTAGTCCGTGCGGGTTGTTGAACCTACGGAGACACGTGACAGTGGATCACGGTGTCATGAGCATGATACTTTTCAAATCAAAGTTTTTAAAGGAAAAGTTTTAAGAAATAATGTTGGGTCGAGCCCCACGAGATTTATGGAAATGTTTCTGGTATTGTAAACTGTTGGATTATGAAATGAGTTTTGGGTTAAGGCCCTTAAGTTTTTCGAAAGGTTTTGTGAATCAGGACTTGAGGTCTTAAGGTTTTGAAATTCTAAAAATTCCCGAGATGATAATCTTATTTTCGAATGCTTCATAGCTTATCTTCCCTTGTGAAAACCTCCCGGGAATATTTGATACTTGATTATTATATTTGATCACGATTATTAATTGCTTGTTACATTTCGTATGATTTGATACTTGCACTAGTAAAACAGTGGAGTTTTACTAACCCCCGAGTAATCGGGGGGTGGATGTCTGTTTTGCGTCCAGGTACATGCAGATTCAGGGGAGCAGTCACAGGATTGGCACAAGAGGATGACGAGCTACGATACTAATCATGATTCGAGAGTTATTTTGATTTTTGTTGTGTTGTCAGAGTTGATTTCAGTCTTCCGCTGTATTGTATTTCAACCCCTGTGTGGGTAATGTTATTTAAGTCAGTTTTATCGATTGGGTTATGTGTCCTCATCGGTCTGTGTATTCACGTGTAAGTGACCACATCGGTCTATATCATTTTATTGTTTGACCTTGGTCGGGCAAGCATTTGGTTGTTTACGGATGTTTAGCCTGGTAGATCCTTGTGGAAAAGGGTCTACGGCGTGTAATATTCCCATATGTTTTGGGGATGTTACATCTACGGCGTGTAATATCCCTGAGCGTATTGGGGGGGTTACAAGGTGCAGTGGATAACGCAGCCGGTGGTTCTTTTTGGGGATTGACGGTAAGACAAGCTCATGACGTATTTGAAACATTGGGAGGTAATTCTCAGCAAAAAAATGTGCGTGTTAGTAGGGGATTTTTGAACCAAGTAAGCGAGAAAGAAGAGATGCAATCTAAAATCGATGAGTTAACAAATGAGCTAAGACGATTCAAGACTCAAAATAAATCTTCAAGCTCGCGAGTTTGTGAAATTTGCGGGGGATCCGGACATGATGCTAATTCTTGCCCGCATACTTTCCCAGAAGAACAAACCGAGCAGTGAATTGGGCTATGGGACAAAGCGTAGGAAGGCCCGAGTGGGAGGAGAGGAGAAATAATAATGTCGAAAACGCAAGAAATGCACCTCTCCCGAATACTGATCATCCTGGGCTAAGAAACCATCCAAATTTCTCATGGAGAAACAACAACCCGATGCCGTACGACACGAGTGCCCAAACTCAATACAACGGAGGAAATCAAGTCCAACAAACAACACAAAGTGAACCACCTCCACATCAAAGGAACTCTCTTGAGGAGAGTGTTATGGCATTTATTACGGCAAGCAATAAAAGGTTCGAATCTTTAGAAGCATCGGTGAAGAAAATAGAGACTCAAATTGGGCAAATTGCTACCGTTGCACGCATACAAGAACTACCAAGTCAGCCCGAGCAAGCTCAAGCTATCACTACTCTTCAGAGCGGTAAAGTGATAAATAAGGAGGATCTAGAAAGCTTTGACATAGAAGTACTTTTCGAGGAGAAAGAAGTTCCCACCGCGAAATTAGGAGCGAGTATTAATTTAACGCAAAAACCAATATACTCGCAACTAGGTTTGGGGGAGGTGATAGCCCCGATGGATTTCGTGATACCAAACATTGAAGAAACATCACCAACAAAATTCACGTCACTTATTCTTCAAGAAAAACATTTCATGGTGACAACCATAATGAAAATTGAAATGGTGACAAAAGCTCTCACAATAGAAGTCCATGGAACCACTATCCATATCCTGACAAAGGAAAACGAGCGAAAAATGACGAGCTATATGGATGGACCTGGCACATTTCTATTTAATCCAGGATAGAAGAGGCCGAAGAAGTCGAGCTAAAGACTATAAAAAAAGCGCTGCTTGGGAGGCAACCCAATGAGTTTTTTTTTTAATTTTTATCGCTTTTATTATTATTATTATTGCATTAATTTTATTGTTTTGGCGAGTGTAGGTAATCTAATAAGGAGGGTATTTATGGGAGGAAGAAGCCTAACCTATTAAAGTTGAGACCCGAGCACAAAAGCATGGTGGCCCGCAAACAAAAACTACACTTCTTAATCCGGTAGTTTTATTTTCTTTCTTTTTAATTTGCGTTTTCGCATTTTTCCTGACTTAATCCTTTTGCTTGGGGACAAGCAAATGTTTAGGTTTGGAGGGGTGCAACTTCTTCGATTTTTATTTGTTTTTAGTTTGTGTGATGTTTGTTTCCTTTCTTTATTTTTTTTCTTCTTGCGTGATGTCGTAGTTGGATTATAATAACCTTGTTAATTGTTGGATATATGGATGATTAATCGTGTTTGTACTTGGCTCGTAGAGTTTTATAAATATAATTGATTGTTTGACCTTGCGTGTGAATGTATAGTTTTGGTTACTTGATTTGACATGTAAGGAATGAGTATGGTAGTCCAAAAGTCGTGAGTTCTTGTGCCTCATTGAACCGTTCGCTTTTAGCGGTAAAATTCTTTCATATGTGAGTTCTCTTCTTATGGATTGTATTCTTTATAACTTGCATAATTCTGTCGGATGATGTGTTGATATTTACATACGCAAGAAATGATTAGGGCTGCCCATTTTTTTGTCTTGAACCTACTTACCTTAAAATACCCACCATTTCATATCAATATCATTTGCTAGCCCCATTGAGCCTTTAGCCGTAATTTTGTTCGAAAAACCCGCATCTTATAGCTCCATATCCAAAAGCCATAACTTACTCAAGTAAGAGCATGAGAGGGTATATTTGAAAAACGAAGGTGTGCAAAGTTTGTGGTGTATAGAGGCAAAAATCTTCTCTCCCGTTCCCCTGAATAAGCCCCACAAAAAAAATATATGATCCTAATAGTGGGATACAAAAGATAGGGGAGGAGAGGAGTGAGCCTAAGAAAAACAAAAGGAAAGTCGTTGGGTTATGAGAAATAGGCCAATATCAAAAGAATTGCGCTTAACAAGGCCTAGAAAAAAAGATATATATATATATATATATATATATATATATATATATATACGGGAGAATTGAAGTAGAATGATCGCTTTGAGTGTTTATTTCATATATGTGAGGATCGTATATGCTCTACTTGGACTGAACTTGTAACTACTAGCCAAATTTTCCCAACTTGAGCCACAGCCCCGTTACAACCAAAAGTAAGACCCTATGACTCGTGTTTCGTGAATATTGATACGATTGATGAAAAGAAGAAGTGCAAGCATATAGTAGAAGTTTCCATTCGAATCGAGCTGAGCGTATTGACCTATCTTAACACTTGAGAGATGAGTGAATCGATAAAATTCCGTGAGGGACTACTAAGACTTGTTTTCTTGCATGTTAGATTAAGTGTCATTGCTATCCATTCATTTGTGAGTTTACGCTTTCATGACAAGTTACGAGACTTCACGATACTTTTACATTCCCGGTTGATTGTATGTATACCCGATGATTAACTTGATTATTCAATCCTTCTCGTTTTCTTTGTCGTGTGTTTTATTTATTTTTGCTTGAGGACAAGCAAAGTTTAGGTTTGGGGGGATTTGATGAGTCGATTTTTGATCGTCTCATTTTGTTCTATCGAGTCGCACTTTTGTTTGTTTTTGCTCTTTTTATGCGTGGTATGTTGTGTTTTTGTTTTGAAGGTATCCGGACGAATATTGTGGTGAAATATGCGTTTTTATGGCCAATATTAGAGTTTATGACGATTAAGAGCGAGAACGAGGCCTAAAACGATGAAGATTGAACCACTACCTATCGTATTTTCTAATTTCCAGATTCATTACTTTGAATCAGGATGTGTTCTATATATGTATGAATTCCTCATGAAATCAGCTTCGCAACGGTATATCAAACGCTAAATTCGGAGGTGTATTTGGGGAGATATGTCTTCTAGACCACGGGCTGTGTCACAGGACACGGCCAAGTCTGCTGTCCAGAGAGTTTTTACATTTTCTGTGACACTTGGACACGGCCGAGTCTGCTATCCAGAGAGTTTTTGCATTTTCTAGACACGGGCCGTGTCACTTTTCGGTGCAAGTCCATTTATTTGACATTTTTACATGATTTGGAGCATTTTTCTTGGTCTTTTAGCTTTATAAAAAGGTGTTGGAGACCTTAAGATGAAGATTCAGATCTTGTATGAGATATTTTGGTGTGAAAAACACAAGATTTAGGGAGACAAACACCAAAAAGTGAGGAAAAAAAGGGAGATTGTTTCATCATCTTCATTGTATGTTCTTGGAGTGAAAAATACATTTGTGAGATATTATATTTCCTTGTATCAATTGTTATGAGTTTTTGAATGAGGATCATCAAACCTTCATCGGGAATTCGATTTCGACTTTTACAAGGGAAGTTTCTACCATGTTTTGTTTTACAATTTTCATTATTATTGTTGAAATAATCATGAGTATCTAAACATTTCATATGGATTTTTAGATTTAGCCACACACATGTTATCGATTGTTAGTTCCTATTGATTTTCCAGGTAAAAGTTTGGGATTGTTCCTCCTTGTTTGTTCTTCGTATAAGAACTTTTGATTTAGATCATCAAACCTATTTCTTAGTTGTTATTATTATTCAAATCGAGGGTTTTTGTCGGTGTTTGCCATCAAGCGACCCGATATAAGCGATTGTGAATGTTCTAAACCTTTTTCCGCGATCTTTTAGCGAATTACCCCATCAAATGAATTAGCTAGTCGATTGTTTGTAGAGATTTGTCCCCATCAAAGGAGTGTCTCTTATTTTCGTTAAGAACAATTGTGATTTTTAGAATTACCGCCATCAAACGAATTTCTTTTAATTTGGTGTTTTTAACGCTTAGTTTATTTTAATTTTATGCGTTAGTAATTGTAATCCTATCAAACCAATGATGTATTTTAATTTACTTTACTTTTGTTCATTCGACTATTTGCCGAACATTATCGAATTTTAAACCGTTTCCAATTCCTCGAGAGATCGACCTCGGAGTTACTTGCCGCTTCCTACAAAAGCGATTCGTACACTTGCGAGTTTATAATTTGTTCATCAAGTTTTTGGCGCCGTTGCCGGGGAGTTGGCGTTTAATTTTTGATCTTGTTTTAATAATAGTTGAATTGTTTTTCTTGATCATTTTTCCGTTTTCATTATTTTCGATAAAGTCTAAAAATTCGCTCTAACTTCTCTTGTTTATGCTTGGTAGGAGATCGATGGGAAACCTGATTCTTCCACCCATAGATGAGGTTCAAAGAATTAGAGCATTAAAAACAATAGCGCAATCATCAATGGCAAACGACGAGAATAATCCGGATCTTGAAGAGCACCAATTGCTCGAGGGAGAAAATATTCATCAACCGAGACTCCCGAGATATGAGAATGTTGGGCACAATCAAGAGATACCCGAAGCTCAACAAGGGAGATATTTTTATCCGAGACAACCACCCATTGGAGTGCAATATGGAGCGAACTATTATCCAGGGCCTCAATATGGGATGGGAGCAAACTACAATATGCCGCAACAACCTCCGGTTGAGAATCTAAAGCGAGACTATGCAAAGCCCATGGTTAACACCGCCATCTCGTGCATCCAATTAGCACCAGGAGCAAGGAACTACCAAATCAGCGGATTTCACATCGATCAATTGCCATCATTCCACGGATTGGCACGAGAGGACCCATTGTCATTCATAAGAGACTTTTATGTGGCGATTGATAATTTTCCATTGAATGGATTGAGCAAGGATCAACTAAGAATGAAGTGCTTCCCGTATATACTCAAGGATGGAACGAAATAATGGTTGATGACTTTAGCACCAGGCTCGTTAAGAATGTGGGATGATGTTTACGACAAATTCATCACCAAGTATTTTTCTCATTCGAAGACTACACAGTTGAGAGCCCAAATCTCAACATTCGGGCAACAAAATGGAGAGGCATTTCACGAAGCATGGGACCGATCCAAGATGCTCATTATTCAACGCCCACACCATCACTATCCGCTTCAACTACTTAATCAATTCTTCTATGATGGATTGACTCAATATTGCCAAGGTGCAGTGGATAACGCAGCCGGTGGTTCTTTTTGGGGATTGACGGTAAGACAAGCTCATGACGTATTTGAAACATTGGGAGCTAATTCTCAGCAAAAAAATGTGCGTGTTAGTAGGGGATTTTTGAACCAAGTAAGCGAGAAAGAAGAGATGCAATCTAAAATCGATGAGTTAACAAATGAGCTAAGACGATTCAAGACTCAAAATAAATCTTCAAGCTCGCGAGTTTGTGAAATTTGCGGGGGATCCGGACATGATGCTAATTCTTGCCCGCATACTTTCCCAGAAGAACAAACCGAGCAGTGAATTGGGCTATGGGACAAAGCGTAGGAAGGCCCGAGTGGGAGGAGAGGAGAAATAATAATGTCGAAAACGCAAGAAATGTACCTCTCCCGAATACTGATCATCCTGGGCTAAGAAACCATCCAAATTTCTCATGGAAAAACAACAACCCGATGCCGTACGACACGAGTGCCCAAACTCAATACAACGGAGGAAATCAAGTCCAACAAACAACACAAAGTGAACCACCTCCACATCAAAGGAACTCTCTTGAGGAGAGTGTTATGGCATTTATTACGGCAAGCAATAAAAGGTTCGAATCTTTAGAAGCATCGGTGAAGAAAATAGAGACTCAAATTGGGCAAATTGCTACCGTTGCACGCATACAAGAACTACCAAGTCAGCCCGAGCAAGCTCAAGCTATCACTACTCTTCAGAGCGGTAAAGTGATAAATAAGGAGGATCTAGAAAGCTTTGACATGGAAGTACTTTTCGAGGAGAAAGAAGTTCCCACCGCGAAATTAGGAGCGAGTATTAATTTAACGCAAAAACCAATATACTCGCAACTAGATTTGGGGGAGGTGATAGCCCCGATGGATTTCGTGATACCAAACATTGAAAAAACATCACCAACAAAAATCACGTCACTTATTCTTCAAGAAAAATATTTCATGGTGACAACCATAATGAAAATTGAAATGGTGACAAAAGCTCTCACAATAGAAGTCCATGGAACCACTATCCATATCCTGACAAAGGAAAACGAGCAAAAAATGACGAGCTATGTGGATGGACCTGGCACATTTCCATTTAATCCAGGATAGAAGAAGCCGAAGAAGTCGAGCTAAAGACTATAAAAAAAGCGCTGCTTGGGAGGCAACCCAAGGGAGTTTTTTTTTTAATTTTTATCGTTTTTATTATTATTATTAATATTGCATTAATTTTATTTTTTTGGCGTGTGTAGGTAATCTAATAAGGAGGATATTTATGGGAGGAAGAAGCCTAACCTATTGAAGTTGAGACCCGAGCACAAAAGTATGGTGGCCCGCGAACAAAAACTACACTTCTTAATCCGGTAGTTTTATTTTCTTTCTTTTTAATTTGCGTTTTCGCATTTTTCCTGACTTAATCTTTTTGCTTGGGGACAAACAAATGTTTAGGTTTGGAGGGGTGCAACTTCTTCGACTTTTATTTGTTTTTAGTTTGTGTGATGTTTGTTTCCTTTCTTTATTTTTTTTCTTCTTGCGTGATGTCGTAGTTGGATTATAATAACCTTGTTAATTGTTGGGTATATGGATGATTAATCGTGTTTGTATTTGGCTCGTAGAGTTTTATAAATATAATTGATTGTTTGATCTTGCGTGTGAATGTATAGTTTTGGTTACTTGATTTGACATGTAAGGAATGAGTATGGTAGTCCAAAAGCCGTGAGTTCTTGTGCCTCATTGAACCGTTCGCTTTTAGCGGTAAAATTCTTTCATATGTGATTTCTCTTCTTATGGATTGTATTCTTTAGAACTTGCATGATTCTGTCGGATGATGTGTTGATATTTACATACACAAGAAATGATTAGGGCTGCCCATTTTTTTTGTCTTGAACCTACTTACCTTAAAATACCCACCATTTCATATCAATATCATTTGCTAGCCCCATTGAGCCTTTAGCCGTAATTTTGTTCGAAAAACCCGCATCTTATAGCTCCATATCCAAAAGCCATAACTTACCCAAGTATTGGTCCAAGTAAGAGCATGAGAGGGTATATTTGAAAAACGAAGGTGTGCAAAGTTTGTGGTGTATAGAGGCAAAAATCTTCTCTCCCGTTCCCCTGAAAATAATAAGCCCCACAAAAAAAATATATGATCCTAATAGTGGGATACAAAAGATAGGGGAGGAGAGGAGTGAGCCTAAGAAAAACAAAAGGAAAGTCGTTGGGTTGTGAGAAATAGGCCAATATCAAAAGAATTGCGCTTAACAAGGCCTAGAAAAAGATATATATATATATATATATATATATATATATATATATATATATATATATATATATATATATATATACACGGGAGAATTGAAGTAGAATGATCGCTTTGAGTGTTTATTTCATATATGTGAGGATCGTATATGCTCTACTTGGACTGAACTTGTAACTACTAGCCAAATTTTCCCAACTTGAGCCACAGCCCCGTTACAACCAAATGTAAGACCCTATGACTCGTGTTTCGTGAATATTGATACGATTGATGAAAAGAAGAAGTGCAAGCATATAGTAGAAGTTTCCATTCGAATCGAGCTGAGCGTATTGACCTATCTTAACACTTGAGAGATGAGTGAATCGATAAAATTCCGTGAGGGACTACTAAGACTTGTTTTCTTGCATGTTAGATTAAGTGTCATTGCTATCCATTCATTTGTGAGTTTACGCTTTCATGACGAGTTACGAGACTTCACGATACTTTTACATTCCCGGTTGATTGTATGTATACCCGATGATTAACTTGATTATTCAATCCTTCTCGTTTTCTTTGTCGTGTGTTTTATTTATTTTTGCTTGAGGACAAGCAAAGTTTAGGTTTGGGGGGATTTGATGAGTCGATTTTTGATTGTCTCATTCTGTTCTATCGAGTCGCACTTTTGTTTGTTTTTGCTCTTTTTACGCGTGGTATGTTATGTTTTTGTTTTGTAGGTATCCGGACGAAGATTGTGGTGAAATATGCGTTTTCATGGCCAATATTGGAGTTTATGACGATCAAGAGCGAGAACGAGGCCTAAAACGATGAAGATTGAACCGCTACCTGTCGTATTTTCTAATTTACAGATTCATTAGTTTGAATCAGGATGTGTTCTATATATGTATGGATTCCTCATGAAATCGACTTCGCAACGGTATATCATACGCTAAATTTTGAGGTGTATTGAGGGAGATATGGCTTCTAGACCACGGGTTGTGTCACAGGACACGGCCGAGTCTGCTGTCCAGAGAGTTTGCATTTTCTGGGATACTTGGACACGGCCGAGTATGCTGTCCAGAGAGTTTTTGCATTTTCTAGAGCAGTTGGACACGGGCCGTGTCACTTTTCGGTGCAAGTCCATTTATTTGACATTTTTACATGATTTGGAGCATTTTTCTTGGTCTTTTGGCTTTATAAAAAGGTGTTGGAGACCTTAAGATGAAGATTCAGATCTTGTATGAGATATTTTGGTGTGAAAAACACAAGATTTAGGGAGACAAACACCAAAAAGTGAGGAAAAAAGGGAGATTGTTTCATCATCTTCATTGTATTTTCTTGGAGTGAAAAATACATTTGTGAGATCTTATATTTCCTTGTATCAATTGTTATGAGTTTTTGAAGGAGGATCATCAAACCTTCATCGGGAATTCGATTTCGGCTTTTACAAGGGAAGTTTCTACCATGTTTTATTTTATAATTTCCATTATTATTGTTGAAATAATCATGAGTAGCTAAACATTTCATATGGGTTTTTAGATTTAGCCACACACATGTTATCGATTGTTAGTTCCTACTGATTTTCCGGGTAAAAGTTTGGGATTGTTCCTTCTTGTTTGTTCTTCGTATAAGAACTTTTGATTTAGATCATCAAACCTATTTCGTAGTTGTTATTATTATTCAAATCGAGGGTTTTTGTCGGTGTTCGCCATCAAACGACCCGATAGAAGCGATTGTGAATGTTCTAAACCTTTTTCTGCGATCTTTTAGCGAATTACCCCATCAAAGGTATTAGCTAGTCGATTGTTTGTAGAGATTCGTCCCCATCAAAGGAGTGTGTCTTATTTTCATTAAGAACAATCGTGATTTTTAGAATTACCGTCATCAAACGGATTTCTTTTAATCGTGAGCAATCGATAATTCCAAACCTTAATTCTTTGTGTAACGGAACTAATAATTAATTACGTGTGTGTCGGTGATTCTAAATTCCCATATCATTCTCATTATTGTAGTCTCTCAATTATCCGACCATTAATTTGGTGTTTTTAACGCTTAGTTTATTTTAATTTTATGCGTTAGTAATTGTAATCCCATCAAACCAATGATGTATTTTAATTTACTTTACTTTTATTCATTCGACTATTTGCCGAACATTATCGAACTTTAAACCATTTCCAATTCCTCGAGAGATCGACCTCGGAGTTACTTTCCGCTTCCTACAAAAGCGATTCGTACACTTGCGAGTTTATAATTTGTTCATCAGTGATATCTCTATGGGGATCTTAATAGAGATATATATGAAAGTGCTTGATGGTATTTCATAAGTCAAGCAACTCTAGACCACGGAGTGCGTTTGCAGTACGGTTGAAACACTCACCTTACGGATTAAAACAATCCGGGCGGATGTGGTATAACCGCCCATGTGACTACTTGATTGGAAGAGGATATAAGAACGACGAACTGTGTTCCTACGTGTTTATTAAGAAAACAAGTTCCGAATTAGGGATTGTAGCTGTATATGTCGATGATATGAACATAATCGGTACTCTTGACGAATTAAGAGAAACCGCAACTATCTAAAGTCCGGATTTCAGATGATTATCTGGGAAGACTCGGTCTTATCTAGGCATTGAGCTAGAACATCGAGCTACTGGAATCCTCATCCACCCGTCTGCTTATGTCCAGAAGAAAATAAGGCATTTTAACATAGACGAGGCACATACGATTAGCACTCCCATGATCGGTTGTAGTTTGGACTTGAAGAAAGATCCATTTCGTCCGAAGGAATGTGACGAAGAGCTTTTGGGAGACGAAATTCCCTATCTAAAGTGCAACATGTGCATTATTGTACTTGGCTCAGTATACTCGACCTGATATAGCCTTCTCAATGAACTTGTTGGCTAAATATAGTTCTGAGCCCACGCAACGTCATTGGAATGGTATCAATAACATCTTTTGATACCTTAAATGAACTATTGACTCGGGACTTTTCTTTCCCTATCAGGCTAACGAAACTGCCGATGAATGTGCAATCACTAAAGTAAGTGTGAATGCCGAGGAAACTACCCCGACGAATGTGTTGGTAGGTTTTGCTGATGCTGGGTATCTTTCAGACCCACATAAAGGTCGATCCCAAACTGGTTATGTATTCACCGTTGGGGACACCGCTATATTTTGGAGATCAACTAAGCAAACCCTTGTTGCTACCTCCTCGAATCACGCTAAGATTATCGCTCTACATGAGGCGGTACGTAAGTGTATATGATTGAGAACCATCGTTATGCATATTCGAGGTAACAGTGGACTAAGTAATGTCACTGATGCGCCCACATGCATATATGAAAATAATGCCGCTTGCATCGAACAGATGAAGCTTGGATATATCAAGGGGGATAATACGAAGCATATTTCTCCAAAGTTTTTCTGCAATCGGCAACAACGGGCCCTCCTCAACATCCAAGTTAAGCAAGTGAAGTGTGAGGAGAATGTGGCTGATTTATTCACTAAATCATTGCTCAAGGCCGTATTTGAAAAACATGTGAGAAACATCGGAATGCGTAGGATTTTCGAACTCCCGAGATCGAAGTAAGGATCTGATGGGAGGGTGAGGTATAACGAATTTTACCCACCAATGTTGTACTCTTTTCTTTGACCAACATTTATTTCATCCCAATGGGTTTTGTTACTTGGCAAAGTTTTTAACGATGCAACGACACATGCACTGTTTTTCAGATTCCTTGATTTACGAAATAATCAAGGGGAGATGTAGACTTTAGGGGGAGTCTTACATCCACGTCGCAAGTTACACTTTTTTCCTTAACTGAGGATTCTTTTTTTTCACTGAGTTTTTATCGCTTGGAAAGGTTTTTAACGAGGTAACTAGACGTTTAGCTCACTGATCGACGAACTGATTCCGTTCTTGAGCACACATTGATCGATGAAATGATCAATAGAGGTTTTGGCTTAACAAAATTAGCGTAACCTATATGTCTGGATGTTGTACACCTTTTCCTACGATCAAGGTACTTTTCCCATGTGGTTTTTGCTTGACGAGGTTTTAACGAGACAACTTGACATGTGTTGGAGACTCGGCACAAGGGAGAGTGTTAAAGTAAATACACATTGTGTGCCTTAGTCTATAGGCTAGTGGGCTTCTCCCAACTGGTATAGGGCTAGGCCTGTTAGAATGTTCCATAATATGTAATCTCTCCCTATTTAAAGAAACCATATTAATGAGAATATACATGTTTTTCTGCCCTAATTCTTGTCTTGTTTACTTTTACTACAACACGTTATCAGAATGTAATCTACCAATAGAGCAAGAAAAATCGAAAAAGAATTCTGACTACTCATTCTAACTAGTCTCGCCCCGATTGCACATAATATTTTTTTTAAAAAATTTTAACGATCCAACCATACGGATGTTAAGATCTATTGATTTTGTTGATGTGCACCCAAAAGTACAAAATTTAAAATTAATCTTGTATGCTTTTATAATATAAACCTCCGAAAAATACTACTCATTCTAATTAGTCTCGTCCCGAGTGTACATAATATTTTTTTCTATTTTTTCTTCGCCAACCATACGGATGTTAAAATCTATTGATTTTGTTGATGGGCACCAAAAATTAGAAAATTTAAAATTAATTTTGTGTGGGTTTATAATATAAACCTCCTAAAAATACTACTCATTCTAACTAGTCTCGTCCTGATTGCACATAATATTTTTCTCGACGATCCAACCGTACGGATGTTAAGATCTATTGATTTTGTTGATGTGCACCAAAAATGAGAAAATTTAAAATTAATCTTGTGTGGTTTTATATTATAAACCTCCTAAAAATACTACTCATTTTAATTAGTCTCGTCCCGACTATACATAATGTTTTTTTTCTATTTTTTTCGACTCGATGTCAAATCTCTAATTGGGCATCAAATATCTAAAATACCGCTGTAAAAATTAGCAAAATTTTAAAAATATCTCGTTTCATATTTTTTTCTCTGTTTCCTCCTAAATCCAATATTTCATTTCCCCCTTAGAATATTTTTTATTTCCCCCCTTTTGATTTTCTGCTTCAGCACACACAAAACAATAGCACACTCACGCACACCACAGAAACATTCACACTCACCCAATTCAAAAAAATCAAAACCAAAATCCTCGCTTTTTCGATCTGTTCATCAGCTCAATTTTTTTTTTTGTTGTTGCCAACGTTGAGCAATACAAATACTTGTGATGTATTGCAGATTTTGCTTGGCTTCTTCGGCATTTGAAAATAGTATCACCATAAGTCTTACCGTAATTTTATCAACTATATGCACCAAATCTGTCTTGATTTTATCTGTATTTTTTTTCAGATCCACAATTTACCATTGTCTTATGATTTCCATAATTATATGGTCCGAAGCATGGACGAAGAATTTTATGGAATGGTGGGAATAAGGTAAAATATTTTCGAGTTCTACATGCGATATCGTACCTTAACAAATGTATAGTGTAGTGAGGCATATGCTTTAAGAAGTCTACATATATGTTCATCAACTTTTTTTGGGAAGATACGTTTTTGTGTCCTTGTTAGCACTTGAAATTGTGGAACCAGAGGATCCATCTGTCGGAAGCCAAGTGATGATCTTTTTTGGTTTGGAAAACCAAAAATATTGCTGCGCCTAATACAGTTCATATCATTTCAGGTGATCATCATATACATTCACCTTATGATAGATAATGGTAGAAATCCGTTTCTAACATATTCTACTTGTGGCGCATTATCTAATTACAGAATGCCTTTGAGATGGCAACCTTCATTTGGTCCCTGGTAAGAAGAAAACTTCAAAGGATCGAGCGTTTCTTATTTACGTTTGTCTATAAAATTCTGTTATGTTTTTTTAATTATACTGTTCAGTTTTCCGTAGATAAATTATCCATCAGTTTTTCTCCTCTGTTCTCTGAAATGCAAAAAGTTGCAAGGCATAATTAATAGATGCTGGGCTATAGGGCATGCATGCTCAGATTTGCGAATTAATTTGTGACCTTCAGATTCAGCTGTTGAGTAAAACCCGAGCCTCCGAAGAGTTGCGCTTGGACCAAATGACCTATGATATGCAAGAAGACAGGAAAGAAAAAGATGTCCATGTTGCAGGGAACATGAAGCAGCAAATATAGTCTCATTTTGTACTTTGGGGACCTAATTTTTGTAGATGTGTGAATGTGTGATATGTATTGTGATAGATATTGAGTGGTTACAACTATTGTATCAACTATTTTAAGATTTTAATAAAAGCATTGTTTCATTTATCATTACCCAATAGTGTCACATTTAAACATATCTGCAGACAATAGATATGTTTCAAGAAACCATTGTTTGAAATACTCATTGTTAATGTTTTTATCGTTGGAAACACTTGTTAAAAACATCAGTATACATGTTTCTCGAAATCGTTGTTTGTAAATGACCAACATCAGTTTATATTCACCAAACCATTGTGTAAAATCTAAATTAACAATAGATCAATTCTAAAAAGCCATTGTATGACCCAGATATTACACAATGTTTTCAAGAAACGCTGCCGTTGTCTTCATGCAGTGCACACAATGTTTCCAAGAAGTACTATCGTTGTATGACCTGGGTATAAGACAATGCTCCAGTAGACAATATTGGAAAAACCATTGCTTTTAGAAGCCTTTAACAGTGTTTCTAATATTGTGATCATTGTGTGACTGCTCTTCGGACAAATATTTGTTCCAGTAAACTATTGTGTCAACCATTCCAACAACAGTTACCACTTTAGAATGTGTTGTGTCATGTCATTTCTAACAAGTGTTTGGAACACGTTGTTACTTACTATTTCCAACAAAGGTCAGTTAACCGTTGTCCGATAGTTTATCAGATATCGCCTCAATAGTCAACGGAAACTTTTGATATCAAACAAGAGTGAAAACTGTTGTATGATTCTATTTTCGTTATAGTAATTGATGTTAAAGTTGCAAATAACTGAGGTTGTTACCGAACCACTTTTAATTTTTATAATTAAGCTGGCTGTTGAGGGTTTTAGTTTACTTCTTCAAAGTTGGAACACACGCGCACGAAACCCACCCACCCCACCCCCCTCTATGTTGAAAATAAATTTTTTTTTTGGGTTGGACTTTTATTTTATATTTTGGTCTTTAATTTTTTGTTTTTGGGTCTAAGTATTTTGTGTTTTGAGTTGTTGTTTATGGCCTAACTTCTAGAATGTCTTGACGAAGAGTTTTAGAATGTGTATAGAATATATATTATCTAGAAAAATATGTAGTTTCTAAAAGTGTCTTGAGAAATATCTATGTATTTAATATTGAAAGGGTTTAGATGTTTTGAGTAGTATAAATAGGGTTCTTCACCCCTCATTGGTAATCAAGCCAAAATTTGAGAAGAACGGATAATTCAGATTACCAATAGGTATCGTAATCCATATGGTAACAATATATTGATGAGTATTTTGACTGTCACTGGCCACTTCGAGTCACCACTGGCCATAGGAACGACAATATGCCAACTGTTGGTTAACACCGCAACATTAAATAACCAACTGATATTTTAAATTACCATCATATTAAAAAATTATGGTTTAGATTCCAATATTAACTAAGGATATTTGTGAATAATAGGTCCGCCATCGTACTCGCAAAGAATCCGGTATTTCATGATCGAAATAAGTATATTGATACACATTATCACTATATTCGGGAATGTACCGAAAGAAGAAATGTGGAAATGAAGTATGTGAGAGCTCAATATCAAATAGCGGATATCTTCAGGAAGCCACTGAAACATGAAGATTTTAGAAGACTGATGACGATGCTCGGAGTTCAAAACTAAGTTTAAAGAGGGGTGTTGAAAATAAAACTTGTTTTTGGGTTAAGACTTTTATTTGTATTTTTGGGTTTTAAATTTGTTGTTTTTGGGTCAAGTATTTTGTGTTTTTTAGTTGTTGTTTATGGCCCAATTTCTAGAATGTCTTGAAGAATGGAAGAATTCTAGAATGTGTCTAGAATATGTATTATCTAAAAAAATATCTAGTATCTAGAAGTGTCTTGAGAAATATCTATGTATTTAATATTGGAAGGGTCTAGATGTTTTGAGTATTATAAATAGGAGTCTTCAGCCCCCAAAAATCTAAGAAGTAATCGAAAGTTTCTTGTTTTCTCCCTTCAACACTTCATTTTTCTCTTAGAAACACTTTCCTCCTCCTTAAGTTTAACTTATAGCCAACCTTCTTACTTTGAGACATCCCAACACTCTTGCTACTGTGAAATTCAAACATACAAGCTCAACAACAGTCGCACACAAACATAAATCATCAGAGACGATAGACTCGCCAATCAGGCACGACGTGAAATTGTTAACGAGTGTGGGTGATCTAAAGGCTAGTCAAGTAACCATAGTTGCGTCGGTTTGTTGAGGAAAGAGAGGGTCCGGTATCTTAATCTATTTTCCACGATTTAATCAAAAGGATGATTGATATAGCTAAAGCCACATAATCAGATTGAGTTTAGTAGTCTAATCCAAAGTGTATGATTGAGCAACCAAAATAGGTTCAAGGGTGGAAGAGATTTGGTCTGTCTCTTGTAGACTCCCTTTATAACCCTCTCTCAGATCGATCAATCAGTAAATACCATCTCGAGTATTTTTTATACTGCATTTCATGCATAAATCTAATAGTATGATGCTTGACATTTGGGAGTTTTTAATTTTATTTTTATGTGTTTTTTATTTTCGATCCAGTGTTTTTGTAGTGCTTATTTCATAATTAATTTATATTTTAGCGATACTTGTGTATACACATGTGTTGATGTCTGATTTGGTCAACGTCACGTGTGCTGATCTGGACGAATGGATCGAAGCCACGTGGAAAATAATAAACAAGACGAAAAATATTGGATCACTAAATTTTATTAATGATTTTGATATCGAATAGATCCGGGCCGAAAATATTTTGGCCGGTCTATATTGCTTATGCTTGCTTATTACAAGTCTTATTATTTCTCTTTTTCTTTCTATCTCTCTATCTCCTTTTTTCTGGTTTCTTCCAAAAGTCTCTCTACTGTACATTCCCTTCATATATATATAGCCCACTCCAGCCATTCAACGGATGACAGCTCGAGGATTCTTGGGAACATGTTCCTTACACCTGTCAAAGGAACATTTCTTGGACGCGTGTCGGCTTCTCAAGTTTGCTTTGGAAAGGGGTACGACAGCATGCCTTAATTGTCCTGTCTGCCTGTTCTTCTTGCTTTTGGCAATACTTATCTGTTGGGGCCGACAACGGGGTCGGCCCTCAAGCTTCACACTGCTCTGATCGGTCTTATTATAATTTCGATCCGGAGCGTATTAATACTGGGTCTGCTCGGCCCTTCTGCATCGGATCCGGGTCGGCTCTGACGTTTCTGTCCGGTCCGATTCCGACGGGCCCGGGATAAAATCGGGGCAATGCCCGGTTCGGCTCCAGGCTCTGCTCGGCTGGTCGACCGCCTGGAGTGCTTAAGTGGATACCAAGTTGGATCGACTACCAACAAAGGCCCCCGAGTCCAGGGCCGTGCCGGTTTGGCCGGGGCTGGGGTCGTTTCATATTGAGGCCGATCCAGATTGGGGGAGGATAAGATCTCCCGAAGGGGCGCCTCTTCGAGAGTCGCGTCGATTTGACTTCGGAGTTTTCAAGTGTCATGATGAGGGGGACGCGTGGCAGGATGTAATTTGTCATCGTGTTTCACGCGTTTTTGATTTTCGCGTCGGTTCAGTACGCATCGCCGCCCCACGCGCCTGGCATTTAATGCCCTTTTTTCTTATAAATATAAGATGCTTTCTTCTTCATTGTTCCCTTCGCCATTTCCGTGTCTTGTTGCAGAGAAGAGAGAGAATTTTCCAGCATCTTTTTCCCGTTTTTAGAAAGAATTTCTTGGTAAGCTTCTTCTCTTTTTCCTATTTTATGATGTCGGAGCGGAGGGATGTGACGGCGGAGGAGTTGACTGTGTCTATGGACCGTACGGGGGTGGCGGATCTGTCACTGGGCGACGTCCCCGTTGACTGGAGCGACAAGGAGGAAGGTGGCGAGGTGGCGAGATCGCCGAATTCGGAAGACGCGGAGGTGGTAGCGCCGTTGACGGTGGTTGGAGAGAATCCGGCTTGGGTTCGGCCTCGGACTTCTCCTTTTGTTGAGGCTGAGTGGGATTCGGCCTCGATTCGCAGCATGGTCACCGAAGACCAGTTGGAGGCTTGGTGGGGGCGGTTCAAGATACCCGCTGTGGTGCGGATGTTTGATCCGAATCCCGAGGAGAGGCCCCACACTCCGCCCGTCGGTTGTACGGCGGTGTATTACCGCTCCCTGCTGGCGGGGCTGAGGTTTCCGCTTCTGTTGGTTTTGTCCCGGTGGTTAAGGCAGTGGGGCCTTTGTATTTGTAATACCCGTAATTTCGATTTCCGGTAATTTCTTTTTTTTCGGCAAAAGTCCGTTTTGACGACTCGCTCATGACCGTTTCGTCATTCCGAGAATGATTAATTCTGCACTTTTTGTCATCCGAGTTCGTTTCGGTTTCGTTTTGTTGAGTTCCGTGCTTTTTGACGATTTTTCCGCACTTGAGTTCGATTCTTGCAAATCTCGTTGGAAACTGCTGTTTTGAGTTTCCCGTAAGTCCGTTTAACTTTGTTAGACGTGTAGTGAACTTCGGTTTGGTTATTCGATCACGTATCGTGATTTTCGGACGTTTTGGGCCATTTTTGTAATTTCCCAAAGTTTGGGGTAATTACTTCCGTTGTCGAATTCCGACACTTCGGGTGGTCGGAATCGTGTGTTCTATTAGCGCTTGGATTCGTCTTTGCGAGTACTTCGTAACCGTATCTCCGGTTTTTACTCAGGTTCGAGTTTCGGGGTCGTCCGGGCCGTCGGAATGGCCACGGCCGAGTCACGGCCGAGTGGCTCGCTGGCCGAGTTACGGCCGTAAGGTGCCGGTTACGGCCGTAATGTGTGCCAGTTACGGCCTTAAGGCGTGATTGGGTATGGCCGTACGGGCGCTGGGCATCTTCCGGACGAAGGCCGGTTACGGCCGTAATGTGTGCCAGTTACGGCCGTAAGTGTCCGACAGTTGCTGGGCAGATTTTTTGACGAATGCCGGTTACGGACGTAAGGCCTGCCGAGTACGGCCGTAAGGGCCGAGTTACGGCCGTAAGGCACTGTCGGTTACGGCCGTAAGCGTCCGGCAGTGTCCGGCTATATAAGGCCTGGCAGCCCGTTTTTACTCATTTCTTCACTTTTCTTGCGGCTATCGGACGGGTGCGACGGGAAATAGGGTTCTTGGTCGATTCTACTCAATTCCAAGACATTTTGGAAGATCCTTGTCAATTATATCATCATCCAATCCTTGTTCTCCGTCGGATCGAGGTAATTCTTCCGTAGAACCCTAGTTATGAAATTTTGAGGGTTTCTCCGTGATTCTTCGATTTAATCCGTGGTGGATGAATTTATTATGGTATTCTTGTTGTCTTGGCCATGATCTTCGGATTTTGTAACTCATATATCGATTTTATCACCCGGGACTTGATTTCCGATTCCTTCGAAGGAACCCTCGGATCCTTGTTGTTTCTCCGGTTGATTCGGATTCCGTTTAACGTTATTTATCCGTGGTGATGTTATTTTCGAGCGATCGTGAGGTTGTCAAATTCTTGGTCGTTTTCGAAAGTTCGAGGGCTATCCGACCGTGTTCGTTCGTTGTTTCGTTGCTCGCGGTACCGAGGCAAGTATCTTGTCCATACGTTTCATGTTTCGTAGGCATAATTATTGATAAATGATTTTATGCGAAATCCAATGTTTAATGAACGTAAAAAGGGATCGGTATGTTCTCGATAAATGTTGTCTTTCAACAATAATTCTTGTACTTCGTGAATATATGTGTTCTCGGAATATATGTGTTGGTTTTGTATGTTGAAAGATGATACGATCACTTTGAGTGAGTTTAATAGACCGTAATCCTTTGCCGGGGATTACGTAATGTTATGTGTATTTGTTCGGTAAGAACGTAATGTGTGTGATATTAGTTGTTATTCCTTCGTGAGGAGGTTGTGACACTTGGTGTTGTTTGGTATTGGTATTTGCTTGTGGTTGTGTGACATTAGTTGTGAGTGTACGTCGACTATAGTGGTCATTCTAGCGAAGTACCTAGCATTTGTATGCATATTCTAGTATTCGAATTATGGCTTCTCTTGGTGTTGTGGATGATATGTGTATGTTCACCTAGGGACGGTCTGACGAGGCCTCTAGGGATACGTTGCCGTGAGTTTCGTATCGCGAACTATGGTTAACCACCCAGGGATGTCCGACGGGGCTCTGCGGGGTACGGTGGTCGTGAGTCTCGTACCAAGGTTAACTTTGAAATGTTTTGTTGGAGAACTGTGATCTTTGGCGCATATTTCGTCTGATTAGAATGGCAGTTCAAATGGTATCGTACTTGGCTGGAATGGCACCAATAAATGTGTTGTGTATGATTCGTCCCTTGGTTGTGATAATTTGGTATGGGTACGTGAGTCCTGTGGTTGCTCTGTGCATTGTATCTCTGTGGTATGTTGAGTGAGACTGTTGTCATGGTAATATTTGATACTGTGTAATTTCCACCGGGTTATTCTTGCGAGTATGTGATGTGGATGATTTGGGACGTGGACCCCTGTGTTGTGATTGGAATGTTATGATTGGGTCGTGGACCCTGTTATCTGCTATCGGAATTATATTTTGAAATAAACGATTGTTGGGCTATGTCCCTAAGTGTTTCGAAAGGCTTGAAAATTCTAAAACCCCAAATGCTTTCAAAACTCCCGAGATCGTACAATGTTTTGTAAGATGTAAAATGGTTTTATTTCCTATCTTTCATAATTCAAACTGTTTGATCAAGCGAATTATCTCGGGAAGTATATTCATGATTTCTATGTTCTTGGAGTATGATATGTATGGCTTGTCTTTGTATTTATACTTGCACTAGCAAAACAGTGGAGTTTTGCTAACCCCCGAGTCTTCGGGGGGTGGATGTCTGTTTTGCGTCCCAGTACTTGCAGGTTGCCGGGGAGCAATTCACAGGATCGTTACGAAGGATGATGGAAGACGACGATACTAATCACATGAAGACCGGTGTTGAGTCTTTTGGCGATGTCTTGTTGTTTTGTCCTTCCGTTGTGTCTATTATTTCCGTTTTACGGGAATGTTGATTTATGTTAACCCCTGTGTGGGTATGAGTCACGAAAAAAGTAATGTAGGGTTGATGTGTACGTTGTGGTAAAGACCAAATCGGTCTAATGGTCCGTTAATTACCCATGTCGGTATGTAATGTATCGTATTGCATTGTGTTGTTTCTGTATTTAGCCTGGTAGATCCTCACGGAGAGGGTCTACGGCGCTGTAATATTCCCGAGTGGTCTGGGGGTGTTATAGAATATGGTATCAGAGCTTAGGTTGCGGAAACCTAGGCTGTCGGGTCGAGTTGTGTGTTTTCGGGTCTTGTCTTGTCTTGTCTTGTCAGATTTTGTCTGACTGTGTCGTGTCGCGACGCGTCGTCTGAGGTGTCGGTCGTGATTAGTATCGAGGTGCAGCCATCATCTTCGTGCGATCTGTGGATGTAAGTCTCCCAACTTTGTTGCGTCTCGTGATATACGAGCTTGTGTGATTATATGTTATTATGTGGAGTTTAAATGTGCCTGGTGAATACGTACTCCATACTTGTTTGATTCTCGTATTGTGCTAGAATGAAAAGTGATACCGGTGTATAAATGTGTGTATATATTGTGTGAATCGTTTTATTGAAGTAATGGCTTGGTGTGACCCCGCAAGGAAAGTTTGTCAATGTGATATTTCAAAGTTTAATTATTTTGAAGAGTCACGTAAATTTTATTTTTAAACATCCTTCAAGAAAGGAAAAATTTTGATTTCGTATGATGACCTCGAGACCGGAATTTTTTTTAGAACTTAACTACTTATATTTTATTTTCATCTTGCATTGCAAGTTTTCAAAATTTGATTTTAAAAACTCAAATGAGGTCTACCAAAAAAAAAAATTACTCGAAATGTGGCTCTTGCTTTCGACTTTTTGATTTCAT
The DNA here is from genome assembly GCA_033398695.1 of Orobanche coerulescens. Lineage (NCBI taxonomy): Eukaryota > Viridiplantae > Streptophyta > Magnoliopsida > Lamiales > Orobanchaceae > Orobanche > Orobanche coerulescens. The sequence goes on from CM065817.1 coordinate 137,271,048, forward strand.
GATCGTCGGTTTTGGGGGTATGTAGTGATGTCGGCATTATTATTCGGTCAATAATGCTCAAAATTGTGATTAAGTTGGTGGTGTGAACGTTAGGTCGTTCTAAATGCACTTGTTGTGAGAGTCCTCATTACTGAGAGGTAGGATTTCAGTTTTAGATGTTAATTATCTTATGACGGTCACTTGTGTGATACTATAATTACGTGGACAGATGATGTTGAAGTGTGATTGGATTTGATGGTAATGGATCGTATTCTGATATAGTGATAAATTATATCTGTTGTGGGTGTGTTCGAAAACGCTTTTCTGAAAATTTTATAACTTGAACAAGTTGTGGAAAATTAAAATTCATAAAGTTTTGACAAAGTTAATTTCAAACCGAGGTACCAAAAATACTCTCAAAGTTTTATTTTGAATGATCATGCAAATCCAAAGATTTCCAAATGACATCATTTAAAAGGATACCTCGTGGACCTTCTTATCGAGTTGCTATTAGTTGTCTTATGTGATATATCAAGCCAAGTTGGCAATTTGGTACATTATGTTGCGATGTTGTACCATTGTATTGAGAGAGTATCCGCTTAATATGCCGAGGGGCAAAGGGCGCGGTCGTGACCACGGTACAGGCAGTCATGGAGATTAGATGCGGGACCAAGAGAAGAATTTTCGGGAAGGTTGCTATTCTAGCACTTCGCTATCGTTGTTTAGGTTTCGGGAATGAAAACTCTTTTAAAGGTGATATGGTGTAATACCCATATTTTTCGCTTTCGTTTTATTCGACTCTATCGACTCGTTTGCGTTCGTCGGTATTTTCTGGACTTTTTCTACTCTTCACTTTTTGTTGTTTGAATAAGTTGCGGTGTTGTTTTGGGTTAATCCAATTGTCATTGTGACTTTTTCCGAATTCGGTTCCGCTCTTGTCAATTTTATATGAATTCATATCTTGTCGTTTTCACCGGATCGTATATATTGTCTTGAGTCGAGCTGTGAACTATGGGGATGCTCTTCGATTTTCGTTATTCGTTATGATTCATACATGATTGATCGACTGTCGTTGTCTCGATCGTTGCAATTCAATTGTTTGATTGTTCGGTTTCTGTTGATCTTGTTCCGCGATTGTAGAATGTTCAGACTCCGTCGTAATTCCATTAAGTTCGGGAAATTAGTCTCGTTTACAATCTTCCAACCCTTGGGCGGTGGAATTCCGTATCTGTTCAGCGACTGGCTCGCGTTTTGATTGATGTACCATTGGGTTGGTCAATCATATCGATTTTCGTTCGTTGTGTTTTATGATTATTCGGATAATTGACTTGACCATATTATCAGTTTGATGACGCTTGTCACTTGTTGGTTTTATTATGTCTCTATCGGTGGCGTTGTGTTGGTCGTCGTGGAGCGTGTTTTCACGCCGTATGTGTCTTTGCATTTCTTGCAGCCTTTCGCCGTTGGGCGCGAGTTCTCGGTTTTTGTGTATCTCGTCGAGTTTTCCTGGTGGGGATATTGCTTCTCCCTACTTGTTTTAAGTTTCGGGACGAAACTTCTTTTAAGGAGGGTAGAATGTAATACCCGTAATTTCGATTTCTGGTAATTTCTTTTTTTCAGCGAAAGTCCATTTTAACGACTCGCTCATGACCGTTTCGTCATTCCGAGAATGATTAATTCTGCACTTTTTGTCATCCGAGTTCGTTTCGGTGTCGTTTTGTTGAGTTCCGTGCTTTTTGGCGACTTTTCCGCACTTGAGTTCGATTCTTGCAAATCTCGTTGGAAACTGCTGTTTCGAGTTTCCCGTAAGTCCGTTTAACTTTGTTAGATGTGTAGTGAACTTCGGTTTGGTTATTCGATCACGTATCGCGATTTTCGGACGTTTTGGGCCATTTTTGTAATTTCCCAAAGTTTGGGGTAATTACTTCCGTTGTCGAATTCCGACACTTCGGGTGGTCGGAATCGTGTGTTCTCTTAGCGCTTGGATTCGTCTTTGCGAGTACTTCGTAATCGTATCTCTGGTTTTTACTCAAGTTCGAGTTTCGGGGTCGTCCGGGCCGTCGGAATGGCCACGACCGAGTCACGGCCGGAGCAGGGCCTGGCCTGGCCGAGTTACGGCCGTAAGGTGCCGGTTACGGCCGTAATGTGTGCCAGTTACGGCCGTAAGGCGTGATCGGGTACGGTCGTATGGGCGCTGGGCATCTTCCGGATGAAGGCCAGTTACGGCCGTAATGTGTGCCAGTTACGGCCGTAAGTGTCCGACAGTTGCTGGGCAGATTTTTTGACGAATGCCGGTTACGGCCGTAAGGCCTGCCGAGTACGGCCGTAAGGGCCGAGTTACGGCCGTAAGGCACTGCCGGTTACGGCCGTAAGCGTCCGGCAGTGTCCGGCTATATAAGGCCTGGCAGCCCGTTTTTACTCATTTCTTCACTTTTCTTGCGGCTATCGGACGGGTGCGACGGGAAATAGGGTTCTTGGTCGATTCTACTCAATTCCAAGACGTTTTGGAAGATCCTTGTCAATTATATCATCATCCAATCCTTGTTCTTCGTCGGATCGAGGTAATTCTTCCGTAGAACCCTAGTTATGTAATTTTGAGGGTTTCTCCGTGATTCTTCGATTTAATCCGTGGTGGATGAATTTATTATGGTATTCTTGTTGTTTTGGCCATGATCTTCGGATTTTGTAACTCATATATCGATTTTATCACCCGGGACTTGATTTCCGATTCCTTCGAAGGAACCCTCGGATCCTTGTTGTTTCTCCGGTTGATTCGGATTCCGTTTAACGTTATTTATCCGTGGTGATGTTATTTTCGTAGCGATCGTGAGGTTTAAAATTCTTGGTCGTTTTCGGAAGTTCGAGGGCTATCCGACTGTGTTCGTTCATTGTTTCGTTGCTCGCGGTACCGAGGCAAGTATCTTGTCCATACGTTTCATGTTTCGTAGGCATAATTATTGATAAATGATTTTATGTGAAATCCAATGTTTAATGAACGTAAAAAGGGATCGGTATGTTCTCGATAAATGTTGTATTTCAACAATAATTCTTGTACTTCATGAATATATGTGTTCTCGGAATATATGTGTTGGTTTTGTATGTTGAAAGATGTTACGATCACTTTGAGTGAGTTTAATAGACCGTAATCCTTTGCCGGGGATTACGTAATGTTATGTGTACTTGTTCGGTAAGAACGTAATGTGTGTGATATTAGTTGTTATTCCTTCGTGAGGAGGTTGTGACACTTGGTGTTGTTTGGTATTGGTATTTGCTTGTGGTTGTGTGACATTAGTTGTGAGTGTACGTCGACTATAGTGGTCATTCTAGCGAAGTACCTAGCATTTGTATGCATATTCTAGTATTCGAATTATGGCTTCTCGTGGCGTTGTGGATGATATGTGTATGTTCACCTAGGGACGGTCTGACGAGGCCTCTAGGGATATGTTGCCATGAGTTTCGTATCGCGAACTATGGTTAACCACCCAGGGATGTCCAACGGGGCTCTGCGGGGTACGGTGGCCTTGAGTCTCGTACCAAGGTTAACTTTGAAATGTTTTGTTGGAGAACTGTGATCTTTGGCGCATATTTCGTCTAATTAGAATGGCAGTTCAAATGGTATCGTACTTGGCTGGAATGGCACCAATAAATGTGTTGTGTATGATTCGTCCCTTGGTTGTGATAATTTGGTATGGGTACGTGAGTCCTGTGGTTGCTCTGTGCATTGTAGCTCTGTGGTATGTTGAGTGAGACTGTTGTCATGGTAATGTTTGATACAGTGTAATTTCCACTGGGTTATTCTTGCGAGTATGTGATGTGGATGATTTGGGTCGTGGACCCCTGTGTTGTGATTGGAATGTTATGATTGGGTCGTGGACCCTGTTATCTGCTATCGGAATTGTATTTTGAAATAAACGATTGTTGGGCTATGTCCCTAAGTGTTTCGAAAGGCTTGAAAATTATAAAACCCCAAATGCTTTCAAAACTCCCGAGATCGTACAATGTTTTGTAAGATGTAAAATGGTTTTATTTCCTATCTTTCATAATTCAAACTGTTTGATCAAGCAAATTATCTCGGGAAGTATATTCATGATTTCTATGTTCTTGGAGTATGATATGTATGGCTTGTCTTTGTATTTATACTTGCACTAGCAAAACAGTGGAGTTTTGCTAACCCCCGAGTCTTCGGGGGGTGGATGTCTGTTTTGCGTCCAGGTACTTGCAGGTTGCCGGGGAGCAATTCACAGGATCGTTACGAAGGATGATGGAAGACGACGATACTAATCACATGAAGACCGGTGTTGAGTCTTTTGGCGATGTGTTGTTGTTTTGTCCTTCCGTTGTGTCTATTATTTCCGTTTTACGGGAATGTTGATTTATGTTAACCCATGTGTGGGTATGAGTCACGAAAAAAAGTAATGTAGGGTTGATGTGTACATTGTGGTAAAGACCAAACCGGTCTAATGGTTCGTTAATTACCTATGTCGGTATGTAATGTATCGTATTGCATTGTGTTGTTTCTGTATTTAGCCTGGTAGATCCTCACGGAGAGGGCTACGGCGCTGTAATATTCCCGAGTGGTCTGGGGGTGTTATAGTATTACCCAAGTTCATCCGAATTCCTGGGCTCGGATGGTGGGTCTTTTCATCCTTTTCAGTCAGCACGGCTGGCCCGAGCCCAGTTTTGAGGAGTTCAACAGCCTCTTTCTATGGAGGTCGGTTGGTAGATCCGGCTGGGGCTGGTTTTACCTGACGGCCCGACATGCCATGCATAAGGAGTTAGTGGGGGTGCCTGAGACCATCCACAACTGGAAGGAATAGTGGTTCTTCATAGAGGGACCGTGGAGGAGCTCGTTGGATGAATGAGAGCCTAGTGTGATAGACGCCGAGCTGCGGGTCCCAGAGCACTTGACGGCTAAAATGAGTGAGTGTTGTATTTCTTATTATTGTTCCTTTTTTGTCTAACGCTCATCGTTTGTTGCATGTGCAGAACGCATCCCGGCGCCAGAGACCTCTTCCGAGTTTGACGACCGGGTTGAACAGCTTTTGGATCTTCCTCTTGAGCAAAGGAAATCGCATCTTTTGGTAATCGAGGAAAACCTTTGGGCGGCCGGACTTAGATCGACCGATCCGAGTATAATGTCTTCTTTAGGTAGCTTTTTTCTTTTTTTCTTGTTTTTTTTTTTCTTTTTGACATGTCTTCTTTTTCCAGCTCCTAAGGCCAAGACTTTGTCCGGGCGGAAAGAGACGCCCGCGCAGCGTGTGGCGAGGCTGGCAGCTGAGGCCGCTGAGCGCAGGGAGCGCGCAGGTAAGCGGAAGAGGGTAGAGACCGAGCCCGAAGAGAGTCTGACTAAGGCGGGGGGCTCGTCTGTTCCTGATATTGTTGCGTCCGCCCATAGCCCTGTCCGGACGGGCCGTGCGACCGGTAAGGAGCCCGTAATCGACTTGGAGGGCCACTATCTCTCGGTTAATAAGGACCGGGAGGAACCTTGTGCTCGAATGAAGGGGCGACGACCGCGTTGGTTTCTAGATTATGTCCGGGCAGCCACTCCGACCGCTGAGATGCTCGACCGGGTCCCTCCAGCGGTGGTTGAGTCCAGCCACGTCCCCATCAGGGGCTGGACGCCCAAGATGGAGATGGTGACCAACGATATGGGTCCGTGCGAGCAGATCCAGTTCGGAAATGCTTTAATGGCCGTGCGTTGTGCACGTATATAAAGCCCACTGGGGAGCTGATGGCCCTAGTTGAAAAGCACAAGAAGTCGGAGGCCGATTTGAAGGCCTTACAGGAGGAGCACCAACTCTGTCCCTCGCTTATCCAGTCTCTGGAGGAGGAGATGACCTCCTTGAAAGGTGAGATGGAGATTCTGGAAAGTCGGGCCCTCGAGGCCGATATTTGGAAAGGAAAGGCCAATGAGAAGGCCACGGCGGCCGAGCGGGCGAATCAACGGTGTCTGTGTAACACCCCCAAGACATTCAGGGCATATTACAGTGTCGTGAACCCCACACTGTGGAATCCACCAGGCTAACGTATCAAACAAGACATTCGACAACGACGAACAATCAATAATGAAACGACAATTCGCGTAAAAGACTACAAACCGATAAATAAAATCTGACAACAAATCCATTTCCCAAAACGGGAACACAACAGTAACAAGTTCAAAACAGGAAGTACTCGAGTACTTAAACCAATTTTATAATACAGAAATCCCAAAATCAGACATCAATAATAACCGACAGACATAACACCGAAAATCAACTACTGGACAATATCATGCTTGCCCATCATCCTCATACGGCTCGAGTGCTCGCTTGTCCCCACGATCAATACCTGAAATACAAAAAGTATTTCCCCCATTTAAGGGGTTAGCGACAACTGCTAGTGCAAGTACAATCCATTTGAACTACATTCTAATCAGATGAATATATGCGCCAAAAATCATTTTAGAAATCATTTTATATTCCGGAATATTTACGATGTATAATCACAAAACACATTATCTCCAACAAATCACAATTCAAAGCTAACCTTGGTACGAGACTCACGGCCACCGTACCCCGCAGAGCCCCGTCGGACATCCCTGGGTGGTTAACCATAGTTCACGATACGAAACTCACGGCAACGTATCCCTAGAGGCCCCGTCAGACCGTCCCTAGGTGAACATACACATATCCATCCACAACAACCACAATACAGCCATAATTCAAATACTAAAACATGTAAACAAATGTAAAGTACTTGCCTTTGTGACATCTTCGAAGAATCGGAAGTAAAAAACGACTATGGATGATCCGAGTGGAAGACGACGGTTCTTAACGAAGAATTAACATAACTGAGTCCCAACGGACATCAATAAATGAAAGGAATACTCCCATAACCCCGATTACAATTCACGACAATAGACGTTCAATCGATACGGGCGAGGGTTTAGGCAAAATCTCCCCGTATTGATAATTCACGGATTAAATCGAAGAAAACAGATTGGGAATCATCCAATAACAACAATCGGTAAGAAGTTTCGCAACATGCATGAACAATTCGGAATCAATCACGAAAAACCCGAAAACCCCCCAATTTATACAAGTTAGGGTTCCTGAAGAAAATACCTCGGATTCGGATGATGGAGGATGATTACGCTGATGGTGATATGTTACTACGATTCTACGGTGATGGAACACGAAAAATTCTTCGATCAAAACTGAAGGAATCGCCTCTGGAGTCGCCCCGTGAAGAAAAATGAGAGAAAGGATAGAAAATGAGGTCTTGGACTCGCCCGCCTGCTTTAAAACAATGGGCTATTACGGCCAGAATAGGGACACTTATGGCCGTAACATGGCCAACTTACGGCCAGACCCGGGTGTTACGGCCGTAACACCCTACCGACAAAGAAGATCGGGCATTCTTGTCCAAACGATTCCGGACGACCCCGAAACTCGGACCTGCTATCGAACCAAAAATACGACTATGAAGAATATTCTGTAATATCCGCGTTTTCTATTTTTAGTAATTTCTATTTTTAGTGTATATTCGTTTCGGATAACTCGCTTGGCATTGTTTTGGAATTCGGAACCTATTTTATTCTTGGAGTTTCTCCGCTTAGATGGGTCTCGATGATGTTTTTACGTAATTTCATCTTGTGGTATATTTTGTCTCATGTGTATTCGATTCTCGTTAAACTCGTTCGATTTCGTCATTTTCTTACTACCATGAGTTCGTATGATTGAGTAGAGCATGTTGTGAGTTTCGGGTTGTTAATCCGACGTTGTGTCGTGATTTTCGGATGTTTGGGCCGTTTTTGTAATTTCCTAGAAATTTAGGGAATTTGTTCCTTGTTCGACTTTGGTTGTGTACCTCAGATCGTTTTGGGGTTCCGTACTTCCATTTCGTGTTATTGTTGCCCAAATATCGATTCATATTGCTTTTATTCTCTTTCCGGATCATTTTTCGTCATTTTGGGACCCGAGGGGGGGTGTGGACCGCGGCACAAGGATTGTGCGCCGCGGCACACACATTACCCAGTTGTTGGCCGAGCAGTTGCACTGCAGCCGCGGCACAAGGATTGTGCGCCGCGGCACACAGTCGAGCCGCTGCACACTTGTCCGGCCGCGGCACACCCGTGTGGCACTTGCCGGCCAAAACCTATCAGACCGCGGCCGCGGCACACCGGGCAGGCCGCGGCACATGCCGAGTCCGAGCCGCAGACACTTCGAATGAGCCGCGGCACAACGCGCGGCCACCGATCACCGGGCGCAATTTGGCCCCGTGCCGCGCACGCTTTAGCCGAAGTCGCGCACACAACGCGGCCGCTATATCTCGCTTTTATTCAAATAAAGTCACACATTTCCCTTCCTTCCTTCAACCGTACGAGAGAGAGTGGCTTGAGAGGGAGATTTCCTCCATCTACCACTTGAATGTGTAAATTTCTTCAGCTTTTTTCAATCGTGTGGCTTGGATTGCGGATCTAGCTCGTGGTTTTCGGATTTGAGTGCTTGAATCTTCAAGAGGTGAGAACTCCTTTGACCCTAGTATGATTTTGGGGAGGGTTTGGTGGTGATCTTGTGTTTTAATTTGAATTAACCGATGTTGCTATTAGATTTTGATAGTATTCACGTGACCCTTGATTTTCTTGTTATTGGTTGGGATGAAATCCCGTTGTTACACCGTTGACCGATTTCATTTCCTTATGCACTCTTGGTGTCCGATGAATTGTCCCAACGGGTAGAATTAGGATTAATTCTTACCTTTCCGCATTATTGAGACTTGTTGTATACCGTTATTGTGTTAGGAGCGGATTTGGGAGGATTGTTCGGACCAAAACCTATTCCTTCGTTGTTTCCCTTGTTTCATCGTGCTCAAGTCAAGTACATGTATTACATTTCGTTATGTATGTTGTGATTTTCGAAATAAATGATGAACTGTGATTTTCGGGTGCGTGAGTTGTGTTCCTTCCACCCGGAGTGTCCGACGGGATGTCTGGGGGTCGATACTAAGGGGTACGGCCGTGGAAGTGGACTTGGGTGCGTGTGTGATTGAACTTCCACCCGGAGTGTCCGACGGGATGTCTGGGGGTCGATACTAAGGGGTACGGCCGCGGAAGTGGTATCCCACCCAGAGCGTTCGACGGGATGTCTGGGGGTCGATACTAAGGGGTACGGCCACGGGATATCAGTTGTGATTTTGTGATATCGTGATGATTGGAAACTGATTTGATTGCCAATGTAGTATTCCGGAATATTTATGGCAAATGATTTCTGATTGAGATGTTTGAGTAAAACCGTTTTTGTATATAATGTTGTGTAATTGTGTACTTGCACTAGCTATTCGAATGCTAACCCCTTAAATGGGGGAAATGCGTCTTATGCATTTCAGGTACCGGGAGGGCTGAGGAGCAGGCACGGGACACGCACGCGAAGGATGGGCTGGCTTGATGATGTGGCTCGAGTCTGCATTTTTATGTTTTGTCATTGCATTGTCGAGTATTGAAGTTAGACTGTCTATTTTGAAACTTGGTTTAAGTCCCCTGCGTGGGCAATGAATTGGTATTTAACCTCTGTTCATGTATTACGTTAAAAATGTTTTGGCCGAGGCCACGGCATTAATTACTTTTGAGTGCATCATTCAGGATTACATTGTGGTTTATATGTCATGTGTTAGCCTGGTAGACCTCACAAGGGTTCTACGGCGTGTAATGTCCCAGTTGTGAATTGGGGTGTTACATTTATGGTATCAGAGCTTAGGTTTTGAATACCTAGGCTGTCGGTGAATTTTGGGTCCTGGCCAAGGCCATTAGAGTCAGTCGTTGAACCTAATATCATCATGCTACCGTCTTTTCGTGCGACCCGTGGCTGTAAGTCTCCTCGAACTCTTATATTTCTGTAATTTGTTTTCTTGCGCTGTTCGGAATCGTGACTCGTGTTACCAACTTTGGGAATCGTGAATCTTTTTGATCTTATTCTTTTCTTATTTTCCTTCAGTATGTTGAGAGGTCGTGGTAGACCGGCTAGGGGATGCGGCCGAGGCCGTGGTCGGGGTGCTGATAATCCGGAGGGCTCACTTTCTCAGTCCTCTGCGGACTCAGCCTCTCACTCAGTGCCGTCGGGTGATAATGCCGACGCTGGCTATCACAGATTTCAGCCAGCTTGGTAGCCCAACTTACTCGAATAGCTCGGGTGGACGCTGCAATCCGCCCCGACACCTAAGAGGAGGCTAGTAAGTGGCTTCAGACGGTGACTAAGATGCACCCTCCTCGTTTCTCCGGATCCTCCGACTTCCTCGGTTGGGAGAATTGGCTCTTTCGGTTGTCCAGACCTTTGATGCCGTAGCTTGTCCCAAGATGAAGGGTACATATTGCCCAAGTACCTTCCGGATAAGGAAGTCATGGAATGGTGGGAGGCCGTTGTGCCAGAGACCGTCGAGCTACTTGGGAGGAATTCAAGGCCGCTATGGAAGCAGCAGTATTGTCCGCCGCTACCAAGGAGCGCACTGTGGAATTCTTCACCGCTACACCTCAGGATGTGCCTATTTCTCAGGCCATCATTTCTTACAATCAGCAGTTGGGTTTCGTAAGAGATCAAGTAAGAACGGAGGCTGATAAAATCCGTTACTTCAATATGCGAATGAAGCCGCATATTAGGCAGAGTATGGCACCGTTCATGTGTGCCACTTTGAAGGAATACCAGGATCGCGCCCTAGCGATCGAGATGTCGGTTCCGGAATTAGAGTCGGTTTCGGAAGCTAAGAAGCAGAAGACTACCGGTGGATTCTAGACCGGGAAGGGTGGTCAGTTTTCGAGGTCTCGTTCTGCTCCCATACCGGGGAAGAGGCCGTTCCATCAGGCCGGTGGATCTCAGGGTAACCGTTCAGTTCAAATTGCTTCGTGGCGTGGTTTGTTTTAACTGCAACCAATATGAGCATTTGATGAAGGATTGTCCTTTTCCTCCAGTTACTTGCTACACTTGCGGGCAGACCGGGCATCGGGCGACTCATTGTGAGAGAGCCACTAGGGCTTCTAGAGTTTCGACTACCACTGCCGATCAGAGGGATCACAGCTCTCCAGCTACTCATGTTCCGCAGAGTTCGGGCCGTGGTAGGGGTCGGGGTCAGCCGGATTTCCGTACAGCGTCGAGTTCGGATTCAGTTCACCCCCAATTGTATCAGATGAGGCGCACAGAGGAGGCGGACGTTCCGGTGGCGTCAGGTACCACTCAGATCCTTTCTCATCTAGTTTCAGTGCTTTTTGATTCGGGTGCTACCCACTCCTTTATTGCTTCGGATTGTGTGAATCGTATTGGCTTTAACTGCTTGTTTGAGTGTGAACCGTTTGTGGTGGGTACGCCTAGTGGGGATCGTATGGTTGGGGACCGGGAAGTTAGGGATTTCCCAGTGAGGATCGGGAGCCGAGATTGGCCCTCGAATCTCATCGTTATAGACATTAAGGGTGAGGATTTGATTCTCGGGGACGATTGGCTGGATCGTCACGGTGCTATCATGAACTATCGGACTCGTACCATCTCGATAGTGGCCGAGGATGGCACCGAGCATACCCTCGTCGGTTGTAAGCCGGGTAGATCGGGGAGTGTGATTAGCGCCTTGAAGGCGATGAAACTTCTGAACCAGGGTTGTGTCGGCTATTGGTGTTACGCTCTGCAGGCGGAGGACGGCGGGGTTGACATGTCGTCAATTCCAGTTGTTAGTGAGTATCCCGACGTATTCCCAGACGACTTGCCGGGATTACCACCACAGCGAGAGGTGGAGTTTCCTATCGATCTTGAGCCGAATGCATCTCCTATATCTCGAGCACCGTACCGTATGGCACCGTCGGAGATGTTAGAGCTGAAGAACCAGTTGGGAGAATTGTTAGATAAAGGGTATATTCGACCGAGCGCATCGCCTTGGGGTGTGCCCGTATTTTTCGTTAAAAAGAAAGATGGATCGCTTCGTTTATGCATCGATTATCGAGAATTAAACAAGCTGACCATCAAAAATAAATACCCTTTCGGGCTAACCAATGCCCCAGCAGTATTCATGCAGTTGATGAACAAAGTTTTTATTGAGTATCCGGACAAATTCGTAGTCATTTTTATCGACGATATTCTTATCTATTCACGGAGTCGGGAGGAGCACGCCTTACATCTCCGGATTGTATTAGACACTTTGAGGGCTGAGCAGTTGTACGCGAAGTTCTCTAAGTGTGAGTTTTGGCTCGAGGAAGTGACGTTCCTCGGGCATGTGATTTCAGCAGAGGGAGTTCGGGTAGATCCGCAGAAGATAGAGGCAGTGATGGCTTGGGAGCCGCCTAAGAATGTGAATGAGGTGAGAAGTTTTCTGGGTCTTGCCGGCTATTACCGAAGATTCGTTGAGGGATTTTCTAAGGTCGCTAGACCACTCACTCAGTTGCTCCAAAAAACTCAGAAGTTCGAGTGGACTGCAGACAGGCAGGACAATTTTGACAAGTTAAAGAGATGTCTGACTACCGCACTCGTTTTAGCATTGCCTCAGGGGAACGAGGATTTCGTAGTGTATAGTGATGCTTCGGGCCTTGGTCTAGGATGTGTTTTGATGCAGAGAGACAGAGTGATTGCTTATGCGTCCCGCCAATTGAAACCTTATGAAGTAAATTATCCCACGCACGATTTGGAGTTAGCTGCGGTCATTTTCGCCATAAAAATCTGGAGGCATTACCTCTATGGGTCATCGTGTAAGATTTTTACGGATCACAAGAGTCAGAAGTACATCTTCAGCCAGAAAGAGTTGAATATGAGGCAGCGTAGGTGGTTAGAGCTAATTAAAGATTACGACCTCGAGATACTTTACCATCCGGGTAAGGCCAACGTAGTGGCTGATGCGTTGAGCCGAAAACCGATGGCTTTACAGATGTTAGAGGTACTTACACCACAGAGTAGGATCCAAATGAGATTTCATCCGCCGAATATTGAGGTTTGGGTTCAGAGAGTTCAGGGCCAGTTATTTGCGTTAGAGATCACTTCGTCCTTGACTGATGATATCAAGGCGAAGCAGTATGACGATCCATTTTTGGTCCAGTTGAGAGAGGATGTGAGGAAGGGGAAAGCCCCTGGATTTGTGGTTCACGATGATGGAGTTTTGAGGTTTCGCGGCAGACTTTGTGTACCGAGTGATATTGAGCTGAGACAGAAGATCTTGAGTGAAGCTCATGCTACACCTTACTCCATACATCCTGGTACGAGTAAAATGTACAAGAATGTGAGGAGCAACTACTGGTGGAGTAATTTGAAGACAGACGTTAACGAGTTTGTGTCGAGGTGTCTGACCTGTCAGCAGGTTAAGATCGAGCATCAGCGACCCGCGGGGCTGTTACGACCACTTCCTATCCCGGAGTGGAAATGGGAGGATATTTCTATGGACTTCATTACCGGTATGCCTAAGACTCGGACGGGAATGAACATGATTTGGGTCGTTGTTGATCGACTAACCAAATCAGCTCATTTTCTAAGTATTAAGGACACTTGGGGGCCGGAGAGGCTTGCACAAGTGTTTGTTGCGGAAATCGTGAGATTACATGGGACCCCTAAGAGTATTGTTTCGGATCGTGATGGCCGATTCATATCACATTTTTGGCAGGACGTTCATCGAGCTTTGGGGACTGAGTTGAGACTCAGTACGTCTTACCACCCTCAGACTGACGGACAGTCAGAGCGGACGATCCAGACGTTGGAGGATATGTTGAGGGCCTGTGCCTTAGATTGGAAGGATGATTGGGAGTCGCACTTGCCGTTAATCGAGTTCACGTACAATAATAGTTGGCACGCCTCGATTAAAATGGCACCATTTAAATCATTATATGGGAGAAGGTGTAGATCGCCGTTGTGTTGGGACGATGCATCTGAGCTGATTGGTACCAAGCCCGACATGATAGTTGAGACGAGAGAGAAGGTTGGCCTGATTCGCGATAGATTGTTGACGGCCCAGAGTCGGCAGAAGTCTTATGCCGATACCCGTCGCCGACCGTTGGAGTTTGAGGTGGGAGACCATGTGTTGCTTAAGTTGTCGCCGACATGGGGAGTTTACCGCTTCGGTCGGAAGGGTAAACTTAGTCCGAGGTTTATTGGGCCATTCGAAATTTTAGAAAGAGTTGGAGAGCTTGCGTATCGGTTAGGCTTGCCGCCGTCCCTGAGCCACGTGCATAACGTATTTCATGTTTCCCATCTTAGGAAGTACGTATCGGACCCTAGCCATATTATTGATTTTGGAGAGATCGAGTTGGGGCCCGACATTACCTTCGAGGAGAAGCCAATTCAGATCTTAGAGCGTCGGGTGAAGCAACTCAGGCACAAAACCATTCCTTTGGTTAAAGTGCAGTGGTCGAGGCATGGATCCGAGGAAGCCACGTGGGAAACGGAGGAGAGTATGAGGTCGAGATACCCCGAGTTATTCGTGTTGTAAGTTTCGGGACGAAACTTATTTTTAGGGGGAGATAATGTAATATCCGCGTTTTCTATTTTAAGTAATTTCTATTTTTAGTGTATATTCGTTTCGGATAACTCGCTTGGCACTATTTTGGAATTCGGAACCTATTTTATTCTTGGAGTTTCTCCGCTTAGACGGGTCTCGATGATGTTTTTACGTAATTTCATCTTGTGGTATATTTTGTCTCATGTGTATTCGATTCTCGTTAAACTCGTTCGATTTCGTCATTTTCTTACTACCATGAGTTCGTATGATTGAGTAGAGCATGTTGTGAGTTTCGGGTTGTTAATCCGACGTTGTGTCGTGATTTTCGGATGTTTGGGCCGTTTTTGTAATTTCCTAGAAATTTAGGGAATTTGTTCCTTGTTCGACTTTGGTTGTGTACCTCAGATCGTTTTGGGGTTCCGTACTTCCATTTCGTGTTGTTGTTGCCCAAATATCGATTCCTATTGCTTTTATTCTCTTTCCGGATCATTTTTCGTCATTTTGGGACCCGAGGGGGGGTGGACCGCGGCACAAGGATTGTGCGCCGCGGCACACACATTACCCAGTTGTTGGCCGAGCAGGCTATACCGTGTGCCGCGGCACAAAGCCAAGTCAGTTCCGCGGCACACTTGTCCGGGCCGCGGCACACCCGTGTGGCACTTGCTGGCCAAAACCTACTGTACCGCGTGCCGCGGCACAGTCCGGCAGGGCCGCGGCACATGCCGAGTCTGAGCCGCGGCACACTTCGAATGAGCCGCGGCACAACGAGTGGTCAGCCGATCACTGGGCGCAATTTTTGGCCCTGTGCCGCGGCACAGTTTAGCTGAGCCGCGGCACACAATGCGGTCAGCGCTATATCTGCGTTTTTATTCAGCGAAAGTCACACATTTCCCTTCCTTCCTTCAACCGTACGAGAGAGAGTGGCTTGAGAGGGAGATTTCCTCCATCTACCACTTGAATGTGTAAATTTCTTCAGCTCTTTTCGATCGTGTGGCTTGGATTGCGGATCTAGCTCGTGGTTTTCGGATTTGAGTGCTTGAAACTTCAAGAGGTGAGAACTCCTTTGACCCTAGTATGATTTTGGGGAGGGTTTGGTGGTGATCTTGTGTTTTAATTCGAATTAACCGATGTTGCTATTAGATTTTGATAGTGTTCACGTGACCCTTGGTTTTCTTGTTATTGGTTGGGATGAAATCCCGTTGTTACACCGTTGACCGATTTCATTTCCTTATGCACTCTTGGTGTCCGATGAATTGTCCCAACGGGTAGAATTAGGATTAATTCTTACCTTTCCGCATTATTGAGACTTGTTGTATACCGGTATTGTGTTAGGAGCGGATTTGGGAGGATTGTTCGGACCAAAACCTATTCCTTCGTTGTTTCCCTTGTTTCATCGTGCTCAAGTCAAGTACATGTATTACATTTCGTTATGTATGTTGTGATTTTCGAAATAAATGATGAACTGTGATTTTCGGGTGCGTGAGTTGTGTTCCTTCCACCCGGAGTGTCCGACGGGATGTCTGGGGGTCGATACTAAGGGGTACGGCCGTGGAAGTGGACTTGGGTGCGTGTGTGATTGAACTTCCACCCGGAGTGTCCGACGGGATGTCTGGGGTAGATACTAAGGGGTACGGCCGCGGAAGTGGTATCCCACCCGAGCGCTCGACGGGATGTCCGGGGTCGATACTAAGGGGTACGCCACGGATACCATTGTGATTTTGTGATATCGTGATGATTGAAATCGATTTGATTGCCAATGTAGTATTCCTAATATTTATGGCAAATGATTTCTGATTGAGATGTTTGAGTAAAACCGTTTTTGTATATAATGTTGTGTAATTGTGTACTTGCACTAGCTATTCGAATGCTAACCCCTTAAATGGGGGAAATGCGTCTTATGCATTTCAGGTACCGGGAGGGCTGAGGAGCAGGCACGGGACACGCACGCGAAGGATGGGCTGGCTTGATGATGTGGCTCGAGTCTGCATTTTTATGTTTTGTCATTGCATTGTCGAGTATTGAAGTTAGACTGTCTATTTTGAAACTTGGTTTAAGTCCCCTGCGTGGGCAATGAATTGGTATTTAACCTCTGTTCATGTATTACGTTAAAAATGTTTTTGCCGAGGCCACGGCCTTAATTACTTTTGAGTGCATCATTCAGGATTACATTGTGGTTTATATGTCATGTGTTAGCCTGGTAGACCTCACAAGGGTTCTACGGCGTGTAATGTCCCAGTTGTGAATTGGGGTGTTACATATTCGATGACGAGTCTAACCATCACAAGAAAACATCAATCCGACTACCCGGGAATCCGAAATACGACAACGAATATGAAATTCCCTAAACTTATAGGAAATTACAAAAATGACCCAAGCGTCCGAAAATCATGATACGACGTCGGATTTGCAAACCGAAAGTCTCAGCACGACCAACTCAATCATACGAACTTGTACAAACCATGAAACCACGAAAATGAACGAGTTTTACGAGAATCGAACGTTCATACGGCAAAACATATCATAAAATGAAATCACGTGAAAACTTCACCAAAACTCGTCCAAATGGAAAAACTCCATGAATAAAGTAGATTCAAAATGTCGAAACGGTTACAAGCGAGTCGATAAAAGTACACATATACCAAAAATGGAAACTGCTAAAAATAGAAAGTTACGGATATTACAGTCTGGACCTAAGGGCCGAGCACGAGGCCTATTTGCGAAACACTAAGGCCCAGCTTGAGCATCTGACCGAGCGGGTCAATACATGTGAGGCTTCGGGCTACGCCAAGGGCCTTGCCGAGGGGGCGGCTGCTTTTCAGAAGACGCCCGCGTTCGAGGAGCTAATCAACCTTAACTATGTCTCAACCTGCTATGAGATATTGGGTCTCATGTGTTGCTACCCAAAATATTATCCGGAGATAGATATTGCTGGAATGGATGGGATAGCAAACAAATGCAAGAGCACTTCCGTGAGAAAGATAAATAACACAAGATTTGCCGGGGTTGTTAGTCCCGGGCTTGAATGCTCTCGCGAGATATTATTAATACCGATGTTCGGGGATACAAGTACTAATGTAAGAATACAATTACAATGAGTGTAAAGTTTCTTGTTATCTTAGCTAGTGAGCGTGTAGATTGCCGGAAGAACCAGATTTGATGCTCTGTGAGTTCTTGTAACAAAGGTGATGAACAGTCGCGACGGTGAGAGATCGACCGCCTCTCACGGCGAGTATATAGCTGGATGTTTGGGCTTCTGGGCTTGTGAATCCCTTGGAATCTGTCTAGTGGAGACTTGCTGCTTCTGCCGATCGTCTTCTGGACGAGAGATTTGGAGAGAGAAGTCCTGAGATGGATTCCGGTGAGATAGCCGGGAGCTTGATGATATGTGGGTGTTCTTCAGTATTTCCGTGGATGTATCGGAATGTGAGAGAATGAGCTCTGAGCGTAAGTCAGAATGAATTCGGAACTGTAGTGGATGAGTTCTGAACTGAGAACCTTTTTGGTGGAATGTATTTCGGACGTAAGTCAAATGAATTCCGGACCGTAGTGGAAGAGTTCTGAACTGAGAACCTTTTTGGTGGAATGTATTTCGGACGTAAGTCAAATGAATTCCGGACCGTAGTGGAAGAGTTCTGAACTGAGAACCTTTTTCCAGTAGGAGGAGGTTCTCTATTTATAGGGCTTGGATACGCCGGGCGATCGCCTTTACTGCAATATAATAATCGGGCGATCGTCTTTTAGCACATGGGCCTGTCCCTTCAAAGCCTGCAGGAGTTGTTGGCAGTCAACTACTCGGTCCAATGGGGAGCTTACACGCGTCCTGAGTTAGTCACATGCGGCCCTACTGACAACTTTCGGCGCACATGCCGGTAGGTGGGGTAGGTGACAGGCTTTGGTCAAAGATCTTGTCAGTTAGCAAAAGATCTTGTCAGCGCCTTTTATGGATCTGCACGTGGGTGCTTTTCTGAGATCCAGTCCTCGATGACTTTAGACGGGCGATCATCTTCGCCGGGGCGCAGTCGATTGCCCTTAGCGGTTAGTAGAGCAGATCGCTACCGCCAAAGGGCGATCGCCCGGGAGTCGATCGCTGTGCACGATGGTGGTTTGATATCTTCGACTTGGCGAGCTAGTCGTGGTTTGACCGAGTTGACTTGGTCGCTCGGCCTTATAGTCGATCGCTGTCGGGATGAATAAATCGTGACACAACAATTGCCCCGGCTCGCTCATACGTTGGAAACGTGGTGAGGTGGCTCTCTGGCGATCGCCGAACTATTGACGAGCGACTTCGTGTTTAATGGAACCGCGATCGTCTTTAAGCCGATATACTGGATTCGACGACTGGTTGGCCGAATCAAGGGAAAAACAACGGCGTTGAAAAGTCTCGCACGTGTCGGGCTCCTATTGGAGGACGCCAACGGTCATTAATGACTCGGCCGACGCGTCCTCGAAAAGACGCGTACGCGGTCTCGAGGGGTCAATCAGTGCGCCGCTTGAGATCCGACTCCCCGAGGTTTTCCTTTATTGCAATCGGGTCCCCGCTTTCTCCTATAAAAGGGGCGCGGGTCATAGCCTCACTCACGCATACGCATTGGAGAAAGAAGGTCCCGTTGCCGAATTTTCAAGATCTAAGCGCCGATCGTCGATCGATTCCACTTTAGGGTAAGAAAACCTTTTCTTCTTTTCTATCTCTCGAAAATGGCCGAACCTCATCGCTGCTTGAGCGGAACTAGTTCCCGCCACGACATCGGCCGCCCGGAGAAACTTCTTCCGTCTTCCACTGAGACGGCGGGAGCCATTCGAGCCGGAATCGACCCGGCCAAGTTGAGGCTTTGTTCAATGAGGCCGATGTTGCTAGGAGTCGGGCCGAGGAGAGACGATCGCAGATCGAGAGAGATCCGCGATCGTGGCTTACCGGGAGCAACATAGTGATTTTGGACGGGCCTATAGGGCCTTTGTCAAATAATGGATAGATTGGCCGGTCCTACTCCGCGATTCGATTTCAGGGATATTCGGTCGCTTATCCCTATGTGCTCCCCAAGCGGTCGCAGATCGTGCCGCGCAATGATCGTTGTGGTCGCTCGGCCAAATACGGAGCTCGACGTCCGTGAGAGATCGGCCGTCTGGAGGACAAGATTCCATGTTCCTTCGGATGTGGACATGTTCGCGCCCGCGGAGAATGAACGAGCCGACCAGCCTCCGATGGGTATGGTCGCAGTGAGTGAGGCCGTTATGGAGGCCGGCCGCGCTTCCCTCTGTCCTTTGCGGTCTCCCATCTGCTGGCCGCTTGGAATGTGGCGCCACTTCAGCTGACGCCGAACGCCTGGCTCCAAATCATTTGCACCCTCACCCTTTTCGGCGGTCACCGCCTGTACCGTCTCCCGTCGCCGTTGGAGATGAATTATTTGTTTAAACTGACGGCACATAGAGGGTTGGTCGGCGGTTACCATATTCAAGGCCGATATGGCCGGGTGATTCATGGAGTTCCGAATAAGATACGGGGCGATCAGACGAAGTGGTTCTGGGTCGCCGGCAAGTGGAGAGCTTCGGCGAGCGACAACCCCACAGGCGAACTGGAGATCCCCACTGAATTTCGGGAGAGAAATCCCGGTAAGGGTTTAGACTCTCCCTTCGTTTGGATGCGTTTTGGACTGATCTAATTTGATTTCTGTTTTGCAGGCTTTCATATCCCGGCGATCGAGGAGCTGCCTTTCGACTTCCTCGTTGTTTGGGAGCGAATTAGGAGCTTGTCGGACGACGACCTAGACGCCACTCGGATCAACAAGGAGAGTCGCTGGTTGTCGGCTCGACTATTCCGCTTCCCGAGACACCTCGCGGTGCCAGGTATGACTTTATGTGACCTTCAATTTCTAGGCGATCGCCTTATTTGAAGATAGTGTCTGACCGTTAGTCGATCGTCTTTAACTGCAGAGGTTCGTTTCCCTCGCTTTTTGGAGCCTCCGGCGGAGATCGCTATGTCGAACCCAGGAGTCCTAGGCCGTCTTCACGCGAAGAGGTCGACTCGGGTTCCACCCGTCGCATTGCCTATAGTTCCGGAGGCGGAGCCTCGTGCGGAGCCGGAGCCTCGCGTAGCGCAGGTCGAGGTTGAGGAGGAAATTTCGGAGGAGGGGCTTCGGGCGAATCGCAAGAGGCCGAGGCCGCAAGAAACTTCGTTTCCTGCCCCGGGCGATGAAGTGCCGATCGCCGCGCCTCCGATCACCATCGTTGCTCCGGAGCGCGAGCCGCCCTCTGCGGCTTTTCTGCGGGCGACGGCGATCGTGGATGCGGAAACTCCTCAAGGAAAACCGTTTTTCGGTCGGGATCCCGAGAAGGCTGAGAGGTAGATAGCATTTTGGTGTTGAAAATTGCATCTGCATAGGAGTTGTATTAACCTTGGTGTTTTGGTGCAGGATCCGTCGCGCAGACCCGTCTTGTCCACCTATGGTCGTGGATTTCCTGGCGAGTCGATCCCCTCGCCATTCCTGCGACATTCCTCCCTATGTGAGCAAGGTTGCTTCTGCTTTGCCGAAGGCGTGGACAACTGATCTGGATGCGATCGCCCGGCTGCGATCGTCGAGTTCGATGGATGCTGTTGTCGCCCTTTCTCTTCAGACGGCGACCATGGCCGTCTGTGCCGCCAGAGTTTGAGGCGGCCCTCCACTATTCGCCTCAGAGGATCTTGAGGCGGCTCGGAAAGAGAACGCCGAGTTTGCCGACAAGATCGCAGCGATGGAGAAGGACTCCTTGGAGGCGGCTGCTGGGCGAGCCACGAGCTTGAGCCGAGAAGAAGGAGACCGAGAAATTCGAATGGCGGTCGACCGATTTCGGGACCAGATGCAGAGTGCCGCCTGTGCGAGGAATGTTGCCGAGGAGGAGGCCGATCGCGAGCAGGACGATCGCTCTACCGATGAGCGAGCCGGGCGGAGGCGAAAGAGAAGGTTGCTGCGAGGGAGGCCGAGCTCCGTGGATCGCAACAGCGATGGCCGAGCCGAGAGGAGAGGTTGAGGCGACCAAGGCCGATCCCTTCCAAAACTTGGAGTATGTCGCCGAGTTCGCCTATTACTTGGCGTTCGCCGACTCGATCCGAGCGGCTAAGAAGGGAGGCTTGAGGTCGGTCCTCTTGCCGAGAAGTTCAAGTCATATGCATTGGAGCATCCTCTCACCCGGCTTTCTCCTTGCCGATCTTGGACTCGGCGGACATCGGCGTGGATTTGAGCCGGTATCCGTCTCCGGACAGCCTTGCTCATCCCGATGCTCCTAAGATGAGGGGACCGCGCCAAATGCCGATGGTGAAGGCCGGCAGGCCTCGAGGCGCTTCCTTATTTGACGCTTTTAGCTTACTTATAGCTTTGTAGTTTTCTTTTTGTAGCACTTAGGCCTTCGGGCGATCGTGTACTCTATTTTTTCAAGTAATGAAATGAGCATTTGTCTTTCTGACTTATCACTTGAATGAATGGTTATTTTTAAGTCTTTGTTTGACTTTGTACAAATGTGTGAGGAGAGATCGTTGCGAGGGTAGTTCCAAATGAATTGATAAACTCATAACGATAACTTTTTACAACATATTCAATCGCTGCACTACATCTGAAAAAATGACGATCTCCGTGTGTGGCTGAATAGCGACGATCGTCGTGTAGGTAGTCCGCACTCTTCTTGCCCCTTGTTTTTATTCACTTAGTGGAAGTAAGGGGATGAAAATAATTCCTTGAGTGAGCGGTCTTTAACTTTGTCGAATCCTCGGGGACGGTCGTCCATCTTGAGGAACCGTGCACGATCGCGGAGTTCGACGGACCGACTTCTTGATCATCTCTTGATGCGCGAAGACATTGAGTGTCTCGTGACTCACTTTATTATGAGGGTCCTCCGTTAGGCTGCGCCTCGCCTCGTATTTAAACGAAGGGCGTGCGGTCTCGGTCTAGAGGAGTCCTTGCGCGGGGCAGCGTCGGATGAATCAACTCCACGCCCGCGGCTTATTAGCTCTGCTTCCACCTCGGCCAGCCATGGAGATGGCCGACCTCGACGGTGTACGTTGAGACGGGGTTGTGGCACGTCGCGTTGTCCGGGTTCACCATGTTAGATGATGAACCTTTGAGGGCGAGCGATCGTGTCCACTGATTTATTTTGGAGGGCTCGGACTACGCCGGCCTCGTATTTAAACGAAGGGCGGGCGATCTTGGCCTAAAGGGACCTTGCATGGCCTAAGCAATCGGTTCCATCGACCACCAGACCATGGTCGCACTCTTTCACCTTCGATCGTCATGTAGATGTCGATCTTCGACGGTGTACGCAGCGGGGAGGCGATCTCGTGCCTTAGTCCATCATGTTATATGGTGAACTGTAGATGGCGATCGAGTCCTCCGGTTTCTTGAATAAGGAGGGAGATCGGGATGACTTCCGTGGTCTCCTTCTCTTGATTGAAGCATACAGAGACGGTCGTCGAGGTTGATCTAGGGGTCGGCTCGTATGAGCTTTCCAGCCTGTTTTGCGTTCGACTCGGACGATCGTCTATAGAGATAGGCGGGGGCTTCGGCTAAACCAATAAGCTGTCCAACTTGCCCTCCTCGAACAGTCTCCAGAGCTGCTTGAGGAGGTCGCGGCAATTGTTGGTGCTGTGGCCGGGACTCTTGTGGTAGGCACAATATTGATTGTTGTCCAGGTGACCGTGGTCCCTTATCGCCTTTGGCTTTTTGAGCTCTTCGTGCCCCTTGATGGCATAGAAGATATGTGCCGGAGTTCTGTTGAACGTATGGAGGAGATGGGCTTCCATGTCCTCGAAAGCCTTGAGATCTCCGGGTGTCTTGGCGATCGCCTTCTTTGCTTTGGCGATCGCTATCTTCTGGGCAAGAGGTGGCGTTTCCTCGTCTAAGCGGAGGGTGAGTAGCCTTTGCCTGGCCAGGAAGTTGGCAGCTTTAGCGCGGAAGATCGTGTAAGTTGGGGGAATATCCTTGGAGAGATGTCTGAACATGGGAGAGTGACCGTGAATCCCCCATGACCGAGTAGAGAGCGAGCTCATCACCGACGGGTTCGGGTGAGGATGATTTCGTCTACCCGGCCGATGTAATCAAGGCTTTCATTCCCTTCCCCGCTTGATTTTTATCATGCGCTGGGGCCTTCTCGTCTGGCGACCTTGCCGCGAAGTATGACGTGAAGTCATCCGCCGATTTCTTAAAAGAGGTGACCGATCGTGGTGGTAGTGAGACGTACCACTTATGGGCCGCCGCCCAATGTCACGGAAGATCCGGCACTTGGTTGCATCGGATGCCCCACACCTACCATGTAAATTCGAATTTACTCGGGAGCTGGGTCCGATCTCCCCTTATACAGAGGTGTTTTAGGAGGGGCGATCGTTGGTTGTATGGGGGCAAGCTCGATGTGGACCGCGAGTGGCTCGGTCGGCCCGGCGATCTTCTTGCTGATGCTTGCCCCAGTGTCCAAGAGTGCTCTCATCTCGTCGAGCTGACGTTGCATGGCGGCCATCGCCGTGGCTCGATCATAGCGGCTCGGCGATCGGAGCGGGAGCCGAGGCGATTGAGTACTGAGTCCCTGGCGACCGGGGCGGGAGTCAGATGGCTGACATGCGTTCGGCCGTGAGGTGAGTAGGCCGAACTCCGGGGGACGGATTCGGATTCCGTCTTTTCAAGGTTGGAAATAGAGTGCCCCGGTCGCCGGGATGGGTCGCGTCCCAAGCAATCGAATATGGATCCGTCCGGTCGTGCGAGGGCCTTTCCTCGCGAGTTGGGGCTTTTTGACGATCGCTCGTTCAGTAGCCCATTGAATTTCCGTTTTCCCATGCGGCGGATGATCGAGGGAGTTATCGCGG
Organism: Orobanche coerulescens; assembly: GCA_033398695.1. NCBI lineage: Eukaryota > Viridiplantae > Streptophyta > Magnoliopsida > Lamiales > Orobanchaceae > Orobanche > Orobanche coerulescens. The sequence goes on from CM065817.1 coordinate 137,295,274, forward strand.
GCGGCGCGCATGCTCTCCGTCGCTCCTCCAGGATGGCCATAGCCTCCTCGATCTGTTCCTCGGTTTGGAACTGATCGAGTGAGAGGTTGGGGCCATCTCTCGGATGCGGGATCGAGAGTCTCGCGTTGCCGCGCTTCCCCGCTGCCGGCTGGGGTTCGGACTGAGCCGGGATATGGTGTCCGGCGGTTCGGAGAGCAGCTTGCTTCGATGTACCGGCGGATGTCATGAATCTGAAGGTTTTCTTTGAAGCGCAGTGAGTGTCACTTCAAGTATATGCCCCGAGAACAGTGAGTGTTCTTCGGGACGGTTAGAAATAAAAATATGAGGGTTAGATGCCCTTCTTCTAGCGCCAATTGTTGCTACCCAAAATATTATCCGGAGATAGATATTGCTGGAATGGATGGGATAGCAAACAAATGCAAGAGCACTTCCGTGAGAAAGATAAATAACACAAGATTTGCCGGGGTTGTTAGTCCCGGGCTTGAATGCTCTCGCGAGATATTATTAATACCGATGTTCGGGGATACAAGTACTAATGTAAGAATACAATTACAATGAGTGTAAAGTTTCTTGTTATCTTAGCTAGTGAGCGTGTAGATTGCCGGAAGAACCAGATTTGATGCTCTGTGAGTTCTTGTAACAAAGGTGATGAACAGTCGCGGCGGTGAGAGATCGACCGCCTCTCACGGCGAGTATATAGCTGGATGTTTGGGCTTCTGGGCTTGTGAATCCCTTGGAATCTGCCTAGTGGAGACTTGTCGCTCGCCGATCGTCTTCTGGACGAGAGATTTGGAGAGAGAAGTCCTGAGATGGATTCCGGTGAGATAGCCGGGAGCTTGATGATATGTGGGTGTTCTTCAGTATTTCCGTGGATGTATCGGAATGTGAGAGAATGAGCTCTGAGCGTAAGTCATAATGAATTCGGAACTGTAGTGGATGAGTTCTGAACTGAGAACCTTTTTGGTGGAATGTATTTCGGACGTAAGTCAAATGAATTCCGGACCGTAGTGGAAGAGTTCTGAACTGAGAACCTTTTTGGTGGAATGTATTTCGGACGTAAGTCAAATGAATTCCGGACCGTAGTGGAAGAGTTCTGAACTGAGAACCTTTTTCCAGTAGGAGGAGGTTCTCTATTTATAGGGCTTGGATACGCCGGGCGATCGCCTTTACTGCAATATAATAATCGGGCGATCGTCTTTTAGCACATGGGCCTGTCCCTTCAAAGCCTGCAGGAGTTGTTGGCAGTCAACTACTCGGTCCAATGGGGAGCTTACACGCGTCCTGAGTTAGTCACATGCGGCCCTATCGACAACTTTCGGCGCACATGCCGGTAGGTGGGGTAGGTGATGCAGCTTTGGTCAAAGATCTTGTCGATTAGCAAAAGATCTTGTCCGCCTTTATGGATCTCGCACGTGGGTGCTTTTCGAGATCCACCTCGATGACTTTAGACGGCGATCATCTCTTCGGGGGCGCAGTCGATTGCCCTTAGCCGGTTAGTAGAGCAGATCGCCACCGCCAAAGGGCGATCGCCCGGGAGTCGATCGCTGTGCACGATGGTGGTTTGATATCTTCGACTTGGCGAGCTAGTCAGGGTTTGACTGGAGTTGACTTGGTCGCTCGGCCTTATAGTCGATCGCCTGTCGGGATGAATAAATCGTGACACAACATCATGAAGGAAGGAAAGACCGTTGAGGAGGTCCAGGCCTACATAGAGTCTCAAGCGGCCGACCTGAAAGTTGAGTCTCTCGGAGCTGACGAGCCACAAGCTGCAGAGTTTACTGAAGACCCGGGGTTGATCCCGCCCGGTGAAGGAGGACAGTCCTCCCTTACGGCTGGTCAGGAGGACGGGGCCGAGTAGATTTTTACTTTGATTCCTGCATGGCCTGCGTGCCAGTTTTCCTTTGTTTCCTTTTTATTCGAGTGTAGAATCGCCTCTTTAAATAAATGAAATCTTTTCTATATCTGTTGCTTTTCTCTGCATGTTTAGGCCCAGTCGGTTTGCCGTCACCTTTCTTTTCTGTTCATCATTTGTTTATTTCGCCGGGTGAGCTGGTTTTATGAGATGCCGAGGTGAACTTGGTCTTATAGCGCCGGATGGGCCGGTCTTATGAGGTGCCGAGGCGAACTCGGTCTTATAGCGCCGGATGGGCCGGTCTTATGAGTTGCCGAGGCGAACTCGGTCTTATAGCGCTGGATGGGCCGGTCTTATGAGGTGTCGAGGCAAACTCGGTCTTATAGTGCCGGATGGGCCGGTCTTATGAGGTGCCGAGGCGAACTCGGTCTTATAGTGCCGGATGGGCCGGTCTTATGAGGTGCCGAGGCGAACTCGGTCTTATAGTGCCGGATGGGCCGGTCTTATGAGGTGCCGAGGTGAACTCGGTCTTATAGTGCCGGATGGGCCGGTTTTATGAGGTGCCGAGGCGAACTCGGTCTTATAGTGCCGGATGGGCCGGTCTTATGAGGTGCCGAGGCGAACTCGGTCTTATAGTGCCGGATGGGCCGGTCTTATGAGGTGCCGAGGCGAACTCGGTCTTATAGTGCCGGATGGGCCGGTCTTATGAGGTGCCGAGTTAGAACTCAGTCTTATAGTGCCGGATGGGCCGGTCTTATGAGGTGCCGAGGCGAACTCGGTCTTATAGTGCCGGATGGGCCGGTCTTATGAGGTGCCGAGGCGAACTCGGTCTTATAGTGCCGGATGGGCCAGTCTTATGAGGTGCCGAGTTCGAACTCGGTCTTATGGTGCCGGATGGGCCGGTCTTATAGTGCCGGATGGGCCGGTCTTATGAGGTGTCGAGTTCGAACTCGGTCTTATAGTGCCGGATGGGCCGGTCTTATGAGATGCCTAGGCGAACTCGGTCTTATAGTGCCGGATGGGTCGGTCTTTTGAGGTGCCGAGACGAACTCGGTCTTATAGTGCCGGATGGGCCAGTCTTATGAGGTGCCGAGTTCGAACTCGGTCTTATGGTGCCGGATGGGCCGGTCTTATGAGGTGCCGAGGCGAACTCGGTCTTATAGTGCCGGACGGGCCGGTCTTATGAGGTGCCGAGGCGAACTCGGTCTTATAGTGCCGGATGGTCCGACCTTATGAGGTGCCGAGGCGAACTCGATCTTATGAGGTGCCGAGGCGAACTCGGTCTTATAGTGCCGGATGGGCCGGTCTTATGAGGTGCCGAGGCGAACTCGGTCTTATAGTGCCGGATGGGCCGGTCTTATGAGGTGCCGAGGCGAACTCGGTCTTATAGTACCGGATGGGCCGGTCTTATGAGGTGCCGAGGCGAACTCGGTCTTATAGTGCCGGATGGGCCGGTCTTATGAGGTGCCGAGGCGAACTCGGTCTTATAGTGCCGGATGGGCCGGTCTTATGAGGTGCCGAGGCGAACTCGGTCTTATAGTGCCGGATGGGCCGGTCTTATGAGGTGTCGAGGCGAACTCGGTCTTATAGTGCCGCTGGATTTAGAAATTAAATAAAGTCTAATTTTATTGATAATACCTTTTTAACTACATGGCATTCTGTGGATGAGTCCATCCTTGGCCATTCTGATATTCTAACTGGCAGACTCCGTCCTGAAGGACGTCGTTACTCCCGTACGGTCCTTGCCACTTGGATTTAGGAGGTCTTGGATTTGGCCCTCATACTCGTTTAAGAATGAGGTCTCCGACCTGGAAGCTTCGATGATGCAGCTTGGGAGTTTTCTTTATAGACCACATTTCTGCTTGGGTCTGTTTTCGGTGACGAGGTCCAGACTTTTAGGGTCACATTGGTCTTGTTCTTCGAAACGGGTTACTCGGTAGGCGGGTGTTCCAATTTCGGCCGGGGTCATCGCCTTTGTGCCGAAGGCTAAGAAGATATTTCTTAGGTGGCGGATCGATGCGCTGCTAAGTCTTCAAGGAGTTCTTCGGGCCGTGACCCTTCGAGCTTTTCGAGGCGGGTCTTGAGGTGCTGTTTTAGAATTGTATTAACCACCTCGACTTGTCCGTTGGATTGTGAATTGTGCGATATGGATAAGTTGTTCCGTATATGAAGGCTGTCGCAGAAGGCCTAAGATTTTTCCTCGTCAGTGTGGTTTTATCAGATATGGCGGACTGAGGGGTCCTGAACGACTTTCAAAATGAGATCGATTATTTTCTGTTCGGTTGTTGGCAATAGTGGTTCGGCCTTGGTCTGTTTTGCCAAATAATTCACCCGGACGACGGTGTAGTGTATCTCAACTCGTCCTTTAGATGGGCGGGGCCGACCCAAACGATCATCCACTTCGCTCCAGCTTAATGGCGTCTTTTTAAGATTCGGCCAGTAACATCCTAATTGTTTCAATTTGGACGCCGATACAGGGCCGCCGAAGTGGCTGCCACGTGCCCGCTGAGGTATCCTTCTGAGGGCGTACTTGGATAGGTCTTTTAGTGATGGAGCCGGGTACCTCTACATAAGGTTCCTTCAATGGGGAACTAATATTGAAGTAAGTCTTCCTGGATACAATGCTGTGCTGAGGGCATGGAACTGGAAGCTGTATCCGCTCTTGTGGCTTGAATTGTTCGGCTGCCAAGGAATCGGCTCGGTTGTTCTTGGTGCGAGGAAGGTGTTAGATAGTTCCTCGAAAATCTCCCTACCGGGTCCGAGCCAGGCTGAGATAATTGATCAAACTAGGCTCTCTGGTCTCGTACTCGCCCCTAATTTGGTTTACCAACCTGAGGATCGCTCAAAGATATTGAGGTGAGCAATACCAGGGGAGGTCGCCACTCTCAGACCGGACAGGAGGGTTTCGCCTTCCCCTTCATAGTTGGTGGCTAGGAAACCTACTCGAACGGCCAAGCAGAACAAACGCCGGTCGGGGCTGGCGAGGACTATTCCTGCGTCTGCCTGTCCGGGAGTTGGAGATCCGTTCATGTGTAGCTTCAGGGGGCTAGTACGAGTGTATAAACCATCATTTCCATCAGGGTGTATCTGAGTTTGGCTTCAGATAGACCGGATATCGAACCGCATTTTTCGATGAAGCGACAGTAGTGCGAATTGCTATGGGGTTCTCCTTGGGCCGGTAGTTGCGGGATTGGTGCTTCTGCCAAGACCTCCTTGATAACTTTGTCGGTCGGGCCCCTTCATTGGCGAAAGGTGGAAAATTTTTTACCTTTCGCACCTCCTTATGAAGATTATGCCTTTGCTTATCTCAGTTTTACTAACATGTTCCACTTTCCGCCATTTTTTCGTTACTTCGAATTCCATATTTCACTGTTGGCATTTTAATGGCCGCTGTTCGGGTGCTTATGCGAAAAACTCATTAGGTTCCTATGACTCCATCTGATTTCGGCCCCGTCTTTGCCTAATAGCTGGTTTTCTTGCCTGCACCATGACGGACTATTTTCCCTGGATTGCCAGGATCTTTATGGGGATCTGGTGGGAATTCCGAAAGCGTTTGTAGATATTGTGGTAGTTGCGGTGTATGTTGATTGCAACTTTAATTTGAAGGGTACAAGGGGATTCTTTGGGAAATCTTCTAGAGCTTTGAGCTACGCTCGATATCCCCTGAGTTATGACCTTTAAAAGGTCAGTCGAGTCAAGCAGGAACCCATGATTACAATGGTTCCTGTGCTTTCAACTCATAATTACAATGATTCCTATGCTTTCATGTCACCACTTACTGGTGAGGACGGTCATTCCCGGATGTACGCAGGGTATGCCAAAGCGCTCCGCCACCTTGAACAGGTTTCCCTTCTTCGTGGCGGGCTTATAATGTTTAGGGCTTGAAATAGTTGCGGCTTGAACGATTTGTTCAAGATTCCGGAGGTTGCCCCCCTTCCTCTAGCGCCAATCTGTTGACGTCTGATTTGGTCAACGTCACGTGTGCTGATCTGGACGAATGGATCGAAGCCACGTGGAAAATAATAAACAAGACGAAAAGTATTGAATCACTAAATTTTATTAATGATCTTGATATCGAATAGATCCGGGCCGAAAATATTTTGGCCGGTCTATATTACTTATGTTTGCTTATTACAAGTCTTATTATTTCTCTTTTTCTTTCTATCTCTCTATCTCCTTTTTTTGATTTCTTCCAAAAGTCTCTTTACTGTACATTCCCTTCATATATATATATAGCCCACTACAGCCATTCAAGGGATGACAGCTGGAGGATTCTTGGGAACATGTTCCTTACACCTGTCAAAGTTCTTGGACGCGTGTCGGCTTCTCAGGTTTGCTTTGGAAAGGGGTACGACAGCATGCCTTAATTGTCCTGTCTGCCTGTTCTTCTTGCTTTTGGCAATACTTATCTGTTGGGGCCGACAACGGGGTCGGCCCTCAAGCTTCACACTGCTCTGATCGGTCTTATTATAATTTCGATCTGGAGCGTATTCATACTGGGTCTGCTCGGCCCTTCTGCATCGGATCCCGGGTCGGCTCTGACGTTTCTATCCGGTCCGGTTCCGACGGGCCCGGGATAAAATCGGGTCAATGCCCGGTTCGGCTCCAGGCTCTGCTCGGCTGGTCGACCGCCTGGAGTGCTTAAGTGGATGCCAAGGTAGATCGACTACCAACAACATGTAGTTTTCTATTTTTTGATGAGTTTAATTATGAAAAAAATGACGCAATCTCAAAAGTACATTTCTAATCATTCTTTCCCCAAAAATACAATAAGTTTAATTTTCTCACCCAAAACACACTCTTCCTCTACTTGAGTAGGGATGTCAATAGGTCGGGTAGGGTATGGATATGCCTCCTCCATACCCTACCCTATTTGATTCGGATCGAGTTCGGGTATTGTCCATCGGATAATCGTGTACCCAATGAATATTCGGGTACCCGTATACCCTATATTTAAGAGTATAAATATTTTTAATATATATCATATATACATATAATGTAATTAATAAGTTCAAGTTAGTATAATAAATATTTAAAATATAATATTTTATATAATAATATATCTAATTTATAATACATTATAATATTTATGTATAATATATAATAATAATACATTTATATAATTCAAACGGGTACGTGGGTCGGTAATCGGGTCGGGTATTCGGGTAATATAATATATCCATACCCTATCCGTACCCGATCATAAAACTTCGGGTTCGGCCGATACCCGACCCGATTTCGGGTTTATCCGACGGGTAGAATCGGGTACGGATAAAATTGACATCCCTATACTTGAGATACATATTTAGAATAATGTTACTTTTAATATTCTATTTATACCATTGCTTTAAATTTGAAAATATAATGGTCATTTTACGAAAGTGGACCATCGGCCCACCGCAGCCAGCCAACCAATGTTGCCCTGCCGACCGCCGCGGGCAATCGCCGCTGTTTTTTTTTTAAATATTTCTACTGCCAATAGTCGAAGATAAAAATTAGTATTTGATAATTTATATTATCAAGTATATTCTGATCATCGTCGACCACTGCCAGTCAACACCCGCCGACTGTTAGAAAAACTACCAACGGATAATCGAGATTACTAACTTAAATAACCATGTGTGGTAACAATATATCGATGAGTATTTTGACTTTCACCGACCACTTCGAATCACCGCTGGCGATAGTAATGACAATATGCGAGCTGTCAATTTTTACGGCCCATCAGGCTTTGGATGGGGCTGCTGGTCAACACCGACAATATTAAAATTACCAATTAGTAATTCGAAATACCACACAGTTTAAAGGAAAATAGTCCCGCAACCAAGAATGAAAATAAAAAAAAAAAAAAAAAAAACTCTTTGCATTAACAACATCAAAGAATCTTTCAATCATATATACAATACAAAACACAAAGCAAAGCAAAAAAAAAAAAAAAAAAATCCTAAAATCAGTATTCTATCAATACAAAAATATATTCATCTTTCTCTCACCAGTAAAATAATCGACCCATCGCTTAAAATCCAACTCTCTATATACAAACTCTTCTCTCTCTTTCTTTTTTTCTCTTCTATCTGAATTTCTCAAATTTTGCAGAGACTTTGTGCAGGGAACTGAAGGCGGATTCCTCCACCCGGCGGATCTGAAGGCGGATTCCTCCACCCGCGATAGCTCTGAAGGCGGCTCTCAGAGGAATTAGTCCGCTCCATTTTTCTGGTGCAGGAGCAGGAGAGAGAGAGAGGTACATGGCAAATGGGTAGGTTTGTGCAATGGTATGGTAGTATATGGTAAGGGTATATTAGGTGTATAATGTATAAAAAATGTGTTTTGGGATGTAAAAGTAAAGTTAATTTTTTTTGTGGAATTTGAACCTTTTTACTTTGTACTAATGGATCATTTACTCTTTAACTATTGAGATCGGATTTGTGATTGTTTTTTCTCATGATGATGATTTGATGTGGATTATGACTGCTTGAAAGTTAATTTTGGATGTTTGGTTGGCTCATTTGAATCTTAAAAGAAAAAAAATTTAAAAGGAAACCTTATAAAAAGCTAATTTCAGCAACTTCGACTTTTCTAATTTTTATAACCATATCTGTAATGCTTGCATATGCTGATAAAGTCTGTATGAATATTAAAAGTTTGGATTCCCGCAGAAGACATTTTTATTGGTACTATGAAATATCAAGTAAACGGGAGACAATCAAAACTACACAGGGCAATAACACAAGTTTTTAGAAAAATTATTTGTGACGCTATGACAATATTATTATCTTTAATCATAATTTAGTTTTTTTAGCGAAAATTAATGTAATGCATGATTGGTGGTGTATCGAATTAATGTAATGCATACATAAGTTCGGATAGATGTGGTTAATTTGGTAAGGATCTTCTTCGAACAGTTGGTGCAGAAAAAGTTGGCAATCTTAACAAAGTAATAAGATGACAATCTTGAAAAAATTGGTAATCTTGGCAGTGTCCATATTTTCATAATTACAACATATAGTAAATTTTGAATATTATGATAAGACTATTAAGTTGAAAACTTGGAGTTGTAAATGAAAACTCACAGAGTTGCAAATAGATACTAAGAGAGTTGGAAATTGAATTTCATGGTGTGTATAACAAAAAAAAAGAAGAAATGGATTGAAGTTGATGAATGCAAGTCGTACAAGTATTGATGAGTATGATAATGAAATTGAACAATTTCTTGAATTCGCTGGACAAAAGCACCCGTAACCCGATTAAAAACACTTTTACCCTTGTCTCAAGTGTATGAATGGGAGACGTCATGAATCTGACATAATCCTTGAACACCTTCTTTATGAGGGAATAAATACGAACTATATGATATGAATATGGCATGGCGAATTGGCAGATGTTCCAACTGAAGACACGCATGTAGATATAGATGTGATAATTCTGAAGACGTGACTTATGGTATTGGACAGAATAATCCCAACGAGAACATGTTATGATGTTCTGAAAAATGATTTGGCGACTTCTTTATATCTAGGGTGTGAAAATCTCACACGATCGTCTGTCGTATTAAAGTTGGTTAATGTGAAGGGAAAAATATATAGATGATAAAAGCTTCACCAAATTGGTCGAGTTGATGCACGAAATGCTCCCAAAGGTACTAAATTGCCTAACCATACTTATAGGTGAATAAGGTATTGTGTCCCATGGGTATAGATTATAAGAAAACACACATTGCATATTAGATAGAAAAGAGTTTGAGTTATTACATAAGTGTTCAAGGTGAGGGACATCACGATACAAAGTGAAAAATGATGATTGTGGTGATGGAGAGAGCACATAATGAGGGCCTCCTGTGAAGGTGTTATGGCATCTTTCAATTGTTCCAAAGTTCAAGCGATTGTTTGTTAATAGGTATGTTGCGAAAAACCTCACATGGCACGCAGATGGGAGAAAGTATAACAGACTAATTCGTCATCTAGTTGATTTTGCACATTTGAAGCAGAATACATCATTTATTTCCAGATTTTGAAGATGTGGCAAGAAACCTTAGGCTTTGATTCCACGGATGAGATGAATCAGTATGGTAACTTAGCAATAAGCATAGCTCGTCGCCTGTTCTACTTGTGATCTATAATTTACCTCATTGGTTTGTCATGAAGCATAAATAGGTTATATCGCCAATGATGATTTTAGAACCAAAAGAGTCAGGAAATGACGTAGATGTTTATCTAAGTCTGTTGATTGATAACTTAAGAATAATGTTGGGTGAAGGGGTTGTCGTGTTTGATGGGTACCGCTAGAAAAGTTTCAAGCTACGTGCAATATTATTTTCTACCATTAATGACTTTTCAATTTATGAAAATTTGAAGGATATAGTGTGAAGGGGCATCATGCATATCTTATATGTGAAGAAAAATACAAGCTATGTTCAATTGAACCATGAAAAAGAACAATTCACACTTAATATCAAAGGTTTCTCAATCGCCAACACCCATATCGTAGATCGAGAAAAGCTTTTAATGGATGTCAGGAGGATAGTCTTGCATCGAGACCCTTCACAAGTAAGCAAGTATACACATCGCCTGAGAATATCACCAATATATTTGGGAAAAGTAAGAAGGTTGTTGAGACAAACATTTGGAAGAAGAGGTCGAAATTCTTAAAATACATTCAGCAGTAAAATATACTTAAAGTACCTTTTAAAGTAAATAAAATGTTCAAAACCTATCAAAATAAGTTAATATAAATGTTTCAAATTTTATGATGAGCTACAAATCGTTCTTTTATTGCATGAGCTGTAGGAGCGGTATACGCAGAGTACCTTCATTGCCGAGGGACAACATAATATATATTAGTCGCTGAGACTAGAGCACCTGGTATAGATATTCGAGATAATTTTAAACGATATTCACATGAATCGGCATCATCAATACAGGAAAATATGTTGGAGAATTCATTAGGGATGCTCACTGAAGAGATAAAGTTAGTTTGAGAAGCTTTATGTGGCTTTATTTATGGTATGTCACTTGGTCGATACGAATCGTTTACGGGTGTTACCAACTTTCAAACCAAAATTTTCAGTTTCATAATTGTCTTACCAGTTACAACAAAACTATTCATCTTTCTCTCACCAGGAAAATCAGCGAACCCCTCGCTCAAAATACAACTCCTGAAATACAAACTCTTCCCTCTTTTTCTTTTTTTTCTCTTCTCTCTGAATTTCTCAAATTTCGCAGACTTTGTGTAGGGATCTAAGGGCGGATTCCTCCACCCGATGGATCTGAAGGCGGATTCCTCCACCCGCGACGGCTCTGAAGGCGGCTCTGTGAGGAATTAGTCTGCCCCACCCGCGATGGCTATGAAGGTGGCTCTGAAGGCGGCTATAAGAGGAATTAGTCCGCTGCATTTCCCTGGTGCAGGAGTAGGTGAGAGAGATAGAGGGAGAGAGAGAGAGGGAGAGAGAGGAGGGGGGGTAACACTTTAGAGAGAGGTACAGGGGACAGAAATGGCTAGGGTTTGTGTAATGGTAGTATATATAGTAAGTGTATATTGGGTGTAATGTATAAAAAATGTGGGGTATTATTAATAATGTTTAATTATTAATACCGCCCTTAAAAATATTTATCCGTCTAACACGAAGATTTTGACTTTATACCAATAATTTCAAGTTGATTAGCATTAATCTCAACTATAATGGTAAAATATTTAACAAAATTATATTATGAAACTTCACCATCTAAAGTTTCATAATATAATTTTGTTAAATATTTTAACATTATATTTTGAGATTAATTCTACCAAACTTAGAAATTATCAATTATATAAAGTCAAAATGCCACAAGTTTTACGGAAGAGACATTTTTGCCCTTCATTACTATTGAACCTCTCTCTCTTCTCTCTCAATACTTTTCTCTCTCACTACTATCTCTCACTTCTCTATGCCCGCCATCGCCACACCGCCGCTGTCGTGTCGCCGCACCACCATCGCCGTGCCGTCGCGTGCAGGCGGAAATTCCAGACGTCTGCGTCAATTTCACCGAAGTGAGAGTAGTGTGGCGATGCGACGGCACGGCGGTGGTGGTGCGACTGCACGGCGGCGGCGGTGTGGCGGTGATAATGGCAGGTAGATAGGTGAGATACAGCAGTGAGAGAGAAAAATAGTGAGAGAGAAGAGAGAGAGGTTGAATAGTAATGAAGGGCAAAAATGTAATTTTTAAGGGCGATGACTAGTAATTTAGGGCGGTGTTTAGTCCATGGGATGTGACGAGTTTTACGCTGGCTGCCACTAACCTATCGCAACCCTACTCTTTTATCCGGGCTTGAGACCGGCAATGGATATCAAAAAGACACCCAAAGGCAGGGTTTAGTAATCCAGAAAATATATTTTGGGTGTAAAATTAAAGTTAATGTTTTTTTTTTTGTAGAATTTGACCCTTTTACTTTGTACTAAAGGATCATTTACCTTTTAACTATTGAGATCGAATTTGTGATTGTTGTTTCTCATGATGATTTGATGTGGATTATGGCTGCTTGCAAGTTAATTTTGAATGTTTGATCGACTCATTTGAATCTTAAAAGAGAAAAACAAAATTAAAAGGAAACCCTATAAAAAGCTAATTTCAGCAACTTCGTCTTTTCTGAATTTTATAACCGTATATGTAATGCTTGCTTATGCTGATAGAATCTGTATGAATATTAATAGTTTGGATTCCCGCCGAAGACATTTTTTCGGTATTATGAAATGTCAAAGTTAACGGGAGACAATAAAACTACATAGGATAATGACACAAGTTTTTAGAAAACTATGTATGGCGCTCTTACAATTTTATTATTTTTAATCATCATTTACTTTTGTTTTTTAGCAAAATCAATGTAATGCATAATTGGTGGTGCTTGCTCGAATTAATGTAATGCACACATAAGTTGGGATATATGTGGTTATCTTTGTAAGGATCTTCTCCCGACAGTTAGTGCAGAAAAAGTTGGCAGTCTTGACAAAGTATTAAGATGGCAATCTTCTAGTAAGTTTTGAATTTAATGATAAGACAATTAAGATGGAAACTAAGAGAGTTGTTATTGGAAGAGAGTTGCAAATAGAAACTAAGAGAGTTGCAAATTGAATTTCATGGTATGTATTACAAAAAGAAATGTGATGCAACAAGAAGCCTGAAACCAATACGATAAACGAATATTTTTATTGATTCAATAAATACCGAAAGTAAATGCATGGTTAATCTGTTGATTCTCTGAAGAACACCATAAGAACACGATAAAAGGGACAAACTCTAATTTTTATTCATCAAATCCAATAGCTCCCTTTACAATGATAATCCATTTATAATAATAAACTAGGGTTTTAGGAGTATAATCTCTAAAAGCCCAACCCACTAGTAATTGATTAAAATATAAACAAAGCCTAAAACTATATAAAAACATAAATACTAATAAATTAATAATGCAATCATATGTCCGTCATTCTCTCCCTCTTCGAAAAGATTCGTCCTCGAATCTGCATCAATCCTATATCCAGCGGTATAATAGAGGCGACGACACGTTCATTTTGAGGGAAAGCCAATTTATTTAACGCCTTTTGAAACTTGACTTCAAAAATGTCCGCAGTACATACGTTTGCCAAGGTCTTTACACGATGAGTAAATTGGAAGTTCCGAGAAGTGTCAAAATAACTATCATTAGCGATGGAAAAATGATAGTTACTAATGTTTGACCCAGAATTATCATCAATTAAATGAGCCCCGAAATGTGCAAGAACAATGTAGAGAGGCGTATAAAATAAATCAGGACTAAAAGGCCTAATAAAATTACTTAGACCAGCAGGCCCAAGTTTACTATAAAGCTCGTGAGGCGCAAGATGTAGGTTATCAAAAGGAAAATGCCCATTATTTGTAGGTACGGCAACACGCATCAGAACTCCCTTCTCGAATTCATTGCGATGTTGCTGCGGTCCCACCAATTGGCCACAACAACCCAAGTCAGTGGCGGGAGGCGTGTGGCCTGGTGGCGTGATACCGACGGATGTAGCATGGGGAAATCTAGTGGGTAGGCGCAATGATGATGACGATGGGATGAAAAGAAGCCAGACTGAGGAGGCATACTCCAGACATGTGTGGGCGCAACAATGTGTAGGTTGTTGCACGAAGGGCGTCGAGAATTGCCTGATCGTCGGTGGTTGTTATGCGTGATTGGAGCAGTAGTGGTGGTGGCGGTTTATTCAAAATCGATGTTGAAGTCTGTGGAGGCGTGTGCTTGCAGCTGTGAAAGTCACTATTGAGGCAGCAATAAGGGCATCTGAAACTGAATATCGTGGCGGCAAGGTCACCTGTGATTCCAGGGCGAGTTGATCTCGTTGGCGGTAGCTATCAAAAATTCCATCGATGATGGCGTCTAATTGAGACCAGAGGTCCTCCTCCGTACAATAATTCTGTATCATCATTAATATACTCGCAGAATCGTTATGACTCCGGATACCAACCGATGCATCAAGAAGTGTGATAAAAGCATAAACGTCCGTTCATTCTAAGAATATACATAATACATGATTAAATGTGAAGATATGTTAGTTCAAAATGAATACTGGAAGAACACAAATAAAGTACAAAAAATGGAAAAACCCTAATTTTCATTCATCAAATCCAAAATCTCCCATTACAATGATCATAATATTCTTATTTGTAATAATAAACTATGGTTTTGGGTGTGCAACCTCTAAAAGCCCGACCCACTAACAATTAATTAAAACATAAGCAAAGCCTAAAACTATATAAAAATATAAATACTAATAAATAAATAATGCCTATCTCCGTCAAAATGGATTGAAGTTGATGAATGCAAGTCGTATGAGTACTGATGAATATGAATATGGGATTGAACAATTTCTCGAATTCGCTCGACAAAATCACCCGAAACACGATGAAAGATACTTTTCCCCTCGTGTCAAGTGTATGAACGGGAGACGACATGAAGCTGACACAATCCTTGAACATCTTATTATGAGGGAATAAATATGAACTATACGATATAGATATGGCTTGGCGAATTGGTATATGTTCCAAATGAAGACACATGTAGATATAGATGGTGATAAATTTGGAGACATGACTCATGATATTGGACAAGAATCATCCCAACAAGCGCATATTTATGATGCGCTGAAAAATGATCCGCAGACTCATTATATCTAGGGTATGAAAACTTCACACGATTGGCTGTCGTGTTAAAGTTGGTTAATGTAAAGGTAAGAAATGGATGGATGATAAAAGCTTACTGAATTGCTCATGTTGATGCACGAGATGCTTCCAAAAGGTAATAAATTGCCTAACCATATTTATAGGTGAATAAGGTATTATGGCCATGAGTATGGAGTATAAGGAAACACATGCTTGCGCTAATGATTGCACATTGTACAGAAAAGAGTTTGAATCATTACATAAGTGTCCTAAATGTGGAGCATTACGGTACAAAGTGAAAAATAATGGAGAGAGCACACAGTGATGGCCTTATTCGAAGGTATTATGGTATCTTTCAATTATTCCAAAGTTCAAGCGAATGTTGCAAAAAACCTCACATGGCATGCAGATGGGAGAAATACGCCATCTGGTTGATTCTGCACATTGGAAAAATAGATAATGTATTTCCAAATTTCAGGGGTGAGGCAAGAAACCTTAGGCTTTATCTATCCACGGACAAGATGAATCTGTTCGGTAACTTAAACACTAAGCATAGCTCATCACATGTTCTATTTGTGGTCTATAATCTACCACATTATTTTGGCATGAAGCATAAATACGTTATGTTATCAATGATGATTTCAGGACCAAAACAGCAGGAAATAATATAAATGTTTATCTAAGTCTTTGATTGATGACTTAAGGGGTTGACGTGTTTGATGGCTACCGCCAGCAAAGTTTCAAGCTACGTGCAATGTTATTCTGTACCATTAATAATTTTTTAGTTCATGGAAACTTGTGAGGATATAGCATGAAGGGGCATCATATATGTCTTATATATGAAGAAAATACAAGATATGTTCAGTTGAACATGGGGAAAGAACAATTCACACTCCACATCGGAGGTTTCTCAATAGCCATCACCTGTATCATAGATCGAGAAAAGCTTTTAATGGATGTCACGAAGATGGACTTGCACCGATACCCTTAACATGTAAGCAAGGATATAATCGCCTGAGAATATCAATAATATATTTGGAAAAACTAAGAAAAAGATCGTCGAGACAAACCTTTATAAGGAGAGGTCGAAATTCTTAAAGCACATTCAATAGAAAAATATATTTAAAGTACATTTTAAAGTAAATAGAATATCCAAAACTATCCAACTAAGTAGTATGAGTAGTATATACAGGGTACCTTCATTGCCGAGGGACGACAAGATATATTGGCCGCTGTCATTGGGAGACTATAGCATTTGGGTCGTGTTAGTGGCATTGGACTTGGTGTAGGTAATCGAGATTATTTTGGACGATCTTCACATATTTCAGCATCATCAATAAGTGAAAATATGTTGGAGCCTCACGTTGGATCTTCACATTAGATTCTTTATATGCTCATTCCGAGTAGTCTCATGTTGATATAGGTACACCTAATCATGTTACCCGTGTTAGCACGAAGGAAAGTTGTGCTGATGTTGCTTTTGGCCAGTCAGGAGAGGATATCCTGATTGGAGATATTGATCAATTTGGATTTTATATGGGTGATGTCTTCCTTGTCTAATAGCTATCATGAGAGTTCATTTGGGAGATTCTACCATACATTGTGCCTCTTTACGTGCCATTTGGGTTAAGATGATGCCTTAGGAGTCTGTAGATGCCAATGACAAAGTCCATGTGCTTACTGAACAAGGTTAGTGAGAGAAGCTTTATGTGGCTATATTTCATGGCAAAAGATAGTCTTTGCCATTATACCGTTGTCGTTGCCTATTATACCAAGATACATATTTTTTCTCTGTTTTTTTAATACTAAAACCGAAACAAAATATACGAATTATTATAGTTGACTTTTTTATTCCTCTATATTAAATAGGATATTGAGCTACCTGAGAAACAGGCTCGTGACAATGATCGGTCGAGGCATAAAAATGACATCATCACATAATTGGTTAGCATTACACCGAGTGTTTTTCATAATCTGTTACAAGTGCCGTGGATACGGCTAACTTTGGTTGTGATGTTACATTGTATGTAAGTCACAATGATCTTTGTGATGTCACTCAGAGCAATATGTGACTTAGCTTAGCACTTCTACAATTTTGGATTTTGTATATAATTTTTATTATATGCATATTGAAGTACAATTATCAAATTTCATAGTTTGCTTTGAAACTCATATTATTATTTTGCTTAACAAATTAGGTACTTGTCTAAATTAAATGTTGACATGATGCATGGACGATGAATTGTATGAATGTTTGATCCTCGGACAATATAAAATATGAAAAATAAGGGAAATAAGATCTCAGGATACATCTCTAAGCGTATGTGTGGTTCAAAGAAACAGATACACTTTGGAGCTTACCATCATGAGTAAGTGTAAATTTATAAATGCATCTAAATTATATTTGCATATTTTCTCCCTTTTTTGTCGATTAATTTTGAAAAGATCTAACTAATATCTCCCTACTCTCCCTTTCTCTCTCTCTAGTAATCTTAATATTTTCCCCTCCTCCCTTTGTAGATTGTTATCACAATATTTTTGCAAGTGAATGTACTTAGATTAATTTGATACCAAATTATATTTACATATTTGCTTGTAATATATTTGTTAATATAGTAATTATTGGCAAATTTTGATCATTATATCTATAAAAGGGTTGATGTGCAGATTTCCTCACTACACCATAAATTTGATGCTCGAATTAAAGTCATGATCTGAGTTTTAATTGTTGGAGTGCAGGCCATAAATTGAATATGCAATGGAAATAAAATTACACAAAACGTGCTCATCCGAACTCCTAAAGAGGATCGATCAAGGACCGTATAAACAAATAAATAAAAGAATTGAAATCATACCCTCGTAGACCCGACTTCTTTAATTTGATTATGACGAGCACGAATCCAACCAGTGAAGCTTTTGGAAATTCCAACGCCGAAAATGCCAACGTCTTTATGATTCACGCATTAAAAAAAGTACCTGAATTAAATCTTTTTCTTCTAATTATCTAAGAACACGGCTAGAAAAAGAAATAGATATGCCTTAAACTCTCAATACAAGAATGAAAAGCAAAATGCTGAACTTTCTTTTTCTTTCAGTTTTACTTCCTCTTTTTTTGTGTTTTCTGTCGTGGGCTCTTCCTTGATGGTGGAATAAACTAATCCCTCACAAGATAGACTATAATAAAGTCTTAGGAATTATATTTACCAACTCTCTCATTAAAATTTAAGTGGAATAAGTTATTTGTTTAAATTATGCAATCTATTTGGATAAAGATAAAATGTTGTTTACCTGCATTGTTGAATCAACTGTCTGAATGGCAGAAATGACCATTTTACTCCCTCGATATATATAAAAATGTATTAAATATTTATACCCAAAATAGTCCAACAGCATACAATTATAAATTGCACAGCATCGTAATAATATAACACAATATCTAGTTATAATAATCATTGGTTTCATTAAGATGATAGCTTACCGAATAAGAAGCTGGGGATCACTGTCCCATTAAGCTGCTATCTTATTGATTAAGCTCTTGGTAAACACATTATCAGATGTCCGAAAAAGCTATAAGAAACCAATAAGCTTCATTAAGATGCTAGTAAACATGTCATTAGTCTTCCATCAATTAAGGTGGAGACTTAGTAAAGGTGAGAGATTGGGCGACCAAGTGGACTATTAAATGGTCCAACCATTTAGTCCATGTTCTGGACCCCGTGTATCTACTCCGGAAGATAAACCTTGATTTGTCACATTGTATTTAAATGTATTAATTAATCTAATTAATTAGTTATATCAAATACAATATAATTAATTCTCCAACAAATAATACCCAGTAATTATTTCATTCATCTGACCGATTTAATTTATCCAATAAATTAAATTCAGTTAGACATCCAATGTCCAAAATTTATTAAGAGAGAATATACATAATTTAATCCACCATTAATCCTGTATGCGCGAGTCTGTAGGTTCGTCTCAGTTAGCAATTGGAGGATCCAAAGAGTGGATTTAAACCAAATTCGGCCTCTATCTTTCCACCTTTATTGAAATAGTCCTCTATTTATTTGCTTTATCAATTTAGTCCTGTATCTATTCAAATTTTGCCAATTAGGTCCTAATTAGCCGGAAAATACACTAAAGGACGTCGTTTTGATCACGGGCCGGTCACGTGAGCTCGTTTCCGGCGGAAGCTGACACAACATTTTTTACATGTGGCGCGCTGAGTGTTCTTTTTGGCCAATTTAAGAAAAACATGAAATAAAAACAAAAATCCAACACATTAAATCAATAAAAATAAAGATAAAAATTAAAATTAAAAAACAAAAAAAACAAAAGATATGGTCGTCTTCATCAAATTGAAATCTGAGATTGCAAATCAAAACCAAATCTTGAAAACAACAGTCATGGCTTCCTCCTCTCAAGATCAACATCCATCTTCTTCCCCAACATCAGCAACAACTCACCACCACCATCATCATCATCATCATCATCATCATCATCATCATCATCATCATCTGACGGTCTAAAATCACTAAGATCCTCAAAACCCTATGCTAGCTCCAAGCCGATTACAAATTCATCCACGAGATTATCAACGCCATTGATGACGTCGGTACTCGAGACCACTCTTCAGATCAGTTCTCCTTCGTCTTTTCCGAGCTTCGCTCACGCGTTATTCTCAACAAACCGTTCTCAAATCTGAACGGGCAAAACTTCAAACGCATTCACGACAAGCACTCGTCGGTTCTACAACGCTTGAGATCGAATCGCAAAAAGGTGGCGAGGAAGATTAAAGTGATAAACTCTTCAACAGAGCTTCTGGAGTGTGCGTGGCTGCGGCGCATACCCTAACAGCCCGACTCATGGCCCCCCGCAATTCTCAGCGTGCCGGTAAAGCCAATGACGAAAAGGGTTCGGAACTTTCGACTATTGAGCTATGGGTTTCTGAAGAACTGCAATGAGTTGCAACAATGATGAAAATTGTTGCAGACGAGAAGAAGTGGAGAAGATGATCTTTTTAGTTTTCTTTTCTTTTTTTGTTTTAATTTAGATTTAATTTAATTTTTAAATGTGTTGGATTTTTATTTTTAATTTCATGTTTTTTTAATTGAAGAAAATAACAACTCACCATGCCATGTGTTAAAAATGGGCCAAGTCAGCATCTTTCATCGGAAAACGAGCGGGCGTGACCGGCACGTGACCAGAATTACGTCGTTTAGTGTATTTTCTGGCTAATTAGGACCTAATTGGCGAAATTTGAATAGATTGATAAAGCAAATAAATAGAGGATAATTTCAATAAAGGTGAAAAGATACAGGACGAAATTGGTTTAAATCCCATCCAAAGAGTGTGATAAACACGGGGCCGTTTGTTTGGCTCTTAATGTAACCATTAAGAGCCTACCTCTGAATCGCTCAGAGGTCACGGCTATTTGGCAATTTTTTTTTTACCTCTTAATGGTTACAAAGAGATCTGAACCATTAAGCGTCCATACCCTCTCCCAACCATTCAGAGGTAAACAATTTCCAGATTTACCCCTCCTCTCAAATTAAGAATTATTATTCATAATTATCATTATTATATTTAGATGAATTTAAATAAAAAATATTATACATAATTATTATTATAATTTTGTAAATGAATTAAATTAAAAAATATTATACATAATTATTACTATTATTTAAATGAATTAAATTAAAAAATATTATACATAATTATTATTATTATTTGAAATGAATTAAATTTAAAAATATTATACATAATAATTATTATTGTTTTAAATGAATTAAATTTTAAAATATTATTCATAATAATAATTATTATTATTATTATTATTTTAAATGAATTAAATTTAAAAATATTATACACGATTATTTATAAAAATTAGGGTTTTTATTTATAAAAAGGAGAGGTTTTGGTATGCAAGGGAAGAAAAAAATGGGATTTTTAATCGCTACTTTTATACAGAAGGGTAAAATGGTAATTTGTTACCATTCAGAGTTACCATTGAGAACAGTTATCAAACAACCAAATTTCATTTTGCACTCAACCATACAGAGCCTCTCAACCATTCTGGCCTCTCAACCATTCTGCACCAAATCATTCAGCAATTGCCAAACAGCCCCTTAGCTAGTCTGTGGCTCACACTCCAACTCAACTGAGAACATATGATGAGAATCATTCCAAAATTATATAAAAATATAATTACTAATGAATAAATAATGCAATCATATCTCCATCATTCTATCCCTATTCGAAAAGATTCGTCATCGAATCTACATCAATCCTAGCTCCAGCAACAACGCGTTCATTTCGTGGGAAAGCAAATTTATTTAACGCCTCTTGAAACTTGACTTAAAAAAATATCCTCAGTACGAAGTGTTGACATCTGATTTGGTCAACGTCACGTGTGCTGATCTGGACGAATGGATCGAAAGCCACGTAAAGATGAAAAGTATTGGATCACTAAATTCTATTAATGATCTTAATATGGAATAGAACCGAGTCGAATATATATTGGGTCGGTCTATATTGTTTGTGCTTGCTAATTACAAGTCTTATCTCTTCTCTTTTTCTCTCCTTTTCTATATCTCTCTTTTTCTCTCTCTATCAGCTTTAGGGGCTGCTTTGGGAAGAGGGAGGACAGAATGCACTGATCGTCCTGTCTGCCTGTTCCTCATGCTTCTAGCAGTACTTATCTGTTGCGGCCGACAATGGGGTCGGTCCTTGAGCTTCCCGTTATTCTGGTCGGTCTTGTTATAATTTTGATTGGGAGCGTATTTATCCTGGTTCTGCTCGGTCCTTCCGGTCCGGATATCGGGTCGGTCTTGATATCCCTGCCCGGTCCAGTCTTCAATGAGCCCGGGGAAAGATCGTGATGCGACCCCCACACGACACACTATGGTAACCGACACCGCTAGATGAATTCGTTCCCAGGATGTTTCCAAAATAAGCAAAATGGGGCTTTACTTCCAAACCTCTACGTGACACGCCGTAGCAACTCGGATGGGGTGGAATATGAATACTAACATGATTACACTTGATAAGTATATAAATCACACAAGGGATGTTTTGGAGACAAACTCAACAAAACAAGAAAGCACTCACAAAGGTTTGTTAATACAAACGCTCTCAAATTTCATAAAATCTTTGGTGTTCTCTTACAATGAAACTTCAAGGCTATTTATAGCCAAAATCTTTCACCTAACCCTAGTGTGAACAAAGAAACAACTAAGAAACCTACAAAATAGAAAAATCAACATTCAAAAATCCTAAAATCTGATACAAAGTCAGTCAACACATGTTTGGGGACAAAATATCAAAGACCAAGATTTTAAGGTGTGAAAACAAGGACAACAAGTCACCATAAATCCGATGCTGTCTGTTTTGTCATTTCTGAGCTCAAATGGATCCGAATTTGGTCCTATGGTCTTAACAAGATTTGTAGTTCTCTTTCTTAGATTTCCATAGACACCTGAATCACCTGAATCGGATTTCGGACGAGTAAGTTATGGCTAAAATACGAGACTGCTGCGTGTCAGTCTTACGCGCGGGAATTTGCATCCTTGTTTGTTTGTTCGTCTTTTCCGATCGTCTTCGACTTTAATATTACTCGACTCGATTATATACAATTCAAAATATAAAAATACAACTCAAGAAATACAATTCAAATTAAAATACACTAAGATAAAATAAACGAAAAACTTATTGTTCGACAACTTCGACACTACTCACGAATTTGTTGCCTTTGATAACATAGTTATTTTTAAACATATCAATGACAAGTGTCGATAAATTATTTTTGAACTTCTTTGATCGAGACCTCGTTATTGGTCCAGTCGGCATGCTCAAGTCCTCATCCGGGTTCTTCATAATATCTCAATTCACATCATTCCCCCGTTCCTCAAAAGGATTCGTCCTCGAATCTGAAATTTCAAAAGGACTTAAGTCAGCGACATTGAAAGTAGTGGAAACATTATACTCACCAGGTAGATCTACTTTATAGGCATTGTCGTTAATCCGCTCTAAGATCTGGAATGGTCCATCTCCCCTTGGCATCAGCTTCGATTTTCTTTGAATGGGAAATCGTTCTTTCCTCAAATGAACCCAAACCCAATCACCTGGTTCAAAGAGTACTTGTTTGCGTCCCTTGTTCTTCATTATTGCATTGTGTTCGTTGCGCTTCTCAATTTGTTCACGAACTTTGGCATGTAATTGCTTCACCATCTCCGCCTTTTTCTTGCCATCAAGGTTACTCCTGTCATCTATTGGAATAGGCAACAAGTCTAAAGGAGTTATTGGATTGAAACCATACACGATTTCAAATGGCGAAAATGTCGTAGTAGAATGTACGGTTCGATTATAGGCAAACTCGATAAACGGTAAAGATGTTTCCCAATTTTTCAAATTTTTGTTAACAATAGTTCGCAACAATTGACCAAGCGTTCGTTTAACAACCTCGGTTTGACCATCAGTTTGGGGATGACATGTTGTAGAATAAAGCAATTTCGTCCCCAATTTTGCCCATAAGACCCTCCAAAAATGACTCAAAAATTTGGTATCTCTATCGGATACGATGCTTTTGGGCATACCATGCAAACAAACAATTTCTTTGAAAAATAGATTAGCAATATGTGTGGCATCGTCCATTTTATGACATGCAAAGAAGTGTGCCATTTTGCTAAATCTATCAACTACAACAAAAATGAAATCACAACCGGATTTCGCCCTGGGTAATCCTAATACAAAGTCCATAGAAAGATCGACCCAAGGTTCGGAAGGTACCGGAAGTGGCATATACAAACCATGCGGTAACACTCGTAATTTTGCTTTCCTACAAACAATGCATGAATTTACAACTTTAAAAACATCATGTTTCATTTTTGGCCAAAAGAAATGTTCATGCAATATTTTGTAAGTTTTAACAATCCCAAAATGTCCCATTAGACCTCCACTATGTGCTTCTCTTACCAATAATTCCCGTGTTGAACAAAAAGGAATGCAAAGTTTATTTTCACGGAACAAGAATCTATTATCCCGATAAAATTTTTCTACTCCTTTTTTCTCGCAAGCGACATAAATATCATGGAAATCTTTATCCCCCTCATATGCTTCTTTCAATAAATAAAATCCCAAAAGTTTACAAGAAAGTGTATTGAGTAATACATACCTTCTTGACAAAGCGTCGGCGACAATATTTTCCTTACCTTGTTTGTATTTGATGATGTAAGGAAAGGATTCAATTTCTTCTAACCACTTGGCATGTCTCTTGCTCAATTTACCCTGTCCTTTGAGATGCTTTAAGGATTCATGATCGGTATGAATCACGAACTCCTTAGGCCATATGTAGTGTTGCCACGTACGTAGGGCTCGAACCAAAGCATACAATTCCTTGTTATAGGTCGGGTAATTCAATGTAGCTCCTCCAAGTTTCTCACTAAAATAGGCTATCGGCCTTTTTCCCTGCATTAATACTGCTCCTATTCCTACTCCTGAAGCATCACACTCAATTTCAAAAGTGTTAGAAAAATCAGGTAATGCTAAGACATGTGCGGTGCACAATTTATCTTTTCGAGTGTTAAATGCTTTTTCTTGTTCATTTCCCCAATTAAACTTAGCATGTTTTTTGACAAGTTCATTTAATGGGGCTGCAATTGTGCTAAAATCTTTTACAAAGCGTCGGTAAAACCCTGCTAGGCCATGAAAACTTCTTACCTCGGACGCGTTCGTCGGTCTAGGCCATTCTCGAATAGCCTTAACCTTTTCTTCATCAACTTTTATGCCATCAGCACTAACGACATATCCAAGAAAAATAACTTCATTCATGCAAAAAGTACATTTTTTAAGACTAGCATATAATTATTCCCTTCTCAAGGTAATTAAAGCTAATCTTAAATGTTCAACATGTTCTTCAACATTTTTGCTATAAATGAGTATATCATCAAAGTATACAACAACGAATTTTCCGATGTATGCACGTAAAACATGATTCATTAATCTCATAAAAGTAATTGGTGCGTTCGTTAGTCCAAAGAGCATTACCAACCATTCGTATAATCCGTATTTAGTTTTAAAAGCCGTTTTCCATTCATCTCCTTCTTTCATACGAATTTGGTGATATCCTTTCATTAGGTCAATTTTAGTGAAAACACATGAACCATGTAATTCATCTAACATATCATCTAACCTTGGAATAGGGTGTCGATACTTAACCGTGATATTGTTTACCGCTCGGCAATCGGTGCACATTCTCCACGTTCCATCTTTCTTTGGCACGACGATCACAAGAACGGCACAAGGACTTAGACTCTCCCGGATATATCCAAGACTTAACAACTCCTCGACTTGTCTTTGGATTTCATTGCTCTCTTCGGGGTTGTGTCGGTATGCCGGTCTATTTGGAATGACCGCTCTGGGCACAAAGTCTATTTGATGTTCAATCCCTCGGATTGGTGGCAACCCTGCAGGTAGTTCTTCAGGAAAAACATCAACAAATTCCTGCAATAAAGATTCAATAGAACTCGGAATTATCCGGTTCCCGGGGTTAGTAGTAGCGCAAACTTTTCGGAAAATAATCAAGTACATGGGTGCATTTTCTTTGATATCTTCTTCAAGTTCCTTTGCACTTACAAGCATGCATTTTCTCAAATTTTCTTTTTCTTTCTTTTTTTCATTTTTTTCATTTTTCTCGCTTTTTTCATTTTTTTCATTTTTCTCGCTTTTTTCATTTTTTTCATTTTTCTTTTCCTTTTCTTTTCTCGATTTTCCTTCAACTTCCTTTTCAAGACGAAGTTGATCTTTTTGTATTTGTACCTTAGTCATGGGAGCTAAGGTAATTTTCTTTCCGTCCTTCTCGAATGAGTAACGATTTTTCCTTCCGCTCAAAGTAGCATCTCGATCAAAATGCCATGGTCTTCCCAACAAGATATGGCAAGCATGCATCGGAACGACATCACATAGGATTTCGTCTTGATACCTTCCGATGGTGAGAGCCACAAGTACCTGTTTATTAACTCGAACTTCCCCACAATCATTTAGCCAATGTAAACGATACGGTTTAGGGTGTCTTCTTGTTGGAAGATCGAGTTCTTCCACTAGCATAGCGCTAATGACATTAGTGCAACTCCCGTTATCTATTATCACACTACAATTTTTATTTTTAATAAAACAACGTGTGTGAAATAGATTTTCTCTTTGTTCGTTAACTTCCTCCTCTTTTGCTTAAGAACTTAACACCCTCCGAACAACAAGTGCGGGTGCATACTCATACGTTTCATCATCACTCTCCACCTCTCTTGCTTCTTCTTCTTCTTCTTTTTCGCTTTCCGTTTCAATCTCCCCATCCCGAAGTACCATCACCTGTTTGTTGGTGCATTCGGATGCTATATGTACACGACCCTGGCACTAATAGCATTGGATGTCCCGATTTCTCCTTTGGGTGCTTTCGACGGGTTTCGGTTTCCCATCAAATTTTGGTTTGCTAGTACTCCCAACTTCAAACTTTCCTTTCAAGACACTCCCTTCTCTTTTATCAAAATTTTTAAATTTGCCTGAACTTACTTGAGAGTGTTGTTTCCAAGGAGTAGAGTATCCCGTGTAATAGTTGTTATTGTTCCCTCTTCGCAAGCTCCGCTCGATTTTTACCGCCGCATATACCTTGTCCTCGAATTCAACAAAGTGTTGTTGGTCAACTTATTTAGCTATATCGGCTCTCATCCCGTGTAAAAACCTCGCCATGGTGGCCTCTCTCGATTCTCGAACATTGGCCCGGATCATCAACATCTCCATTTCCTTTCGAAAATCTTCAATGTTTCTCGAGCCTTGTTTTAAAGATTGTAAGCGAGAAAATAGTTCCTTAAGATAGTAATTAGGAACAAATCTTTTCCGCATAACAACCTTTAATTCTTCCCAACCGCTAACCTGCCTCTCCCGACTCCTCCTTCTCTCCGTCACAAGTTGGTCCCACCAAATGCTTGCATATTCTGAAAATTCGGTTATTGCTAACCTCATTTTCTTCTCATCAGAATAGTTGTGGCAATCATAAATGGTCTCCAACTTCCTTTCCCAATCTAGATATGTGTCCGGATCACTTCTCCCTTCGAAAGATGGGATTTTCATTTTGATGTTTCCCATATTCCGATCCTCCTTGTCTCGGACATATCTTCCTCGCCTTCCTTCATACTCTCTCCTTCCTCCTCGTCCTCCTCGATGTACAAACCTCGGAGTTTCCTCCTCGGAATTCATTGAATCTTCATCATCATAGCCTCTAAATCGAATGGGTTCCGGTCCCCTTCGTATGGGCTCCTCTTCTCTACCCTTCGTGAGAGTAGCAATTGTTTCCTCTTGCTTATCTAGTCTTCCGACTATTTGAGCAAGTTGTTGTACAATATTTTGAAGGATAAGATTTTGCTCGTCTCTTTCGGTTCCTGACATTTTTTTTTTCTTTTCTTTTTTTCTTTTCTTTTTTTTTCTTTTTTTTTTTTTTTTTTTTTTTTTTTTTTCTTTTTTTTTTTTTTTTTTTTTTTTTTTTTTTTTTTTTTTTTTTTTTTTTTTTTTTTTTTTTTTTTTTTTTTTTTTTTTTTTTTTTTTTTTTCTTTTTACAAGAAAATTTCCTCACAAGATCCTCACGTGTATCGCTAGATCGCTCATACTCGCGTATCTCTCGTTTGGCTTTTTCTTAATTCCTCACAATTTTTTTTTTGCCTTTTTCCACACAACTTACAAGGTGATTTTAGGTGATTCAAATCAAGTTTCTTCTTGAAAGAACTCAAATCCCACGATCCCCCCAAAGATTGCGAATGACGATAAGACAAAAAAAAATGGAAAGATGGGAGCAAAAGATTTTGGAATAGTTTAGAATATGGAACGGAACGAAAAGTATGATAATTGTTTGATAAGATCGATCAAAATTCGTTCTTATCTTCTTCCTTGACATTTTTTTTTACTTTTTTTTTGGTAATGAAATGAATGGATTGATATTTGATATTCGATCCGCAAGCTTAAAATCACCAGACGCCCGAAGGCTAAGGAACAAGTTCTTCCCCTGGCCTCGGCTTGAAGAGTTATCAAAAACAATCAAAACCTTCACGACTTATAATTTTTTTTTAGTAATAAAATGAATGGATTGATAATTTATATTCGATCCGCAAGCTTAAAATCACCAGACGCCCGAAGGCTAAGGAACAAGTTCTTCCCCTGGCCTCGGCTTGAAGAGTTATCAAAAACAATCAAAACCTTCACCACTTATATATATACATATATATATTTGTGTGTGTGTGAAGAAGATGGAAGATTTAGAAGATAAAGGAAATAATAGGATGATAAGATAGGAAGACTATGGTAATGAAGGAAAATAGATGATACCACTTAGTTTTAGAATAACCGAGCTCCGAAGCCAACTGATGCGACCCCCACACGACACACTATGGTAACCGACACCGCTAGATGAATTCGTTCCCAGGATGTTTCCAAAATAAGCAAAATGAGGCTTTACTTCCAAACCTCTACGTGACACGCCGTAGCAACTCGGAAGGGGTGGAATATAAATACTAACAAGATTACACTTGATAAGTATATAAATCACACAAGGGATGTTTTGGAGACACACTCAACAAAACAAGAAAGCACTCACAAAGGTTTGTTAATACAAACACTCTCAAATTTCATAAAATCTTTGGTGTTCTCTTACAATGAAACTTCAAGGCTATTTATAGCCAAAATCTTACACCTAACTCTAGTGTGAACAAAGAAATAACTAAGAAACCTACAAAATAGAAAAATCAACATTCAAAGATCCTAAAATCTGATACAAAGCCAGTCAACACATGTTTAGGGGACAAAATATCAAAGACCAAGATTTTAAGGTGTGAAAACAAGGACAACAAGTCACCATAAATCTGATGCTGTCGGTTTTGTCATTTCTGAGCTCCAATGGATCCGAATTTGGTCCTATGGTCTGAACAAGATTTGTAGCTCTCTTTCTTAGCTTTCCATAGACACCTGAATCACCTGAATCTGATTTCGGACGAGTAAGTTATGGCCAAAATACGAGACTGCTGCGTGTCAGTCTTACGCGCGGGAATTTGCATCCTTGTTTGTTTGTTCGTCTTTTCCGATCGTCTTCGACTTTAATATTACTCGACTCGATTATATACAATTCAAAATATAAAAATACAACTCAAGAAATACAATTCAAATTAAAATACACCAAGATAAAATAAACGAAAAACTTATTGTTCGACAACTTCGACACTACTCACGAATTTGTTGTCTTTGATAACATAGTTATTTTTAAACATATCAATGACAAGTGTCGATAAATTATTTTTGAAATTCTTTGATTGATACCTCGTTATTGGTCCAGTCGGCATGCTCAAGTCCTCATCCGGGTTCTTCATAATATCTCGATTCACATCAGATCGGGTTCGTACCCGGTCCGGTTTCGGGCTCTGCTCGGCCGGTTCGGCTGGTTGGACCCTTCGGCTGCCTGGAGTGTTTACGTGGATGCCAAGGTGGATGGGCTATCAACAAGGGCCCCCGAGTCCAGGGCCGTGCGGGGTTGGCCGGGGCTGGGGTCGTTTCATATTGAGGCCGATCCGGCTTGTGGGAGGATGAGATCTCTCGAGGGGACGCCTCTTCGAGAGTCGCGTCGATTTGATTTCCGAGCCATTAGGTGTCATGATGAGGGAGACGCGTGGTGGAACGTGATTTGATGACGCGCCCACGCGCTTTTGATTTCTGCGACGGTTCAGTATGAATCGCCGCGCCACGCGCTGGGCATTTAATGCCTCTTCTTTCCCTTATAAATATAGAACTCCTCCTCCCTGATTCCTTCTTCCACCATTTTTGCTTCTGTTACTGAGAGAAGAGAGAGAAAATTTCCCGGCGTCCATTTTCTGATTCGATAGAGACTTTCTCGGTAAGCTCTTCTCCCTTTTTCTATTTTACGATGTCGGAGCGGAGGGATGCGACAGCGGAGGAGTTGACTGTGTCTCCGGACCGCACGGGAGTGGCGGATCTGTCAATGGGCGACGTCCCCGTCGACTGGAGTAACGAGGAGGAAGGCGGCGAGGTCGCGAGATCGCCGGATTCTGGAGATGCGGAGGTGATGGCGCCGTTGACGGGGGTTGGCGAGACTCCGGCCTGGATTCGGCCTCGGCCGTCTCCTTTCGTGGAAGCGGAGTGGGATTCGGCTTCGATTCGCAGCACTGTTACCGAAGAGCAGTTGGGGGCTTGGCGGGGGCGGTTTAAGATACCCGCTGCAGTGCGGATGTTTGTTTCGAATCTCGAGGAGAGGCCTCACACTCCGCCCGTCGGTTATACAGCGGTATACTACCGCTCCCTGCTGGCAGGGCTGAGGTTTCCGCTTCCGTTGGTTTTCTCCCGGTGGTTAAGGCAGTGGGGCCTTTGTATTGCCCAAGTTCACCCGAATTCCTGGGATCGGGTGGTGGGTCTTTTCATCCCTTTTCAGTCAACACGGCTGGACCGAGCCCAGCTTTGAGGAGTTCAACAGCCTCTTTCTATGGAGGTCGGTCGGCCGATCCGGTTCCGACTGGTTTTACCTGACAGCCCGGCATGCTATGCATAAGGAATTGGTGGATGTGCCGGAGACCATCCATAGTTGGAAGGAACAGTGGTTCTATGTAGGGGGGCCTTGGAGGAGCCCGACTGATGAGTGGGAGCCTGGTGTGATAGATGCCGAGCTTCGGGTCCCAGCACACTTTATCGCCAAAATGAGTAAGTGTCGTATTTTCTATTCTTGTTCCTTTCTTGTCTAACGCTCATCATTTATTTTATGTGCAGGGCGTATCCCGGCATCTAAGACATCTTCTGATTTCGACGAGCGGATAGAGAAGCTTCTGGATCTTCCCCCCGAGCAGAGGAAGTCGTACCTTCTGGCTACTGAAGAAAATCTCTGGGCGGCCGGGCTTCGATCCACTGATCCGAATATTATGTCTTCCTCAGGTAGCCCTTGCCTCTTTTTTTTTTTTTACATGTCTTCCTTTTCCAGTTCCTTGGGCCAAGGCTTCGTCCGGGCGGAAAGAGACACCCGCGCAGCGCGTGGCGAGGCTGGCTGCTGAGGCCGCCGAGCGGAGCGAGCGTGCTGGCAAGCGGAAGAGGTTAGAGGCCGAGCCTGAGGATAGTGCGACCAAGGCGGAGGGCTCGTCTGTTCCTGAAGTTGCTGCATCCGCCCCGAGCCCTGTCCGGGCGGGTTGTGCGACCGGTAAGGAGCCCGCAATTGACTTGGAGGGCCACTATCTCCCGGTTAATAAGGACCGGGAGGAACCTTGTGCCCAAATCAAGGGGCGACGACCGCGCTGGTTTTTGGACTACGTCCGGGCAGCCACCCCAACTGCTGAGATGCTCGATCGGGTCCCCCCGGCGGTGGTTGAGTCCAGCCACGTCCCTATTAGGGGCTGGACGCCTAAGATGGAGATGGTGACCAACGACATGGGTCCGGCCGAGCAGATCCAATTCGGGAATGCTCTGATTGGCCGTGCGTTGTGCACTTACATAAAGGCCACTGGGGAGCTGCTGGCCCTAGTCGAGAAGCACAAGAAGGCGGAGGCCGATCTCAAGGCCTTGCAGGAGGAGCATCATCTCTGCCCTTCGCTGATCAAGTCTCTGGAGGAGGAGATGACCTCCATGAAGGGTGAAATGGAGATCTTGGAAAGTCGGGCCCCCGAGGCCGATATTTGGAAAGAAAAGGCCGAGGAGATGACCACGACGGCCGAGCAGGCGCATAAACAATGGTTAGACATCAGGGCCAAGCACGAGGCTTATTTGAAAGAAACCAAGGCCCAAGTTGAAAGTCTGACCGAGCGAGTTAATACCTGCGAGGCTTCGGGTTATGCCAAGGGTCTTGCCGAAGGGGCGGAGGCCTTTAAGGAGACACCTGCATTCGAGGAGCTGATCAATCTGAATTACGTCTCCACCTACTATGAGATATTAGATCTTATGAAGGGAGGGAAGACCGTTCAGGAGATCGAGGCCTATATAGCCTCCCAGGCGACCGATCTGCATGTTGATATCCTTGGAGCCGATGAGCCAAAGGTCGCCGAGGTTGAAGATCCTGGGTTGGCTCCGCAAGGCGAAGGTGTGGGACAGTCCTTCCAGGCGGCCGGCCAGGAGGGTGGGGCCGAGTAGTTTCCTTAGATTTCGCTTCCTGCATGGCCTGCGTGCCAATCTTGCTTTTCTTTTGTTTTCTGTTTTCACAATATATACTTTGCAAAAATGCCTCAAGTGAATGAAATCTTCCTTGTAGCATCTGTTGCTGTTTTTTGAATGTTTGGGCCCAGTTGGTTGGGCTGTTGCCTTTTTATCATGTTCCTTACTAGTTGATTGCGCCGAGGCAAGCTCGGTCTTATAGTGCCGGATGAGCCGGTCTTATAAGGTGCCGAGAAAAGCTCGGTCTTATAGTGCCGGATGAGCCGGTCTTATGAGGTGCCGAGACAAGCTCGGTCTTATAGTGCCGGATGAGCCGGTCTTATGAGGTGCCGAGACGAGCTCGGTCTTATAGTGCCGGATGAGCCAGTCTTATGAGGTGCCGAGATGAGCTCGGTCTTATAGTGCCGGAGGAGCCGGTCTTATGAGGTGCCGAGATGAGCTCGGTCTTATAGTGTCGGAAGAGCCGGTCTTATGAGGTGCCGAGACGAGCTCGGTCTTATAGTGCCGGATGAGCCGGTCTTATGAGGTGCCGAGATGAGCTCGGTCTTATAGTGCCGGAGGAGCCGGTCTTATGAGATGCCGAGACGAGCTCGGTCTTATAGTGCCGGAGGAGCCGGTCTTATGAGGTGCCGAGACGAGCTCGATCTTATAGTGCCAGAAGAGCCGGTCTTATGAGGTTCCGAGATGAGCTCGGTCTTATAGTGCCGGAAGAGCCGGTCTTATGAGGTGCCAGGATGAGCTCGGTCTGCCGGATGAGCCGGTCTTATGAGGTGCCGCGATGAGCTCGGTCTTATAGTGCCGGAGGAACCGGTCTTATGAGATGCCGAGACGAGCTCGGTCTTATAGTGCCGGAGGAGCCGGTCTTATGAGGTGCCGAGACGAGCTCGGTCTTATAGTGCCGGAAGAGCCGGTCTTATGAGGTGCCGAGACGAGCTCGGTCTTATAGTGCTAGAGGATCCGGTCTTATGAGGTGCCGAGACGAGCTCGGTCTTATAGTGCCGGAAGAGCCGGTCTTATGAGATGTCGAGACGAGCTCGATCTTATAGTGCCGGAGGAGCCGGTCTTATGAGGTGCACCAATATTAAAAAATGGAATAGCGTCAAATTTTATTGATAATATCTCTTTAAATGCATAACATTCCATGGGTAAGTTAATCTCTGGCCATTCAGCCGGTAGGCTCCATTCTGAAGGACTTCGCTAACTTTATAAGGTCCTTCCCATTTGGGCTTAAGTGGTCCGGGATCCGGCCCCAGTACCCATTTAAGAACGAGGTCTCCGACCTGGAAACTCCTAGGGTGAACCTTGGAGTTGTAATATTTTTCGCTCTTTCTTTTGTAGACGGCATTCCGCATTTCTGCCCTGGCCCGTTTTTCGGCAAGGAGGTCTAGGTTTACTTGGAGGGCCAAATCGTTATCTTGCTCTTCAAAATGGGCTATTCGGTAAGTAGGCGCTCCGATTTCAATCGGGATGACGACTTCAGAGCCGAAAGCCAAGGAGAAAGGCGTTTCTCCGGTGGCGGATCGATGCATTGTTCTGTAAGCCCATAAGGTTCCGGGGAGTTCCTCGGGCCAGGAACCTTTGAGTTCTTCGAGGCATGTCTTGAGATACTACTTTAGGATTTTGTTGACCGCCTCGACCTGCCCATTGGATTGCGGATAGTATGGTGTGGAGAAGTTATTTCGTATTTAGAGGCCGTCGCAGAAGGCCCGAAACTTCTTATCGTCAAATTGCTTTGCATTATCAGAGACAATAGATTGAGGGATCCCAAACCGGCAGATGAGTGACCTCCATAGAAAATCAACT
This sequence comes from Orobanche coerulescens, assembly GCA_033398695.1. NCBI lineage: Eukaryota > Viridiplantae > Streptophyta > Magnoliopsida > Lamiales > Orobanchaceae > Orobanche > Orobanche coerulescens. The sequence goes on from CM065817.1 coordinate 137,329,264, forward strand.
ATTTTCTGCTCGTTTATCCGCGCCATAGGCTCGGCCTCTGCCCGTTTTGTAAAATAATCGACAGCGACGATGGCGTATTGTACTCCTCCCCGTCCTTTAGGTATGGGGCCGATCAAGTCGATCCCCCATTTGGCGAATGGCCACGGGCAATATATGGAAGTGAGGGTTTCCGGCGGGGATCGGATCTACGGAGCGAAAATTTGGCACCGGACGCCCTTCCGTACGAGCGTGATGGCATCTTTTTTAAGATTTGGCCAATAACATCCTTGTCGGATCAATTTATAGGCCAATGCTTGGCCGCCGGAGTGATTACCGCATATACCCTCGTGCACCTCTCTGAGGGCATATTCTGCTTCTGATTCGGACAGGCATTTCAGCAATGGAACCGAATATCCTCTTTTGTACAAGGTTCCATCCGCGATGGTGAACCGGGAGGACTGAGTTCGTAATGATCTCGCTTGGGCTCGGTCCTCGGGTAAAATGCCGCTTTGAAGATATTGGATTATAGGCTGCATCCATCCTTGTGATTCTGATTGTTCAGCTGCCCGGACTTCGGCCATTTCCAGGGCTGAAGAGGCATGATACCCTATGCTGACCTCGTCCATATATTCGGCTCCGGAGCTGGATGCGAGTTTGGCCAAGGAGTCGGCTTGGATGTTCTTGGGGATGTGTAGTTTTCCGAAAATCTTACGGCCGGGCCCGTGCCAGGCTGAGGTACTTAACCAATTCGGGTTCCTTGGTTTCGTGTTCGCCGTTGATTTGGTTTACCACTAATTGAGAATCACTCAAGATGGTGAGGCGGGCAAGACCGAGGGAGGTCGCCATTTCTAGACCGGCCAAGAGAGCTTCATATTCTGCCTCATTGTTAGTGGTCGGAAAACCTAAGCGAATAGTCGATCAGAACAGATGTTGGTCGGGACTGACGAGGACTATTCCCGCACCTGACCGGTCGGCGGTTGAGGATCCATCTACATAGAGTGACCATTCTTCTGATCGGTTATCCTCTTGTGCGATTGCTGGTGTGAACTCTGCAAGGAAGTCCGCCAGGGCTTGTCCCTTCATGGCAGTGCACGATTAATAAGTTATGTTAAACTGTCCCAGTTTGACGGCCCATCTGATCATCTAGCCGGATACGTCAGGTCGGTGCATGACCTGCTTTAAAGGGTAGTTTGTTACGACTACCTGATGTTCCAGAGGGCAAGTCTTGACTTTCGGGGGGCTAGTAGGTGTATAGACCAGCTTTCTCCACCGGGGCGTATCTGAGCTCGGCATCGGATAGACCTGATGTCGAACCGCATTTTTTGCTTAAGCGAAGGCGGTGCAGATTGCAGTGTCAGATATCGTGAGATACGGGCGGAGGGTTCTCCTAGGGCCGGTAGTTGCAAGGTTGGTGCTTCTGCTAAGACCTCCTTGGTAATTTTGTCGGTCGGACCCCTTTTTCCTTAGCTTCTTAATAATCGACGAAAGAGTGCCTTTGTTTATTTCAGTTTTACTAACATGTTTCACTTTCCGCTGTGTTGTTACCCAAAATATTATCTGGAGATAGTATTGCTGGAACGATCGAGTAACAAACAAAATGCGAGAACACTTCCGTGGGAAAATGGATAACACAAGATTTGCCGGGGTTGTTAGTCCCGGGCTTGAATGCTCTCGCGAGATGTTATTAATAAATATACTGTCGAGTACAAATATTAATGTTAGAATCTAATACAATGAGTGTAAAAGCTTCTAATTATCTAGGCTTTAGAGCGCGTAGATTGCCGGAAGAACCAGATGGATGAATCTGTGAGTTCTTGCTTGGAATTTATGATGAATGTGTGTGAATGTCACTATGAATATGTTAGTGCTTGCCAAAAGAGCCTTTTGTTCTCTCTTTGGTGTGTATTTTTGCACTTAATTCGTGGTAGAATCCGTTTTTTGGCCGCAACAGTGAGTTCTCTATTTATAGGGGACTAAGTAGTTGGGATCCCTCAGGCGATCGCGGGCGATCGCCGTTTTCTATATTAAAATAAACGGCCGATCGTCCCGTCACGTGGGCCTGTTCCCTTGAGGTCCGAGGTTGCGGTTGGAGGCCACTGGGTGAACCAATGGGAAGCCCGACGCGTCGCGAGTCGCCGTCCGAGGAGGGTCCACTTCGTACCTTTCGGCGGCCTTGTCGGTAGGTGCGGTAGGTGACAGTGGGGTCAATGATCCTTTTGTTGGTATCCTATGAAGATCCGCGGGTGGGCCATCGTCCAAGATTCGGTCTTGACGACTTTGACGGATCTTTGGATCCCCACGTGGCATGAGACGATCGCCTCGATCCGTTAGACAAAGACGATCGCTGGTATCAAAAGACGATCGCCGGTTACCAAAAGACGATCGCTATATTATGCCGGACTTTAGGTGTTCGTCCGAGTTTGGCTTCTATGGTTGACTTTTCGGGAGGTCGCCGATCGCCTATCGTGGCGAATTAATCGTCGCACAACAATTGCCCCACTCGCCTTGATGTTGAAAACACGGGGTGAGGTGGCACTGTTGGCGATCGCCGATGTTTAGACGACCACCGATCTGAATTCAAATATGGACGACCTTATTTCGCGTCGGGAGCGGCGGGAAAAGAAGGCGGGCCTTTCACAAGCGGCCGACACGCGTCGTGCCGCTGCTTGGGGAATCCGACGGTTTGTCGACCGCTACCGGCATGCCCTCGAAAAGACGCGTATGCGGGATTCGAGGGCCGCATTTAATGCGTCCCCACGTGACGGTTCCGATTCGGTCCCGAGGTTTCTCCTTTTGCACTTAGCCCTCGTTCCCATCTATAAAAGGGAGGGCTTCTTCTCCTTCACTTTTACGCGCCCTTAGCATCCATAGCCGAATTTCTGCAAATTTCTCGAGCCTTTGAGTGCCGATCTTCTTCTTTTTCCTAGGTAAGATTAAATTTAACCTTCTCCTTATCTTTACTTTCCAATATGTCGGGAGGATCGAAAACCTTCGAGACCGGAAGTCCTTCCGCTGCCGCCGCGTTGCCTGAACGGGAGGAGGTTCCGTTAGAGTGGATATGGAGACGGCATTGAAGCTATTCGAGCGGGATTGCACCAAGAACTCGAAAACTTTTCAACGAGGCCGAGGTGGCGAGGACGGAGGAGACGGCGGAGGCGGGGGTTCGCCGGTGGATGAAGACGATCCAGTGCGGGAGGCACAGGAAAGAGAGAGCGATTCGGCCCCTCCTATGTGGCTTTTGCTCGATGATGGAAACGATCACTGACCTTGCCCGAATTCGATTTCGAGGCCTACTCCGCCGCTCACCCTTACAAACATGTGAATCGGACGGTCTTTCAGCCGCCGTCCGTCTCCGTGGACTCTCGGCCGATCCGAGTACGGCGACCAAGAATGACTCCGAGCTACTGGAGGGCCAAATATCACATCCTCCGACGTTTCCCTTCACGTGCCTTTGGAGAACGAGCGCGCGACCAACCGCCTGTGATATGGTCGCCACAACGAGATGATTATGGAGGCGGGTCTGCGATTCCGTTGCCACTCGCCGTCTCCTATTTGCCGATCGCTGGAATTTGGCGCCTCTTCAATCGACGCCGAATGCTTGGTCATAGATCATCCGCACGCTGACCTTGTTTGGCGGTCACCGGTTATTTCGTCACCTTAGCGCTACTGGAGATGAATTATTTGTTTAAATCGTCACAGAAAGGGACGATCGGCGGTTATCATATCCAGGCCGACTCGGGAGAGTGGTTCTTGGCGTGCCGAATAAGACCAAGGGCGACTGGCAAAATGGTGTTGGGTCGGGCGGGCATGGCGATCGGCGTTGAGTGAAGGGTCAATGAAGAGTTGGAGATTCCCACTATTTTCCTAGGAGAGGAATCCGAGTAAGGATTTAAACTCTCCTTTGATTGAGCTTGTCTTGACTGATCTAATTTCGTTTTCTTTTGCGGGACCTCTCGTACAATGACACCGACCTCCCATTTGATTTCTTGATCGTTTGGGAGCGTATTCGTGCGTGCCGAACTCCTTTATTGACGCTCGATCGCTTGGTCAAGCTCATCGGTTGGGGGCTCGTTTGTTTTGCTACCCTCGTCACTTGAAAGTTCCAGGTATGAGGTTAAATGGTGTTTCCTTTCTTTGACGATCGTCTCCAAGATGTTTTATTTTATCTAACTTGTTTGCACCTTTTCTTTGACAGAGGCTTATTTTCCCCGAATCGCCGAACCTCCGCCAGAGATAGCTATGTCGGACTTGGGAGTTCTTGGTCGCCTTAATTTGGGCAAGCGGTGAGTCGCGTTCTGCGACGACGTCTCACCCTGCCCCGGTGACGAGACCCGCCGAGGCGCCGGCCGCCAAGCCGGTGGTCGAGGGAGAGGAATAGCTCAAACGCCGCAAGAGGCGAGGTCGAGTCCCCGTCGATCTCTCGAGGCGACGACGGTTCTTGAGCCTCCGGTCGCCGCGGCTCCTATCTCCGCCATCCCGATTATGGAGCGATCGGCGCCAAGCCCACGGTCACCGGACTCCGGTCATCCGGCGGCTCGGCGAAGAAGATGGCGATCGCCGATGCGGAGACACCCGGCAAGCCTTTTTCGGACGCGACCCCGAGCCGGTTAATAGGTAAGAGTGGGTCAAAAATTTTTCTGAGTTAGGCATTCCGAGCATGGTATGGGCTAACTCCTTGATTTCCTTGGTTTGCGCTGCAGGTTCGCCTCGCCGACCGGACGCCGCCCCATGGTGCCGGATTTCTGTCGAGCAAGGCTCCACAAGGTTCTCGAAGTCCTCGCCACGCTCGCGAGCAATCACTTCCGCCCAAGGCTTGGACGACCGACCTTGACGCGATCGCTCGTCGGCGATCTGGAGATGCCATGCAGCGACCGTTGCCCTGGCTCTTCAGCGGCGACGATGGCCGTCCAAGCCGCTCGGGATTTTGAGGGGCGACCCTCCACCGCTCATCTCCATCGCGAGCTCGAGACCGCCTGAATGTAAATATCGAGGATGCCAACCGGATCCGGCCGATGGAGAAAGAGTATGAGGAGACCGCCAAGCGGGCTAAGCAGACGTGGATCGATTGAAGCAGAACCGAGTCGCTCCAAGGAAGCCGCCGATCGATCCTGTAATAAGGAGAAGGAGACTCGCGAAGCTCGAGGCTTCGCAGGAGGAGGCGACCGGTTGAAGGTCATGCGGTGGATCGGCCTGGGTGAGCCGGAGGCGGCGAAGAGAGAGCCGGAGAAGGCCGGGCGAGAATGTTGCCAAGGCGGCCGAATCAAGTGAGGTCGAGAAGACGGCGGCGGATCTGAAAGGGCAGCTGAAGGCGATCGAGGTCGATCCCTACCTTAACGTCGGGCACGTCGGCGAGTTCGCTTACTATTTGGCCTATGCTGACGCTGTCCGAGTTGCTAAAAAGGCAGGGGTCGAGTCCGGTCCCCTGATGGAAAGCTTCAGATCCTATGTCTCCAAGCATCCACTGCATCCACATTCTCTCGCCGATCTCTGACTTGGTTGACCTCGGGATTGACTTGAGTTGGTATACCGGCAAACTCATTCATCCCGAGGCCGATGGGGGTGCCCAAGCCGATCCGCAACCCGAGGGCGAAGACCAGCAGGCGGGGCTTTGAGAGGCTTTTTGTTTTTCCTCCGTAACTTGTACTTTTTGTTGTAAGGCCTTCGGGCTTCTAAATGTATGAAGCTTGTGTTTATGAATAAAATACTCCTTTTCTCATTCCACGTACTGCCTCATATGCGATCGCCTTTGACTGTTTGTGTGCAATTTTTACGAGTACGCGTATATTTGCTTTCGATTTTTTGTTCGTCCGGCCGATTGTCTGAGTGTTGAAAGTATTGACATGTTATGAATTGGAATTCTTACTTGTAATTTTCGTCGGACGACCTCGATCGCTCTGCATGTTTTTTAGCGAAGCCGATCGAGTATGGTTCCTCTTTGTTCGATCGTATCCGAGATTAGCTCGACCTATCCTTGCCCCCTTGTCTTTGTTCACTTATAGTAAGTAAGGAAACAAAGACTAGTCTATCTGGCGAGCTATCTTCATTTTGCCGATTCTGAAGAGTAATGTGTGGTTGCGGTGTTCGATGGACCGATCTCCCCAATCGTGTCTTCGTGTGCGCGGGATATTTAGTATCCTGCGACTCACTTTTGTGAGGGTCCTCCGTTAGCTACGCCGCCTTGTGTTAAAACGAAAGGCGGGCGATCTCGGTCTGGAGGAGTCCTTGCGCGGAGTGTTGTCGGCTTATTCGACACCACGTCCGCGGCTTGTCACTGTTTCCACCTCGGCCCGCCATGAAGATGGCGATCCTCGACGGTGTACGTTGAGACGGGGTAACGGCACGTCGCATTGTTCGGGTTCACCATGTTAGATGATGTACCTTGAGAACGTGCGATCGCGCCATCGATTTATTTTGGAGGGTCCTTCGCCACGTCGGCCTCGTATTTAAACGAAGGGCGGACGATCTCAGCCAAAGGAACCTTGCATGGGCGAAGCCGTCGGTTCCATCGACCTCCGTGACCATGGTCGCAATAATTTTACCTAGGATCGTCGTGATCGGCAATCGTCGGTGATATGCGATGCACAGTGGGGCGATCGCCATAACAGATGGGATAACAAAAATCTCATTATATTCCTTGTACATCATTGAAATTGAATACAAATTTATCACCGATAGTATTTTTTCGGATGCACGGCGTTCAGGTATTGGTCCGAGTACCGCCAGATGTTCCAACAGAGGCTCCTTTAGTTAACCATCTGGATACTCCGAAAGGTCCTTCCTTTGGACCAAAGACGCCCGTATGGGTTTGGATTTTCTTGAGGACGAGATCGCCCACTTGAAATCTTCTCTCTCGACCTTTGAATTGAAGAACTTCTCGGCTCTCCTTTTGTGGATTGTGTTCTTCATTTCGAGGTCACCGCCTTTCTTCAAGCATGTCTAGGTCGATTCGCCGGCTACATCGTTGTCGGTCGTCATCTCCTGTGCGGTTCGATGGCCGAGGACGGCGATCTCCGAAGGAATCACCGCTTCGTTCAAGGTAAGGGCGAACGGGTTTCACGGCCAATTGCGGGTCGCCGCTCGGTAGGACCATAAAACGCCCGGGAGCTCGCCGCCCATCTTCCTTGCTGGATTCGAGTCATGCTTTGATCGTGTGTTTGAGGATCTTATTCACCGCTCTACTCGCCTGCTCGTCCGAGGGTGATAGGCGCCGAGAATAACCTTTTGACTCCCCACTTTTCGCTGCACCGCATGACTTCTAAGCCGTCGAATTGTTTCCGTTGTCGGAGATGATGGCACAGGGCAAACCGAATCGGCATATTATGTTTTTCCATATAAACTTGATCACTTGCTCTTGCCGATCTTATTGAGCGGTTCGGCCTCACCATTTGGTGAAATAATCGACCCAACGATGGCGAACTTACATTGGAGCCGCTTTCGGTAAGGGACCTATAAGGTCGATGCCCCATTGCGCAAATGGCCAAGGGCTATACATGGAGGTGAGCCGTCGGTGATAGTTTAATGTTGGGGCCCATTATCTCGACATCTATGACAAGATCTCGGCATAAGCGATCGCATCTTTCCGAAGTGATGGGCCGTAAAAATCCTTGTCTGTCGTCTTATGGAGGAGGGCTCGCCGCCGCGTGGTTCCCACAAATCCCGTCATGGATTTCGGCTAAAACGAGCCGACCTTCCTCCTGTAATACACTTGAGGAGGAAGGTGAAGGCTCGCTTGTAAAGCCGATCGTCCAATAGGGTATACCCGGTCGCACGGCCGAGTTGGCGAGCTTTAACACGGCCGTCGAGGACCGCCTGCCTTTTAAGTATTTGATGAATGGAGTCATCCAATTCTCTTCGGCGATGGCGACCGTGGTAACCAAATTCTGTCGATCGCCGGCCTTGCCGACTTTGTGATTTGGATGTTGGAGAAGTGGTGCCCCATCCGATGATGCTAGTTTGGAAAGTGCATCGGCACAGGAGTTGTGCTCTCTGGACTTGCTCGATTAGTACTTCTTCAAATTTTGTGCACATTTCGGCGACCGGCTCTTGGTATTTGACCATCCGTCGCCGCGTGCCTCATATTCCCCCTTGACTTGGTTCACGACCAAAAGGGAGTCCATGTAGATATGGAGGCGTCGAACATCTAGGGCGAGGGCTAGATCAAGCCCGCCTACCGAGCTTCGTATTCGGCTTCATTGTTGGTCGCACGAAACCGAAACGCACGGCATTTGTGAAACTCGACCGTCTGGGCTAATGAGGACAATCCCCGCCTCGCTCTCGCATTGGTCGCCGAGCCATCCACGTATAATTTCAGCAGGTCGGCCGACTGGCCTGACCGTGAGGGAACGTTAATTCCACCACGAAGTCCGCGAGCTTGGCCTTTGATCGCCGTGCGAGGAGCGTAAGTGATACCGTATTGTGCGATCTCCGGCGACCACTTGAGGAGTCGCCCGTTGGTGTCCTACGGTGCAGGACTTGTCTTAGAGGTAGAGTGGTTAGGACCTCCACCGGTGATCGAAGAAGTAAGCTCTCGGTTCGTACACTCATGACAAGGGCATAGGCGATCTTCTCCAATGGTGTGTAACGTGTCTCGGCCGTGGAGCGCCTGGCTAACATAGTAGATCGGCAAGTGGGCTTGCCCTCTCCGCCGCACTGTAACGGCACTCGGCGACCTCCGAGGCCGCTAAGTAAAGGAATAATTTTTCACCGGATCGGCTTTGCCAGATCCGGGGTTGGATAGATATTCCTTTATTTTGGCGAATGCTATCCGGCTTTCTTTCGTCCATGCGAACTTCTTGTTCTTGATGGTCGCGAAGAAAGGCTTGCTTTTATCCGAGCCGTGATATGAAACGGTTGAGGGCGGCTAGACACTGTGAGGCGTTGCACTGCTTGATGTTTCGCGGTTCCTGCATGTCAAGGATCGCTCGTATCTTGGCGGGTTCGCCTCGATCCCCTTTGGCTCACTATGTGCCCCAAGAACTTCCCTGAGCCCACCCCGAAGTTGCATTTCTTGGGGTTCACTTCATGTTAAACTTCTCAAGGATGGCGAACGCCTCGGCAAGATCGTTGAGGTGATCTTCCTTCTTGAGGCTTTTGACCACGATATCGTCAATGTAGACCTCCATGGTCTTGCCGATCCGATCGGCGAACATCCCGCTGACTAATCGCCGGTAGGTCGCCCTCGCGTTTTCAAGCCGAACGGCATTCTCACCCAAAAGTATATGTCTTTTTCTCGTGGAAAGATGTGTGTTTTATGTCTTCCTCCGCCATTGGGATTTGATGATATCCGCGAAGGCATCCATAAACGACATCATTTCGCAACTGCCGTGCTATCGACCGGATGATCGATATGAGGCATTGGGAAGTGATCTTTTGGACATGCCGCGTTGAGGTCGGTGAAGTCTATGCATAATCTCCAGGAGCGATCGGCTTTTGACGAGCACCGCGTTGGCGACCCACCGTGGTTCGTCGCCTGCTACTCCGATCACCGCTGTTGCCGAGTAACTTCGGACTTCTATGTCGAGCGCCGCGTATTTCTCGACCGAACTTCCTACGCTCGTGAACAGGTTTCATTGCCTTGGCCGATCTTCGAGATAATGGCAGCGTGTTCGACTTATGCCAACCATATCTTGATGCGACTGTGCAAAGACACCGATGTTCTTACGTAGCAAGTTGATCGATCTCCCTTTAATTCGCGGTCGATGCTCGCGCCGACCGTACCTCCCGCTCGATGATCCGGATCCATCGTAATGCTTTCCAACTCTTCGACAGAACGGCCGCCTCGTTTGGTACGATCTCCGGACTCGGTCCTTGGATCGATGTCGAGACTTGGCTCAAAACCGATCCTTGGCTCGATGTCGTCCGTCGATCGATGAGAGATGGCGTCCCCGAGTCGGGTTGGTACGAAGTCTCGTGCTCGTCGATCTCCATGGGTTGATCGTCGGTCGCTTCAATGTTACATACAAGACGGGAAGTATTGAAAGGATTAACAACATAGGAGTAACTCAAACATCTCTTTGCCATTAGCCGATCTCCTTTTACAAGACCGACCGTCCCATCGGCGGTGGGAATTTGATACAAGAAAGAAAGATGAGGCGACCGCCTCAAAGGTTTCTAAAAAGGGGCGACCTAGGAACCCATTATAGATGCTGGGCCTATCTATGATTACAAAGCTTAGGTTCCTAGTAATCCTAACCTTGGGATCATAAAAACATATTAGCTCGACGGAGAGCTTGATCCTCCCGTAGGCTCGATCGTGTTGTCGCGAACCCTTGGAGCACGGTGTCGAAAGGCTTGATGAATTTGATCAGGTTACCGAGTTGGTCTAGGGCGGATTTGAATATGATGTTGCAAAAACTCCCATTGTCGACCAACACGCGATCGACCGTCTTCCCAAGGATGCAAGCGGAGATCACTAGTGCATCCTCCTTGGGACATTGCACTCCTTCCCTGTCCTTGTTGGAAAAGGTGATGAGCGCGTCTCTAGAGATGGTCGGCTCCGGAGGTACTACAACATGGACTTCGGCGAAGGCCCTCAGTTCGGCTTTTCGCTTCCTGTTTGACAGGTGGAAACCGGGAAAGGCCCCGAGGCTCCCACCTCCTGCTTGGAGCATGTTGATCCGACCGCCAGGTTGATCGGAGGGATCGACTCATCAGTACTCGGCTCATGCTCGATCTGGCGATCGGATTGGGAGGAATTCTCTCGCTCGGTCGGCGTTCGCGCCCTCCGGCTCTTTCCGTCTGGTTACGGCTTGGTGATCAAATTATCGGTTGCCTTCCTCAAACAATCGCGGAGCTGCGAGGAGGTCGCGGCATTAGCTAGTGTTGTGGCGGGACTCTTATGATAGGCACAGAATTTGTGCGGTCTAGATGACCGTGGTCCCTTATCGGCTTTGGCTTGAAAGCCACTCGCGACCCTTGATCGCGTTGAAGATGTGGGCCGAGATAAGTTGAGGTTGTGAAGAAGGTGGACCTCTACATCCTCGAAGGCTTTGAACTCGCCAGCGGCTTGGCGACCGCCTTTCTGGGCTTGGCGACCGTCTTCTTCTGGACATGGGAAGGTGCTTTCCCTTCTTGGTATCCCTCGTCCGGGCGGAGTGAGAGCATCTTCGCCCGGCCGATAATCGGCGGCTCGACGCGCAACGTATAGGTCGGTGGAAAATCTTTTGTGAGGTGCACGAACATGGGCGATCGTCCGTGGAATCCGTTCAGATCGCGTGGTGAGCGATCTCGTCGGCCGACGGGCTCACCGGTGAGGACTATCTCGTCCACCCGGTCGATATAATCCTCATCCGATTCATCCTTCCCCTGCCTGATTTTCATCATGCGGTGGGGACCTTCCGGGCGAGCGACTTTGGCGGCGAAGTATGACGTGAAGTCATTCGCCAGCTTCTCAAAGCAATTGATTGAGCGAGATGGTAGCGAGATGTACCACCTGTGGGCGAGATCGCCCAGAGTTAGCGGGAACATACGACATTTTGTCGCATCCGAAGCTCCGCATCCAGTCATGTAGATCCGGAATTTGCTTAAGTGGGTTCCCGGATCCGTTCTCCTCGCATGCAGGTGTTTGTGGGGATTGATCGTTGATTGGATCGAGCGATCTCGATCTGGACCGCGAGTGGCTCATTTAGCCTGGGCCGATCGGTCTCCAGGCGTTCGCACCAATTTCTACGAGCGTCTACATCTCGCCGAGCAGGCGTTGCATAGCGGCCATCGCTGTCGCCTGATCGCCGCCGATTGGCTCTCAGACTGCGAACCAAGGCGATCGTGTACTGATCCCCTAGCTCCGTGGTGAATGACGATCTCCCTGCCAGAGGGTTCCCTTCTTGGGCGAGCAGGGGCTCGTTGCCCGGTCTGTCTCTTGGGAGTCGGATACGCCGAACTCCTGGTAAAGGATTCAGATATCGATGTCTCCCTACTGGGGCCTGAGTGCCCCGGTCGCCATGAGGGATCGCTCCCTAGGCGGCTGAAGACGGAATCGTCCCGCCTTACGAGAGCCTTCTCCAGCGGCTCGGGGCTTTCTGTCGATTTCTCAACATAGATCCCCTTGAGCTTCCGTTTGCTTGCCCGGCGGTTAGCTGACGGGGTGATGGTAGGCGTATCGCGGGCCCTCTGCCGTTCCCTGAGGATGGCTATAGCCTCCTCAATCTGTTCCGATGTCTGGAACTGGTCGAGTGAGAGGCTAGAACCGTCCCTCGGGGGCGGGAGCGAGAGCCTAGCGTCGCCACGTTCGCCCTCCGCCGTGGGCTGGGACTCGGTCCTCGCCGGAATAAGATTTCCGGCAGATCTCAGGGTGGCCCTCTTGGAGGTTGTTGCTGATGTCATTTTCTGATGGTCTTTCTATTGAAGAACAGTGAGTGTTTCTTCAAGTATATGTCCGGAGAACAGTGAGTGTTCTTCGAGACGGTAGGAAAAAATGAAGGTTTAGATCAGCCCTTCTTCTAGCGCCAATTGTTGTTACCCAAAATATTATCTGGAGATAGTATTGCTGGAACGATCGAGTAACAAACAAAATGCGAGAACACTTCCGTGGGAAAATGGATAACACAAGATTTGCCGGGGTTGTTAGTCCCGGGCTTGAATGCTCTCGCGAGATGTTATTAATAAATATACTGTCGAGTACAAATATTAATGTTAGAATCTAATACAATGAGTGTAAAAGCTTCTAGTTATCTAGGCTTTAGAGCGCGTAGATTGCCGGAAGAACCAGATGGATGAATCTGTGAGTTCTTGCTTGGAATTTATGATGAATGTGTGTGAATGTCACTATGAATATGTTAGTGCTTGCCAAAAGAGCCTTTTGTTCTCTCTTTGGCGTGTATTTTTGCACTTAATTCGTGGTAGAATCCGTTTTTGGCCGCAGCAGTGAGTTCTCTATTTATAGGGGACTAAGTAGTTGGGATCCTCAGCGATCGCGGGCGATCGCCGTTTCTATATTAAAATAAACGGCCGATCGTCCGTCACGTGGGCCTGTTCCCTTGAGGTCCGAGGTTGCGCTTGGAGGCCACCGGGTGAACGATGGGAAGCCGGCCAGCGTCGCGAGTCATTTGTCCGAGGAGGGTCCACTTCGTACCTTTCGGCGGCCTTGTCGGTAGGTGCGGTAGGTGACAGGCTGGGGTCAATGATCCTTTTTGTTGGTATCCTATGAAGATCCGCGGGTGGGCCATCGTCCAAGATTCGGTCTTCGACGACTTTGACGGATGCTGGATCCCCACGTGGCATGAGACGATCGCCTCTGATCCGTTAGACAAAGACGATCGCCAGGTATCAAAAGACGATCGTTGGTTACCAAAAGACGATCGCTATATTATGCCGGACTTTAGGTGTTCGTCCGGAGTTTGGCTTCTATGGTTGACTTTTCAGGGAGGTCGCCGATCGCCTATCGTGGCGAATTAATCGTCGCACAACACGCTGTTTTTTCATCACTTCGAATTTCAAGTTTTACTGTCGGCATCGTAATGGCCGCTGTTCGGGCGCTTATGCAGTAAACCCGTTAGGTTCAGATGACTCCATCTGATTTTAGCCTAATCTTCGCTGAATAGCGGCTTGAGTTCGTTGATGACGTTTATTCTTGACTGCACCCTAACAGACTACTTTTTCCAGATTACCAGGATCTTTATGAGGATCTGGTGGGAGTTCCGAAAGCTCTTGCAGATATTGTGGAGTCATCGGCGGTTGCGGTGTATGTTGATTGCAACTTTAATTTGAAGGATACCAGGGGATTCTTTAGAAACTTTCTAGAGCCTTGAACTACTCTCGATATTCCCCAGAGTTACGACCTTCAAAAGGTGAGTCGAGTCAAGCAGGAACTCACGATTACAATGGTTCCTGTGCTTTCAACTCACAATTACAATTATTCCTATGCTTTCATATCACCACTTATTGGTGAGGGTGGTCATTCCCGGATGAAGGCAGGGTATGCCTAAGCGCTCCGCCACCTACAACGGGCTTCCCTTATTCGTGGCGGGCTGATAATGTTTAGAACTTAAAGTAGTTACCGCTTGAATGGTTCGTTCAATATTCTGGTGAGTGTACGCAGTTGTGGCTGTTAACCACAAGGTCGGAGGTTCAACCCCTCCTTCTAGCGCCAATCTGTTGACATCTGATTTGGTCAACGTCACGTGTGCTGATCTGGACGAATGGATCGAAAGCCACGTAGAAAATAATAAACAAGATGAAAAGTATTGGATCACTAAATTTTATTAATGATCTTAATATGGAATAGAACCGGGCCGAATATATATTGGGCCGGTCTATATTGTTTGTGCTTGTTAATTACAAGTCTTATCTCTTCTCTTTTTCTCTCTTTTTCTATATCTCTCTATTTCTCTCTCTATCAGTTTTTCTCACGTAATTTCCAAAAGTCTTTTCTTCTTGTATTTTCCTTCTATATATAGAAGGTCTGAACCAATTAGCGGGTGACAGCCGGAGGTTGCCTGGGAGTGTGTTTATACACTTGTCAGCGGGGGAATTTGCTTCAAACACGTGGCGGCTTTAGGGGCTGCTTTGGGAAGAGGGAGGACAGAACGCACTGATCGTCCTGTCTGCCTGTTCCTCATGCTTCTAGCACTACTTATCTGTTGTGGCCGACAATGGGGTCGGTCCTCGAGCTTCCCGCTATTCTGGTCGGTCTTGTTATAATTTTGATTGGGAGCGTATTTATCCTGGTTCTGCTCGGTCCTTCCGGTCCGGATATCGGGTCGGTCTTGATATCCCTGCCCGGTCCAGTCTTCAATGAGCCCGGGGAAAGATCGGGTTAGTACCCAGTCCGGTTTCGGGCTCTGCTCGGCCAGTTTGGCTGGTTGGACCGTTCGGCTTCCTGGAGTGTTTACGTGGATGCCAAGGTGGATGGACTATCAACACGTAGCTTTGCCAATGTCTTCAGTCAATAAGTAAATGGGAAATTTGAAAACTATGAAAATAACTATCATTAGCAATGAAAAAATAATAGTTATTAATGTTAGACCCAAGATTATCATAATAAATCAGGACTAAAGGGCCTAATATAATTACTTAGACCAGCAGGCCCAAGTTTACTATAAAGCTCGCGAGGCGAAAAATGCCCATTATTTGTAAGTAGGGCAACACACATCCGAACTCCTTTCTCGAATTCATTGCGATGTTGCTGCGCTCTCACCAATTGGGGACAGCAACCCAAGTCATTGGCGGGAGGCGTGTGGTCCGGTGGCGTGATTGTTGGAGTATTTATTCCACATATTCATAAATAGAATTTTGATGATTAAATTGCTAAATAAAGCAAAACAACAAAGAGGCGAAGCAAAACAACGAAGCAGACGAAGACGCAAAAAGTTGGACAAAATACAAAGCTAGCGCACGCTAACGATACCTGGTTACAGATCAGACGAGTTCGAAGTTACCTGAAGTGAAATCATCTGATGAAGATAGCACGCTACACGTGATTACTAACACACGCAATCGAAGGCCATTTTACCGTTGTGAAAACATCCAAACACATAATGGCGTGCAATCTCCTTACAATGGAGAAACCCTAATTTTTATTCATCAAATCCAAAAGCTCCCCTTACAATGATCATAATATTCTTATTTATAATAATAAACTATGGTTTTGGGTGTGCAATCTCTGAAAGCCCGATCCACAAACAATTATTTAAAACATAAACAAAGTCTAAAACTATATAAAAATATAAATACTAATAAATAAATAATGCAATCCTATCTCCATCAAAATGGATCGAAGTTGATGAATGCAAGTCGTGTGAGTACTGATGAGTATGATAATGGGATTAAACAATTTCTCGAATTCGCTCGACAAAATCTCCCGAAACACGATGGAAGATACTTTTGCCTTTACGTCACGTGTATGAATGGGAGACGACATGAAGCTGACACAATCCTTGAACATCTTATTGTGAGTGAATAAATATGAACTATGCGATATGGATATGGCTTGGCGAATTGGTAGATGTCCCAAATGAAGACACACATGTAGATATAGATGTGATAAATTTAAAGACACGACTCGTGATATTGTACAAGAATTGTCCCAACAAGCGCATATTTATGATGTGGTGAAAAATGATTCGCGGACTTCATTATATCTAGGGTGTGAAAATTTCGCACAACTGTCTGTCGTGTTAAAGTTGGTTAATGTAAAGGCAAGAAATGGATGGATGATAAAAGCTTATCGAATTGCTCATGTTGATGCACGGGATGCTTCCAAAAGGTAATAAATTGCCTAACCATATTTATAGGCGAATAAGGTATTGTGTCCATGAGTATGGAGTATAAGAAAACACACGCTTGCGCTAATGATTCCATATTGTACTGAAAAGAGTTTGAATCATTACATAAGTGTCCTAGATGAGGGGCATTACGATAAAAAGTGAAAAGTGATGATTATAGTGATGGAGAGAGCACACAGTGAGGGCCTTATTCGAAGGTATTATGGTATCTTTCAATTGTTCCAAAGTTCAAGCGCATGTTGCAAAAAACCTCACATGGCATACAGATGGGAGAAAATACGCCATCTGGTTTATTATCATAGTGGAAAAAATAGATAATTTATTTTCAAATTTCAGGGGTAAGGCAAGAAACCTTAGGCTTTAACTATCCAGGGACGGGATGAATCTGTTTGGTAACTTAAGCACTACACATAGCTCATCACCTATTCTATTTGTGGTCTATAATCTACCTCATTGGTTTGGCATGAAGCATAAATACATTATCTTATCAATGATGATTTCGGGACCAAAATAGTCAGGAAATAACATAGATGTTTATCTAAGTATGTTGATTGATGACTTAAGAGGTTCACGTGTTTGATGGGTACCGCCAGCAAAGTTTCAATCTATGTGCAATGTTATTTTGTACCATTAATGATTTTTTGGTTTATGGAAACTTGAGAGTATATAGCATAAAGGGGCATCATGTATGTCTTATATATGAAGAAAATACAAGATATGTCCCGAGATTTTCGGAGAATATTACAGCACCGTGAATTACTGTCTGGGACCCACTCGGCTAATTTTTACACCCAACACATCCAATTTCACAATATCTACACAGGAATCAATAAATCCGAGACAGACAAAGAAGCTCCAACCAAACAACATCAAAAATCACAAGGAAATACAAGAAAGTTATACATCAACCGGGAAAGGAACTCCTATAGTACTCGAGTACCATCTATTAATACAAGGATAAAACGGTCCAAAGGGACAATGCTCAAAATAAAGAGAACACGATTAGCCACAGTATCACGCCTCGCCTTCATCATCGTACCGCCTCGGTGCTCGCTCGTTTGGATCCTTCGAACCTGAAATACAAGGAAAGAGTTTTCCCCACATGAGAGGGGTTAGAGCAAGTATTACAAGTGAAATATCACATCTTGCACGCAAAAGCACATGCACCAATTTCAAAGCCATGATAATGATTTTCTGGAAAATGCAATTATCCAAATATATCTTAATAGTGACAATTTCTCCCTGATTAACTGTGGACCCGACAATGCGTGAATCCCTCCTCGGCCTCGTCAGGCCCTCTCGGAGTGGCCAACCCAAATGTTCGCGGACCCGGCAATGCGCGGATCCCTCCTCGGCCTCGTCAATCCCTCTCGGAGTGAACGAATATAACTCTCACACTCATATGCATTACTTTTTACATTTAAGAATATAACTTTCATAAGAATCACTTGTCTGGATGAGAGAAAAGGGTACGGACAACAAGGTACCTAGGTTGAAGGAATCGACAACTCCAAAACTAGACAAGTTCGTAATCAACTATCAATAATCCATCGGTATGAAAATAAGTTGGAATCCACCCGAAATTACTACCCACGATACATGTATTCCGACAATAAAACTCTTATATGGTGAATCACAATCAACCATCCCAAATACTCAATAATTCCGAAAATATACTAATAAATCCATAGGAAAACATGTATCCAAAGTAGATAATTCATACTCGACATATTCCACCATAACAACAAGCTGAATCGAAGATATCGAAAAGAAAACCCCCAAATCCGAAAAATCTAGGGTTAAGCGAAGTTTACCTCAATTTGGAGCGGTGGAGAAGATTAGACGTAGAATAATCCTAACTAGAAGCTTGAGGATGTTGATGGATGATGATATCTCGTGGAGATCTTCACAAATCACCCAAGATCGCCCAAGGGAGGAGAAGAAACGGAAAAATGACGAATTGGGGTCTGAAGTGTCCTATTTATACAAATGGGTATTAACGTGCGCTAATCTCTGAGAATATCGCGTGCTAAAGGGTTAATCGGGTAGTCCAGTGGCCTCTGTCTAAATCATTAGCGTGGGCTACGAATACTCTAGCGTGCTGTGCGAATACTCTAGCATGCGCTAACGCCTCTCCTTAGTGTGCGCTAGCCTAGAGTTAGCGTGCGTTACCTGATAGTTGGTGCCCACAAATTGAAGTCCAGAACCTACTGTCCTCTGCCATGCTCAAGCCTTAGCACGCGCTACTGCGTTGTTTAGCGTACGCTACTAATACAACTAGCATGTGCTATCTTTAACACATAGCGTGCGCTACGAATCTCAATTCCAGTCCAGTACCTTTCTGGACTGTCTGCCTCAAATACACTAGTAGCGTGCACTAATGTTGACGGATAGCCTGCGCTATCAGTACTTAAATAGCATGCGCTATGAAGCGAACATAGCGTGCGCTACACCTCATACACAGGTGATAGTATCGCATCAAAAATCCAATGCAGTAACGATCCGAACAAGAAGAAGTAAATTCCAAATAATATGAACTCCAAGATCAACATCAACTCACTAAACACTTACAACGAGTGTCAAAATACATGAGCACCAAAATGGAAAATTTACAAAAAGTACGGGTACTACATCCCCCCCTCTAAAAGAAAGTTTTACCCCAAAACTTAGGAAATGAATAACTCTGGATATCTAGCACGCATGTTCTCTTTGGTTTCCCACGTTGCTTCCTCAACTCCGTGCCTCGACCACTGTACTTTAACCAACTGAATAGTTTTATACCGGAGTTGCTTTACACGATGCTCCAGGACCTTCACCGGCCTCTCTTCAAACGTGACATCATCTGCTATCTCGATATCCCCGTAATTAATGATATAGCTCGGGTCTCGGACATACCTTCTCAGCTGAGAAACGTGAAATACACTGTGAACGTGGCTAAGGGTTGTAGGTAATGCCAGTCGATAGGGCAACTCACCAACTCTGTCGAGAATCTCAAATGGTCCAATATACCTCGGGCTAAGCTTGCCCTTCTTCCCAAACTTGTAGAATCCTTTCATCGGTGATACCTTGAGTAGGACATGATCTCCCATATCAAATTCTAAGGGCCGACGACAAATGTCAGCATAGGATTTTTGTCGACTCTGAGCAGTCAACAATCTATCTCGGATGATAGAGATCTTCTCATTGGTTTCCATAAACATATCAGGCTCCGTCCCGACAAATTTTGAAGCTTCATCCCAACAAAGCGGGGATCTACACTGCCTACCATATAATGCCTCGAAAGGTGTCATTCTGGTCGATGCATGCCAACTATTATTGTAAGTGAACTCGATCAACGGCAGATGCATTTCCCAATCACTACGCTAGTCCAGGGCACACGCCCGCAACATATCTTCTAATGTCTGGATCGTTCGTTCAGTATGACCATCGGACCGCGGATGAAAAGAAGTACTCAATCTCAACTCGGTGCCCAAAGCCTGATGGACCGATTTTCAAAAATGCAACACAAAACGACCATCTTGATCGGAAACAATAGTCTTTGGCATACCGTGCAATCTCACGATCTCCACTGTAAATATCCGAGACAATCGCTCCGATCCCCAAGTATCCTTAATGCCAAGAAAGTGTACCGACTTAGTCAATCGGTCAACAATGACCCAAATCATATTCACTCGAGTCTTTGTCCTCGGCATACCAGTAATGAAATCTATGGTAATATATTCCCACTTCCATTCGGGAATAAGAAGAGACTTCAACAGTCCAACGGGCCGTTGATGTTCAATTTTGACTTGTTGACATGTCAAACACCGTGATACAAACTCGGAGACATATCTCTTCATATTATTCCACCAAAAAATTCTCTTAAGATCTCTGTACATTTTACTCGTTCCTGGATGGATTGAGTAAGGTGTAGCATGGGCTTCTCGGAGTATTCTTTGTCTCAACTCAGAGTCATTCGGAACACAAATCCTACCTTGAAATATCAAAATGCTATTCTTGTAGATCATAAAACCAGGGGCTTTCCCCTTTTCCACATCCACCTTTAGTTGGACGAACATTGAGTCATTTCCCTGATTCTCCTTGATGTCATCAACCAAGGACGAAGTAATCTCGAGAGTACACATTTGACCCTGAATTCGCTGGATCCATACTTCGACTCCCTGCTCAATCAACTCTTGTTTGATCTTCACTTGAGGTGTAAGGACCTCAAGCATCTGAAGTGATACTGATTTCCGGCTCAACGCGTCAGCTACAGCGTTGGCCTTTTTTGGATGGTAAAAGATTTCCATGTCATAATCCTTTATCAACTCCAACTAACGACGATGTCTCATATTCAGTTCCTTCTGACTAAAAATGTATTTTAGGCTCTTATGGTCGGTATAAATTCGACAGGAAGAACTGACAAGTAGTGACGCCAGTTCTTCAGTGCAAACACTACGACAGCTAAGTCCAAATCCTGGGTGGGATAATTCAACTCATACGGTTTAAGTTGCCGTGAAGCATAGGCTATATTCTTATCATGCTGCAGGAGTACGCACCCAAGTCCTTAGCTTGATGCGTCACAAAAAACCAAGTACCTGTCGATTCCCCGGGGCAGGGCTAAAACCGGTGCGGTAATCAAACGCTTTTTCAGCTCCGCGAAACTCTGTTGTCTATCTTCATTCCATTCGAACTTTTCGGACTTCTGGAGTAATTGAGTAAGTGGTTGAGAAATTTTAGAGAACCCCTCGACGAACCTTCGATAATACCCAGCCAGACCCAAAAGCTACGAACTTCCTTTACGTTCTTAGGCGGTGCCCAATCTAACACTGCCTCAATCTTTTAGGGATCTACTCGGACCCCTTCTGCTGAAATCACATGTCCGAGAAACATAACTTATCTCAACCAAAATTCACACTTAGAAGATTTTGCATAAAGATGCTGAGTCCTCAAATTTTCCAGCACTAATCGCAAATGTCGAGCGTGTTCTTCATCATCACGAGAATAGACCAAAATATCATCAATGAGGACGACTACACAATTATCAATGCTCAATAAATATCTTATTCATCACATGCATAAATATTGCCGGTGCGTTGGTTAATCCAAAAGGCATAACCACAAATTCATAATGCCCATACCTTGTACGGAAAGCGGTTTTAGGGATGTCGGATTCCTTTATCTGAAGCTGATAGTACCCAGACCTCAAGTGGATTTTCGAGAACACCGCAGCTCCCTGTAATTGATCAAACAAATCATCGATACGCGAATGGTCACTTTTTTTAGCTCCCGATAATCAATACACAAACACAGTGAACCATCTTTCTTTCTTACGAACAAGACCGGTGCACCCCAAGGTGAAGCTCTAGGTCTAATATACCCCTTATCTAACAACTCTCCCAACTGTCTTTTCAACTCCTGTATTTGTGAAGGTGCCATACGGTACGGTGCCTTATATATCGGGGTTGCACTTGATTCTAAATAAATTATAAACTCAACCTCACGCTCCGGTGGTAGTCCCTGTAAATCATCTGGAAAAACATCCGGGAATTCATTTACTACAGGAATCGAGGAAAGTTCGACTTTTCCATTCTCTACTTTCACGTCATAACACCAATACCCAACACAGTCTTCTCTAATAAATTTTGATGCCTCCATGGCGCAAATTATGAATTTCTGACATCCCCTTGTGCCCCGTAAATAAATGCTCGGTGCCGTCCTTGGCCAACACCGATATGACCTTCGTGCGATAATTCATTACCGCTCTGTGTCTATCAAGCCAGTCTTCGCCGAGGGTCAAATCTTCATCAATGATATCCACGACGATCAAATTCGAAAGCCACACTTTTTCTGCGATTAACACAAAACAGTCTCGAACTTCCTTATTCCACACGATTCTATCCCCGCTAGGCATTTTAACCACAAAGGGTTCACAGGCGGACAAACACTCAATATTCAAGCGACGCATTCAATCCAAAGAGATGAAAGAATGAGAAGCACCAGAATAAAAAAGCACCATAACTGGATGAGATAAAACATAAACAATACAAGTGGCCACGGTAGCCTCTGGATCTTCAGCTTTCCTTATCTCGTAGACACGAGTTTGTACCAAACTAGCACTGGGGCTCCCCCTCTAACGGACTGACCCCGACCTCTGCCCCGACCGTAAGTCTGGGATGCTTGACCCACTGATGATTTCTGATTAGCACTCGGTTCTCCAAGCGTAGGAACTGACGCTTGAGCCCCAAGTGTCTTTTCCTATTCTGTACAATACATAGCTCTGTGGCCTTCCT
Organism: Orobanche coerulescens; assembly: GCA_033398695.1. Taxonomy (NCBI): domain Eukaryota; kingdom Viridiplantae; phylum Streptophyta; class Magnoliopsida; order Lamiales; family Orobanchaceae; genus Orobanche; species Orobanche coerulescens. The sequence goes on from CM065817.1 coordinate 137,351,735, forward strand.
GGCCGCAATTATAACACTTCAAAGGAGGTAGACTACAATCACGATTAAGATTACCTTGCTGGCCACAATTAAAACATGTCACGACCCGATTGGACACACTGGTACCAGCTCTAAAATTCCGTTTCCTTCCCGACGCACGAGAAGACCCTATGACTGGATAATTTGCTGTCTGAGACCCTCGTTGGTTGCCACTTCTACCACTAGAAAACTTTCCGGAGTCTTCTGCTTCTTACTCTCACTTGCTGTTTCGGTATTAGTGAAGGACATATCATAGGCCAATGCTTTGTCTTAATACTCCTTCAGTGAGGTGCAAGCAAATCCCTACATATAGTGTCGAACTTTCGGCTTCATCCGCATGTCAAAGTGATGGATTTTATCTCTCTCTTCCTTCACTTGACTCTTCACATGATTGAGCTGACAGATGTATTCAACGATTGCCTGAGATACAGGGATATCCTGAGGTTTAGCCTCGTAAAAGGCTCAAATCCTGGCCTCCTGAACAAGCCACGGGCAAAACTCGGCCTCCATTAATTCTTTAATCTCGTCCCACGAAACCACATGATCTTGAGGTGTGATTGCCTGCCACCAACTAGAAATGTCCCTCATTAGAAAATACTGAGCAACTGACACCTTACGTGCCTCTAGACAATTTACGGCCACAAAGACTTTGTTCATTTCATTAATCCAATCTTTCCAGCCGATCGGATCCTTTGCACCAATAAACTGGGGAGGGCGCATACGGATCACATCTTGTAACCATTTCTCTGCCCCAGTATCGGTTGCAGGAGGTGGTTGGTTGTGCTAAACCACTTGGGTCAAAAGAGCCATTTGATTTGCCATTTGCTACAGTATAGTGGCAACGCCCACATCCGGGTGATTCCCTGCGAATGTCCCTAGACTGGCCGACGGCTCTTGATGGCTACCGGTACTAGGTTGAACCGAATCCGACAAATTAGGCATAGCCGAGCCTTATACAGAACTGAAGGATATGGCCGCCCCGCCAGCTGCGCCACGCCCTCGGCCACGACCATGGCTGCGTCCACGTCCTCTGCCAGTTGACATTCTAGATAGAGAAAGGGGAAGTAGACTCATAAGTATAATTCGTATCATACCCATCATGGATATAGATTTCCCATGTCCTGTAGTCGAATTACAATGAGGAAATAAAGAAAATAAATGAGAAAGGTACTTACGAGTACTGGTCGTACGAAATGACGGCAGCGTGATGATACTGTGCTCTCGAAACAATACAATTAGACCCAACAGATCGACATCCTAGGTATCCATAAACCTGGCTCTGATACCACATTCTGTAACACCTCGAGATTTTTGGAGAATATTACAGCGCCGTGAATCCCTGCCTGGGACCCACTAGGCTAATTTTTACACATAACACATCCAATTTCACAATATCCACACAAGAATCAATAAATCCGAGACATACAAGGAAGCTCCAATCAAACAACATCAAAGATCACAAGGAAATACAAGAAAGTTATACATCAATCGAGGAAGGAACTCCTACAGTACTCGACTACCATCTATTAATACAAGGATAAAATGGTCCAAAGGGACAATGCTCAAAATAAAGAGAACACGATTAGCCACAGTATCACGCCTCGCCTTCATTATCGTACTGCCCCAGTGCTCGCTCGTTTGGATCCTTCGATCCTAAAATACAAGAAAAGAGTTTTCCCCACACGAGAGGGGTTAGAGCAACTATTACAAGTGAAATGTCACATCTTACACGCAAAAGCACATGCACTAATTTCAAAGCCATGATAATGATTTTCCAGAAAATGCAATTATCCAAATATATCTCAATAGTGATAATTTCTCCCTGATTAACCGTGGACCCGACAATGTGCGAATCCCTCCCCGGCCTCGTCAGGTCCTCTCGAAGTGGCTAACCTAAATGTTCGCGGACCCGACAATGCGCGGATCCCTCCTCGACCTCGTCAAACCCTCTCGGAGTGAACGAATATAACTCTCACACTCATATGCATTACTTTTCACCTCTAAGAATATAACTTTCACAAGAATCACTTGCCTGGATGATAGAAAAGGGTACGAACAACAAGGTACCAATGTTGAAGGAATTGACAACTTCGAAACTAGACAAGTTTGTAATCAACTATCAATAATCCATCGGTATGAAAATAAATTGGAATCCACCCGAAATTACTACCCACGATACATGTATTCCGGCAATAAAACTCTTAGATGGTGAATCACAATCAACCATCCCAAATACTCAATAATTCCGAAAATATACCAATAAATATGTAGGAGATAGATAATTCATACTCGACATATTCCACCATAACAACAAGATGAATCGAAGAGATCGTAAAGAAAACCCCCAAATCCCAAAAATCTGGGGTTAAGCAAAGTTTACCTCAATTTGGAGCGGTGGAGAAGATTAGACATAGAATAATCCTAACTAGAAGCTTGCAGATGTTGATGGATGATGATATCTCGTAGAGATCTTCACAAATCGCCCAAAAACGCCCAATGAAGGAGAAGAAATGGAAAAATGACGAATTGGGGTCTGAAGTGTCCTATTTATACAAAATGGGTATTAGCATGCGCTAATTTCTGAGAATAGTGCGCGCTAACGGGTTCACCGGCTAGTCCAGTGTCCTTTGTTTGAATCGTTAGCGTGCGCTAACCTAGAGTTAGCGTGCGCTACCTTATAGTTGGTGCCCAGAAATTGAAATCCATAACCTAATGCCCTCTGCCATGCTCAAGCCTTAGTGCGCTACTGCGTTGTTTAGCGTGCTCTACTAATACAGCTAGCGTGTGTTATCTTTAACACATAGCGTGCACTACGAATCTCAATTGCAGTCCAGTACCTTTCTGGACTGTCTGCCTCAAATACACTAGTAGCGCGCGCTAATGTTGACGGATAGCGTGCGCTATCAGTACTTAAATAGCGTGTGCTATGAAGGGAACATAGCGTACGCTACACTTCACGCACAGGTGATATAATCGCATCAAAAATCCAATGCAGTAATGATCCGAACAAGAAGTAAATTCCAAATAATATGAACTTCAAGATCAACATCAACTCACTAAACACTTACAACGAGTGTCAAAATACAGGAGCACCAAAACAAAAAATTTACAAAAAGTACGGGTATTATAATATGTTCAGTTGAACATGGGGAAAGAATAATTCACACTCAACATCGGAAGTTTCTCAATAGTCATCACCTGTATCGTAGATCAAGAAAAGCTTTTAATGGATGTCACGAAGATGGACTTGCATCGAGACCCTTAACATGTAAGCAAGTATATAATCGACTGAGAATATTAATAATATATTTGGGAAAACTAAGAAGAAGATCATTTAGACAAACATTTAGAAGAAGAGGTCGAAATTCTTAAAGTACATTTAATAGCAAAATATATTTAAAGTACATTTTAAAGTAAATAAGATATTCAAAACCTATCCAAATAAGTGAATTTAAATGCTTCAAATTTTTTGATGAGCTGCAAATCTTTCTTTTGTATGATGAGTTGGATGAGCAGTATATGCAGGGTATTTTCATTGCCGAGGGACGACACGATATATTGGTCGTTGTCATTGGAAGACTAGAGCATTTGGGTCGTGATAGTGGCATTGGACTTGGTGTGGGTAATCGAGATTATTTTGGACGATCTTCACATAGATCAACATCATCAATAAGTGAAAATGTGTTGGAGCCTCACGTTGGATTCACATTAGATTCTTTATATGCTCATTTCGAGCAGTCTCATGTTGGATCATGTTACCCGTGTTTGCACGAAGGAAAGTTGTGTTGATGTTGCTTTTGGCCCGTCAGGAGAGGATATCCTGACTGGAGATACTGATCAATTTGGGTTTTATGTGGGTGAGTCTCCTCCCCATCTAGTAGCTATCATGAGAGTTCATCAGGGAGGTTCTACGCTACATTGTGCCCATTTACGTGCCATTTGGGTTGAGGTGATGCCTAAGGTGTTTGTAGATGCTAATGACGAAGTCCATGTGCTTACTGAACAAGTAAGGTTAGTGGGAGAAGCTTTATGTGGCATTATTTCATGGCAAAAAATCTTCTCTTTGCCAATTATACCATTGTCGTTGCCAATTATACCAAGATACATGTCTCTTCTCTATTTTTAATATTAAAACTAAAACAAAATATACTAATTATTATAGTTGACTTTTATATTCCTCTATATTAAATAGGATATTGAGCTACATGAAAAACAGGCTCGTGATAATGATCGGTCAAGGCATAAAGATGACATCATCAAAGAATTGGTTAGCATTTCACCGAGTGTTTTTCATAATCTGTTACGAGTGTCGTGGATATGGCTAACTTTGGTTGTGATGTTAGATTATATGTAAGTCATAATGATCTTTGTGATGTCATTCGGAGCAATATGTAGCTTAGCTTATCAGTTCTACAAGTTTGGATTTCGTAAGTAACTTTTATTATATGTATATTGAAGTACAATTATCAAATTTCATAGTTTGCTTTGAAACTCATATTAATATTTTGCTTAACAAATTAAGTACTTGTCTAAATTAAATGTCGACATGATGCATGGATGATGAATTGTATGAATTTTGATCCTCAAACCATATAAAAAAATGGAAAATAAGGGAGATGAGATCTCATGATACATCTCTAACCGTATGTGTGGTTCAAAGAAACAGATACACTTTGGAGCTTACCATCATGAGTAAGTATAAAATTACAAATGCATCTAAATTATATTTGCATAAATTTACAAATGCATCTAATTATATTTGCGTAATTTCTCCTTTTTTTTGTCAATTAATTTTGAAAAGATCTAACTAATGTCTCCTCACTCTCCCTCTCTCCCTAAAAGTCTTAATATTTTCCCCTCCTCCCTTTGTAGATTGTTATCACAGTATTGTTGCAAGTGAATGTACTTGGATTAATTTGATACCAAAGTATATTTACATATTTGCTTGTAATATATTTATTAATATAGTAATTATTGGCAACTTTTGATCATTATATCTATAAAAGGGGTTGATGTGTAAATTTGCTCTAAGCCTGATGCTCACATTAAAGTCGTGGTCCAAATGTGAGTTTTAATTGTTGGAGTGCAGGCCATAAATTGAATATGCACTGGAAATAAAATCGCCCAAAACGTGCTCATCCGAACTCCTAAAGAGGATTGAACAAGGATCGTATAAACAAATAAATAAAAGAATTGAAATCATACCCTCGTAGACCCGACTTTTTTAATATGATTATGACGAGAACGAATCCAACCAGTGAAGCTTTTGGAAATTCCAACGTCGAAAATGCTGAATGTCTCTACAATTCACGCGTCGGAAAAATGCATGGAATAAATCTTTTTCTTCTAGTTCTCTAAGAACACGGCTAGAAGAAGAAATAGATATATCTTAGACTCTCAAAACAAGAATGAAAAGCAAAGTGCCGTTCTTTTTCTTTCTGTTTTTTTTCCTCTCTTTTTTTTGTGTGTTTTTCGCCATGAGCTCATTTTTATGGTGGAATGGTGATAAACATATCAAGTCATCTCAACACACAAAGTCCACTCTCCTATAAACTAATCCCTCACAAGATAAGTTAAAGATTTTAATAAAGTCTTAGTCTTCCACCAATTAAGGTTGAGACTTAGTAAAGGTGAGAGATTGAGTGACCAAGTGGACTATTCAATGGTCCAACCATTTTTGGACCCCATGTAGATAAATCTTGATCCGTGATATTGTATTTAAATTTATTAATTAATTTGATTAATTGATTTTTTAAAATACAATATAATTATTTCTTCAAGATATAATTATATTTGAATTAAATTAATTACCCAGTAATTATTTAATTCATCTGACCGATTTTTTATCCAACAAATTAAATTCAATTAGACACCTAATATCCAATAATTATTAAGAGAGAATAGGCATAATTTAATCCATTATTAATCATGTATGCACGACTCTATAGGTTTGTCTCAGTCAGCAACAGGAGGATCTAAAGAGTGTGACGAACACTTAGCCAGTTTGCGGCTCACACCGCAACCCAACTGAGAACGAATGATGAGAATCATTCCAAAACATGTTATGAATACCGTATACATATAAATCCTTCAATCACATGTCGCCATCAAGCTTTAGGATCACGGTTAAGTCAAACCATATTTATACTTGACTCTATGCATGTGTTAGTGCAAATCAAGATCATAGAGCTCTCGTGTATCAAATACAACTAGCTCAATTGCTTTGGCCAAAGACTTTTGATCTCACTTGCCACTAACCGCATAAGATATTATCTTGTTCATTTAGAGGAGAAAGAATCCTTTCTCGGTGTTCAATAAAGACTGCTACTTGTCCATTAAGTTGCACTTCGAGGTTGATCCTTACCGACAGGTGATTGGACCGAACTACTCTAATGACTAACTTAATGAATCAAGCACATTTTCTACTGAACCCTCAAGTCAAAGGTTCATGTATACCTATCATAGCCTTACGATTCAGTCATTGACTATCCTAGAGTGAAATCAATGTGACCGAATTGAGGTGAGTCGTATCCGAGTATACTAATCCAATTTGTACACCTATACCGAATGCTCCCACTACTCCTAAGTGAAGACATGCACATGTCCTAGCATACGACATACAACTCTTCATTAAAACTTAATGCCAAATTAAGTTTTATCGACTTGCGGATAAGTTAAGCAATTTGAGTTCTAAACACTTCCAGTGCAAGACTCCTTGTCTCAGAATGAGTGGAATGTTTCTACTCAAAAGCGCGAATATTATTTCTATTTATTTACCAAATCAAGAATGCCAATGATATACAATAAATAAAGAAATAATTATTGCCTTTTATTAATTAATTCATAATCACATATAAATGCCCTAACTTTTTTATCCTCAGAGTGGCATTCGAGGGTATACTCTAACATTAATTTATAGCATATTTATTTGGAAAACATATATTATCATCTCACGTTAGTGTTAGTGTTACTTTCAAACAGTATCGTGACCTCATTTAAGACGATGGGTGGCATGCATCATACAAGCAAATCGAAGCAGGTAATTAGTTGGATAATTTTCAAAGTTAGTAATATATGTAGTCACATGTAGATATGTATTAGTTATATTTTTATATAATTGAGATTCATATTCGTTTTAGTGTAATAAACAAGTTGAAAGTTGGGATTGTAGGTATTACGGGATGCATTGGATGTCGACCATAGTCCGAGCGCGTATTACTGATGGTTGGATGAAGGTGATATATTTATAAATTAAATTGGTGATAAAAGTGTTTTACTCATTTAAATTGATGAGTTTGTTTATTATATGTTTGATGTTTGATGATGTTGTAGCACTTCCTAGTGATAGTATTGATAGAATTCAATCTGAATGGGCATAATATATTTTGGATGTTAGGAACCATCTTGAAGTTGCACACAATATGATATTTTCTTAGTCGTAGCAACACAACTTTTTGACATTTACTTTTGTAAGGACTTAGTTAGTATGTGGAATGGAATTGTATTATTAAATGGAGGAAATATTTCATTGTTATATAGTTGAATGGATGAAATGTTATGTATTATGGTATTGTTGAATAGGCTGTAGCAAGTTGGAAAAAAAATCTGCCAATTAAAAAAATTTTAGCATCACCAGTAAAAATAATCGCTGTTAAATGGTACCGTAACAAAAGTAACAGCGGTTCAATAGAAACAGCTGTCAAATGCATCAAAGTAACAATTGTTATTTTGGAACCACTGTTAAATAGTACTGTAACAGTGGTTCATGCAAATTTAACAACGGTTCTTGAAACCCGCTATTAAATTTAACATCGGTACCTTTAACAGCGGTTCATATAACGCTGTTAAAACAGCTCCCCAACCGTTGTTAAAGATATTTTATGTAGTGGTGGAACAAACCTCATCCATTAACGCATTAGCATACTCTACATATAAAGGCATGATGCCGTTACTTTCTGTTTTTTTTTCAACAAATCATTCAAAAATTACTTAGTCTAGTAACTTTTGACATTGCTTAATCTTTATCCGGCTTTTGTTCAAAATTCAGAAAATGGCCGGAATTTGTCACGTGCTTGCCGAATTTGGGAAAATTCGACCGCATTGATGGGACGAAAACGTAGATGTTATCGAACTTTCGACGAAAATAGGATGAAAATTGAGCAATGCTAAGAGTTATGGGACTAATTTAAATATAACAATTATTTTGGAACCATTTGTGGAAAAGAAGAAAGTTACGACAAAAGAACTTTTGATAAAGTCTTAGGACTTAATGTAATAGCATCAATTTTCCACTATGATTTTTCCAATCAAGAGATAACATGCGAAAACTTAGAATAAAACGCGACATATGAATATTGAAGTGGAAATAATGAGTAAAGAAATGCATCACTTATGAGGTATTGGGGTCTTAAGTTAGTACATCTCATACAACTTTATACTTTCTCAATTTTAGGTATTTTAATATTAAATTTGATCATTTGGATAAAAAAATGAATTTTGGCAGAAAGCAACATGTGTGTGGCAGATGACCCCCAAAAATTATGGATTTGTCATTTTGTTCAAGTGATTGGATAAAGGTGGACGCAGAGTCGACCCGACAAACAGGCGGGCTAGTCCCAAACGGGTCGGATAAAAAATGAACGGATTTTTTTGGGTCGGGCCAAAAGACCCATTTCTTGGGCCAATAAAATGTGGTATGTGGCATGCTCAGGGCAGGCTTGTCCCGGCCCACGAACCTTAGTATTTTTTTCAAAAGTATAAAATATAACATAAAAATATTGAATAAATATATATAGATATTTTTAGTTGAACATTATATTATTTGCTACACTACCACAATTAAAGAAATAAATGTACAAATATTTTTATTTAATCATCACATTATTTGCTACAATACCGCAATAAAAAATATACAAATATCTTTATTTATCATTAATCATCTATCAATGCCGCTATCTAAATTAATCATAAAATAATATTATATATTTATATAATATAATATAAAATTACAACAATGTCCCACAAAAAATAAAAATACATCAATAATTAACTATAATATAAATATAATATAGTAATTGCACATAACATAAGAAAAAGAATAAGCTGAAAAGACCCGTTAATTTGGGCCACATAAATGGAGCCCAATCGCCAACAGAAAATGGGTCCCAATCCCCACCAAGAAAATGGGTCGGGCCCGCCCCGTTTGGAGGTCTATCTACAGCACGCCATTACCGACTGACTACTGCATCAGGAAAGTGAGAATCATCGACTTTGACTAGAATGAACTCCATGAGAGAGAGAGAGCTTTATTGATCACTGAAAATCTTTATTTCTGCTCCAAGTCCATGAGAGAGAGCTTCACTGATCATGGTGATGCTGTCTCTCCCACTGATCATCATCACCACCACCGTCTCTTTTACCTTAATAAGCTTATTCTCTTATCCAGTTTCAGTCAGCTCGCAGCCGCTGCCATCATTCGATTATCCAACTGCAAATCTCTCGTCCCTATGGATCAACGAATTCGATTCAAATCGTTCATTGCGGATCGGATTTTCTACCGTTACATCAGTTCTTCTCAGAGGAGCTTCAGATCCAGTATATTCATGTGGATTCTATGGAGATTCCTCCGGAATCGGCACTTATCTGTTCTCTATTTTCATTGTCCAGACTGATAGTTTAGGATACATCTCCGATTCTTCGTCAGGGCGGCCGCAGGTCGTTTGGTCCGCCACTAGAGACAATCCTGTCAGAGAGAATGCAACTCTGGAGCTCACAGCAGATGGAGATTTAGTCCTCAGAGATGCGGACGGAACACTCGCGTGGTCTACCTACACCGCCGGAAAGGGGGTTGTGGGATTAAACCTAACAGAATTTGGAAATCTCATTCTGTTTGATAGAAATAGATCTGTGATTTGGCAATCGTTTGATCATCCAAGTGACTGTTTGCTTCCTGGCCAGATCCTTCGATCTGGTATGAATCTGACAGCAAATGTATCGACTAATCGAAGTAGTGACGGAGACTTGCTTTCGGTGGGAATAACTGACAGAGGGTTCGTAGCTTCACTTCTCTCTCATCCTCCACAGGTAGCGCCGTAAGTGAGTTGAGTCGAGCTTAACACTGTTGTTCAAGTTTTGGTTGAAAATATTATTGGGTTTCGTATATTATGTTTGAGCTTGTTTGACGAGTGACTGATTGAACGTGCTTTATTCCAGCCGAACACAAGTCAAGCTCGACTAGTTTAACGGTTTTAATTTATCGAGTTCATGCCGAGCTTTAGATTTATCAAACCTAAAATAAAAGTATGTTTGAGCTTGTTTGATATTCAATCGACCATAGTTCTTGATATTCAATCGAACATAGTTCAAATGAGTTTTTTACGAATGATATCGAGTATTGAATGACTTGGTTTAACTTCGAGTTCCATCCACAGGTATACTTCGAGATCGAGAAGGTAACTTCTTGTAAGTTCCAGAATGGGCGTCTAACAATGTTCCGCAACGGAAGCGAGTTTACGCTTCCAGAATCATCCAAACCTGTTTACAACGCTTCATTGGTTCAGTATATGAAACTGGAGGCCGATGGGCATCTTCGTGTATTCACGTGGGCCGATCAATGGATGGAAGTAGCCGACTTACTAAGTGGCACGAATGGTGCGTGTGGTTATCCCATGGTTTGTGGTAGGTTTGGAATCTGCTCTTCGAGTGGTCAATGCAGCTGCCCTAGATCAAGGATGTCCCGTGGAGTAAGCTTTTCGCTGGTGGATGATAAGCGTCCTCAACTTGGTTGTTCGGCAGATGTTCCACTCATGTGTAATGCTTCCAACGATCACAGCTTTTTGGACCTCCAGGGAATGTCCTACTTCTCGTTCGATGAAGACATTATTGGAACAGATTTAGATAGTTGTAAGAATGCCTGCTTGCAAAATTGTTCCTGCAAAGGTGTCGTCTTTCGCCGTCTCAGGGGTAGTAGTCATGGTAACTGCTCTTTGCCCTTGGAGATGTTTTCATTGATAAATTTGGATATTGGGAACTATCCTGCTGGGTATAATTACTCGGTATCTGTAAAAGTGCAAAAGTCAATTGTTTTCGATGGAAAAACGAGTATGGCGTTAGGGCCTTTAATTGGATCGATTACTGGGGGTTTCTTTATAGCTGCTGTTATTGGTATTTGGTGTTCTATATACCGAAAGAAGAGGAGAAGATGTGAAGAAGTTGAGGAAGATTATTTAGATAAAGTACCAGGAATGCCCACCAGGTTTTCTTTTGAAGAATTGGAAACTCTTACCGGAAACTTCAACAAGAAACTTGGCGAAGGGGGATTCGGATCGGTTTTCGAAGGGTTGTTGAGTGACGGCACACGGATCGCAGTGAAACGCCTTGACGGAATAGGTCATGTTAGGAAGTCTTTTCTAGCAGAGGTAGAAAGTATTGGGAGTATTCACCATAACAACTTGGTGAGACTAATCGGCTTTTGTGCAGAGAAGTCTCACAGGCTTCTGGTTTATGAGTTTATGTGCAATGGGTCCCTGGAGAGATGGATCTACTGCAAAAGCCATGAGACGATGCTTGGATGGAGTCAAAGGAGAAAGATCATCCTTGATATAGCGAAAGGATTGGCCTATCTTCATGAAGATTGCAGGAAGAAGATTATCCACCTAGACATCAAGCCTCAGAACATTCTTCTGGACGAACGTTACAATGCTAAATTGGCCGACTTCGGGCTGGCTAAACTCATCGACAGGAACCAAAGTAATGTCGTGACGACCATGAGAGGCACTCCCGGTTATCTGGCCCCCGAATGGCTGAGTGCAGTTATTACGGAGAAGGTTGATGTCTACAGCTTCGGAGTTGTGGTTCTTGAGATCGTGTCCGGGAGGAAGATTTTCGAGCAGTCGAGGCCAGAGGAGGAGAGATATCTACTCGAGGTTTTCAAGAAAAGTGCCGGGGAAGGACGGTGGCAAGATCTTGTGGACAAATGTTGTCTGGATGTTGGGTCCAATGTAGTACAAGTGGAGGAGATGATGGAAATTGCTGCTTGGTGTCTGCAGAGTGATCATGAGAAGAGGCCTTCTATGTCAGTGGTGATTAAGATCTTGGAGGGTGTTGTGAATGTGCAGAGGGATATTAATTTCAGTATAGTGATCCCACAAGTTAGTAGTAGTGCTCATCCAGATGCAACTCCTTTACTTCCTTCTGTTTTGTCGGGGCCACGATGACATGATCTCGGATCCAATGATGTTCTAGATTTCGAAGAATTTTGTAACCATCGAGTAAAGGTTACTCGATGGTTTTGCGTTAAGTGGAATTTGACGCTAGAAGTTTCAAGGGAAGATCGTGCTGATACGACCGGCCATCCGCCATTTCAATTTTTTTCGACGAATTTACTATACATAGAAACATACCGTGTTACTATAGTTATAGAGGTGGAATACAATATGGGTGTGGAAAAAACCGATTAAACCGAAAAATCGCACTGCACCGTAAAAATCGTACCGAAAAAACCGATAAACCGCTTAAACCGACATGTATGGTTTTATTTTTTATAAAACTGAAATTTCGGTAATGGTACGGTATCGACTTAAATACCGAAAAAAATCGTACCGTACTGTTATTTATATTAAATATTATTATGATAATATATCATATATGTAGTAGTTACAGACTCACATGAATATAATATACTTGTTAGTATTGCATTTTCCCAAAAAGTAAATTAGTCAACCTCTCACAAATTTATTGAAGTTCAAAACACTTGTTTTTTTTATTTTTGTTTATCCTCCAAAATAGTTGGATTAAAAAGTTGAACATTAAATTAGTTATTGCCTTAAAATTAGTGTGATTTTTTTGGTTTATCTATTAATTTTGATCAATTATTTATGGTACCTTGTTGAATTAATCTACTCAAGTATTTTTGTCTTATTAATGCTATCAAGTAGAAAAATCGAAAATATACCGTACCGATGTAAACCAAACCGAAATACCGAACTACCGAACTGAAAAAAACTGTATGTTTATGGTATTAAATCATAATAAATCGAATATATTTGGTATGGTATTGGTTTTATCCTAAAACCATACCACTAAAGATGTTAAACGGGCTAGCCCTAGCGGTTTCCGGCTAAACGTTTCGGGCCAAAAAAGCCCGGATTTAAACGGGTTAAGAAATATCAGCCCTAACCCTAACCCTAGCGGGCTTCGGGCTAAACGGGCTAAATATTAAAAAAAATTTATAAGCCATAAAAAAACAGCAATAATATATTATATATATAAATATATGTATATATATAATAACAAATATACTATAATAAATATAACAAGAAATACTATATATATATATATCCACTATGTTAACAAATATAGTAATATTATATAGGGAGCTTTATTTTCAGAACTCTCTTAAGTGCAAGAACTTCGAGAACTCCTCTAAATCAATGAAAAGGATATTATATTAAAATATAATTTTTATTACGGGAGATAACCCTACTGATGATAACCCCTACTATAATAGCCCATAGTGATAATAACCCCTACTATATATATAACCTCTACTATATAGTAGGGGTTATTATCAGTAGGGCTTTTTTTTTTTTTTTTTTTTAAAACAAAAACGTCCAGGGTGGACGGGGGGTTGAGGCGGGACCCACCAACCTGTCGATAATAAAATCAAGAAATACAAAGTATCAGTCCCGAATTATGACCAAAAATGGGCCATAATTCGGATCCAAACATCGCAGAAAACTACCGCCCGCTAAAGAATTACAAATGCACCACAAACGTGGGCTAATGTGCGGACCCATAGACCAAAATAACTCAACTCCGAATTATGACAAAAAATGAGCCATAATCCGGAACCTAAAATCTAAAGTGCCTACGGCCCGCTAGATCAATACAAAGTGCACCCCAAAAACCGTGGGCTAATGTGCAGACCCATAGGCAACCAATCAGACGATAAAAAGTAAATCCTATCTAAATCTAAAAGACGGATAACCAAGCTGATCCAACCGTATAAGGGATAGGAGAAACGGAGGAGCAAAGATCGTAAGTATAAGTCCGAATGCCGAGGGACGACATGCCGAGCTCGGGAAAGATAGTCGGCCTGTTGCCCTCCCGAAAATATGAGTGACTAATCAATATCTCTCGAGAATGAGTCGGATACGCATAAGAGTGTGACGACCGCCAAGAGCCCCGATGGCTGATGATAGCAGTGGTCACTACAGAAGAAAGATCAAGCTCAATCCAAACATTTCTCGACCTGGGAGGCTAGAATCAATCCAATCGCCAACGCCCGGACCTCTGCATCAAAACTCGAAGAGGCTGAAAAGAGGAATGGAAAGCAAGAAGGAGCTCTCCGTGATGATCTCTAATCGATCTCCCCACCCGCAACTGTGTCTCTATCGAACGAACCATCCGTGTTCGGCTTGATCCAAGGGGACTCGGGTCGAAGCCAAACCACCGGACGGGGCGACGAGTCCGGCGGGGAAGATGTAGGTCGGGAAACGATCAGCGGCGAGCAACCCGCCTTAACTCGTGAGCAAATAAGCCCTGCAGCCAATAAAGCAACATGGCGCTCCACCTGCACAATAATATGAGAGGAAACAAAAGAAACCGCCCTATGCTTTGCACTATTCCTTTCTGTCCAGGTATACCAAAGGATCAGACAAGGAATAATGAAAGTCGCGTGCCTAAAGTGTGTGCCGTGTGCGAAAAAACTCAGGAGCTCAAAAATATTCTGAGTATGGGGTAGGGATAAATGTGTCCATGTGCCAAAATACTCCCACACGTCACGGGCCACATCACTCTCCAAGAAAAGGTGGGCAATGGTCTCGGTATGGTAGGTCTGGGTAAGGGTATGCGAGCAGCACAAACATCTAGAAGCCAATGAAACGCCCCTCCTCTGTAGGATGTCATCAGTCGGGATCCGTCGCATGAGAAGTCGCCAAACAAACACCGAAATGGTCGGTGTGAGTAAGGTAGTCCAGATGGCCCCGTAAATAAGATTAGCATGACCCCTCACCCTGATGTGAGACCAAGCCGACGATAATGAGAACGCACCCGAAGAGGTAAGAGTCCAGCACATACTATCCGAATCCTCCTCGGCGATGGGAATCGCGGAGATTTCCTGAATGAACTGAGGGGTAAATCCTAGCTCCTCTCCAACAATAGTCTCCAACCTACCCATGTCCCAAGACCCATCAACCCATAACTCATTAATCCTAAGATGGGGTCTACCAGAAACCTGACAATAAGAAGAGATCGGCCTATCCCCAATCCAGGTATCGTCCCAAAAGCTGACCTCCCCGCAGCCACGACCAAGAGTCCAGCGAATGAACTCCTGAGCCTCAATACCCAGACGGAGGAGACGGCGCCAAGGGTGGCTGGCACGAGCTTTAAGAGCAGTACGCATAGGCGTATTGTGGCCAGCAGAGCAGTTTCTGCAGAGCATAAATTGCGCCCACAGAGACGTCCCCGCGCGAAGGCGCCACCAGAGCTTATAACTAAAAGCTCTCGTCATGTCGGAGAGGCTCCGAATCCCGAGGCCTCCCTCAGAGATCGGACGACAAATCTGCCGCCAACTGACCCAATGCGTCTTCCTCTTTGGACCAACAGCACCCCAGAAATATCTCGCAATGATCTGCTCGAGTTCCTGGATAATGTACTGTGGGGGATCCAAAACCTGAAGCAGGTAAAGAGGAATCGTGCAGAGAGTGCTCTTAATAAGAGCCAAACGTCCCCCAAAAGCAAGGTGGCGATGGGACCAACCAGAGATCCTATCCAACATCCGTTGCTTCACCCCAGCAAAGAGCTCTCGTCTCTTAAAGCCTTTGTAAAGGGGCACACCTAGATAGGTGATGGGGAGATCGCCCTGGCGAAAACCAGTAAGATCGTAGACTCTCTGATGCCAACGGGGCGCATGCTTGGGTGCGAGAATAAAAGTGCTCTTCTGGATACTAACCATCTGGCCCGAAGCCATAGAGTAGTGATCTAGGAGACGCATAAGATCAACAAGACCATCATCCACAGCCCGTGTGAATATAATGATGTCATCGGCGTAGGATAAGTGCGAGACGGGGAAAGGCCGTCCAACCGTCCTATACCTCATCAAAGGATGATCTCGAATGAATCGATCCAAGCAGCGCGATAAATAATCAGCGGCAAGCACGAAGAGCGACGGAGAAATAGGATCGCCCTGACGCAAACCCCGGCTAGAGGCAAAATAGCCGGCCGGACTGCCATTCACCAAAATGGAGAACGTGCACCTCTCGACGCAATGACGGATGAACAAAATCCATCTAGCCGGGAATCCCATCCTCACCAGGACCTCACGTAAAAAATGCCAGTGAACCCTATCATACGCCTTAGCCATATCAAGCTTCAGCGCTAGGTTCGGGACACCATGAATGTCCGCGACGTGGAGGTCGTGAATAAGTTCTTGGGCCAAAAGGATATTATCAGTATTAACCCGCCCGTGAACTAATCCTCTCTGGTTCGGAGAGATAATCGAGGGAGGAGAGGAGCAAGCCGAGCGTTGAGGATTTTCGTGATAATCTTATTGGTCACATTACAGTACTAATAGGCCGTAATCGACCAACCGCCTAAACAGCTTCTTCGGGATCAAGACGACCGTAGTCGCCGTGAAAGCCGGAGGCATAGGTGACCCTCAAAACTCGAGAATAGCCCCTCAACGTCTAAGATACAATGTCCCAAAGAATGCCGAAAAACAAAGACGAGAACCCGTGTGCCCGGGTTACTGTGAGGATCGATATCAAATACCGCAGCACGAATCTCAGGGGGAGAGGGTGGGACACATAAACTATCAGAATCAAAAGAAGAGGGGATAGAGGGAAAACAAGTGTCATCCGGGGGGATAGAGGGAAACTATCAGTAGGGCTTGTATGCATTGAAATGATGTATATTAGGTATTATTTTGAGTACAAAAGGTGGTTCTCGCAGTTCTCGAACTTAACAGGATTCTGAAAATAAAATTACACATATTATATATTATATATATAATATTAATATATAATATTAATCTAGAGTAAACTTTAAAAATCATCCATGTGGTTTGTGTATTTTCGCAAGAATCATCCATATCTCAAACCTTTGGCATTAAACATCCCCAAGTCCTCAAACCTTTGGCAATAATCATCCATGAGAACTAACGTCGTTAGTTTTACCTGTTAAGTGTTAAATAATAGATTAAACTGCAAAAATCATCCCTGTGGTTTGTGTATTTTCGCAAGAATCATCCCTATCTCAAACCTTTGGCAATAAACATCCCCAAGTCCTCAAACCTTTGGCAATAATCATCCTTGAGAACTAACGTCGTTAGTTTTACCCGTTAAGTGTTAAATAATAGAGTAAACTGCAAAAATCATCCCTGTGATTTGTGTATTTTTGCAAGAATCATCCCTATCTCGTCTGTTTTTGTATGTTTCATTCGTTTTTTTTACGTTTTTGTCCGTTTTTACGTTTTTATATGTTTTCGTCCATTTTTTGACGTTTTCGTCTGTTTATTTACTTTTTTGTCCGTTTTTATACGTTTTTATATGTTTTCATTCGTTTTTATATGTTTTCGTCCGTTTTTATATGTTTTCGTCCTTTTTTTTACGTTTTTGTCCGTTTTTCCTATGTTTTTACGTTTTTTACGTTCTCGTTCGATTTTTACGTTTTTACGTTCTCGTCCATTTTTTTACGTTTTCGTCCATTTTTATAGGTTTTCGTCCATTTTTTACGTTTTTGTCCGTTTTTATACATTTTCGTCTGTTTTTTTTACATTTTTGTCTATTTTTTTTACGTTTTTGTCCGTATAAAAACGATCGAAAACGTAAAAAAATGGACGAGAACGTAAAAAACGAACAAGAACGTAAAAAACGTAAAAAAAACGGACGAAAACGTAAAAAAACAGACGAAAACGTATAAAAACGGACGAAAACATATAAAAACGAATGAAAACGTATAAAAATGGATAAAAGCGTTTAAAAACGGACAAAAACGTAAAAAGGACGGACGAAAACGTACAGAAATGGACAAAAACGTAAAAAAATGAACGGAACATATAAAAACGGACGAAAACATATAAAAACGAATGAAAACATATAATAAACTGATAAAAACGTATAAAAGCAGACAAAAACGTAAAAAAACGAATGAAAACATATAAAAACGGACAAAAATGTATAAAAACGAACGAAACCTATAAAAACGGACGAAAACATAAAAAAACGACGAAAACGTATAAAAACGGTCAAAAACATAGAAAAACAGACGAAACATATAAAAACAGCAATAATATATTATATATATAAATATATGTATATATATAATAATAAATATACTATAATAAATATAACAAGAAATACTATATATATATATATATATCCACTATGTTAACAAATATAGTAATATTATATAGGGAGTTTTATTTTCATAACTCTCTTAAGTGCGAGAACTTCGAGAACTCCTCTAAATCAATGAAAAGGCTATTATATTAAAATATAATTTTTATTACGGGAGATAACCCTACTGATAATAACCCCTACTATAATAGCCCTAGTGATAATAACCCCTACTATATATATAACCCCTACTATATAGTAGGGGTTATTATCAGTAGGGCTTGTATGCATTGAAATGATGTATATTAGGTATTATTATGAGTACAAAAGGTGGTTCTCGCAGTTCTCGAACTTAACAGGATTATGAAAATAAAGTTACACATATTATATATTATATATATATATATAATATTAATATATAATATTAATCTAGAGTAAACTGTAAAAATCATCCATGTGGTTTGTGTATTTTCGCAAGAATCATCCCTATCTCAAACCTTTGGCATTAAACATCCTCAAGTCCTCAAACCTTTGGCAATAATCATCCCTGTGAACTAACGTCGTTAGTTTTACCCGTTAAGTGTTAAATAATAGAGTAAACTGCAAAAATCATCCCTGTGATTTGTGTATTTTCGCAAGAATCATCCCTATCTCGTCTGTTTTTGTATGTTTCATTCGTTTTTTTTACGTTTTTGTCCGTTTTTACGTTTTTATATGTTTTCGTCCGTTTTTTTACGTTTTCGTCTGTTTATTTACTTTTTTGTCCGTTTTTATACGTTTTTATATGTTTTCATTCGTTTTTATATGTTTTCGTCCGTTTTTATATGTTTTCGTCTTTTTTTTTACGTTTTTGTCCGTTTTTATTATGTTTTTACGTTTTTTACGTTCTCGTTCGATTTTTACGTTTTTACATTCTCGTCCATTTTTTTACGTTTTCGTCCATTTTTAGGTTTTCGTCCATTTTTTACGTTTTTGTCCGTTTTTATACGTTTTCGTCTGTTTTTTTTATGTTTTTGTCTATTTTTTTACGTTTTTGTTCGTATAAAAACGATCGAAAACGTAAAAAAATGGCGAGAACGTAAAAAACGCTAAAAACGAACAAGAACGTAAAAAACGGACGAAAACGTAAAAAAACAGACGAAAACGTATAAAAACGGACGAAAACATATAAAAACGAATGAAAACATATAAAAATGGATAAAAGCGTTTAAAAACGGACAAAAACGTAAAAAAACGGACGAAAACGTACAAAAACGTAAAAAAATGAATGAAACATATAAAAACGGATGAAAACATATAAAAACGAATGAAAACATATAATAAACTGATAAAAACGTATAAAAGCACACAAAAACGTAAAAAATCGGATGAAAACATATAAAAGCGAATGAAAACATATAAAAACGGACAAAAACGTATAAAAACGATCAAAAACATAGAAAAACAGACGAAACATATAAAAACAGCAATAATATATTATATATATAAATATATGTATATATATAATAACAAATATACTATAATAAATATAACAAGAAATACTATATATATATATATATATATCCACTATGTTAACAAATATAGTAATATTATATAGGGAGCTTTATTTTCACAACTCTCTTAAGTGCGAGAACTTCGAGAACTCCTCTAAATCAATGAAAAGGATATTATATTAAAATATAATTTTTATTACGGGAGATAACCCTACTGATGATAACCCCTACTATAATAGCCTCTGGTGATAATAACCCCTACTATATATATAACCCCTACTATATAGTAGGGGTTATTATCAGTAGGGCTTGTATGCATTGAAATGATGTATATTAGGTATTATTATGAGTACAAAAGGTGGTTCTCGCACTTCTCGAACTTAAGAGGATTCTTAAAATAAAGTTACACATATTATATATTATATATATAATATTAATATATAATATTAATCTAGAATAAACTGTAAAAATCATCCATGTGGTTTGTGTATTTTCGCAAGAATCATCCATATCTCAAACCTTTGGCATTAAACATCCCCAAGTCCTCAAGCCTTTGGCAATAATCATCCCTGAGAACTAACGTCGTTAGTTTTACCCGTTAAGTGTTAAATAATAGATTAAACTGCAAAAATCATCCCTGTGGTTTGTGTATTTTCGCAAGAATCATCCCTATCTCAAACTTTTGGCATTAGACATCCCCAAGTCCTCAAACCTTTGGCAATAATCATCCCTGAGAACTAACGTCGTTAGTTTTACCCGTTAAGTGTTAAATAATAGAGTAAACTGCAAAAATCATCCGTGTGATTTGTGTATTTTCGCAAGAATCATCCCTATCTCGTCTGTTTTTGTATGTTTCATTCGTTTTTTTTTACGTTTTTGTCCGTTTTTACGTTTTTATATGTTTTCGTCCGTTTTTTTACGTTTTCGTCTGTTTATTTACTTTTTTGTCCGTTTTTATACGTTTTTATATGTTTTCATTCGTTTTTATATGTTTTCATCCGTTTTTATATGTTTTCGTCCTTTTTTTTACGTTTTTGTCCGTTTTTCTTATGTTTTTACGTTTTTTACGTTCTCGTTCGATTTTTACGTTTTTACGTTCTCGTCCATTTTTTTACGTTTTCGTCCATTTTTATAGGTTTTCGTCCATTTTTTACGTTTTTGTCCGTTTTTATACGTGTTCGTCTGTTTTTTTTTACGTTTTTTGTCTATTTTTTTTTTACGTTTTTGTCCGTATAAAAACGATCGAAAACGTAAAAAAATGGACGAGAACGTAAAAAACGTAAAAAACGAACAAGAACGTAAAAAACGTAAAAAACGGACGAAAACGTAAAAAAACAGACGAAAACATATAAAAACGAATGAAAACATATAAAAATGGATAAAAGCATTTAAAAACGGACAAAAACGTAAAAAAGACGGACGAAAACGTACAGAAACGGACAAAAACGTAAAAAAATGAACGAAACATATAAAAACGGACGAAAACATATAAAAATGAATGAAAACATATAATAAACTGATAAAAACGTATAAAAGCAGACAAAAACGTAAAAAAACGGATGAAAACATATAAAAACGAATGAAAACATATAAAAACGGACAAAAATGTATAAAAACGAACGAAACCTATAAAAACGGACGAAAACATAAAAAAACGACGAAAACGTATAAAAACGGTCAAAAACATAGAAAAACAGACGAAACATATAAAAACGGGCGATTAATGCCAAAAGTTTGAGATAGGGATGATTCTTGCGAAAATACACAAACCAAAGAGATGATTTTTGGAGTTTACTCTATTATTTAACACTTAACGAGTAAAACTAACGACATTAGTGCTCAGGGATGATTATTGCCAAAGGTTTGAGGACTTGGGGATGTTTAATGCCAAAGGTTTGAGATAGGGATGATTCTTGCGAAAATACACAAACCACAAGGATGATTTTTGCAGTTTACTCATTTATCGATGTTATATAAATATAGTATTGATGTAAGTTAAAATATATATATATATATATAAATGTGTGTGGGGGAGAGAGAGAGAGAGAGAGAGAGAGAGAGAAAAGGTTAAACGGGTTAGCTCTAGCGAGCTTCGAGCTAAACGGTTCGGAAAAAAAAGACCAAATTAAACGGGCTAGGAAATATCGATTCTAACTCGGTTTTTTTGCGGGTTAAACGGACCAGCCCGTCGGGCCCGAGCCCATTTAGCATCTCTAGTTGTCACTCACCACATTATGGTTGTGTTCAGAGATGTTAAACGGGCTCGCCCGTAGGCTCACCGTTTAACCCGCCAAAAGGTTAGGGCCGATATTTCTAGCCCGCTTAAATCCGAGGCTTTTGGCCTGACCGTTTAGCCGGTAGGGCTAGCCTTAGCCAGCTAGCCTGGCTTAGATATATATATATACTCTTTATTATTATTATATTTATAATATATATTAATATTATATATAATATATATTATTACTGTATTTGTTAATATAGTGTATATATATATATATATACATAAAAGTGTATTTTTTGTTATATTTATTATAGTGTAGTTGTTACTATATATATATAAAATATATTGTTATTGTTTTTTTTTTACTTATAAAAAAATAAAAAATAGATTTTTTAAATATTTAGCCCGTTTAGCCCGAAACCCGTTAGGGTTAGGGTTAGGGCCAATATTTCCTAGCCCGTTTAAATCCGGGCTTTTTTAGCCCGGACCGTTTAGCCCGAAGCTCGCTAGGGCTAGCCCGTTTAACATCTCTAGTTGTGTTTAGCAAAAGTAGTTGATAAGCTAGTTGATTTTAATATAAATGTTTAACAATTAGCTGATAAGCTAGCTGGTTTTTGTTATAAAATTACATAAAATGACATCACTTTTATTTTTTAAACTTTCTCATTATATTATAACAATAGTTGTTATAAAATACAATAAATAATATTTTATCTATTATTATTTTAATATATACTACCTCTAAATTACACATACATACTATTCGCAGTTCACTGTCACTTTGAAAAACCATTGATAATATGTTTTTTATGGTTTAAAATTGCCGTTGAATAGAATTTATGTGTATAATAATAGTTATTTAATTACGAACAAGTTCACAACAACAATAGGTATAAACAAGATTCCGTAAAATATAAAAGAGAAATCGAACACAAAATTTCAATGAACTTCCATGTAGTCTAAAAAAAGAACAAACTAAGCTAAATCATCACTTCTCCATATCAAAGCTGCAATGTCGTCACGAACTTTATTCTGGAAAATATATTTTTTTATTTAGATTATGGACATATATGAAATATATAAAGATGAGAAGTTAGCTTCTCTTTTTACAAGTTTAAAAAATTAGCAACTAATTTAAAAAGATAGTGCTAAGCACAGACTAAATAACACAGGTTATTAAAAATATCAGGTTTGGTCTTTCGTGGCATAAATTGGAAAATTGGAGCCCAAGTTCTATTAAAATACAAAACAAAAAAGAAAACCTAACCTCTCTCATTTAAATGTCTTTATATTTTTTGGTTATACTTTTAAAATTTAAAAAACTTTGCAACATACTTTAAAAGTATTAAAATAAAGGAAAATCTAAAATCACATGGTTCAAATATCGTGATTAATGGTGTTTTTTTTTCATTTTATCGAATTTCGATAATTAATTAAAATATTATTACAAAAATATAAAAAAAATCCAATTATCTTCTAAAATAGTTAATTATGTTTTGAGTGTTTAATTTAAGTATTTGTAGTGGTTTTAGATTTTCAAATATTTATACTTTTTTTTATTTCGATATTATTTTTATTGCTAATATGTTTTTTATATTTAGTTTTCAATTATGAGATTCCTTTATTATTTAAAAGAAATATTGGAAATAGAATGAAATATACAGCATAAATAAATATGAGACTTGTTGAAACAAAAAAAAAATCCTATATTTGATTTTTATTTTTTATTAACAGTTTTAGTTAGTTATTGAAGCTAATTTTACAAAAAAAGTCCGGTAGTCATAACTATAATCGTCCTGTTATAATAAGCCGTGAAAGTGACATTTCAATTACCCTTTTGTTTTTATATAGTGTGAATGACTATTATACCCCTGATGTAATTATGTAATTACGATTGTGCCATCTGAAGTTTTTCTATATATAGGGTTTCAGTTATTAATGAAAAATATACCTGAGAATCATTCTCTCTATTTTCTCTCTAATTTCTCTCTCTATAATATTCCGATTTCATAACACGTTATCAGCACGAGTTTCTAACCATTTGAGTAATATATCACAAGAGTATACTCTACAGTTGCATCTTATAGATGATCCTCTGTATCAGAAATTGGATTATTACAAACAAACACAATACATCCAAACTCTCTCTCTCTCCTTCTTCTTGTGATATGATATGATTAATACATTCATATCTATAATTTAGATCTATACAGCTGCTCTAATCCTGGATCCTTCACCGGATTATTCATTCCCTAAATCATAATTTTATAAAAACTTTCCCAACATGTAATCTCATCTCTAATCTAGTCATCTCATTTGTCGGTTGTCACCACTCCTCTCGTTCCTCGTCCTCTCTCCTCTCTTCCTCATTTCCTTCCCACCTACCCCCATCCCTACACGGCCAAACACCCTGCCTACATCATCCTTTCTTTTTTTATTCAACGGGCGAAGGGGGTTCTTCAAGGCAGCGGCGAAAGACGATCGGTAACGAGCAGACGAGGACCTCGCATCTCGGGCGCAATCCAGACCAGAGTGTAGCAGTTCGGATGTTGGGTTTGTCGTCCAGGTTGTGGGTTCGAACGAAAGGCTAGCTGGACTGGACATGGCTTTTGACGAAGGTCAACTACTTGAGTCAAGTCCTTCCGGCTGCTTCATGTTGATTTCCATCGGGTACGGCGGGGAGCGGGAAGGGTCTGACCGTGAATTTCTGGATCTGGTTCGGCTTGCGTGGAGGCAATCCAGGTGGTGAACCACGGGTGAGCCATGAGCTGATGGCGCGCGAGGCGTGGCGCGAGTTCTTTCGGCTGCGGCTGGAGACCAAGCAAGAATACTCGAACTCGCCCAGCACCTATGGAGGCTACGGTGGCAGATTTTTTTGGTGGCGGCAGTTGACCGACGCAGGAGGTATTATATATATTTATCAATATGTGTGTCTATGTCTTAATAAAAAAAAAGAGGAACGGAGAAGAAGCTTGCTACAAAGCTGAAAAAGAAAAGAATGACGGTAAGATGAAAGAAAAAAAGGAGCATAATACAGTAAAGAGAACATAAAGAGACGTAGAGGAAAGAAAAACATAAAAGAATAATAACCAAATTAAATAATAAAAGAATTAAATATTTTTATAATATGTTAAATTATAAATTTGGTTTTTCTTATATATAAGATTCATATGATCTCAGAATCAATTTTTATTGATACCATCGGAATTGGTTTAACGAAACTTTTAATTTGACACTAATATTGATATGAGTATTCTTCTTTTCATATATGTCATTATTAAATTTATTAAAATGTACGAATTAATATCCAACTCCAGAAATCGCAAAGAGTTATACATACCATTACACTTGCTATTAACGGCAGTCAATATTTCGACGATGACTATTTTGAGGAATTGATTGGACGATCCTGCTTTGGTAGAAGCGATTAATTATTTTGCGATTTAAATTACGCTCTTACTTATCTCAAAGTGGTGGTTTAAAACCACATATTTATTGCGTTTATTTTATATAATTATAATACCTCCCATGTGATGAGTTCAATTATCACAAGACGGATGGTTTTACATGTACGCAATTTATATATTATATATCACCATCGTGGTTGGTTATACCACATGAATGGTTCATAAATCCTGCTCTCAAAGAAGAAGCAGTTGATAAAAATAAATCCTACTCTGAAGAAGTAGTTGATCGATTATCTAAATCCTGCTCTCAAAGAAGAAGCAGTTGATAAAAATAATCCCACTCTGGAGAAGTAGTTGATCGATTATCTAAATCCTGCTCTCAAAGAAGAAGCAGTTGATAAAAATAATCCTACTCTGGAGAAGTAGTTGATCGATTATCTAAATCCTGCTCTCAAAGAAGAAGCAGTTGATAAAAATAATCCTACTCTGGAGAAGTAGTTGATCGATTATCTAAATCCTGCTCTGAAGAAGCAGTTGAGAGAAATAAATCCTACTCTGAAGTAGTTGATCAATGATCCTGCTCTCGAAGAAGAAGCAGTTGATGGAAATAATATCCGATCTCCATAATTATTAAATATGAATGGAGAAAATTGAGCAAGTGATACCATAAGCTATCACCGATTAATTAAAGAAAATTCCATGCAAAATGCATGGTGGGATCATTTGACAAGTGATATGGAAAACTATCACTGGAAAATAATTGCTCAATAAATCTCATGTTGATTATATCACATGATTGGATCATTGAAATTATATTGATTGACAATATTCATGGGGAAACATATATCACATATTTGTGAAAATATTGTATTTGCATAAAAGCAAAAGATGATCTTATTATGGCTGAAGAAGCACACAACAGTCGAAGTGAAAATATCGAAACTAGCTGAAAGGCAGTAAACACTCGACAATATGAAACGTGAAAAAGAAAATACATATGATACCCATAAAAAGAAAAGGGGTGCGTCTCGAGAGTATAAAACTCCGTAACTCTGCCACCCCATGACATAAGGGTTTATAATGAAAGATCTAAATGATCTAAACTTCTTTTTCGCTTGGCGCCAATACTTTGTGGCTGATGAGCTTTGACTTCCAAATTCTTAACTGAAATATATGCCTGAAACTTTATAAGTAGATCAAGAATGATGTCGACATATTATTATATCTCGTGATGGCCGAGATATAAACTTGTGATCTACTCCTTGATCCGTAAAGGCAAGCAAATCAAGAAATTATTAATATTCAACAAACCTATAGGTTTGGTATGGAAGTCCGCTCATTATGAAGTAATGTTGAATATCTCATTGAGTGTGCCATAGCCACTGGAAGAACAATAAAGGCATCACTATTATTCACCACATACATCAAACTATCATGCATGATCGTGTTTGAAGCATCAACCCAGTTGAACCCCTATACTACCTGGTTCTAGCGTAGGATAGTGTAAGGCACTTGTTACTCTTATTCTCCCATTTTGTGCAGCCTCTAAAAGATAACCCAAAAATCTATAATTACTCCCACCATACAATATATCGATTTTGTGTTTTCCTAATTCTTTTACGAATTGATATGCCATATCTATATGCTGGATATGACCTATCAGTTTGGATCCACTTAAAATACATATAGTTTTAATTGGATGAGATCTATATGAGGATTCTGAGAACTCCATCTTTCTACACTAGACCTTCAAAATACTTTTATGAGAGATACATTTCCTAATTTGTGGATCCCAAATTTAAAGAACAAATTTCTTGCTAAACGACAAACGACTTCATTATTTTTATTGAAAATGGAGCGGTAGATAAGTCATTACTTTTGACAAAATTGCAAAAGAAAACGAAAGATATGATATTATATTTTTCAATGAAAATGACGTTACCAATCGGCATCTGAGAAATTTAAATATTAGAAAATAATATTCAACAACTTACATTATTTTGCTATTTACCTTATACCAATTTTGACAGAACGGACTTACAAACTGGGTCTTTTGAGATTAATTTTTCATGACTATAACGTTTCCGTTCATCCTTGAATTGCATCCACAAAGCCATTAGTTCACGATGGACGTATCCACTGGGATGTGTATCAAGAATCTGTTGGATATCATGATCCATAGATTCCTTACTCAATCCATCCTTGATAAATGCTATTTTATCTTCTCGATTTTTGGATACAAACCCCACAGATTTGCATCGTGTGTCACATGTCCATCGAGCATATTTATAACACCCACCTAATCTATTTGCTCTCCGCTTCTTTGCAAAACTACTCTTACCTGTACCTGGCATGTACTTAAATGAATTTGAAAATTCGCCAGATAATCAAACTTGTGCTTCGATCAACCATCGAATATCTTCTGGGATGCCATTTCTCATTAGCACCCTTAATCTTTCGAGTCGAGCTCGATAAATTCTTTTTATGATATTCACTGGAATAGATGGGTAATATTTACGAAGATTCGAAAGCATTGAATCCATTATGATATTCAAACCCTCGGTATGGATGATTGTGAATACAATGATAATCTATTTATAGATTGAAATTACGCGTATGAGATTTGACTCCGCGTCCTGAAGCGTATGAACTACGACTCTTGTAACACCCCCAATCCACTCAGGGATATTACACGCCGTAGACCCTCTCCTCGAGGATCTGTAATATCCGCAATTTTCGATTTTTGGTAAATTTCTTTTTTCGGTCGGAGTCCGTTTTGACGACTCGCTCATGACCGTTTCGTCATTCTGAGAATGATTAATTCTACACTTTTTGACATCCGAGTTCGTTTCGGTGTCGTTTCGTTGAGTTCTGTGCTTTTTAGCGACTTTTCCGCACTTGAGTTCGATTCTTGCGAATCTCGTCCGAAACTGTTGTTTCGAGTTTCCCGCAAGTCCGTTTAACTTTGTTAGACGTGTTGTGAACCTCGGTTTGGTTATTCGATCACGTATCGTGATTTCCGGGCGTTTTGGGCCATTTTGTAATTTCTTGAAAGTTACGGGTATCCGTATCTGTAATTGTTGTCTCGACCCGTTTCTTGGTCGCGTATGACTAATTATGGTATTACGCTTTCATTTCGAGTCGTTTATGTGGTCCGCGAACTTTTCGTCGTGTTCGTTCCGTGCATTTTCGGAAATCGGGTCGTCGAGCCCTCGCGGTTGCGGGACTGGCTGGACGGTTGCGGGACTGGCCGGACGATTGTGGGCACCGTCCGGACGGGTGCGGCAGGAACCGGCGTAGCGCACGCTACGGCCGGAAGGCTGCGCGCGCTAACCGGCAGGTGTAGCGCACGCTGCCGGGTGGCCTAGCGTACGCTATCGGGCCTGGGCAGTGGGGTTTCTGAGGTTCTGGACTCGGTTAGGATCGGCAGGTAGTGCACGCTACGCCGAGCGTAGTGCGCGCTAGTCGGCAGGCGTAGCGCACGCTGTCGGCCGGCTAGCGTCGTTACACAGCCGGCGATTCGATCCGGTGGCTCTTTGGGCCAGTCGGCTAGCGCGCAGTATCCGGCCGTAGCGCACGCTAGCGGGAGTTGGGTCGGCAGGTTCGGTCGGCAAGGTTGGTCGGTAATGCCGGTCGTGTGGGCCCTGGCCGAGGGTACTCGGCCGATCTGGCCGATAAGCGCACGCTAGTCCGGGAAGGCTAGCGCACGCTAGTCGCCCAAGATAAATATGGTGGCAGATCACATTTCACTTCGTTTTCATTTCCTTCCTTCTCCATCCGCGAGTGGCGATTCATGGCGACGAAGCCATGTTGTTTAACAACAAATCCATGAAGTCCTTGAGTTCATAACATCAATCGATCGTCTGTTATCAACCGTTGATTCAAATAATCAAGGTAATCTTCCTTAGAACCCTAATTTCGTGAATTTGGGGATTTTTGCATTTTCGTCCGATTCGTTCAGTGTTGTTGATTATTTCATGATGTGTATGATTAATCTTGATAGTATTCTTGTGTTTAACATCATTTAATCCAGTGTTCTTGGTCGAATCAAGTATAATTCTTGATTTCCTTCGAATTGACTTTTAGGGGAATTTGTCCCCGATCTCGTTTTTCATCCGTTTTCGATGGATCGATTATGGTTAAATGATGTTGTTAAACATATTCTATGGATTGTATATCCATATTTCAACTTGGAATTCCGTGTTCGGGTTTTGTGGAGCGAATCGTGTTCTTGGCGTTTTGGGGAAATCGTGAACTTTCATCATTCGTTCTTTGAATTCAACGGCTTTGAGTCGTGTTATGGAATTCATTTCATTGTTATTATTTGTCCTTCGTAGTTTATGAACGTGAGTTGGCGTTCGGTGGAGTCGGCGGGTTCGTAGTCGGTTCGGGCCAACCTACTTGGCCGATTCTCGCGTTGTTCTTATTCGAGGCAAGTACCTTGCCCATACTTTTCTCGTTTATGGATATGATGATCGGTGGTCGTCTTGATGTGTTTGTTTGGTTATTTGAAATGAAGTTTCAAAGGATTTGATTTGGCCTCGTTAAAGGCTTTCTTTCAAAACGAGTGTGATTTGTGAACGGTGTTTTGAGAATTGATTATGATTTGGTTATTTTGAACATTGAAGGATTTTATGATGGTACTCCTATTGTTTCAGTTATGGAATCGTGTATTCCTTATTTAAGCTTGTTATTGTATTTTTGAAGAGTTTGGTAATGGTGTCGAGTTAATGGCCATCTCTAGTGAGTATTCTTAATGAACTTACATTCTTAGCATGTTAGTATTGCATGAGTAACGTGTGTGTGTGTATGCTCACTACGGGTTAGATCCGACGGGGTCTCGGTAGGGCTCCACGAAGCTGTGGAACCGCGAGCTTACTTTTAACCACTGTGGGTTAGATCCGACGGGGTCTCGGCAGGGATCCACGGGCGTGGGTCCGCGGTTAATTGTGGTGCATTTTTACAAATGTGATTCGATATTGGCATTTCCGGAAATGAGTGCTTTTGAACGGTTTTCATTTGCATGCATTGACTAAATGTGTAAGAGGTAAATTGTTTGTTTGGCCTACTTGGCTAGGATGGCTCTAGAGTATTTTGTGGTTTATGTTTTAAATCCTTTATTTGTGGATTTTGATGTTGGGAGACGAACCTTGTGGTCGTTCTTGTGTACTGTGAGTTGATGAGATTTGGGGCTAAAATCCCAAGGGTTTTGTAAAAGTCGTTTTACGGATTTGGGGCTAAAATCCCAACGATTTGGTTAATGTCATTTTCCAGAAAGTAAACTTTTGGGGCGGTGACCCCTTTGTCTTTTGGAGTTTGAAAAGTAGGATTTGATAATCCTGAATTGTTTTCTATTAAAACTCTCGATGGCATTCTAAACTGTTTTATAAATTACTTCCATTGATTTATGATATTTCGTTTTTTTTTGAAATGTTTTCTCAAACCCTTGCCTCGGGAAGTACTTTTCGTTTCGTTTGGATCTTTGAGGATCCTCGGTTATTGTTATTCGTGGAATGTGAATTGTATGGCTCGTATTTGCACTTTGTATTTGCACTAGCAAAACAGTGGAGTTTTGCTAACCCCCGAGTATTCGGGGGGTGGATGTCTGTTTTTGCATTCAGGTTTTGGAGCATAACACAGGGTCGGCACGAAGGATGATGAAAGATGATCGATACTAATCACAGGAGGAACCGTACATCGTGTGTTGGTTCAGTTGTACTTTATTTTCCATTCTTTGTATTGTTCCGTTATGCAGGTGTAGTTGTATTTTGTCCCCTGCGTGGGCATGAGTTGTATTTGAGTTGTATGTATTTGTGAAAAGACCAAATCGGTCTACTGAGTCATTGTAGCCTCGAAGGCATTGTCGAGATGTTAAATGTCGTTACCAGCCTGGTAGATCCTTGAGGAAAGGTTCTACGGCGTGTAATATCCCTGAGCGGATTGGGGGTGTTACATAAATGGTATCAGAGCTTAGGTTGAGGAAACCTAGGCTGTCGGGTCAAGTCGTGTTGTTTGAGTCTTGTTTCATCGGATTTTATCTGATTGAGTCGTGTCGCGACGCGTCGTTTGAGTTTGTTGGTCGTGATTAGTATCGTGGGGCGATCATCATCTTCGTGCGACCTGTGGAAGTAAGTCTCCCTTCTTTGTGTTGTGCCTCGTGTGACACGAGCTATTTTTATGATTATTTGTTAAGTGGTGGAATCCTTATGTGAATTTTGATTTCACGATATGTATTTAGTCGACTTTCGTATTTGATTTATACGCGGAGTTTCGTCGCTTGTGATGTCTTTTTATTGTTGTTTTTCTCCGTTGTCGATGATTTTCGAATCGATTTGCACGTTTTACAAGTCTCTTGTGGAAGCTTTGTGCTTATACGCGTTCGACTTGTTCACTAGCCAGTGCGGGAGAGTATTTTATCAGTAGTTTTGTTCTGAATGTGGTATTTTATCGTTTATTTCCGTTTAAAGACACATATTGTCTTGATTTTAAACTTTTTGATGCGTGTGCTAGGAGTTGTTTTAGTGAACGTCGGTATGTGTGAGTTTTGGGCATTCTGGCCTATTGGATTTTTGAAAACCTTGAGTATCTTAGAAAAATAAATTTCGAGACATACTTTTCAAATGAGTTATTTTCTTGTGGTACATCCAAGGTGCCGCAATATATTTCAAAAATTTTCTACTTCGAGGACCAAAATGCTTTGAGGTATTTTCAATGTCTTAGAAACATTTTTATTTAGACCCGAGGGTCGAATATTCTGAAAGTTTTCACTAAGAGAAAGTGTCCTCATTTTTATCAAATGCGAAATGGTTTTTTCCAATGTCTCGATAACGATGTTTCACGTTTATACTTTTTGAAAGGTGATACTCAAGATCAACCAGTATTCTTCTAAATTATTTTCAAAATGAGGTTTTCGTTTTTAAAACCTATCCATTCCCGTTTGAGAGCTAGGTATGTATGTGTGATGTTCGCGTTGTCATTTTGATACTTTCTCCCGAGTATGACCGAATTGGCGGTGTGAGCGTTGAGTCGCTTTCCACACATTTGTTGTGTTAGCCCCCTGTGAGAGGCGGGATGTTGGTGTTGAATATTATCGCCTCGTGGTGATTTCTGTGTTGTCGCGTATGTGCGAGCTGTTAGAGCTTGGTTTGGTATGACCGTGTGCATCGGTGATGGTTCCGTTATGTGTCGATTGTTTAATGTCTTGTTACCTTGCTCCCGTTTTTGTGAATTTCGTGGACGAGGTCGGAGGTAATGCCCGTACTATTTTGACTTCTGTATTTTCTCTTTCTCCAGTCTATCGATTCGCTCATGTTCGTTGGCACTTTATGAACTTGTTCTGTATTTCGATTTCATCGTCCGAACGAGCTGTGATCTTGTTGTGGGTCGATCTGGTTATCGATGTTACTTTTTCGGGTTCAGTTCGATTCTTGTGAACCTTGTTCGGGAGTGACATCATCTGGTTCTATTAGTTCTTTTATTCGAAGTGGATCGGATTTGGAACTCTTATGTTTTCGACTCTGTCGACTCATTTATGTTCGTTGACATTTCTGAGCTTGTCCTACCCCTTATTTTTGTTTATCGAACGAGTGTGGTATTGTTTCGGAATAACTCGTTTGTCGTTGTGACTTTTTAATTGCTATTCCCTTTCCTGTGGATCTTATGTGAATGCACATCCTGTTGTTTTCACCGGATCATATATTGTCTCGAGTCGAGATGTGAACCTTGGAGTTGTTGTTTGAAATTTTATTGTTCTTCGTGATTCGAACATGATTCTTCGATTTCTGTTATCTCGATCGTTGTGGTTCGATCGTTTGATTGTTCGGTTTTTATTGACCTCGTTCCGTGATTGGTGAACATTCAGGCTCCTTCGTAATTCCCTTCAATTCGGGAAATTAGTTTCGTTTTCGATCTTCCATCCCTTAGGCGGTGGGATTCCGTGTTTGTTCAGCGGTTGACTCGCGTTTTGATTGATGTACCGTTGGGTTGGTCAATCATATTGGTTTTCGTTCGTTGCGTTTTGTGATTGTCAGGATAATTGACTTGGATATATTATCCGTTTGATGACGCTTGTCACTTGTTGGTTTTATTATATCCCTAACGGCGACGTTGTGTTGGTCGCCGTGGAGCGTGTTTTCACGCCGTATATTCCTTTGCGTTGTTTGTGACATTTCGCCGTTGGGCGTTAGTTACGCATTCTTGTGTGTCTCGTTGAGTTTTTCCTGGTGGAATATTTCTTCTCCCTACTTGTTTTAAGTTTCGGGACGAAACTTCTTTTAAGGGGGGTAGAATGTAATATCCGCAATTTTCGATTTTCGGTAAATTTCTTTTTTCGGTCGGAGTCCGTTTTGACGACTCGCTCATGACCGTTTCGTCATTCTGAGAATGATTAATTCTACACTTTTGACATCCGAGTTCGTTTCGGTGTCGTTTCGTTGAGTTCTGTGCTTTTTAGCGACTTTTCCGCACTTGAGTTCGATTCTTGCGAATCTCGTCCGAATCGTTGTTTCGAGTTTCCGCAAGTCCGTTTAACTTTGTTAGACGTGTTGTGAACCTCGGTTTGGTTATTCGATCACGTATCGTGATTTCCAAGCGTTTTGGGCCATTTTGTAATTTCTTGAAAGTTACGTATCCGTATCTGTAATTGTTGTCTCGACCCGTTTCTTGGTCGCGTATGACTAATTATGGTATTACGCTTTCATTTCGACTCGTTTATGTGGTCCGCGAACTTTTCGCCGTGTTCGTTAAAATGCGTTTTGAATCGGGTCGCCGAGCCACAGCGGTTGCGGGATGGCCGGACGGTTGCGGGGATCGCCGGACGATTGCGGGCACCGGCCGGACGGTGCGGCAGAACCGCGTAAGCGCACGCCTTCTGGCCGGAAAGTGCCAGCTAACCGGCAGTGTAGCGCCTGCAGTCTTGGTGGCTAGCGTCTGTGCTCGGGCACAGGCGATGGGGTTTCGAGGTTCGGACTCGGTCGGGATCGGCGAGTAGCGCACGCTACGCGGCGTAGCGCGCGCTAGTCGGCAGCGTAAGCGCCGCATCGGCGGCTAGCGTCGTTACTGGCCGGGCGATTCGATCCAGTGGCTCTTTGGGCCAGTAGCGCACGCTAGCGGGAGTTGTCGGCAGTTCGGTCGGCGGGGTTGGTCGGTAATGCCGGTCGTGTGGGCCACGGCCGAGGGTACTCGGCCGCCGATAGTGCACGCTAGTCCGGGAAGGCTAGCGCCTAAAGCCCGATATAAATATGGTGGCGATCACATTTCACTTCGTTTTTCATTTCCTTCCTTCTCCATCCGCGAGTGGAGATTCATGGGCGACGAAGCCATGTTGTTTAACAACAAATCCATGAAGTCCTTGAGTTCATAATCAATCGATCGTCCGTTATCAACCGTTGATTCAGCGAATCAAGGTAATCTTCCTTAGAACCCTAATTTCGTGAATTTGGGGATTTTTGCATTTTCGTCCGATTCGTTCCGTGTTGTTGATTAATTCATGATGGGTATGATTAATCTTGATAGTATTCTTGTGTTTAACATCATTTAATCCATTGTTCTTCGTCGAATCGAAGTATAATTCTTGATTTCCTTCGAATTGACTTTTAGGGGAATTTGTCCCCGATCTCGTTTTTCATCCGTTTTCGATGGATCGATTATGGTTAAATGATGTTGTTAAACATATTCTATGGATTGTATATCCATATTTCAACTTGGAATTCCGTTTTCGGGTTTTGACGGAACGAATCGTGTTCTTGGCCGTTTTGGGGGAAATCCGTGAACTTTCGTCATTCGTTCTTTGAATTCAACGGCTTTGAGTCGTGTTATGGAATTCATTTCATTGTTATTATTTGTCCTTCGTAGTTTATGAACGTGATTTGGCGTTCGGTGGAGTCGGCGGGTTCGTAGTCGGTTCGGGCCAACCTACTTCGGTCGATTCTCCGCGTTGTTCTTATTCGAGGCAAGTACCTTGCCCATACTTTTCTCGTTTTATGGATATGATGATCGGTGGTCGTCTTGATGTGTTTGTTTGGTTATTTGAAATGAAGTTTCAAAGGATTTCGGTTTGGCCTCGTTAAAGGCTTTCTTTCAAAACGAGTGTGATTTGTGAACGGTGTTTTGAGAATTGATTATGATTTGGTTATTTTGAACATTGAAGGATTTTATGATGGTACTCCTATTGTTTCAGTTATGGAATCGTGTATTCCTTATTTAAGCTTGTTATTGTATTTTTGAAGAGTTTGGTAATGGTGTCGAGTTAATGGCCATCTCTAGTGAGTATTCTTAATGAACTTACATTCTTAGCATGTTAGTATTGCATGAGTAACGTGTGTGTGTGTATGCTCACTACCGGTTAGATCCGACGGGGTCTCGACAGGGATCCACGAAGCTGTGGGTCCGCGGTTAATTGTGGTGCATTTTTACAAATGTGATTCGATATTAGCATTTCCGGAAATGAGTGCTTTTGAACGGTTTTCATTTGCATGCATTGACTAAATGTGTAAGAGGTAAGTTGTTCGTTTGGCCTACTTGGCTAGGATGGCTCTAGAGTATTTTGTGGTTTATGTTTTAAATCCTTTATTTGTGGATTTTGATGTTGGGAGACGAACCTTGTGGTCGTTCTTGTGTACTGTGAGTTGATGAGATTTGGGGCTAAAATCCCAAGGGTTTTGTAAAAGTCGTTTTACGGATTTGGGGCTAAAATCCCAACGATTTGGTTAATGTCATTTTCGTAAAGTAAACTTTTGGGGCGGTGACCCCTTTGTCTTTTGGAGTTTGAAAAGTAGGATTTGATAATCCTGAATTGTTTTCTATTAAAACTCTCGATGGCATTCTAAACTGTTTTATAAATTACTTCCATTGATTTATGATATTTCGTTTTTTTTGAAATGTTTTCTCAAACCCTTGCCTCGGGAAGTACTTTTCGTTTCGTTTGGATCTTTGAGGATACTCGGTTATTGTTATTCGTGGAATGTGAATTGTATGGCTCGTATTTGCACTTTGTATTTGCACTAGCAAAACAGTGGAGTTTTGCTAACCCCCGAGTATTCGGGGGGTGGATGTTTGTTTTTGCATTCAGGTTTTGGAGCATAACACAGGGTCGGCACGAAGGATGATGAAAGATGATCGATACTAATCACAGGAGGAACCGTACATCGTGTGTTGGTTCAGTTGTACTTTATTTTCCGCTGCTGTATTGTTCCCGTTGTACGGGTGTAGTTGTATTTTGTCCCCTGCGTGGGGATGAGTTGTTTTTTTGTTGTATGTATTTGTGGAAAGACCAAATCGGTCTACTGAGTCATTGTAGCCTCGAAGGCATTGTCGAGATGTTAAATGTCGTTACCAGCCTGGTAGATCCTTGAGGAAAGGTTCTACGGCGTGTAATATCCCTGAGCGGATTGGGGGTGTTACAGGATCTACCAGGCTGATAACTAAATCAAACATCTAAACATCGCCTTTAAGGCTAAAATGACCCAATAGACCGACTTGGTCTTTCAATAAATACTTACAACTCAATTCCAAACACATACCCACGCAGGGGTCAAAATACAATAAACTCCCGTACAACGGGGAAAAGATACTGCAGCGGAAAAGAAAATACAACTAGACCAATCCGACATCAACGGATCCTCGTGTGATTAGTATCGTTCATCTTTCATCATCCTTAATGCCGACCCTGTGCTATGCTCCAAAACCTGAATGCAAAAATAGACATCCACCCCCCGAATACTCGGGGGTTAGCAAAACTCCACTGTTTTGCTAGTGCAAGTACAAGTGTAAAAATACGAGCCATACAATTCACATTCCACGAATAACAATAACCAGGAATCCTTAAAGATTAAAATACCACGAAACGAATACTTCCCGAGGCAAGAATTTGAGTAAAACTTTTCAAATCCGAAAGATCACAAATAACGAGAATGGTTTGCAAAATGGTTTAAAATACCCTCGGGAGTTTTAATAGAAAACAAATTAGGATTATCAAATCCTTATCTTTCCAAAATCAACAGGGTCACAGCCCAAAGGTTTTATTTTCGCAAATAGAAAACCAACAACAATTCCCAGGGCCAGAGCCCAACATCACGTGTCCTCAACGGACATAAAATCAGATACCAACTCGTGAAGTTTTTACTCGTGATTCCTGGACTCACCCATTGGAATTCCGGTCGTGGCCCCGTCGAACCAACCCACGGTGAGTAAAATACATTCACTAAATAACATATCACAACACCTAGCATCGCCTTGGGAACAGAGTAATATCATTGATTCCCACCCGAGGCCTCGAAGGACCCTCCCGCGCTGGCTAGCTAAACAAATCACAACACATAGCATCGCCTTGGGAACAGAGTAATATCATAGATTCCCGCACGAGGCCTCGAAGGACCCTACCGCGCTGGCTAGCTAAACAAATCACAACACATAGCATCGCCTTGGGAACAGAGTAATATCTTAGATTCCCGCACGAGGCCTCGAAGGACCCTCCGCTACCAAGCTAGCTAAACAAATCACAACACATAGCATCGCCTTGGGAACAGAGTAATATCTTAGATTCCCGCACGAGGCCTCGAAGGACCCTCCCGCGCTGGCTAGCTAAACAAACTCAAGCACGAGTAACATATCACACCGAGGATATCCAAACAATTCACCCAGAGGCATCAAACACTTAGTAAAACAACACGTCAACCACAACGCACCGAAATGAAACAATATACGTCC
This sequence comes from Orobanche coerulescens, assembly GCA_033398695.1. Taxonomy (NCBI): domain Eukaryota; kingdom Viridiplantae; phylum Streptophyta; class Magnoliopsida; order Lamiales; family Orobanchaceae; genus Orobanche; species Orobanche coerulescens. The sequence continues at coordinate 137,389,914 of CM065817.1, forward strand.
GCACGCAAATACCAAGTGCATCATCAACACCAAATATGTCCATAAGATTCACATACTCGTTCGAGAAACACACCAATCACAAAACACACACGATTTTGAAAGAGGGCCTTTAACAAGGCTAACCAAATCTTTTGAAAACTCGTTTTAAACAATCAAACAAATATATAAAGACGATCACCAATTACCACATTCACAAAACAAGAATAGTATGGGCAAGGTACTTGCCTCGAAATCACGATCGCAATAAGACGACGGATAGGACGCGGTCGAATAGCCCCGAACCCCCGAACAATATCAAGAATGTGATAGCACCACGAGTATTACGAGAATAACACCACACGAATCATCAATCACCAGACGGAATTCAACATCGGAATCCTCGAACCCTATAAACCTCCGGAAGTAACAATAACACATGGTTACGACGAGAATCAAGGCCAAAACAATGTAAATCCCAACAAACTATCGAAGGGAAACTCATTGGGACATTTAATCGAACACTAAATGTTCAATAATTCCCAAGAACACTCGAATCGTCGATCGAGTTAAACAAACTTGATATATGGATATACAACCCATAGAACATGATTAATAACATCATACTACACCAATCGATGTATCAAAATCGGATTAGAAACGAAATCAAGAACAATTTCTCCAAAAAGTCAACTTGAAGGATAATCAAGAAATATACCTTGATTTGGATGAAGGATTCAAGTAGAGGTCGAAAATCTACAACAAGACTTGAGGTAGATGATCTCTACAAGTTTGGGAGCACTCAAAATCGCCCAAAATCGCCACAATCGCCTAAGATGAAGGAGGAAGAAGAGAGGAGAAAAATGAAGTTTTCTCCTCGCAAATCTATAAAAACGCAGAAAAAGCCCGTGTGCCGCGGCACAGATGAGTGTGCCGCGGCCCAGGCCACCAAAACGCCCAGAATTAGCTTAGTGCGCGGCACGGCTGAGTGTGCCGCGGCTGCAGTGCGACCTCCTTCAACACCAAAAGGCACACCGTGCAGTCTTCGCTATTTCGACCATAACTCCTTCATCTGGACTCCGATTGACTCACCGTTTGAACCATTGGAAAGCTAACTTGATTCTCTATAACGTTGGAAAGATTCAGAATTTTTGGAGTTTTCAAGAATTAATGGTGACTTTACAAAGTCGAACTCCCACGTGAAAAAGTCGATTAAGGACACGGAACTCAACAAAACGACACCGAAACGAACTCGGATGACAAAAAGTGCAGAATTAATCATTCTCGGAATGACGAAACGGTCATGATAGAGTTGTCAGAACGAACTCTGGCCGGAAAAAGAAATTTACCGAAAATCGAAAATTGCGGATATTACAACTCTATATTTGAATAATGGACATAATATGACATGTGGGAGCAGCGACTCCATGTTGATAATGATGTGCAATAATGGCACTGAAAGATGATGTGATATGCCGATAAAATATCTATATGATGATATAGACACATCGTCTTCAAATATTTATTCTCGATTAATATCACTACTAGCCAATATTGGGAATGAATCCCTAATAAATTTGGAATATATTAAGGGGGAGTATGAGCCCACTTCCTCTACATGTGAACTACTAGATATTATGGATCCACTAGATAGTCACATGTGTATATGACTCGTAATCAGAAATTTACGAGATAATTTGCTCACGGTTTGAGCATATATTCCATATCAGATTGAGCTAGTAATATATCCCAAATAAATTTGAATAGATCCGAGAAAGGATCAAAATATGTGCATACAAATGGGATATCAATTGGCATACTATTTGAAGTCCTCTAGCCAATATCGAGAACATAATATATAAACTCCCATGACTGAAGATGAATACTGAGATACTGGCATATGTGTTTGGTGCTCAAGAAATCTCTTAGCATGAGGGGGAGTATAGGTAGTTGGAAATATGTGAAATGCATCACACTATATCCTCACAACTGAAATATGAACTTGAAGTTCAAAGATGCATGACAGATTATTAATTTTTGGTACCAACTACAATTGCTTTGATAAATACACAATAATTCCCCGAATATGAATCAAAGCAAATGATAAAAGGAGGCATATACTTTTGAGAAGTATATAGATATAACCACAATGTGTAATCCCAATGGGTGATTGATAATGAGATATCTCGGCAAGTTATGTTGCCATGGGGAAGTAAAAGTGTCGACACAATATAGCGCTATGAATGAAATGCGGATATTAAAATCCATGATTTGTGAAAATGAGGATATCAATGATTGGAAAGAGGATATCGATAAATGATATGAGGATATCCATGACTGTGAAATATGGATATTGGAAATGAGGATATTAAAATCCATGATTTGTGAAAATGAGGATATTGAAATCCATCAAAATTGAAATATATGCCCTTATAATAAAATGAAATATATGGGCTTACTGAAAGTGACTCATAAGGAGATTTTGAACATATTATCAGTGCGTGCAGTCACTCAAAACGTTGTGAACGAAAATTATATGATGTACTCTTTTCCTTGAGTGAGGTTTTATCCCACTGAGTTTTCCTAGCAAGGTTTTTAACGAGGCAGCCTAATCACGACAAATATGGAATCTCCAAAAGAAATTTGGAATATATTGCAAAGAATATGAGTTCGATATTACAAACTGCACTAACAGGTGATACTCATCCCTGGATGATCATTGAAATGCCTGGGGCATATTTATAAAATACGCGTTGCACTCTTTTTCCCTTGACTGAGGTTTTGTCCCATTGGGTTTTCCTAGCAAGGTTTTTAACGAGGCAACTGGAATGACGTATTAGTATGAATAATGTACTCTTTTTCCTTCATTAGGATTTTTTCCCATTGGGTTTTTCCTAATAAGGTTTTAACGAGGCATATTCATGGCATAATGAGGAACACTACAAAGATCAAGATTATTCCTCAAAGCTTGAAAATAGGAGTTGTTGTACTCTTTTTCCTTCGATCAAGTTTTTTCCCACTGGGTTTTCTTGACAAGGTTTTAATGAGGCAACACATGGATACTCCAACGAATGATATACATGACAGATTCACTCAGTTTTTGTCCCACGGGGTTTTACTGAGACGGCACAAGAATACTCATACAAGAACTATTGAGATAAGGGGGAGTACGAGATTACAGATTGCTGAAGTTTTATCCCACAGAGATTTCCTACCAACATTATGATGCAACATGATATGATTGCCACAAGCTCCAATACAAACAGTTTGAAAGTTTTTCTCCCATTGGGTTTTTCTTCAAACTAGTTCAGCAGATATTTATGTAAATAGTCATTCAAGGGGGAGTATTATAATAAGCCTTGAAAGTGACATTTCAATTACCCTTTTGTTTTTATATAGTGTGAATGACTATTATACCCCTGATGTAATTATGTAATTACGATTGTGCCATCTGAAGTTTTCCTATAAATAGGGCTTCATAGTAGAAAAAGAGTCTTTCTTGACACGCATTTGGCGTCATAAAGGGCCTTTATGACGCGCAAATGCTGGTCATAGAAGGACTAGTCATAACTCATTATGACTCGCATTTATTCGTCATTGTACAATGACACGCACTTATGACACCCACTTTATGACGCCCTTTTCTGACAACTATATATGCGTGTCATAAAAGTTATGACCCCTTTTTCTGATTTCAGTTTTTGCGTGTCATAACTTCAAAATTTTTTATTTTTTTTCTGGCTTTTATGACCCCCCTGCTAAACCTGCAATTATATACCAATTGTACCCAATTCATTACAAAACCTGCTGATCGATTGTACAAAATTAATGCATTTCATATATATCGCAAAACCATGCGTTACCAATTCATTACATGACTCGACTAAACTCGATCATGTCAAAATCGGATCAATATTATCTAGTTTACGATTACTACCAATTGTACCCATTTCTACCAACTGTACCTAATCCTTACAAACAGTTTTACTCCCTAAAAATAAAATTCGACACATAAGTACACCATTCTTCTCGAATGTCGTCGAAATCCGCATCAGTGTAGTCGTTGCTTTCACCTCCAATCTAGTCAAATTAAACAACAAGTGTTAAAAGTTTAACTAGGATCCGCAGACTAACTAAGCTAGACAACTAAGACCACCACAAAACCACAATTCACACAATTCACGGTGACAACTTCAATTCACAATACAACTTCAATTCACTTAAATAAGACAACTAAGACCAACCACAATTCACAATTCACAATTTAAATAAGACAACTAAGACCAACTACAAGACAATCTAGACGCTCATTATCACCAACACCACAATTCACAAATACAAAACTAGCGATAAATAAGGACAACCGAGAGCCGGCAATAACCTACACTTACAACTAAAACCACCGCCAATTCATATTAACAAAACAAATAACCTACACTTACAAGTAAAACAAGATGATCAATTAACTAGGCAATAACCTACACAACCGAGATTCAATTACCAAGCGGAAACAACCTTCACTTACAAGTTACGAAACAAGAAACAAGCATAATTAGACAAGTTAACTAGCCAATAACAGGACAACCGAGAAACGACATCTAAACTCTAAAACCAAATGCAATTCACAATACAAAATCGAGATTCAAAATGAGAACAAGACCTTCTTTGTTGTTCAAACCATAAGAAAGTGCAACAGTAGGTTCATTGATAATTCTTTGAACATCAAGGCTGCTATTCTGCCGGCGTCTTTCGTAGCTTTTGAGCATCTAAGAGTCATTAGATGTCACCGATTTTTCATTCTCAAGCGCCTAGCAGATTTTGTAATCAAAACAAAAATATTACCTCCTAATCTTTTTATAATACCTCTAGCCGTCGTTGCTCTTACTAATATTGTTTAAGATTGCATATGTGCTTATGAATAACAAACAAACCCGCAATCCCACCGTAAAGGGTGGTTAGATGTGCTCTTAAGACTAATAGTCTACGTATCACAACTTAAATTTCAATACACTCTTCAATATTTGTATTACCTAAAAGTTCAACCATGTCGGTGACAAAGAAATCACAAGACATCGATTTATCGATCAAGGATAACAATTCCTCATTTGTACCACGTACATTTGTTTCCACGTGGGCAAAGCTACCGTTTCTTGAGTCTTTTCTTCGCAGGAACATGTCAATACGGGCCACCACTGCTACGACAATGACAATCACATCAATTCATAAATTAATATTACATGTCTATTTTATTTGGTGTTCATGTACCAGAAAGTAGCATCTCCTGCAAAGAATAGTAAAAACAACGGACATGAAACCCTTTCAATGCGTCTAAACTCGTGGAGGCGTTCTTTTGTTGGTGAAAGGTAACTCGGGCCTCCAAAGAACACCGAACCACAAAGAACCCTATATCAATATTTCATAAAAACCCAAAATGGCAAAATGAGCATGCAAATTATATAATACTGTAAAACTATAGTACAATCCATATACAAAAATATAATATCTTCTTGTTTTTAAAGAAAATGATAATCCAAGGTACATAAAAGTAAGGAAACAGCTAGTCGAGTTTAAGACGCGTACCAAAGTCACCTCCAGACACCCACTTCATCGCACTATACCCCACCAAATCCTTCCCATCCAGCTGCCTGATATTCCCGGGCCGACTCCCAACACTATAGAATTCTGCACTCTCATCTTCCCCGCAGTTCATACACCCATCCCCGCTTGTTGGAGAATGTACGTTGATTTTCGTAACCCTATTGCAATACAAAATGACACTAAAATAAGTATGCAACAAAGACAACATAATGAGACAATACTTTTATCTAAATAACATAAAATTGACATGAATCTCGAGAAACCACTATTGGTGTAATTCCAATTTTGGGGAGGGTTGATAGGTGGACCGTTACTAACAAAATGAAGTTGATAAAACCAATCTAACATGTCAACCGATGAAGTAAACCTGTTACTACCTATAAAAGCTTCTTGGCTTTATATGCTTTTCATCCGTATTAGTAAAATACAGGAAATATATATATTTTTTCGTACCCGTTCGTTCGCTCAAAAGCGAAATTATTCCCGTATCGATTGGTTTACTTTTTAGTGAAACTAATTTATGAATTTTAAAGTTCATGCTACTTTGTTGATGCCCCGTCAGTAGTTTCTAGACCACCAAAACGTCAAATTTATTTGGCCTGTTAAGAAATTAGAATTATTAATACCTTCGTCAATCTCACAAAACCCGATGATTCCCATATATAACTGTTAATAATTATACAATATTTTGGCATATTATGAACTATATGAACACTATAACTATATGGTAAGACCCGAAAAGCTAAAAAGAATTAAAACAACAAACCAAGAAAGAATCGTTATCCCATCATTTTAGAAAGATGTGTAACCTTTGTTCGCGGAATTAGGACAATTTTGGGAACATGAAGCCCATTTGAAGATGCGTATTATTGAGTTGCCAAAAGTTGTTGGGTGAGTAAACCAAGCTCCCTCCGCAAGAAAAGCCAACCAAAAGGGTTGGGGATAATCCTTTAATCGTTGAAGACCAGCCTAAATAGCACACGCAACACGCTTTGAGTGTGAAATTGTTAATGTACAATAAGCCTATTTTATCGAATCAAATAATTTAAGTCAAAGGCTTTTGAGCAAACACAATCATTTCTTTAATCCCGATTTAATATGGATTTTTAAATGAGAAACCTTTAGACACCTAAATCATCAAATAACAAGATTATAAAAGCTTAAAAATGATATTATTATCCAAAGAAACAACTCGGTGCAGATCTTAGTCTTCCTACTACATACAGAATGTGATATTATTATATGCCCCATTTAATGTGCTAGAGTAATAATATTTGGCGCAGAAATTTCATACCTCTTTTGGGTCACCGACACTCCCACTATACCAAGATTCACCGCTTGGTTTTCCACCGTAGAGGCTTTTGCATCCATCAACACCACCATATGAGCATCTACTCCTCAAGCAATATCTGCAAAAGAAAAAAACAAATTATTCATATTGGTGCTTACAAACAATCATAATTAGCAGTACGTATAAACGTCTATTGCCTACAAAATTTAATATTGCATCCTTACAAATTTTAACACCATTCCTCTACAAAATTAGAAACATCATCACCTCGCATTAGCAAAACTCCCGAGAACTTAGTTATAATCTCAAATAGGTTGAATCAAATTACAAAAGCCGGTCTCAATACTTTGATCTAAATCCTTTTGCTAGGTTTGATCTTCATGCGATGTACTTGGGTGTTTCACTCCCCAACGCGGCATCCGTTCCGCTCCGTCACATCACTACTTTAAAACTACAACTCCCTTTATACCATCGAAACCGCAAATTCAAATTTTGAACTCGTAAATTGTTATGGTTACAATTTCCGGTGACTAAAGGGTAGGACGAAAAATAAAACTTTAGGCAAACCCTCTCACTTATTCCCCAAACCTACCGATGTTGTATTGCTTTCGTGACACAGGATGTGTTTGACATCTTGAGAAAATGTGGTTTAACCATTATTAAGGAACAAATGTTTTACCGTAAATTGAATTCATGAAATATAACCCAATGCAAATTACCCGATAATTGCGAAAATAAAGTTAAACAAACAACGGCAGAGAAAGTAACATTTCGCACGAACGACTCGATTTCGCAGAACACCAAAATAAACAATATTATACCTCAACATGGTATAGCAACGCATAATCGTCTTCACTCGTCGATTTACACTGCAAAACAAAAACAAAAACCATGAACGGCCACACAAGAAACCAAAACCGTCTTCACCACTAAGTATATTCTTTGTGTATTTATTTTTTTGACAATATTGAAGATAAAATCACCAATTAGTGTTGATAAACTTACACAATTAATTTCTCTACTTCTCCGATTCGTCTCTTGAGTATTGTTCAAGAAATTTGTGGATTTGGATTTGGGTTATTGTTAACGTATGAAGATTCGGGAAGAAGAACTGAAGAATTGTGTGAGTTGTTGAATCTGGTTTTCGATAAGAACAACTAACCTTCGCAGATCTAGAAGACGAATTCTATGGCGGTGGATTTGGGTTTATTCATTTTTTTATTAAGGCACAGTGCCCTATTCCTCCGCCCTTAGTACGTAGAGAGAATATATTAATCAGTTTATGACCGCTACTTTTTGACACATGTAAACTCGCGTCATCGCTAATGGAAATTTTACACGTTATGACTCTGATTATGTGACTAAGCTATTTGCGAGTCATCTTCGACTGTTGGTCATAACAAAAGGGTCAAGGAAGGGACTGTTTCTACTAGTACAGTTATTAATGAAAAATATACCTGAGAATCATTCTCTCTATTCTCTCTCTAATTTCTCTCTCTATAATATTCCGATTTCATAACACGTCCAATTTTGATATTTTTTTTCTTATTCTTTCTATTTATTTTAACAATTTTTAGAATATTTTAGTTTTAGTTTTGTAGGGGTATATGAGAGGTAAATATTTTTAATATATTTTAACAAAATTCGAGATTCATTGATCAAATTTCTAAGGATGACAATTTTGGCTCTACTTGCACTGTCCCGCCTTGATCCGTGCATATGGGTCGTCCCGTCCCACGATCCACAACGGGGCGAGTGTGGGTATTATTTTGCCCGTGGGTATCCATCCTGCCCTTGTTCGCACTACTTTTTAATTATTTTAAATATATATTTAATATATATTTTATATATATAGTATTTTATACACTTTTTTATATATTTATTAGTATCGTATATATTTATAATAATATTGACAAATTTCTTAAATAATATGTATAATGAAAATAGAACACTAGATAAAAAGTTATAAAAATGTTTATGTTATTCAATTTAAAATAATATTTTTTTTCTATGCGGGTCGACCTGCCCCGCCCCGTGACTCGCGGTGGATCGACCTGTCCCGCTCCGTTCGCTTCGTGGGACGAATTTGAGTCTTCAAGTACCCACTCTGACCCCATTGTCATTCCTAATCAATTTATGTTCTAAAATCAGAATCGTTTTTTTTAATATAACATGCTACATGAGAGCACCATAATAAAATATCATAGAAGATGCTAGACGAGAAGATCATAAGAATATACTAAACTAGAGATAGTAAGAATATGCTACACAGAGTAACCATAAATGATGTTATATGGAAAATCTATGAGAAATTGTTAGATGGGAGACGCATAAAATATGATATACGGATAATATAAGAAGTTGCTACATGAAAAACTATAAAAAGATGTTAGATGTGAGAACCATAAGAAGATGCCAGGTGGAAGAATCATAAAAAAGATGACATGCGAGAAAATATTAAGAAGATGATATATGGGAGAACCATAAGAAGATACTACAAGAGAGAACCACAAGAAGAAACTAACGGGAGAGCCATAAAAGAATGTTATATTTAAGAGAACCATGAGAAATGATATAGCAAAAAATATAAATATGGAGACTCAAAAGAATATGCTGCACTAGATGGCTATAAGATGCTAGATATAAGAATAAAATATAAAGATTATATTTATACAATAACAACATGGTTTTTATTCATTTATAAATTCAAGTAATTTGGTCATTAAATCATTTAAACTAATTTATAATTGTAGGTGATAATAAATTAATTTTTAATCTAATATAACTATTAAATTTACCATATTCATCAAATTGGGGTGTTCATTACATTGACCCAATTTACTGATTAACTATTATATTCATTTTTAATAACAAATTTTTGTTTACTTTAAAAAATAGTTAATGGAACCGAGTATCAAAAAAATTTATTCATCAAACTTGGTAATATTTATTTTATTACTTGTCGTAATAATACGACATTTTTTGTCTTAAGTATTAAATAGTTTTATTTTTAAAATTATATATAAAATATTTATTTTTGAATGTTGAAATTCGACACGCGACATACTAGTCGAAATCTATACTTTCATTAAAAGAGAGTCGCGACACATGTCATTTATAGAGAGAGGTGTCCTTTTAAATCTTCTGAAAATTACAAAAAGAAAAAAAAGTCTGAATACGTGTTCCAGAGTTTTGTTCCACAACTTACACTCATCTATTAATAAAAAAATCTTTCTTCATTTTTTTCGCTTAAATTTCTAAATGTGTATAATTTTTTTATAACAAGTTCATTAAAAATATATTAAAATACTTCTTATTTTACGATCTTTAATTAAATATCTATATTGAATATAGTAAATTTGGTAGATTTACATTGATGGATGATTGCACACAAAGAGTTATATTAGAAAAAATATGAATATTAGTTTGCAGTAATATTAATTGATGCAACCTCTCTTGAGATATAAGGGTACCAAGGCCCCCGGACGAGTTACATGGTGATAATTCACTTATAAAAAATTAAATTTAAGACTCACCTTACTTATATAAAAAATAAATTATGATATTTATTTAATTATAATAATTAAAATAGTAAAACACACACTGCACACACACGTATATTAAGACTTAATTACATACTACTTATGCCCTCCAAATTTATTCATATAATGGACACTAATTAACTTAACAATGCGCTAATGCGACACTCTATCCAATTAGAGTATACTCCATAATACATCAAATATTTTTTTATTAAAATTTGTGTCGAAGATCCTCAAGAACAAATTTGGGAAACAGAGAGGATATATATTCCTTAAGTAGTAAAATATTTTGTCTGATGCATCGCACGAGCGAACAACTGGTTATAAAAATAAAGGGGTAGTGTTTGACATACTTCTGTGATGAATAAGGGGGGTATTGGATTAAAATTCTATTGGGATTTTTTGGACTTTAAAAGTCTGGAGGTATTCAATCCGGATTTTGAAAAGTTCTTAAAAATCTTGAGGTATTCAATCCAGATTTTGGAAACTACTTAAAAATTCTGAGATATTCAAAACTTCAGACTTTTAAAGATTTTAAAATCTCATGGATTTTGTAGAATTTTCATTCAAAAATACAAAGAGAAAAATCCTTCATAAATTATACCTCATCACAAGAGATTTTAATGAACTTTTTCACCCTTCTTCTCTCTGTGCGCGCGACCCTCCCCTCCCCGACAGCCACAAATGAAGGGTGAGGGGAATTTCAAAGGGGATCATCATAAATGAAGTCATCGACCAACCCACAAGTCGTCGTCTTGTTGATTCACGAGCATCATTACGACCTGTCGAGGTCGATCGGTCTTTGGAGGCTACCATCGAGGCGCTAAAAAAAGATAACGAGGAGATGAAGAAGGACAGAGAGGAGATGAAGAAGTCGAGAGAGAAGATGGAGTCGAAATTTTCAAAGATGAGTAAACTCATGTTGAGATTACTCAAAGGAAAGAAGAAGGCAGATTCCTCATCATCTCGGGCGAACGTTGAGGATGATGACTCCGACGACTTTGATGAGGATGAGTTGATGCGATCATTATCTGACGAGTAGCATGTTAGGTTTATGCCTTGATGATCATATTTGTTATATTTTGCGTATATTTTGATTTCGATATGTATAAAATGTTATTGTTGCATGGTGTTAATATATTGCTTTGTTGGTTTGGTTACAATGTTGTTTGTTGTTGTGTTGGTTTGGTTCGGTTGATGGTGTGTTGTGTTTATTATTCATATGTTTTTTTTTGTGATGTATTGATTATGATGGTGTATTGATGGTTACAATGTTGTTTGTTGTTGTATTGATGGTGTATTGTTTATGATAATTTAGTTACAATTGCTGTTTATTATATATTTCAATGTTGTTTATGATGGTGTATTGAAACATTCATGTTGTTTTGCTGTTTTCTCTACTGTCTGTCTTTGCTGTTGGTTGCTGTTGGTGTTTTGTTTTGGTATAAACTGTGTGGTTGCTGTTGCTGTCAAAAAAAAAAGGGAGCAGGGTAAAGGCGTCACATATGTGACGCTGATATACAGTTAAGGCGTCACATATGTGACGCCATTGTTAATAAATAAAAAAAGCCTTAAAGGCGTCACATATGTGACGCCAATGAATATTAAAAGAAAAGTGAAGCGAAAAACATAGCTCAGTGGCTGAGGGGATTCGAACCCGCGCCAATGTCATTCAAGGTGTGGCATGTTGCCACTGAGCTATGTTTTCATTCATTATTGAAAGAACATAAATATAATATGTACTAACTAAGTAAAATATTTTTCTTTATTTATTATTTGGATTAATTAAAAATCTTAAATAAGAAAAAGTTTGCCATTAATTTATCCAATATATTTCATTTAATTAATTATACTATATTATTAAATATAAATTTAACAGTATTATTTATTATATTTCCGTAGATTAAAAATAAATTTTATTTATCCTTATACTATATTTCATATTTATATTTAATCAATTTCCAAAATATTTAAGCATAAATAAATATAATGTAATTTAAGTTCTTAATGTTAAGAAATTTCTTACACTATAATTATTAAATATAATTTAAAATTTATTATTTATAGTATTTAATATTTAAACCAATACATGTGACGCCCTTATGCAAAGTTTTTTTTTTTTTATTTTATTCCACGTATTAGCGTCACATATGTGACGCTAAAGATATATTCTTTGGCGTCACATTTGTGACACCTTTCAAGAAAAAATATTTTTTTAAAAAATCGAATTTCACATATTGGTGTCACATATGTGACGCCAAAGAATATATCTTTAGCGTCACATATGTGACGCTAATACGTGGAATAAAATAAAAAAAACTTTGCATAAGGGCGTCACATGTGTGACGCCTTTGTTCAGACTGTTTTAACCTAATTTTAAGGCGTCACATATGTGACGCCTTTATATATTTTTTTTGTCGCCTTTAATTCTTTAGCTTCACTTTCTCTGGTGAAGCTAAAGATGTGAAGCTATTATGTATCTTTTTTAGTAGTGACATTTGAAGCCTCCGATCCACAATCAATTATTACTATTATTATTATTTATTATTAATATTATTAGTATTACTATTATTATTAGTAGTAGTAATAGTATTTGTATTATTATTACTATTATTATTATTGTTATTTATTATTATTATTATTATTTATTATTATTACCAATACTATTATTATTATTACTATTATTACTATTAGTATTATTATTACTATTATTATGATTATTATTATTATTATTTATTATTATTTCTCTTAGTATTAATATTACTATTATTAGTATTATTATTACTATTATTATTATTATTAGCTGAGTCTGGCTTATTCTTGTTCCATGACTAGAGCTGGATTATACATTCTTACAAAGTAGATGAAAATCCATGTAAATCAATCAAAAAAAGTCTTGCAAACTCTGCGTGGAGTCTGTGGAATTAGAATATCCACAAAAATCCACAAACCTTTTAAACTTGAAAAAAATCCCACATAATCCACAATCAATACATCCCCTAAATTAAAGTATTTCCACATTTCATAAAAATATACTCCCTTGGTCCCACAAAACTGTACTCATTTTGACTTTATTGGTCAACATTCATAAACTTTGACCATGAATTACAACCTCCATTAAAAAAATTAGAGTAATATAAGTACTTAATTGATTTGTCTAAATATGTATTTTCTAAATATTATTTTTTTTATAATTTTTATTCATATATAATTAAAATTATTAATAATCAAAGAGGTATTTAGTGAGATCGATAAAAATCAAAATAAACACAGTTTTGACTTAGGGAGAGAATTAAATATGCATAACTATTTTCCTCAAATAAAACAACCACTCCCACTAGACTCGCTCACCTCCATGCACAGATACCATCTATTCTCTCTCTCTCTCTCTCTCTCTCTCTCTCTCTCTCTCTCTAAAAAGAAGAAGGAATTTTACATTTGGTCATCGTTTTTGCAATTTCCTTCCCATACTTGAAATTCACAAGGTATCAGCAGTCTGCATTTGTTTCACCTTTTTTTCTTTTTCCGACTACCAATCAATTTTTCCGATCACCGGTGAATGGAATCCGGTGGAGGTAGTGGTGGTGGTTGGGGCGAGATCGGCTCTCATAACCAACGAGGATTTCCGACCACCAGAGACTTCGCCGCCGCAGCCAACGACAAAACAGGCTCCGCGCGTCTCGTCAACCTGTCCCTGCCGCGCGCCGAGTCCAACCGCACGCTGCTGGACATCATCCGGGAGGAAGGCGGCGGCCCGAAGGATAGCAAGAAGAGCTGGAGGCATTTCAAGGAGAAGCTCAAACGCCGCAACAGCGGCGGCAGAGGCTCCGCCTGGACGTCCACCGTGACAGTCCCCACCTCCGACATCCCCCTCAACAGCAGTCGGAACACATCTCTCCACCCGTCATCCGCTCGGATCAACACGATCCACGATTCCGACCCGATCGACTCGCCCGACATCTCCGCCGTGACCGATGCGAGGGCCCCGAGTCTTGTCCGAAACCCTAGCCGCGCGATGGAGAGAGCTAGTGGGAGATTCGAGTACAATTATTCTCAGTATCCGTTGAGGAGGCTACAGAGAGAAGATAATTCTGAGAACGAGGAAGAGGAGGAAGATGAGAGTAGTGGGTCGGAGGAAGAGGAGGAGGAGGAGGGAGAGCGGCCGCCGGTGAGGATGTCGTTGATGTCGCTGCTGGCGGAGGCGGATGAGAAAATAGGAATCGACGGCTTGGCTTATATGATGGAGGATGAGGACGATGAGGACGACGAGGACGACGGCGGCGGTGAGTATAACAGTTGTTGTGTTTGTATGGTGAGGCATAGAGGGGCGGCGTTTGTGCCTTGTGGCCACTCCTTTTGTAGGCTGTGCTCTCGGGAGATGTGGGTGGAGGAAAGAGGGAATAACTGCCCGCTCTGCAATAATTATATCTTGGAAATTCTTGATATTTTCTGATTTTTTTTTTATTACTATGAGTACTATTTATTTTTGGGGTAATTTGTTTTTGAGAAATGGTATGGCCAAATCTCACAAAAAAAATCCACAAACTGATATGGCAGAGACTGATTGATTCAGGAAGATAGAAGAGAGAGAAATTGTTACACAGTACACCAATAAAACTAGGGCTGTCAGAAATCGAGTTTGATTTTTTTTTGCAGGAACCGAACCCGAACCGAATTGTGTATTTCGAATTTAGTTCCATGTTTTTTTTTCATTCAGAACCGAACACAACCCGAACCGAAATTTTCGGTTCGGTTCCGACAATATTTCGGTTTCATTTTTTTCATGTCTATATGAATCTATTCATCTGTTTCAATCTAAAAAATTCAATTTTAAATAACAATAGTCTATTTAAAAGCAAAGTTTGACTCCAATTTAAATTTTTAAATAACAATAGTTCAATTAAAAACAAGATAGTGGAGATACAATATTGAATGTTTAGTTGATACAATCAAAATATCAAGCAAAATGAAGCAAAGGATTTTTTTTATTTTTCTTTATAAATTAACTAATATTAATAAAAAAGGTAAATATGTAATTTCGAGTTTTTGTGAATTTTTTTTTGCAGGAACCGAACCCGAACCGAATTTCTAAATTCTGGTTCGGTTCCAAAAAATACATAATTTCAACACCCAAGAACCGAATCAAACCGAGAATTTCGGTTCGATTCCGGTCGGTTTCACGGGTTTCGGGTTGAAAATTCTCAGCCCTAAATAAAACGCTGACACGTCAGCTTGTGGATGTTTTTGTGGAAGTTTTTTTGTGGGTCTAGCATACCTCTTTGTTTTTCTAGGGGAAATTTTAATATTTAGTTGTATTTGTAGTTTAGTTCTTGTTGATGATTCGTACTTCCGTTTCTTAATTATAATTTTAATTGAAGAAACATTATACTCTCTCTGCTGGATGTGCTCATTCTCGCTGAACACGAGTTTTAATAAAAGTTAGATAGCGGTGATCTTAAGTGGAGAGAGGATCTTATTTTTTATTGTGGAGTGTGCTCACTCTTTATGAGCACGTATTTTAATAAAAAATTAGATAGTGGTAGTTTTTATTGTTGGAGTAATTAATTATTATTATCGATTAATTAAATAATAAAGAGTGTGGACTATCCTTGATACAGTTGTAAATAAGTTGTAAATGTGAACTAAGGGAGGAGGGAGTGGTCTCGGGTAAGGGATTCGGGTACCCTTACCCGAGCGGTAACACCGCCGCAACCACCTTGTAACACCCCCAGAATACGACCGGGAATGTCACACGCCGTAGACCCTTATCACAAGGATCCACCAGGCTAAACTCCAAAAGACTACTCAATGATTGACCGACCGGGGTCAAAATTAAATACAAAGCAGACCGACAAGGTCATTAACCAATTCAGAATTAACGACATACATATTACCATGACAACAATAAACTTGAACACAGAAAAGAATGACAACTCAATTTAATAAATGATAACTAAACCCATGCAAGGGTGAATACTCGAACGACAGAGAAATACCGACCAAAATGAAGCAAAAGAAAAGACTGACTCTGGTGTGATTAGCATCGTCGTCTTCCATCTCCTTCCGAGCCAATCCCGTGACTGCTCCCGAGCTGCCAAAACCTGAGCGCATAACAGGCACCCACCCCCCGAAAACTCGGGGGTTAGCAAACTGGAATTTGGCTAGTGCAAGTACATAATATACAAGATATACGAACAGTAACAACACAAAACTCAACCGCCGTGAAGCCTTAACACAAACCATACATTCCCATAGTCAACACGGAATAACACTCGCATACACAAGGTGAAAGATAATCACATAGTCATATTCTCTTTACGGAACATAACACCAATGAGACTTTAAACGAGCCCAAGGAGTCAGAAAAATCCCTTTTGTAAAAGGAAAAGTATTTTGATAAGATGGTTTGCAAACATTATTATTGACTCGGGCCGTCTTGGGGTTTTGAAAATCGAATGGGAATACTTTTGGAAAATAATTTAAAAAGCTCTCGGGCCCTTCACCCAACATATGGAACACTGTCACAGACGAAATCATTACAATATCTCACAGTGTTCTCAACCCAATCCAAATAACATCATCACGAGATCAAACATCTCAACATTTCACAGGGTCCTCGACCCGATACACAGAAAGGCACCACAATTCAATCAAAGGCACAATCTCTCATTCGACATAACCTGCTCAAGACCCCCGATTAATTAACCCTCGGAGATTTCGTCAAACCTCCGTGGTTAATTAACCCTGATACCAACGCTTTTAAAACAATTTGAAACAAGCTTTCAAAAACACGAATCGTAGTCTATATCAAGACAAACATTTAAAAGTGAGTTGAAAGAATTTGAGATACGAACATCGTTCGGTAACGGGGTCTTAGCTATCACTCAAATACCCGTAACCAATAAGCCTGCCAGGCGCCTCCCTCGCGCACCTGTGTACCGGCGTTCACTCCATCATGTTGGCCGCTCATTGAACATGTCACCGCGCCGGCGATCACTCCCGTAAGAGCCGCCCCTTGCGCGCGCATTAGGTAACATCGACGTTCACCACCCATATGGAGCCGCACATTGCAGCATACCCCAGGCCGGAGTGCACGCCCCGCCCTCAGAGGTTCCCGGATACGACGTTTTCTCACAACAAGTATCCACATTATTTCAAACATCAAGCACACGGACAAACGTCACAACAATTTTCAACTCGGTACATCAAGTCACACAATTTCTCTGCCAGTCCATAACCACACAAATAAACAGTAAAACGCACGTTATTAATCAAACTCAATCACAATAAGCCTTCAAGCATAACCAATCAACACCGCACATATATCTCTATATTGCGACTCAACCGAATATATATATTTATTTATATATATAGATATATAGATATATATATATATATAACCTTACTATATTATATGAATAACTATAGTTCATCCATCAATCCAAGTTGAGTACGTCAACTAGTGTTAGCATTCATCACTCGTCGATCACCGACAAAAGCATATATATCAATATACGTATATACATACATATATTTAATATATAAATATATATATAAATACATATGTATATATATACACATACATATATATATATACACATATATATACATCCGTATAAACTCATACACTTCGACAACAATGATTTCACGCAGTTACAATTTGTATATCGAGGCACTTGCCTTGGTAATACGACGCGAAGGGAACGACGAAGGAATAGGTTTCGGTCCGAACAATCCTCTCAAATACTACCCTAACACAATAATGATATACAATCAATCTCAACATCATGAATATGAAGAAATTCCTCCTAGTTTTACCGTTGGGACAATTCATCGAACATCAAGAGTGCATAGGGAATTGAAATCGGTTAACGATGAATTAACGGGATTTCATCCCATCCAATAACAAGGGAACCAAGGGTCACGAGTATACCATCGACATCTAACAACAACATCGGTTAAATCGGATTAAAAGACAAGATCACCACCAAACCCTCCCCAAATACATACTAGGGTATAGGAGATCTTACCTCTTGAAGATTCAAGCCCTTTGGTCCGAAGAACACGTGTTAGATCCACAATTCGAGCTTCACGATTGAAAGGAGATGAAGAAAGTCACACAATCAATTGATAGATGAAGGAAAATCTCCCTCTCAAGCCCTCTTTCTCGCACGGTTGAAGAAAAGGAGGAAAATGAGTGAATCTCGCTGAAAACACACAGTTATAGCGCTGTCTGCATAGTGTGCCGCGGCCCAGCATAAGTGTGCCGCGGCACAGGGACAAAATTTGCGCCCAGTGATCGGCAGACCGCTCTGTGTGCCGCGGCCCAGCCGTAGTGTGCCGCGGCACAGGGCAAATGCGCCGGTGACTCGCGGTGTGCAGCGGCCTGCGGCTGTGCCGCGGCTCACAGTACAGACGGGTCGGCCAGGACAATTGCAACACGAGTGTGCCGCGGCCCGGACGGGTGTGCCGCGGCAGTGACTCGGCAGTGTGCCGCGGCCCTCCCGGCCTGTGCCGCGGCTCACAGTACAGGCTGCTCGGCCAAAACTGGAAAATGAGTGTCTGAGCTATTTCGACCATAACTCTCTCGTCCGGACTCCGATTGACTCGCTGCTTGAACTATTGGAAAGCTAACTCGATGCTTTATAATATTGCAAAGATTCACAATTTTTGGAGTTTCCAAAAATTAACAGTGATCTAACAAAATCGAGCTCATACGTGGGAAAAGTCGCTAAAGAACACGGAATTCGACAGAACGACACCGAAACGAACTCGGATGACAAAAAGTGCAGAATAAGATATTCCAGAATGACGAAACGGTCCTAAGCGAGTCGTCGAAACGGACCTTCACCGGAAAAATGAAAATTACCGGAAATCGAAATTGCGGATATTACATTCTACCCTCGTTAAAATAAGTTTCGTCCCGAAACTTAAAATAGAGAGCGGTGGAACAATCAAGAAAATAACTACTAGCTCAGCCCCACATCATCACGAGCAATGCGCGAATGCGAGGTTCTAAAAATGTAAGTGAACACGATAAGTCGAGGTGGAGGAGTATGAATTTCGAGACAATAACTCCAAGAGTTAAGAAAATCACAAGACGGCTCAGACGTCCTGAAACCATATTTCGAGCTCGACCAACCGCATCCAAGTTCATAACACATTCGGAATTATTAATTGCACGCGTGGGAATAATAGTTTCGAACAAAATTTGCAAGGATATAGTTCAGATATGGAAAGACCACAATAATCCACGGGATTTAACAAAACAACTCCGAAATTCGTTCGGAGGACGGCAGGCTAAGTAGAACAAGATAGTTTAAAATCGTCGAAAGGATCATAATTGAATTACCAACAATGAAAAGTCACACAATACCGTAAATACTAAGAAAAGTACGGGTAATACACTCCCCCATACTAAAAGACATTTCGATCCCGAAACTTAGAACAACAAGAGTTGGAAACATAGAGCAATGAAATGAAGAACGATCAAAGTCACGATTGTTCAAAACAGCAACGATTAGGACATATTACAAAATATTCATCCTCCCATGTCAGGCTCTTCAGAAGGAGACATAGGGTTTCGGGACATTCTCCGGTCACTTGCTTTGTTCGCCAATAGGGTAGCATTCTTTGCCAATTTGGAAATTATCTTACAATGCTTCTCCCGATGACCTTCACACCCGCACCGGTAACAAGTCAAGAGTGGAAAGGGACAATTTGCACGAACATGTCCCTGACGATTGCAGTTGAAGCACCCTCCCTTCTTACCGAGAGTCACCGATGCTGGCTTGGGATTCCCAGCGCTCACTCCCGATCGCGAAGACGACGCGTTCGAACGACGTGGGGGTTTGGGAGCCTTAGACTCTTCACCGCCCAAAAACTTCCCAGATATCCTCGGTCTCTTGGCTTCGCTCGTGGGCTCGACCACTGAGGAGATTTCATAGGATATCGTTTGATCTTGATACTCCTTCACCGTAGCATGAATCGTGGTCGTACGAACCACCTCGCCGCTTCCATTCCCATCACCATGCCTATGTCCGCTGAGGCTCGACATACTAATACGGATAACACCGATCAACAGTATTAGTTTATCAGTCGTACAATATACCACAATTATCAACCCGAGTTTTAGTTAGCATCCTTAGAATAACAGTACTATCGTAAAGCACAAAGTTTTATGAAGTCAATTTCGAGTCCTTCGACGAGGACGATCATTATATATATGCACTTAATGAAAACAAATTTTTGGAAAAGAGGGCTAGTCACGTTGCGCCCAAGACTCATAAATACTGTCTTTTATTTCGGAAGAGGAAGTTTATATAACGACTCTAAAAATTATTTTCGAGTAATGTATAAAAAATTTAAAATTGAATTGTAACTAATTTGAAATATTTCAAAAGTGTTAGAGTCTCAAGTACCACAATTTTGAAAATCTTTCCTCTTCTACCAAAATATTTATTCGAAAGAATTTTCCATCCAGATACGTGACCATTTAACATGACGACATTAAATCATGGCTTTTCACAATGTTAGAAAATATCAAAGCACCACTTTAAAATATTCGTGATTCTACAGCGTCGTGGGCCCCGTGCCGGAACCCACCAGGCTAAAAATCATTTTTTAAAAAAAAAATGTTCAAATTGCCAAAAAGGACGATGTCGGTAATATTCTCAAATACTCACTAAAGTCATTTATAAAATATCAAATACCGTCATACGAATACTATCAAAACATGCAAGACCAAAATATCAAAACTCGGCTTGCAAGATACCAAAAGCCATCTCAAAATACTCACGCAGCGGATAAAATTAACACTCATAAATTTGTTCTAATAAAGTGCAGAAACAGATAAATATGCTCGACTTCCGAAGCATACTACATAACCATTTCTGCTCGGACCGCATACGCATGTTATATCCTAAAACAATAATATAACCAACAAGTTCCAATCCCGAGTTCACATTAAACACATTAGCACAATATAATCAAATACGTATATAAGGGGACTTACGATCGGGAGGCTTACCATCACAGATTGTCGGAAGATGACGTCGGAACCACAATACTAATCACAACTATGATGCGCGCGACTTACACAAGACATGGACTTGACCCAACGGCCTAGGTTTTTCGCAAACCTAAGCTCCGATACCATAAATGTAACACCCCCAGAATACGACCGGGAATGTCACACGCCGTAGACCCTTATCACAAGGATCCACCAGGCTAAACTCCAAAAGACTACTCAATGATTGACCGACCGGGGTCAAAATTAAATACAAAGCAGACCGACAAGGTCATTAACCAATTCAGAATTAACGACATACATATTACCATGACACCAATAAACTGGAACACAGAAAAGAATGACAACTCAATTTAATAAATGATAACTACACCCATGCAAGGGTGAATACTCGAACGACAGAGAAATACCGACCAAAATGAAGCAAAAGAAAAGACTCTGACTCTGGTGTGATTAGCATCGTCGTCTTCCATCTTCTTCCGTGCCAATCCCGTGACTGCTCCCGAGTTGCCAAAACCTGAGCGCATAACAGGCACCCACCCCCCGAAAACTCGGGGGTTAGCAAACTGGAATTTTGCTAGTGCAAGTACATAATATACAAGATATACGAACAGTAACAACACAAAACTCAACCGCCGTGAAGCCTTAACACAAACCATACATTCCCATAGTCAACACGGAATAACACTCGCATACACAAGGTGAAAGATAACCACATAGTCATATTCTCTTTACGGAACATAACACCAATGAGACTTTAAATGAGCCCAAGGAGTCAGAAAAATCCCTTTTGTAAAAGGAAAAGTATTTTGATAAGATGGTTTGCAAACATTATTATTGACTCGGGCCGTCTTGGGGTTTTGAAAATCGAATGGGAACACTTTTGGAAAATAATTTAAAAAGCTCTCGGGCCCTTCACCCAACATATGGAACACTGTCACAGACGAAATCATTACAATATCTCACAGGGTTCTCAACCCAATCCAAATAATATCATCACGAGATCAAACATCTCAACATTTCACAGGGTCCTCGACCCGATACACAGAGAGGCACCACAATTCAATCAAAGGCACAATCTCTCATTCGACATAACCTGCTCAAGACCCCCGATTAATTAACCCTCGGAGATTTCGTCAAACCTCCGTGGTTGATTAACCCTGATACCAACGCTTTTAAAACAATTTGAAACAAGCTTTCAAAAACATGAATCGCGGTCTATATCAAGACAAACATTTAAAAGTGAGTTGAAAGAATTTGAGATACGAACATCGTTCGGTAACGGGGTCTTAGCTATCACTCAAATACCCGTAACCAATAAGCCTGCCAGGCGCCTCCCTTGCGCACCTGTGTACCGGAGTTCACTCCATCATGTTGGCCGCTCATTGAACATGTCACCGCGCCGGCGATCACTCCCGTAAGAGCCGCCCCTTGCGCGCGCATTAGGTAACACCGGCATTCACCACCCATATGGAGCCGCACATTGCAGCATACCCCAGGCCGGAGTGCACGCCCCGCCCTCAGAGGTTCTCGGATACGACGTTTTCTCACAACAAGTATCCACATTATTTCAAACATCAAGCACACGGACAAACGTCACAACAATTTTCAACTCGGTACATCAAGTCACACAATTTCTCTGCCAGTCCATAACCACACAAATAAACAGTAAAACGCACGTTATTAATCAAACTCAATCACAATAAGCCTTCAAGCATAACCAATCAACACCGCACATATATCTCTATATTGCGACTCAACCGAATATTTATATTTATATATATATATATATATAACCTTACTATATTATATGAATAACTATAGTTCATCCATCAATCCAAGTTGAGTACGTCAACTAGTGTTAGCATTCATCACTCGTCGATCACCGACATAAGCATATATATCAATATACGTATATACATAAATATATTTAATATATAAATATATATATATATATATATACATATGTATATATATACACATACATATATATATATATATATACATATATACATCCGTATAAACTCATAGACTTCGACAACAATGATTTCACGCAGTTACAATTCATATATCGAGGTACTTGCCTTGGTAATACGACGCGAAGGAAACGACGAAGGAATAGGGTTCGGTCCGAACAATCCTCTCAAATCCTACCCTAACACAATAATGATATACAATCAATCTCAACATCATGAATATGAAGAAATTCCTCCTAGTTCTACCCATTGGGACAATTCATCGAACATCAAGAGTGCATAGGGAATTAAAATCGGTCAACGGTGAATTAGTGGGATTTCATCCCATCCAATAACAAGGGAACCAAGGGTCACGAGTATACCACCGACATCTAACAACAACATCGGTTAAATCGGATTAAAAGACAAGATCACCACCAAACCTTCCCCAAATACATACTAGGGTATATGAGATCTTACCTCTTGAAGATTCAAGCCCTTTGGTCCGAAGAACACGTGTTAGATCCACAATTTGAGCTTCACGATTGAAAGGAGATGAAGAAAGTCACACAATCAATTGATAGATGAAGGAAAATCTCCCTCTCAAGCCCTCTCTCTCGCACGGTTGAAGAAAAGGAGGAAAATGAGTGAATCTCGCTGAAAACACATGATTATAGCGCCCATGCATAGTGTGCCGCGGCCCAGCATAAGTGTGCCGCGGCACAGGGCCAAAATTTGCGCCCAGTGATTGGCAGACCGCTCTGTGTGCCGCGGCCCAGCCGCAGTGTGCCGCGGCAGAGGACCAAAATTGCGCCCAGTGACTCGGCAGTGTGCCGCGGCCCTGCCGGCCTGTGCCGCGGCTCACAGTACAGACGGGTCGGCCAGGACAATTGCAACACGAGTGTGCCGCGGCCCAGACGGGTGTGCCGCGGCAGTGACTCGGCAGTGTGCCGCGGCCCTGCCGGCCTGTGCCGCGGCTCACAGTACAGGCTGCTCGGACAAAACTGGAAAATGAGTGTCTGAGATATTTCGACCATAACTCTCTCGTCCGGACTCCGATTGACTCGCCGCTTGAACCACTGGAAAGCTAACTCGATGCTTTATAATATTGCAAAGATTCAGAATTTTTGGAGTTTCCAAAAATTAACGGTGATCTAACAAAGTCGAACTCATACGTGGGAAAAGTCGCTAAAAAACACGGAATTCGACAGAACGACACCGAAACGAACTCGGATGACAAAAAGTGCAGAATAAGATATTCCCATAATGATGAAATGGTCCTAAGCGAGTCGTCGAAACGGACCTCCACCGGAAAAATGAAAATTACCGGAAATCAAAATTGCGGATATTACACACCTAGGGTACCAAATTCGGGTATAAAAATCGGTATGTGAAGCCGATCATTTTTTTTTAAGTTGTAATTTCAATTTTTAAGTTGTAGTTTTTTTAAGTATTATGTAATGTTTTTTTTAATGAAATGGTATGTTTTTATTTTAAATATTGTATGTGATTTTATGTATGAAAAAAAAAATCGGGTACTAGGTGACCACTCCCACCACTTAGGGTAGTGTTAGGGTAAAATTGGGTAGTTTTGAGTTGGAGGGTTTTTATTGGACAGAGGTGATGTGGCACTTAGGGTACTAGGTGACCACTCCCTCCTCCCTAAAAGTGTAAGAGATATTTCCTATAAATGAAATGAATATATTTTTGTGGGACGGATGAAAATAACAAATTGAATCATGACTCTTTTGCCTATAGATCTGACTAGGGGTATTCAAAATCAGATATCCGGAATTTTGGATATCCGAAAATTCTGATAGTAGACTTTGATATCCGATATATGTATCTGAAATTTCGGGTACGGATATCGGATGTCCGAATATCCAGAAAAAAATATGAATTATATTCGGATATCCTTATAATCAGATTCGGATATCGGATATACGGATATCCAAAAAAACCCGGATATAGATATCGGATATCCGAATATCGGAATACCTTCTATTTTTTAAAATATAAGAAATAAAATTCTTAGAATTTTTCGCATATTTTGGATATCGGAATATCCGATTTTTCTGAAAAGTACTATCCGATATCTGAATTTGAAATTCCGGATATCCGAATTTTTGGATATCCAGAACTTCGGATTTTCGGATATTTCAGATTGGATATCGAATATTTTTTAACACCCTTATATCTGACCCCCTAGCTTCGAAATTTATTATCTTTGGAGATTGAGAGACTAAAAAGAACATAAGAATAAGGAGAACAAGGATTAAGCTTCAAGACCTATATGATGGCAATATATTTAATTTGTCCAATTTTCTTCAATGATTTTCTTAATTGGAACTGACAAATATGTCGAATATTCTTAGTATAATTTTGTAGCTAGATTTGTGGTTAAAACTCCTTTAAATTATAGATTGCAAAGTGCTTTAATTTCACTGGTAATTTGCAATTAATCAATTTCTACTCCTCTTTGTTCACTTTTTATTATTGTTTTAATTTTGGTGTATAAACTTTTTGATCCATCTGTATGCACATATGATCAATTGGTGATCGACGAACATCAGATCTACAATATTAGTAGAATTTGTGAGGGGAACTAAATCCCGTGAACTAATAAGATATTTTTCCCATTTTACTTACTTCAGTTGAACATTTTAATTTTACTTGCTTAATTTTATTAAACCAATCATCTCGAGATGTCGAGACATATCGCCTAAATTGCCTTCAACCCGACCCGACCTCAGACGAGGCAAGTCGATTCGAGCGGACGGACAGAAGAACAGCGGTGCGTGTGTGTGTGCGCGGGGGCCGCCCAGTCACACATCCACTCATGTTTCCACTAATTGTTGTGAACTTGCATTTGTGCATATAGCCTTATATGCACAAAAATCTTTCTACTCTTTTTCAATGTGGGACAAAGTCCCATATCCATTTCCAAGAAGCTCACCTTGTAGCATTAATGTCCATTCATCCCTCATATATTTTGAGTGCTTTTGCGAGCACTACATATTCCAAACAAATCTTGATGTTGTTTCATCGTCGAGCCTACTCAAAATGACGCCTCAAATCGAACATTAAATAGCCCTTGTAAGTTTATTTTCCAACGGCAGATATGATATTTACGTGAGTACCTTAAAACTTTCCATTCTTCAATACTTGTCGAAGTTTATGGAGTTGAAGTCGGAAAATTTCATTGTTCGTCCAAATGTAAGTCGAAGACAATTTGTCCCATATGTATTAATCCTCACAACCTTTAGTATAGCAAATTACACTACTACAAAAAGGGTATTCTTGACGCGCAATGCGCGTCAAGAAGAGACATTATGACGCGCAAATGCGCGTCAAGGATGGACCCGTCATAAATTTTAATGACTCGCATATGTGCGTCATCGCTCTATGACGCGCATTTATGACCCGCATTTTATGACGCTCCTTTTTGACCTTCGTAGTAGCGCGTCATAACTTTTATGACCCACTTTTCTGCCATATGTTTTTGCGTGTCATTACCTTAAAAAATTATTTTTTTTATTTTTTCTGTTTTTTAAAACCTGATTATATACAATAAACCTGATTATATACAATAAACCTGATGATTGTACAAAATTAAGTACATTATTCATTACATAACAATTCAACATACAATCAAATTCGACACATAAGTTTACGATAATTTTTTATCTCCAAATGAAATTCGACACATAAATTGCCCATTCTTCTCGAATATCGTCGAAATCCGCCTCCGTGTACTCGTTGCTATCACCACCAATCTAGTCAAATAAAACAACATTTTAGAAACAATTAATTACTACTTAAACTACTTAAAACAGTTAAGTACTTACATTGTCATTTTCGAGAACCCGAACTCCATGTTTAACTACTTACTTCATAAACTTCAACGTGAAGTACCCACATTCGGTGCATCCGGGCTGACGTGGACACTACACAAGAAACACATTGTATATGAAACAGTCTATACAAGAAGTTATTTCAAGAACATTTCAAGAACAGTCTACTACTAATTCAGTATACTAATTCATCTATCAAACACAAACTACTTAAAACATCTTTTAACAAGAATCAGTCTACTATTGGAACTCATTGTATACATCTAAGACTAATTCAGTCTACTAATTCATCTACTAAGTCATTTCAAGAACATTTGCAACTATAGTAGTGTTACTTAACAAACAGCAACTAACTACACACAAGATAATAGTGTTACTTAATTAACAAACAGCAGCAACACAAGATAATAGTCAACAAATAACTAACCTTAGAATTAACGCAGTTAAGTTTAGTCCTCTTATTGATTCCAGCTTCTACATCATACAATGCAAGTGCCCTACAAAGAATTAACCCAGTTAAGTATTACATCATACATCATAAAGATTCTATAATTTGTATTACTTACACATCCACTATTTGCTTGAACTGATTACTGACGTCGCTAATCGATAGGGAATCAAGATAATAGCAGGTACTTGTCTTCATGTTAAGCACGCCTAACACCCAATGTCTTCTACAAAAAACAAAAATCAAATTCTGTTAATTATTGTTAATTTTTATTAATTAATTTAAATGTTGTCGAAAATCTAACCCGGGATTGTATGACAATAAGACGAGGTCATTTTGCTTCCTTGTAGATAACCTTTTTGCAATAACTCGATTTGCATCCTCGATATTCTTGGCCCTCACTTTACGTTCATGATACATGATCGCAGTGGGGGTCATGAAACAAACTCCATGATCTCTTTATGACCCATTCTTGATTTGCTCATACAGGTAACTGTTAACAATTAAACATACAAAGTTTACATTCAATTAGTCCTGTTAACATACAAGTACCAATTTTTTATAAACTATATTTATCACTTACATGATATAAGAACCAATGACAGCCCCGTTTAACTCATCCATTGCAAACAGACTGTCAAAATCATTCCAATTTAAGTACGTGTAACTGTGGTGCCCAAACAAATCGTCCTCGCATTGCACTTTTATGCAATCGACCTTTGCAACTTGTCCATCAACCATCATTGCAGTCGTTTTCAATCCCATCCTTTCTTCAATTCTTTTCCTTCCTCTATTCTGACCTCTCATCATTATTTTTTTCAACGGATAACTTTTCTTAGTCCTTTTTGCAGCGGAGGCGCGATTTTCTGGGCTCAAACCTTCTTCAACTGCAACTGTAAACAAACACAAATGATATTCACACATACTAACTGTCTTACATTTACATGCACCCATATACACTTACATAACCGTTGACATCAATGGTTGTAACTGTCCAAACCAAGTGATGCAACGCTTCATCAATTCAAACTAATCATCAATCTAAAATACGACTTTGGATCCATTTGATCTGTTGGCCTTCGGCCCAGATCAAATGACCAATTGGGTGGGCTTTATTGTTATTATTTACAGGCCCTGAGAGTTCTAACATATTATATATATATATAGAATAAACTATCGAATTATGTTAAGTAACATATGATCTTAAAAAAACTCCAACAGTTTTTGGCATCGTACCTGTTTTTGGCATCTTCGCTTCTTTTTCGTTGTCGGGTTCTCTTTGTCGCTTCTTCTTTTCTTCTTCTTCTTTTCTTTCTTCTTCTTTTCTTTTTCCTTCTTCTTCTTCCTCTTCTTTTCTTTGTTCTTATTCTTCTTCTCTTCTTTGTTCTGGTTCTGGTTCTGTTCTTTTTCCTTCTTCTTCTCTTCTTTATTCTGGTTCTGTTCTTTTCTCCTGTCATCAGCAGCCTTTTTCTCCTTCTTTTTGGCCACTATCTTGTTCTGCAAAAATATAAAAAAGTCTTACCAAACTATTTTGTTCTAATGATTAAACTGATTTATATAAAAAAGTCTTACCAAACCAGAGCATGGAATGAGTAGGTGACTCGGCCAGCTTAGTATGTACCCAATGGCATCTTTAACAGTCTCAACGAACTCCTCGGGAATTGGATTCGGTATCAAAGCTTCTGCTTGAACAGATGTGTCCACCTTAACTTCAATGTTCACATATAATATATGAACAAATAAATATTAAATAAGTAAGAATATATATAAATATTAAATAAGTAATTTAACTTCAAATACCCGAGACAATATGATTCATTATGGTTCCTTTGGCGACTATATTTGAAGGATTGTCGACCGCAAGAAAGCATGATTTATCCTACAAATTAATGTACACAATATTATTAAAACAGACATGAGGATTGCAATGAATTTATGACAAATGAAGACTTACATTTGGTTCTTCGTCTCCATCGCTCCACATTTGACAATTACATGCAACCTCCGAATCATTGGTACTTGCCCATCTTCTTATTTTTAACTCATCTTCAACAGCTTTTAGCCGTTTATTCATCATGTTATCATGTAGTTTCAGGTATTGCTTGACATTCCTGGGTATTAAAAAATACTGGTTTGGTGTTATATATCGACCCATCCCACGTACACGCCCAGGTTGTTCTTCAGTACCCAGGGCCTCTGTAAGCAAATCTAGTGATCCTATCGGATCCTCTGAATAATCCTTGTCCTTCTTTAGCATCTCCTGAGTAAACAAACATACCAAAAATAGACAGTTAGCACCAATCTGCAAAGGGAGACCTGATCTAGTCCATCTAATTTCCTAGATCTACTAAAGCTAGAAGGTCACAACTTTAACTAACTGAACATCAAATAACTTAGCATCAAAGGTCAAACTTTAAATAAAACTGTTAAATCTAACTGAAAGTTAACAAAACTAACTAAAACATACCAAAATAAAACTGTTAAATATGAATACTTACAATTTTATCGAGAACTTTTTGGACAGCTGGGTCGAAACCTCCTTTTTTCTTTTCTCTTGCTTTTTTCCAACATTCTACCCTATCAATTTCCTCTTCCTCTTTGCCGGTTTCTTCTATCTAAAAAAGTTAAAAGCAAAAGTTAAAAAGCATCAACATAAGCAATAAAAAAGTTAACATAAGCAATAAATTACATACTGTCTCAGAAATGAGTCCGGCATATCCCTTTCGGCTCAAACGATGGTTGTAATTATTACGTGAACGGTTAGCTGAAGCCTTCTGACTTATGTCCTGCATGTAACACCCCAAAATGCGGCTATTACAGTGCCGTGAATCCCACACTGGGACCCACCAGGCGATATTCAAAACCGATTAAACAAATATTATTTGTGATACCGAACCACAATGAATAGTCATTACTCCGATTAGGAGTTTATTAAAATATGGCCAACGGCCTTAGAATACACAGGATCCGAAAAACAAGTATAAACCATATGGGGATGGAAAATACTTCAAATGTCAAATACAGCCAAATAGCAATTTAAATGAAACAGGAAATAACATAACACGGTTTAACATGACCGGACAACAAAAGGTGTGGGCCCCCGAACTAGTATCCTTCGATCCCTTCTCCGTCGACATGCTCTTCCAGTGCCTTGCCTTTGCTTCGACCTAAAATACAATACAAGTATTTCGCCCAACACAGGGTCAGATATACATGATAATCAATTCTTCTGACATTATACAATTCACATATATAGATTTCAAAGAAATCATTCAGACTATCAATCATACCCCTCGGGCGTATGAAACGATCAGTCACAAGCATCCAATACTATGGACGATTAACAGTATGGCTCAAGATGGACATCACAGTACGCCCGATCCGGAAATGTGTCCGTGCACATGTCCGCCCCGTATATGGAATCCAGAATATACGTGGGACAATGTACCTAATTAGCCTCACGAAACTACGTCTCGTGTGCACAGTCCAATGCGGAATAATATCCACCAATGACTACATATGTGCCTGGCTAAAAATCCTACACAATAACCAATCGGAATGCAGATATGATTCCGGATATGTCACGATACAACATGACAACGAATTCAACAAATCACATATCCGATTAAGGATCAAGAAAACTCACCGAAGTGACAATAAGGCCAACGAGATCAACGATTCAAAACGACGTACTTGGGAATGCAACCCCATGAAGAGAACGGAATAACGTCAAGGACAATGTCAAACCACGACAAACATTTCATGAACAATTCATACATATGAAAGATATAACCATCACAAGAAATCTAATCATCATTATAACCAAGCAAGATAACTTGCCTCAAATCCGTAAGCGAAAGATAGTCCTTCTCCAAATGATCAAACGGACGGTATCCTCGGTTAAACACTCAATCGAACAAGCAACCTTGAATGAAACGTAATTCATTCAATAACATATTCACATAATATTAATATCAATTCGTAGAAAACGACGCCCGCAACCTACTCGAATAATTCATTCCACCCTAATGAATACCTTAACGATTAATGAAAGGTTTCAATACATCTAATTCATCTTCCAAAATCGGATTACCATACCAAAAGTGTCCTTTAATTCTCTAGTTATTCTATGAACAAAACATCTTCAATTTGCCAATAAAATGGGTTTAAATCAAATTCTCATGTTCTACAACATCTACTATTATAAAAGGATAGTCATAATGAATTTGATACTCAATCTACCATGACAATATTGTTCATAAACAGCCTTATCTTCTTAAGAACACTATCTATTTAGCATGATGATGAACCACATTCTAAGTTATCAACACATTAGATTGATGAAAAGTTATTGTTGTAGTTATCAGGATCCTTACCATTCTTCAAAGACTTGTGAAGTGAACCATAATGATTTAAAGCTTCTAAGATTTCTGAACAAGATCATCTAATCCTATCTTTAACATTATCAAGTTCTTCCCAAGGTAATTAAATACCTAAAATGGTGTTTAAACACTCTATGATATCAAGTTCTTGATTAAATCCAGCTATGATGAAGCTAACCGATCCAACAATGTTCTACTGAGTTAAATTCGTCCAGTAAGATGAGTAATGATAACTATAAACATGATTACCATCACTACAACATCAAGAACTCATCTAATCTAAACCCTCATTTATCATATTCATCAAGAAGTGTTAAAAAGGTTGGATTAAAACTATGTTTTACTTGCTTAATCTAACTCTAGGTGAAGTATAATTCGTCATTAACATCAACATAAGAAAATAATGCAGAGAAGAAAGCACACCTACCTCCAGAAATGAAGAACAACTTCAATGCTATGAGAGAATATATTCCAAGCTCAAAAACAACTCCAAATCTCCAAGGAAATGATCTCTACTCCAAGATTCAAGGCTTAGAAACAAGTTGGTGAAGGTTGATATCATTTTGGTAGTGCAGAGGTATGATATGTGAAGAGAGAAATTCTGTTTGGGGTTGTGAAGAAATGAAAAACAGGCTGGTCCTATAAATAGACTGTGCAGACTTAGCGCACGCTATCGGAACAGTTTAGCGTACGCTAATGCACTTTCGTACGCTATCCGGTCAATATTACGTACGTAAGCGGCTTACAGTGGCTACTGTCTTGAATTATCGCAGGCCGTTAGTGCACGCTAACGAGAAATGGGTTACGCACGCTAATAAAAGTAGATTCTCACCGACACGACAGCTCAGACCTTGATCACATGCATGCTAACGGCTAAGGAGTTCACGTGCTGAAGTCAACTGATGCCAGATTCCCTCTTAGCGTACGCAACAGAGGAAACCTTACGCACGCTAAGGCACATGATTAGCGTGCGTTAGTCGTACTGTGTAGCGTACGCTACATCAACAGAAAAATTCGAAAATGCAACACTCTAATTAACATCGAATCATCACATATGAAATGAAATAACAACGATATGATATTCAAATCTATAATACCTCAACATAATACTAAATGCAACGATTTATGATAATCAGATTATCCGAATAATACAACGACAGGTAAAAATGAAAAGTTACAGTCGGATATTACATACTCCCCCCCTTAAAAGGAGTTTCGTCCTCGAAACTAAGGGGTAAATAACTCGGGGTATCTCGCTCGCATACTATCCTCGGTCTCCCACGTAGCCTCCTCGACTCCGTGTCGTGACCACTGAACTTTCAGTAGGGGAATCGTCTTGTTCTGCAACTGCTTGATCCTCCTCTCGAGTATCCATACAGGACGCTCCTCGTACGAATGATCCTCTGCTAATTCAATATCTTTGAATTGAAGTACATGGCTCGGATCAGCAACATATTTCCTCAACTGGGAGACATGAAACACGTTGTGAATCTTACTCAAAGTCGGTGGCAAAGCTAGTCGATAGGCCAGATGGCCTACACGCTCCAAAACCTCAAACGGCCCAATGTACCTTGGGCTCAGCTTGCCCCTCTTCCCGAAACGAAAAACACCTCGTGTAGGAGACACCTTCATTAACACATGGTCACCAACCTCGAACTCAAGCGGTCATCGACGGTGGTCAGTATAAGACTTCTGTCGACTTTGAGCCGTTAACAACCGACTCTTAATCAAAGTGATCTTCTCACGGGCGGCTAACAACATATCGGGTTCCGTACCCATAGATTCTGACAGTTCGTCCCAACACAAAGGGGACCTACAGCGACGGCCATACAATGCCTCATACGGTGCCATCTGAATCGAAGCGTGCCAACTATTATTATAAGTGAATTCCACCAAAGGCAGCTGGGCTTCCCAATCGTTCTTCCAATCAAGAGCACATGCTCTCAACATATCCTCTAGAGTCTGGATGGTTCTCTCCGACTGACCATCAGTCTGTGGATGAAAAGCCATACTGAAATTCAACTGCGTGCCCATCGCACGATGAACTGCCTTCCAGAAGTGTGACACAAATCGCCCGTCACGGTCTGATACAATGCTCTTGGGGGTACCGTGTAGTCTCACAATTTCCTTAATAAACAGCTGGGCCAATATCTCGGGGCCCCACATGTCCTTAATCTCCAAGAAGTGGGCTGATTTGGTCAGACGGTCCACAATCACCCAAATCGTATTCATTCCTCGACGACTCGTCGGCAAGCCAGTGATAAAATCCATAGATATGTCCTCCCATTTCCACTCAGGAATCGGGAGCGGTTTCAGCATTCTTGCGGGTCGCTGGTGCTCAATCTTAACCTGCTGACAGGTCAAACACCTCAAAGCAGATTCGCAACCTCACGTTTCATATTCCCCACCAATAATTGCTTCAAATCCTTATACATCTTGCTAGAGCCGGGTGAATAGAGTACGGGTAGCATGGGCTTCCCTCATGATAGAGTTCCTCAATTCTTCGTCGGGTACACAAACTCGATTCCTAAAACGTATCAATCCATCCTCGTGGATCACGAAACCAGGGCTTTCCACAGGTTACTTCATCCGAACTCGAGATAAGAATGGGTCCGTAACTTGCTTCGATTTGATCATATCATCAAGAGACGAAGAAATCTCAAGGGTGCAAAGTTGTCCCCGAACACGCGTAACCAAACTTCAATTTCGACCTCATAAGGTCCAATGCAACTCTCTCTGTCTGTCGACGGCTCGGATCTGCTCTGCGGTTTTACGGCTCAATGCGTCGGCAACCACACTAGCTTTACCTGGATGATAAAGGATCTCGATATCATAGTCCTTGATTAATTCTAGCCACCTTCTCTACCTCATGTTCAACTCCTTCTGAGTAAAAATGTACTTTAAGCTCTTGTGGTCTGTAAAGATCTGGCAGGTAACCCCATAAAGATAGTGACGCCAGATTTTCAAAGCAAACACCACGGCTGCTAACTCCAAGTCATGGGTCGGATAGTTAACTTCATAGGGTCGAAATTGTCTCGATGCATAGGCAATCACTTTCCCTTCCTGCATTAATACACATCCCAGACCCTGTCTCGACGCGTCACTATACACCACAAATCCTTCCATTCCTTTCGGTAAGACCAAAACAGGTGCCGAAATCAATCGACTCTTGAGCTCTTCAAAACTTTGCTGACATGATTCTGACCACAAATACTTCTTGTCCTTTCGCAGTAAGTTAGTCATTGGTTGCGAAATTTTAGAGAATCCTTCTACGAATCGTCGGTAGTAACCTGCTAGGCCGAGGAAACTACGAACTTCCTTCACGTTCTTCGGTGGTAGCCAATCTCGAATGGCTTCCGTCTTTGTGGGTCCACTCTCACCCCTTCGGCTGATATCACATGCCCGAGAAAGACAACCTCAGGCATCCAGAATTCACACTTAGAAAATTTCCCATAAAGTTGTTCCAGCCTCAATGTATCGAGAACTTGGTGAAGGTGACGCTCGTGCTCTTCGTGATTGCGAGAGTAAATCAGAATGTCGTCAATGAAAACGACTACAAAGCGATCCAGATAGTTAATAAAAACTCGATTCATCAACTCCATGAATACTGCCGGTGCATTAGTCACCCGAATGGCATCACCACGAACTCATAATGCCCATAGCGAGTACGAATCTTTGTCTTGGCGTCAGACTCTCGAATCCTCAACTGATGATAACCAGATCTAAAGTCGATCTTAGAAAACACGGCGGCTCCCTGAAGTTGGTCCAATAAATCATCAATACGAGGCAAGGGATACTTGTTCTTGATGGTTACCCTGTTCAGCTCACGGTAATCAATACATAAGCGTAGAGATCCATCTTTCTTCCGTACGAATAACACTGGTGCTCCCCAAGGGGACGCACTAGGTCGAATATAGCCTTTGTCAGTCAACTCATCAAGCTAGTTCTTCAATTCTTGCATCTCAGTCGGAGCCATACGGTACGGTGCTTTTGAGAGCGGGGACGTACCTGGTTCTAACTCAATAATAAACTCCACGTCACGATGAGGAGGTAAGCCTGGTAACTCGTCTGGAAATACATCGGGGTAGTCTCGGACTACCGGAATGTCGGCCAATTCAACTGGTCGATCTGCTGTTTTGGTCATGTAGCACCAATAACCAATACACCCTTGATTAAGCAGTTTCACTGCTTTCATAGCGCTGATGACTCTCCCGAGCAGTGGGATTATCACCTCGAAAAATACACTCGAATCCATCATCAGAAGTGACGGTAACCATCCGCTTGCGGACACTGAGTATTGCATCGTGACGGTCCATCCAATCGATACCCAAGATTATATCATCCTTAGGTAGATCGACTACAATCAGATTTGACAACCACTCACGGTCGTTCAAACGAATCGGACAGTCCTGGACTTCACGATTTCCAATAATTCTTCTACCATCAGGTAGACCAATCACGTAGGGCTCGCAATCGATAACATGGTCTAGAGGCAAACGACTTAAACAAGTAGAAGATATAAAGGAGTGTGAAGCACCGGTATCAAAAAGAACACATACATGTTGGGAGTAGATCTCGAGTATACCTGAAATCATGCTGGCCTCGGGATCGTCAGCTTTCTTCATCTCGTAAATCCACAGGTTTCAGATTCGGCACAGTGTACCACTCTGATTCCCACGGCCCATTCCCCTATTCGCCCCGGTGGTCTGATAGGAAGCGGACGGAGGCGTCCGGTTCTGGACAGAGGATTGAACTGGAGTATGAGACGCTACTGGATCAAGTCCGGGTCCACTCCTGCAAAAACGAGCACGGTGACCATTCTTCCCACAAGTATGGCATGTGATGGCAGGCTTTGGGCAATTGAAGTTGATATGCCCCTGGCCCCCACAGTTATGACACACCACGGAAGAGGGAACTGCTCGAGAGTGCGATCCGGCGGGCTTGGCCGCCATGGGTGGTTGATTAGAAGGGTTTGGCAATGACTGGGGCTTCCTGAATGTCCCCCGATTACTCTCAGTCTGGTTCTGGTTCTTGGACCTTTTGTTCTTGGACTGTGGTTGTTTCTTGGAAATCTCCTTCGCGGTGAGCTCGTACTCCAGAGCCTTCTCGATGAACTCTGGTAAGGTAGTACAGTGGTGATTCAACATCTGCATTCTCATTCGGGGTTTAAGCCTCTTGAGAAAGTATTTGATCTTATCGGCCTCTGATCGGATAATTGTCGTGGCAAAAGGAAGCAAAGGTGCGAATTTCTCGGAATGATAATACATCATCGCCTTCTTGACGGTGGGTTCAAGAGCCCGGCAGTTTGGCCTCAAGGAGTGGCCCTGGATAGTAACGGTCTAGCATGAGGTTTTTAAATTCCTCCCAAGTGTAAACACCATCAGCTGGCCTTACTGAAAGCCACCAGGTGTGAGCGCCTTTGCCAAGGTAATACGCGGCTACCGAAATGCGATTCTCTTCCGGGCAGTCCACCATCTGAAAAAGTTTCTCAAAATGCTCGATCCAATGCACAATGTCAGCAGGCTTAGAGGAGCCTTCAAAAGTCGGTGGTCGCTGGCGAGAAATGTCGCTGATAATCCGACTCACGGGTCCGCCAATCACAGGAGGAGGATGAGCCCCCTGTTGCTGGCCAGTAGCGGCCCTCTGTATAGCTTCCATTAGTTGACCCATCTGGGTCATCTGTGTCATCATGCCCTGCATTACGACGTAAGGATCGACACGTGCATCCCCGCGCCCACTGTGGTGCGATTGTTCCCTAGAAGGTGAACCACTGTCTGCGGAACTCTGATCCGCATTCGCGCGTCAGTTGGCTCGAGGTATCGGGATTCGGCCCCTACCGCGGCCTCGCCCCCCTCTGCCACGACCTCTCAGGTTTCTTTCTGTAACACCCTCAAGATATTCGAGGTATATTACAGCGCCGTGAATCCCTATATGGGACCCACCAGGCTGAACAGCATCATACTCATCGACTCACAGAAACAACAACATAACACCACGTCATAAAGACGCAAAACAGAATAATCCACCCGGTTCACCCGGTCAACATAACATCATCATTCGACACAAACACGATGAACAACAATACAATCCAGACGAGTAAAAGTTCTTAAGTACTCGATTACTTCTATTAGTTCAAACAAAACCACAAAATATGAAAAGATAGAAGACACTAAGACATCACTCGTGCACAATCATCACGCTCGGCCATCATCCGCATATTGGTCCAGCGCCCGTTCGTCTCGATGAACCTGACCTGAAATTCATAAAACGAATTTCCCCAAAACGGGTCCCCAGAGGGGTTAGCAATTACGCTAGTACAAGTAACCAAATGAACAATTTACATCTTACACATATAGTAATGCATGCCATCAAGAAATCATAGTTTCCAAAACACTCATTTCCGGAAATGCCAATGATCAAACCACATTTGTAAAAATGCACCACAATTAACCGCGGACCCACAGCTTCGTGGATCCCTGCCGAGACCCCGTCGGATCTAACCCACAGTGGTTAAAAGCAAGCTCGCGGTCCCACAGCTTCGTGGAACCCTACCGAGACCCCGTCTAGTCTAACCCGTAGTGAGCATACACACACACACAATTTCTCATACAAAACTACTATGTCAAGATTGTAAGTTCATAAGGATACTTGCCTCGATTAAATAGACGACGACACGAACGGAACGGAAGAATCAAGCACGACCGTGAGGAACCGACGAGAATGAACCGTGGATTAGGACGAAAGATTCGTGTTGTTGTTGATGTAATACTCCAAGAACTCAAGAAGGATGTTGGATGAGATGATTGGAGGAAGAAATCGCCAAGAGAATCGCTTCGGGATCGCCTTCGCCGCGGAGAGAGGAAGAAATGAGATTTTGTGATTATCTCGGTCAACTCCCTGGTTTATATAGCCAGGGAGTGTTAGCGCACGCTAAAACCTCAAGGTTAGCGTGCGCTAACGGGATAAGATTACAAACCCTACCGTTAGCGTCCCAGTCCAGTAGCCAGGTTTTTGGCCGTTAGCGTGCGCTACCATACATGCGTAGCGTGCGCTAATAACCTCTCGGTAGCGCGCGCTATCGACCAATAGCGTGCGCTACCTGAACATCAGCCGAGTCCAGTAGCCAAATGCCCAAAACTCACCTGACCCGTTAGCGTGCGCTACCATACAAGCGTAGCGTGCGCTAACTAGCATCTGATTGAGTTCAGTAGTAAACTGCCCAGTACTGGACAGTCACACTAGCGCGCGCTCCTGAACAACTTAACGTGCGCTAGTCTGCGTGCGCTAGACAAGATAGCGTGCGCTAATCCGATAGTCCAGAGGCCTGGGAGTTGAACTGCCACCCCCAGGGTTCACTCGCTAGCGCGCGCTACGAAGTAAACGTAGCGTGCGCTACAAAGGAACTTCTAGCGCGCGCTATGCAGAAAAATTAGCGTGCGCTAGGTACAGAACATAAACGGTCCACTACACCAGAATACGAACGAAACATCAAACGGAACACCTCAAAACGCATCATAGCATAGAATGAATCCACGGCAACCCCGAAACGGCGGTTCCGCACAACAATTACGAGAATCAGATCAAAGATGACGGAAAAGTTACCTTTGAAGGATACACGAGGGTCACTACAATCGAGAATTACACCGGAAATACAATTACAAGGGAAAGAAAAATGCAGATATTACATTCTACCCCTCTAAAAATAAGTTTCGTCCCGAAACTTAAGAAACAAACAACTCGGGGTACCTAGCACGCATGCTATCCTCGGTTTCCCAAGTTGCCTCCTCGACACTGTGTCTCGACCACTGCACCTTGACCAAAGGTATGGTTTTATGCCTCAATCGTTTCTCACGATACTCCAAAATCTTCAAAGGGCGCTCTTCGAAAGTAACATCTTCGGCGACATCAATCTCACCATAATCGATGATGTGACTAGGATCCGGGACATATTTCCTCAACTGGGAAACATGGAAAACGCTATGAACATGACTCAAGGCTGGAGGTAACGCCAAACGGTATGCCAACCCACCTACTCGCTCGAGGATCTCAAAGGGGCCGATAAATCTCGGACTCAACTTCCCTTTCTTCCCGAAACGAAAAACTCCCTTCATCGGCGACACCTTTAGCAAAACGTGATCTCCCACCTCGAATTCCAAAGGTCGACGACGGACGTCGGCATACGACTTCATCGACTCAGGCGATCAACATCCGTTCCCGAATTACTTCTATCTTCCGCCTCGTCTCTAAAGCGACATCCGGCTCGGTCGACCAAATCGGATGCCTCATTCCAACAAATAGGTGATCGGCATCGCCACCATAAAGTGCTTCATACGGTGCCATCCGAATCGACGCGTGCCAACCGTTGTTGTACGTGAATTCGATCAGCGGCAAATGTTCCTCCCGGTCACTACTCAATCGAGAGCACAGCACGCAACAAGTCCTCGAACGTCACGGATAGTGCGTTCCGATTGTCCATCGATCGGGATGAAAAGAGGTACTCAAATGTAAACGGGTACCCAACGCCTTATGCACCGCTTTGCCGAGTGCGATACAAAACGGCCGTCACGATCCGAAACAATAGACTTGAGTACCGTGAAGTCTCACAATCTGCGCGATAAACACACGAGCTAACTTCTCCGGGCCCCAAGTGTCCTTGATGCCCAGAAAATGTGCCGACTTGGTCAGACGATCAACAATCACCCATACCATATTCATGCCCGACCTCGATCTCGGCAAACTCGTAACGAAATCCATCGATATATCTTCCCATTTCCATTCCGGATGGGAAGTGATCGCAATAACCCACCGGTCACCGATGCTCGATTTTGACCTGCGACAAGTCAAACATCTCGCTACAAGCGTGCGACCTCCTCCTTCATATCATTCCACGAAATTTCTTCTCGTGTCCTTGTACATCTTACTCGAACCAGATGAACGGAATAAGGTGTAGCATGGGCCTCCCGTAAAATACTCGCCTCAACTCGAGTCGTTCGGCACACAAAGCCGACTGAATCTCAAAATACCATCCTCGTGAACCACAAACCCGGAGACTTTCCCTTAAGAACGTTCTCTCGGATTTGAGTAATCATCGGATCCTCGATCGCTTGACTTAATTTCATCAATCAAGGGCAGCGAAATCTCTAAAGCACGAAGTTTCCGACGGCTCCAGCAACAAAACTTCAACGTCTAACTCGATCAAAGCCCGCCGAAGCTCGAGGCGAGACGTAAGGATCTCAAGCGTTAAGTAGCAACCGGTTTCCGACAAGGCGTCGGCCACGACGTTCGCCTTACCCGGATGATAAAGGATTTCGAGGTCATAATCCTTAATCAACTCTAACCACCTCCTCTGCCTCATATTCAACTCCCGTGAGTAAATATGTATTTCAGACTTTTATGATCGGTAAAAATCTGACATGCAGAGCCGATAAGATAGTGACGCCAAATCTTGAGCGCAAAAACGACTGCCGCTAACTCCAAATCATGAGTAGGGTAGTTCAACTCATACGGCCTCAACTGTCTCGACGCATAGGCAATGGTCTTGCCGTCTCGCATCAATACGCACCCAAGACCACGACCCGAAGCATCGCTATAAACGGCAAAACCCTCGTTGCCACATGGCAACGCCAAAATCAGGCTGAAGTCAAACGCTTCTTGATTCCTCAAAACTCGATCGCCTCTCGTCATTC
This sequence comes from Orobanche coerulescens, assembly GCA_033398695.1. Lineage (NCBI taxonomy): Eukaryota > Viridiplantae > Streptophyta > Magnoliopsida > Lamiales > Orobanchaceae > Orobanche > Orobanche coerulescens. The sequence continues at coordinate 137,431,675 of CM065817.1, forward strand.
CGCATTTAACTTCTCGGATTACGGAGCAAGCTGCGTAAGTGGCCGAGCCGATTCGAGAAACCCTCGACGAACCTATGGTAGTAGCCACCAAACCCAAGAAACTACGGAGCTCCTTCACATTCTTGGCGGTGCCCAATCCAACACCGCCTCAATCTTACGGATCACACAAACCCCCTCATTTGAAATCACGTGGCCTAAAAACATCACTTCCTTCGGCGGAACTCACATTTCGAGAACTTTGCATAGAGTTGCTCGGTCCTCAAAATGTCTAATACTACCCGCAAATGATGGGCATGCTCTTCCTCATTCCTCGAATAAATAAGAATATCGTCAATAAAGACGACACGCACTTATCCAAATACTAGATAAAAACTTTGTTAATAAATTGAATGAACACCGCCGGCGCTTTAGTTAACCCGAAATTCATGACTTCGAAATCATAATGTCCGTACCTCGTCCGAAAGGCTGTTTCGGCACATCGGACTCTCTCACCCGAGTGATAGTACCCGATTTCAAATCAATTTTCGAGAATACCGCACTCCTGCAACCGATCGAACAAGTCATCAATTCTCGGCAAAGGATACTTGTTCTTGATGGTCACCTTGTTTAGTTCGCGATAGTCGATACACAAACGTAGTGAACCATCCTTCTTCCGCACAAACAGACCGGTGCGCCCCAAGGCGGCGCTCGGTCGAACATACCCCGACTCAAGAAGCTCACTCATTGCTTCTTCAACTCGGACATCTCACGAAGGTGCCATGCGATAGGGCGCCTTGAAATAGAGCCGCGCCGGCTCTAACTCTATAGCAAACTCAACCTCACGATCCGGTGGCAATCCGGTAATTCGTCAGAAATACATCGGGAAACTCATTAACGACTGGAATCGAAAGCTCGACTCCACCATCCTCCGCCTTCAAGGCATAGCACCAATAACCAGTACACCCCTTTCGCAGAGACTCATCGCCTTCAAGGCATTAATGGCCAATTTACTGTTTCCCCTCTTTCGCCCCGCGAAAGAGTGCTCGGTGCCGTCCTCGGCTAGCATAGTGATGATTCTCGTGCGGTAGTTCATGATCGCACCATGCCGCTCGAGCCAATCATCACCAAGAATCAAATCCTCACCCTCGATACTCACAACAATAAGATTAGAGGGCCAAGTCCTCTCACAAATAAGTACAGAGCAGTCTCGAACCTCCTGATCACCAACGATCCTATCGCCGCTAGGAAGCTTAACGATGAAGGGCTCACAAGGCGTCAAACGGTCGAGACTCAAATGGCGCACACAATCCAGAGATATGAACGAATGCGTAGCACCGGAATCGAAAAGCACCGACAGGATGAGAAAGAATATAAACGGTACTGCCGCCACGGTAGCCGGATCATCGGCTCTCCGCATCTCATAGACACGCGGGTGGGCTGAGCCGACAGAAGCTCCCCCTTAGAGGCTGACCGACCTCTCCCCGACTAGCACTCGGCGGAGATTGAGGAGCAAACGATCCCGATTCACACTTGGTTCCTAGGCTCTGGAATGGAAGCCCGGGCACCAAGGATTTTCTCCCTCTCGGCCTGAAGCGACTTTGTGACCCGGTAGCCACACTGGATTACACGTCGGCAAAGGGTTCGGACAAACACGGCGATGTGGCCTGCTGGCCACACGATTAAAGCATTTCACCTCTCGAGAAGGGGCAGCGGCCCTGCGGAAACCCAGTAGATCGAGTGGGCCACCACCAGCGGAAAAGTTAGTAGGCGAAATTTCTGCCGACCCCACCTTTGTGGCCCGAAAATTCCGTGGACTTGTTTCTTACTCTCGCGGGCCGCCTCACTCGCCGTCACGGACATATCGTAAGCAAGGGCCCCCTGGTAATCTTTCAAGGTAGTGCATACGAGCCACGACATATAGTCCCGAATCGGCAACTTCATCCGTCTGGAGAAATGGAAAATCTTGTCACTCTCCTCGACAACTTGGGTCTTCACATAACCCAACTCCTTGTTAAAATCGGCAATAGCTTGAGCTCTTGGGATATCCCGTGGTTGAGCATCATAAAAGCATGTACCCGAGCCTGTCTGATCGCCACGGCAATATTCAGTCTCCATCAACTCTTGAAACTCAGCCCACGAAGCAGCATGGTCTTTGGGCCCAACGGCCTCCCACCAGTCCGTAGCGTCCCCAGTGAGAAAATATTGAGCAATAGGGACTTTACGGTCCTCGGGACAGTTAGTGGCAACGAAGACCTTAGATATCTCCTTGATCCACCCTTCCCAGCCAATCGGGTCTGAAGCTCCCGAGAACTGAGGAGGATGCATCTTGATGACATCTTGGAGCCAACGATCCGCTCCGCCCCGATTAGCATGGGCCTGATCCGGGTTCTGAACCGCCTGAGCTATTGCCGCCATTTGGTTCACAATTTGTTGCATAACGGCCGCAATACCAAGATCGGCACGCTCCTGAGAAGAAGCATGACTACGACGGTCGCCGGTACTGCCGGCTCCCGAAGACTGTGACGTGGCCGCCCCACCGGCTGCCCCACGTCCCCGGCCGCGTCCACGACCACGACCGCGACCACGACCTCTTCCAGCATCCATACTGGAGTTAAATAAGTAGCAAAAGCCATACAAGGATCAGTACAAGAAAAGAACAATTTCAAGTCGAGAATAAAGGGTACGATACAAGGAATTAATGAACAGAGGAAGGAAAACTTACGGACACTGGTAGTACCGGAATCATGGCAGCGTGACGATGATGTGCATAACAAAACACCACAAGACCCAATAAACCGACAAGCCTAGGTATCCATAAACCTAGTGCTCCGATACCATTTTCTGTAACACCCTCAAGATCTTCGAGGTATATTACAGCGCCATGAATCCATATATGGGACCCACCAGGCTGAACAGCATCATACTCATCGACTCACAGAAACAACAACATAACACCACGTCATAAAGACGCAAAACAGAATAATCCACCCGGTTCACCCGGTCAACATAACATCATCATTCGACACAAACACGATGAACAACAATACAATCCAGACGAGTAAAAGTTCTTAAGTACTCGAGTACTTCTATTAGTTCAAACAAAACCACAAAATATGAAAAGATAGAAGACACTAAGACATCACTCGTGCACAATCATCACGCTCGGCCATCATCCATATTGGTCCAGCCTGCCGTTCGTCTCGATGAACTCGACTGAAATTCATAAAACGAATTTCCCCAAAGGGTCCCCAGAGGGGTTAGCAATTACGCTAGTACAAGTAACCAAATGAACAATTTACATCTTACACATATAGTAATGCATGCCATCAAGAAATCATAGTTTCCAAAACACTCATTTCCGGAAATGCCAATGATCAAACCACATTTGTAAAAATGGACCACAATTAACCGCGGACCACGGCCGTGGATCCCTGCCGAGACCCCGTCGGATCTAACCCACAGTGGTTAAAAGCAAGCTCGCGGTCCCACAGCTTCGTGGAACCCTACCGAGACCCCGTCGAGTCTAACCCGTAGTGAGCATACACACACACATAATTTCTCATACAAAACTACTATGTCAAGATTGTAAGTTCATAAGGATACTTGCCTCGATTAAATAGACGACGACACGAACGGAACGGAAGAATCAAGCACGACCGTGAGGAACCGACGAGAATGAACCATGGATTAGGACGAAAGATTCGTGTTGTTGTTGATGTAATACTCCAAGAACTCAAGAAGGATGTTGGATGAGATGATTGGAGGAAGAAATCGCCAAGAGAATTGCTTCGGGATCGCCTTCGCCGCGGAGAGAGGAAGAAATGAGATTTTGTGATTATCTCGGTCAACTCCCTGGTTTATATAGCCAGGGAGTGTTAGCGCACGCTAAAACCTCAAGGTTAGCGTGCGCTAACGGGATAAGATTACAAACCCTACCGTTAGCGTCCCAGTCCAGTAGCCAGGTTTTTGGCCGTTAGCGTGCGCTACCATACATGCGAAGCGTGCGCTAATAACCTCTCGGTAGCGCGCGCTATCGACCAATAGCGTGCGCTACCTGAACATCAGCCGAGTCCAGTAGCCAAATGACCAAAACTCACCTGACCCGTTAGCGTGCGCTACCATACAAGCGTAGCGTGCGCTAACTAGCATCTGATTGAGTTCAGTAGTAAACTGCCCAGTACTGGACAGTCACACTAGCGCGCGCTACTGAACAACTTAACGTGCGCTGGTCTCCCGACATTAGCGTGCGCTAGACAAGATAGCGTGCGCTAATCCGATAGTCCATAGGCCTAGGAGTTGAACTGCCACCCCCAGGGTTCACTCGCTAGCGCGCGCTACGAAGTAAACGTAGCGTGCGCTACAAAGGAACTTCTAGCGCGCGCTATGCAGAAAAATTAGCGTGCGCTAGGTACAGAACATAAACGGTCCACTACACCAGAATACGAACGAAACATCAAACGGAACACCTCAAAACGCATCATAGCATAGAATGAATCCACGGCAACCCCGAAACGGCGGTTCCGCACAACAATTACGAGAATCAGATCAAAAGATGACGGAAAAGTTACACTGAAGGATACACGAGGGTCACTACAATCGAGAATTACACCGGAAATACAATTACAAGGGAAAGAAAAATGCGGATATTACACTTTCCATACTGAAAGAATCAATCATAATGATAATCATAAGTACAATTCAAGATACTAAAATTCATGCTAAGTTAATAGCAACAAGGAATCACATATTCAAGGAAAACGGTTATCGATACCACAAATATCACACCGAATATCATATCGGTGTCAAGTCAAACAGTTTTCAAGTGTATAATAAATTCAGCATTTACCTTGGATTATCAATCGGTTAAATCCTGTCACAATTCCTCGAAACAACATGATCAACAAGGAGACCCATACTGATATCAATATCATGCCAGTAATTAAATCATGGCTCATAAAGTACATACCGTATTTGGCTCGTAGGGTCAGGCGCTTGCACAGGTCACACGTGACACGAAGGTCTCTTGATACTAGTTCATTTCTCAATGACTCATAAAAAGGAAACAATTCTCTGATACCATCTTCTGTAACACCCCAAAATGCGGCTATTACAGTGCCGTGAATCCCACACTGGGACCCACCAGGTGATATTCAAAACCGATTAAACAAATATTATTTGTGATACCGAACCACAATGAATAGTCATTACTCCGATTAGGAGTTTATTAAAATATGGCCAACGGCCTTACAATACACATGATCCGAAAAACAAGTATAAACCATATGGGGATGGAAAATACTTCAAATGTCAAATACAACCAAATAGTAATTTAAATGAAACAGGAAATAACATAACACGGTTTAACATGACCGGACAACAAAAGGTGTGGGGCCCCCGAACTAGTATCCTTCGAACCCTTCGCCGTCGACATGCTCTTCCCATGCCTTGCCTTTGCCATGACCTAAAATACAATACAAGTATTTCGCCCAACACAGGGTCAGATATACATGATAATCAATTCTTCTGACATTATACAATTCACATATATAGATTTCAAAGAAATCATTCAGACTATCAATCATACCCCTCGGGCGTATGAAACGATCAGTCACAAGCATCCAATACTATGGACGATTAACAGTATGGCTCAAGATGGACATCACAGTACGCCCGATCCGGAAATGTGTCCGTGCACATGTCCGCCCCGTATATGGAATCCAGAATATACGTGGGACAATGTACCTAATTAGCCTCACGAAACTACGTCTCGTGTGCACAGTCCAATGCGGAATAATATCCACCAATGACTACATATGTGCCTGGCTAAAAATCATACACAATAACCAATCGGAACGCAGATATGATTCCGGATATGTCACGATACAACATGACAACGAATTCAACAAATCACATATCCGATTAAGGATCAAGAAAACTCACCGAAGTGACAATAAGGCCAACGAGATCAACGATTCAAAACGACGTACTTGGGAATGCAACCCCATGAAGAGAACGGAATAACGTCAAGGACAATGTCAAACCACGACAAACATTTCATGAACAATTCATACATATGAAAGATATAACCATCACAAGAAATCTAATCATCATTATAACCAAGCAAGATAACTTGCCTCAAATCCGTAAGCGAAAGATAGTCCTTCTCCAAATGATCAAACAGACGGTATCCTCGGTTAAACACTCAATCGAACAAGAAACCTTGAATGAAACGTAATTCATTCAATAACATATTCACATAATATTAATATCAATTCGTAGAAAACGACGCCCGCAACCTACTCGAATAATTCATTCCACCCTAATGAATACCTTAACGATTAATGAAAGGTTTCAATACATCTAATTCATCTTCCAAAATCGGATTACCATACCAAAAGTGTCCTTTAATTCTCTAGTTATTCTATGAACAAAACATCTTCAATTTGCCAATAAAATAGGTTTAAATCAAATTCTCATGTTCTACAACATCTACTATTATAAAAGGATAGTCATAATGAATTTGATACTCAATCTACCATGACAATATTGTTCATAAACAGCCTTATCTTCTTAAGAACACTATCTATTTAGCATGATGATGAACCACATTCTAAGTTATCAACACATTAGATTGATGAAAAGTTATTGTTGTAGTTATCAGGATCCTTACCATTCTTCAAAGACTTGTGAAGCTGAACCATAATGATTTAAAGCTTCTAAGATTTCTGAACAAGATCATCTAATCCTATCTTTAACATTATCAAGTTCTTCCCAAGGTAATTAAATACCTAAAATGGTGTTTAAACACTCTATGATATCAAGTTCTTGATTAAATCCAGCTATGATGAAGCTAACCGATCCAACAATGTTCTACTGAGTTAAATTCGTCCAGTAAGATGAGTAATGATAACTATAAACATGATTACCATCACTACAACATCAAGAACTCATCTAATCTAAACCCTCATTTATCATATTCATCAAGAAGTGTTAAAAAGGTTGGATTAAAACTATGTTTTACTTGCTTAATCTAACTCTAGGTGAAGTATAATTCGTCATTAACATCAACATAAGAAAATAATGCAGAGAAGAAAGCACACCTACCTCCAGAAATGAAGAACAACTTCAATGCTATGACAGAATATATTCCAAGCTCAAAAACAACTCCAAATCTCTAAGGAAATGAGCTCTACTCCAAGATTCAAGGCTTAGAAACAAGTTGGTGAAGGTGGATATCGTTTTGGTAGTGCAGAGGTATGATATGTGAAGAGAGAAATTCGGTTTGGGGTTGTGAAGAAATGAAAAACAGGCTGGTCCTATAAAATGGTATGCGGACTTAGCGCACGCTATCGGAATAGTTTAGCGTACGCTAATGCACTTACGTACGCTATCCGGTCGATATTACGTACGTAAGCGGCTTACAGTGGCTACTGTCTTGAATTATCGCAGGCCGTTAGCGCACGCTAACGAGAAATGGGTTACGCACGCTAATAATCGTAGATTCTCACCGACACGACAGCTCAGACCTTGATCACATGCATGCTAACGGCTAAGGAGTTCACGTGCTGAAGTCAACTGATGCCAGATTCCCTCTTAGCGTACGCAACAGAGGAAACCTTACGCACGCTAAGGCACATGATTAGCGTACGTTAGTCGTACTGTGTAGCGTACGCTACATCAACAGAAAAATTCAAAAATGCAACACTCTAATTAACATCGAATCATCACATATGAAATGAAATAACAACGATATGATATTCAAATCTATAATACCTAAACATAATACTAAATGCAACGATTTATGATAATCAGATTATCCGAATAATACAACGACAGGTAAAAATGAAAAGTTACAGTCGGATATTACACTGCATAAGTATATATTAACATGTTAGTAACTGTTTTTGTGATAAATAACTGTTTTTGGAAACTTAAACAAATACCTCAAACGAAGTCTTAGTTCTTTGTGATACGAAAAGTTTCCAGTCTTCTTTTTCACAGACGGATACTTTGCAGGAGGAGTATATAATTGATTCCTGGCCTCCTTAGACTTATCATCTTTTAGTGGCTTAATGAACTTCTTATAAAGACAATGTTTGAAGTTTTTTCACTTTGTCCCGATTGATTGGAGAACTTGCTTCCAACTCTTTTGGTGAAGTTCAAAATGTGTCTAAAACGTAAAAAATGAATCAAAACATAGTTAGAATAAAATACTAAAACTAAAACATAGTTAGATATAAATAATAAAATACTTACCTTAACATGTTGCCAACAAGCTTCCTTTGTTTCGTTATCTACAAGCAACCAAGAATCATAGGTTATGAGAACCATAGATCTTGCCACCAATCCCTCAAAAGTATACAGTTTTTTTGCTCCCGGTCCAGTTGGCACACCTCTTTTATTATAAGTAATAACTGTTTTTTTATTCGCCTTCGCTTTTATTGTCGGGCCTCTATGCGATTTGGAATCTAATTCGGCATCCAAATTCTGCTCAGAACCAGAACCCGCATTATCTTCGCGGTCCGAATCAGAAATCGAGGCCATCTTTTATTACCAAAAAGCAAGCTGTTTAAAATAAACAAAATAAACAGTTATTTTCATACCAACAAATTTAAATAATCAATAATGCTTGACAGACTTTAACAGATAAATAGTTATTTCATACCAAAAACTAATGATCTAAAATAAATATACCCTCGTCATCCGAGCGCATACACTTAAAATCATCGTCTAGGTCTATTAAAGACAGGTTCATATCTTGTGTAACATCAAATTCAAACACATCATCAGTTTCACCATTATTATCTCCATACTTATGCATCCTATGTGATGTGAAGCCAACAACAGACATGTTCCTATCTTGTTGATCCTGAACATAAAAAACTTGTCTTGCTTGACTAGGTAATATGAAGGGTTCAAACCCATGACCAAGCCTATCAAAGTTAACCACCGTGAATCCTAAATCATCTTTTTTTACTCCACGACTATCTACCCACTCACACATGAAAACAGGAACCGTAAATGTACGATAATCAAGATCCCATATTTCCAATATATGACCGAAGTAGGTAACAGCGCCGTACACCGGATTGGAGTCTTTTGCACTAGCAATCTGCATAGCATTTGCAACTATAGATACTCCACTACCTTGAGTGGTTTTAGATTCATCATGCTCTTTTGTATGGAATTGATACTCATTTACGGCAAACCCGGTATATTTACTAACAGCAAAATCAGGGCCTTTTGCCAACCAACGAACACTATCACCGGTATTTTCCCCGTTAGCCAAACGCTTTTCAACCTCATTCTTAAACCAGTCAATAAACGTCCGACTATGTTGGCTCTGCAACCATGTATTATTTCGACGCGGGTTAAGATCCTTCAGTTCTAACATATGCTGCTTTATGTATGGTTCAACGTCGGCGGAGTTTCCTAATACATAAAGATGAGATTGATCAAGTAACTTAGAATCCACAGCACGGATGGTAGCCTGCGATAAAGGTTTACCAGTGCGGTTTCTTTCATCAGCACGATCATGAGGATTGCCAATTGATTTCATGTTTTCCAAGTAATAGGAATAGAATTCTAATGCTTCCTCTGCCACATAACATTCTGCCATGCAACCCTCGGGTCGATAATGATTTCATACATAACCTTTTAGTGTTTTCATGTACCTCTCAAACGGATACATCCACCTACAGTGGACTGGGCCACATAACCTGACCTCTCTGACTAAATGCACCATCAAGTGAATCATGACATCGAAAAACGAAGGCGGAAAATACTTCTCTAGTAAACACAAAGTTACTACGATGTCACTTTGCAGCTTGCCTAGCTTACTAACATCAACTACTTTACTACACAGCTCGTTGAATAAGTGACACAAGCTTATAATAGTCTTCCTAACTTTCACATCTAACACCCCCTTTATTGCAAAATGAAGAATCTGTTGCATTAGTACGTGACAGTCGTTGGACTTCAATCCATTCATCTTCGAATTATCATCGGACACGAGATTCTTGAAATTAGAGGAATACCCATCAGGCACTTTTATGTTAGACAGCGTGTCATAAAACGTGCGTTTCTCCGTGCTATTTAATGTGTATATGGCAGGCGCCAGATAATGACCCTTCCCTTTTGGTTGACTTATTAACTCAGGCTTAATCCCTAACTCCTCGAGATCTCGTCGTGCCTTTAAACCGTCCTTCGTCTTGCCTTGCAAATTCAGTAACGTCCCATAAACACTCTCACATACATTCTTTTCTATATGCATAACATCTAACTGATGACGAACAAGCAAATTCTTTCAGTACTCTAGTTCAAAAAAGATTGATTTTTTTACGCCAAACTTTCGATCTCGCATCGATAGTTTCTTTTTTCTTTTTTGGCCTTCTCTGCTGATGTGGCATTTTCTTCTTTGATTTTTTCTTCTTTAACGCCCTCCAGATAACTTCCTTCTTTGCCTTTTTCTGCTTCCCCCATTTAGTCGTAAAACCTTCCAGATAGTCGTAAACTTGTTCACCCGATCTCGGTTTTTTCATCACACCGCTCTCTTGTTCATTATTGAAATCTTTTTTTCTTTTGCGAAAGGGATGTGTAAGTGGAAGGAATCTTCTATGCCCGAGGAAGCATACTTTTTTGGATTTTGGCAACCACTGTGAGTAGGTATCCTCTAAGCATACTGGACACGCATTATAACCTTTGGTAACACACCCCGACAGGTCACCATACGCGGGAAAGTCATTTATAGTCCAAAGTAAGACTGCTTTTAGATTGAAGAACTGTTTCTTATAAGCATCATACGTCTTAACGCCAGGTTCCCACAACTGTTTCAGATCTGCTATTAGTGGTGCCAAGTAGACATCAATACTGTTACCAGGTTGCCTTGGACCTGATATCAGTAAAGTCAACATCATGAACTTTCTTGACATACACAAATAAGAAGGCAGATTGTATGTTGCTAGGGTAACCGGCCAACAACTATACTTTGCACTTAATGACTTATGAGGGTTTATACCATCTGCGGACAAGGTTAATCTCAGATTCCTATCTTCCTTTCCAAATTCTTTCCACTTGTCGTCAACAAGCTTCCAAGATGGGGAATCACAAGGATGTCTTAGCTTGCCATCACTGACCCGACCTTGCGCGTGCCAAGTTAGGTCATGTGCGGTTTCTGGTGACGAGAACATTCTTCTAAATCTAGGAATGGGCGGGAAATGCCAAACAACTTTTATCGGCACCGTCTTGCTATTCTCCTTCCACCGAGAAGTGCCACAAGTTGGACATTGAGAAGCATCCTTGTGCTCATCCCAGAACAAGACACAATCATTCTCACAAGCATGATACTTAATGTATTCTATGCTTATTCCTTTTAGCAACTTCTTGGCCTCGTATATCGACTTAGGGATTGTATTATTTGAAGGCAAAACATCATTTAGCTCGCCCAATAAAGCATCAAAGCTTGTATCAGACCAGCCAAATTGACCCTTCAAATGTTGGAATTTCAGCAATCCATTTAGTTCATTATACTTAGACCCTTCATACAGTGGCTTGTCGCATTCTTCGAGAAGTGACTTCAATAAACTAGGTTCATTCTCTGCATATGTGAAGGCCTCATTTAGCATCTCCTTTGTGTAATCGAACTCGGGAGGTGTAGACTCATTAGGGCATTGAGCTTCATCCTTAGATGAATTTTCTCCATGGAAGGACCAAACACTATAATTCTCATCGAAACCGTGTTTAAACAGGTGATAACGCACGTTGGAGATGGAAGTGTGACACAAATTGATACAATTTACACAAGGACACGGAATAGCGTCGGAATTTGGGTTATTGCATTGTGCAAACTCTAAAAAGTCATTCACACCTTCCTCGTATACGATTGATAATCGATCGGACAAAATCCAAGATTTATTCATTACCTAAATGTCGAGTAAGTGTATAACAGAACCAGAACCCATCTAATCAGACTATGTATGTTTACAAATATTCAAGTATTTTAATTCTTAGTTACACAGATAATCAGAGTTCAAGAGGGGCAAACAACTAATGGTTCTGTATGCTGTGAACTAATAGTCCCTAATAAACACTCACTATAAACAAAAACTCTACAACAGATAACAAGTAACATAAACAAATAGGAACTGAAAATACGTTCAATATTTCAACCCTTTAAATTCATAATGATAACAAAGTTTTACCTGGTGGGTGGCGACGGTGACGGTGACGGAGTGGCGATGGTGACGGTGACGGAGTGGCGGCGGTGGATGGTTGCAATCGGTGAAGATGAATAGATTAGGGCAAGGTGAGTGTTTTATATGTGTGTGTTCTGGTCGATTGAAAGTGAAGATGAATAATTGAATATAGGCGCTTGTATTTTTCACTTCCCCTTTTAACTGATTATGACTCATATGTTATGACGCTTCTGAAAACGAGTCATCCCCAATAGAAAAATGACTCTTATTTTATAACGCTCATTTTTTAGCGTCATCTTGTAGCTGTAACACCCCGAGATAATCGGAATAATTACAGCGCCGTAAACCCTTTAAGTAAGGATTTACAAGGCTGATTAAAAGAAATGTGAATATAAACCAACAATATCACCGAAATTCAAATTACAAATTGGTTCTGACTGCTTTATTACAACCATATCGAAATGAACTTAAAAAGACACGCGTACTCGAGTACTGAAAATGAACCAAGAAGACAAATCACAAAGACGACGAACAGTTAACATCACTGGGCCACTTCATCGTCATGATGGTACTGTGGCTGCTTCCCCGCTCCTCGACTACCTGAACATCAAAACAAATGTCCACCCCCGAAGGGGTTAGCAAAACAATGCTAGTACAAGTATCGGAACACACAAATATGCAACGACAATGCATAAAATCATACACAATATGGACTTCCGCTACCGGAATCCAACAATACGAATCCACAAGATTCAATCAACACAACATGGGTATTCCAACGATCCAGCGCCCTCAGCATAGATCCCAAGATGATCCCGTCGGACCAACACAAGGTGGAAAAACCCATCCAATGATCCAGCGCCCTCAGCCTAGATCCCAAGATGATCCCATCGGACCAACACGAGGTGGACATCCGATCCAGCGCCCTCAGCATAGATCGCTTGATCCCTTCGGATCATCACAACTTACACATAACACAACTATGCATATACATATGCGGGAAAATCGACATACTCATCAATATGAACGTACGTTAAATCGATAGTAATTGTCATGATAATCTCATATCAACAATACGAATGAACCATATGCATGATCCAATTCATCAATTGTTCACAAACTTTCAAAATACGATACTTGCCTCAACAATGGCGGCAAGAATTTCTACTATCAACAGTCTTCAATCCATTCGGAGAGTTCTCACTTGGTCGGCTCACCGGAAAGCAACCTTCATCGAACAATAACGTCGGACCGTCGGTATGACCCACGGTTCCGGATAATCGTTGAAATTATCAAATGAATCATAAAAAGGCATGGTGCATCTATCATGGCGATGGACTAAGCTGTCCTAACACAATTCCCTCGGTTGATTGTTACTACATAACATGGAATTCATCCTAGGAGGATTCTAATCATGTTTTATAATAACAAGATGTCCAAACTTCGATGAATCATCAAAAAGACTAGTTCCAATATCATCTCCTTCTACGAATTAATCCTTAAGTTCAATCCATTAATTCTTCACCGAAATGTTCGATCATAACATTCTCCGGAACTAAGATAATCTTCGAAAACTAGATATGATTGGTTTATAAATCTCAAGATACACTAATCAATAGTCTAATCACTAGAGGTTTGCTCAATGATTACTACAATCAAGAGGAATAGAAAATGATTGAATTCCATCTTCTAAACCATGATGAAAGGCTCCTCAAGAAGAAAAACTAGTTTGGCCTACTCAAAACAGGTCCAAAACATTACTAAGATCATGCTAAATTAGTTGGTGAAGGATCACATACCTCAACAAATGGATGAACAAGGAAGAACTTGAATAAACTCAACCACCGGAAGTTTGAACACCAATCTACAAGGCCTATGCTTCCCAAGAATCGTCCCAAAAGATGATAGGAAGGATAAGAGGTGATGAAAGATCTTCAGAACACGAAAAATCGGCCAAAGGAAAGGTGAGAAATGAAATAGGGTCGAAGTCTATAAATAGAATTCTGGACATTACGTACATTATGCAATTAACCTTACGTACGTAATAAGCTTAACGTACGTTATACCCTAACTATAGCATACGTAGTCGTCTGACCAGAACTCACTGGCCTGTTTTCGCTATTTCCTTACGTACGTAATCGAAAGGGTTTTACGTACGTAATATTCATGTCCTTAGCGTACGTAACACATGCACCATAGCGTACGTAACCCTATGTCCAGGTTCCCCTCCCTCGGCCCCCACACGCCGACCCTTATCCGATCCCAAGTTGACTAAGCTTACGTACGTTAACCACTATAGATAACATATGTAATACTGCATTCTTAGCGCACGTTATTGACGTCTGATAACGTACGTTAACACGTGCAGAAACATGCATGCAGAATACTGTAGATACCAAAAAAAACGTAAGGATACGAAAATACGGGAAACCAACCTCCGAATAATATCATTACAAAGTTGATTCTTACAAGATAAATACACAGTAATTATCCGGGCATTACATACTACCCCTCTAAAAAGAAGTTTCGGCCCGAAACTTAAATCGCAAACAATTTCGGGTACCTCAACTTCATACTATCTTCCGTCTCCCAAGTTGCTTCTTCGACCCCATGCCGAGACCACTGAACTTTAACCAAAGGTATTGGTTTATTCCTCAATTGCTTTACTCGACTCTTAAGTATCTTGATTGGTCTCTCCTCGAAGGTGTCATCATTAGCTATCTCGATCTCGTCGAAATCAATAACGTGACCGGGATCTGGCACATACTTCCGCAATTGGGATACGTGAAAAACATTATGAACATGACTCAGCGATGGTGGTAAGGCCAACCTGTATGCTAAATCCCCAACTCTATCGAGGATCTCAAATGGCCCGATATATCTCGGACTTAGCTTACCTTTCCTCCCAAAACGGAAGATTCCCCGAGTAGGAGAAACCTTCAATAGTACATGATCCCCGGTCTCGAATTCCATCGGGCGACGGCGCACATCTGCATAAGACTTCTGTCGACTCTGGGCAGTCAACAGTCTTTCCCGAATCAAAGCTATCTTCTCTTGAGTCTGGACTATCAATTCTGGTTCCGTCCCGATCAAGTCTGAAGAATCATCCCAGCATAGAGGTGATCGGCATCTTCTCCCGTACAAAGCTTCGAATGGTGCCATCTTAATAGAAGTATGCCAACTATTGTTGTAGGTGAATTCAATTAACGGCAAGTGAGCTTCCCAATCAGTTGACCAATCCAAGGCACAAGCTCTAAGCATGTCTTCTACCGTTTGTATAGTCCTTTCGGACTGACCGTCCGTTTGAGGATGATAAGCCGTGCTAAAGTTTAGCTCAGTCCCTAAAGCCCTGTGAACTTCCTTCCAGAAGTGTGACATGAAGCGACCATCCCGATCTGAAATAATAGTCTTCGGCGTCCCATGCAATCTGACTATCTGGGCAATAAATACCCGTGCCAATTTCTCGGGTCCCCATTGTAATACCCGCAATTTCGATTCCCAGTAATTTTCATTTTTCGCCGGAGGTCCGTTTCGACAACTCGCTTAAGACCGTTTCGTCATTCTGGGAATGTTTTATTCTGCACTTTTTGATGTCCGAGTTTGTTTCGGTGTCGTTTTGTTGAGTTCCGTGTTCTTTAGCGACTTTTCCGCGTACGAGTTCGACTTTGTTAGATCACCATTAATTTTTGGTAACTCCAAAAATTCCAAATCCTTGCAATATTATAGAGCATCGAATTAGCTTTCCAATGGTTCAAACGGTGAGTCAATCGGAGTCCGGACGAGAGAGTTATGGTCGTTTTAGCTCACCCGCTCATTTGGCCGATCACTGCCGACCGGACTCGGCCGTGTCGTCCGACACGGCCCGTGTCGTACTCGTCCGGATAAGCCGGAAGCGACTGCCTCAGGACCCGACCGTGTCGTGCAGCGCGGCCGTGCCGTACTCGTCCGGATAAGCGGTAGCCCTTGCCCGGAGGCTCGGCCGTGTTCGAGGACACGGCCGGTCGATGCCGAGCGCCCGCCAGCGACACGACCGTGTCATGCGGGACACGGTCGAGTCCCTGCCGGCGATTACGCCACGGCCGTGTCATGTCGGACACGGTCGAGTCTCGCCCACTATAAATTCGTTTTCTCGGCATTTCAGCTCATTTTCCCCGTTTCTTCACTGCAACCGAGAGAGAGAGCGGAGGGAGGGTTTTACTTCACAAATCATTTGAGTGTTTTATTTTCTTCATCCTCCTTCAATCGTTTAGCTCGGATTGTGGATTTAGCACGTGTTCTTCGGATTATAGGGATTGAATCTTCAAGAGGTAAGAACTCCTTCAATCTAGTATGATTTTGGGGAGGGTTTGGTGGTGATCTTGTGTTTTAATTGAATCTACCGATGTTGTTGTTAGATTTTGATAATATACTCGTAACCCTTGGTTTTCTTGTTATCGGTTGGGATGAAATCCCGTTATTCCACCGTTGACCGATTTCTTTTCCTTATGCACGCGTGGTGTCCGATGAATTGTCCCAACGGGTAGAACTAGGATGAATTTCTTCGTATTCATGGTGTTGAAATTGGTTTTATATCACTATTGTGTTAGGGTCGGATTTGAGGGGATTGTTCGGACCGGAACCTATTCCTTCGTCGTCTCCTTCGCGTCGTATTACCAAGGCAAGTACCTCGATATACGAATTGTAACTGCGTGAAATCATTGTTGTCGAAGTGTATGAGTTTATATGGAGGTATAAACATGTATGTGTATATATATATATATATGTGTGTTTATATATATAGTTACATGTTAAATATATGTATGTATATACGTATATTAATATATATGTTTATGTCGGTGATCGACGAGTGTTGAATTCTAACATTAGTTGACGTACTCAACTTGGATTGATGGGCGAACCATAGTTATTCATATAATATAGTGAGGTTATATATATATATATATATGTATAAATGTGTGTATATTCGGTTGAGTCGCAACATAGAGATATATGTGCGGTGTTGATTGAGTTTGATTGATAATGTGCGTGTTATTGTTTATTTGTGTGGATATGGACTGGCGGAGAAATTGTGTGACTTGATGTACTGAGTTGAAAATTGTTGTGACAATTGTCCGTGTGCTTGATGCTTGAACAATGTGGATACTTGTTGTGAGAAACGTCATATCCGGGAACCTATGAGGGCGGGGCGGTGTACTCCGGCACAGTGTCTGTGCAATGTGCGGCTCCATATGGGTGGTGAACGCCGGTGTCACCTAATGCGTGTGTCAAGGCGGCTCTTGCGGGAGTGACGCCGGTGCGGTGACATGTTCAAGGAGCGGCCGACATAGTGGAGTGAACGCCGGTGCACAGTGTGCGGTGGAGGCGCTGGCAGCTTATTGGTTACGGGTATTTGAGTGATAGCTAAGACCCGTTCGAACGATGTTCGTATCTCAATTCTTTCAACTCACTTTTTAATATTTGTCTCGATACGAGACCATGATTCATGTTTTTGAAAGCTTGTTTCAAATTGTTTTTAAAGCGTTGGTATCGGGGTTAGTTAACCACGGAGGTTTGTGAAATCTCAGGGTTAATGTCGGGGGTCTTGAGCGGGATATGTCGAATGAGAGTTTTGTGCCTTTGATTGTATTGTGGTGCTATTACGTGTATTGGGTCGAGGACCCCGTGGAATGTTGAGATGATTGATTTCACGATGATGTTATTTGGAATGGGTTGAGGACCACCGTGAGATGTTGTAATGATTTCGTTTGTGACGGTGTTCTATAAACTGGTCGAGAACCCCAAATAAGTTGACTTGGTTTTTGTGTAATCGTTTTCCATACGTTGGGTCAAGGACCCGAGTGTTTTTGAAATTATTTCCAAAAGTATTCCCATTCGATTTTAAAAACCCCGGAACGACCCGAGTCAACAATAATGATTGCAAACTATCTTATTAAAATATTTTTCCTTTTACAAGAGGGATCTTCCTGACTCCTTGGGCTCGTTTAAAGTTTCATGAATGTTATTTTCCGTAAGGAGAATATGACTATGTGATTACCTTTCACCTCGTGTATACGAGTGTTATTCTGTGCTGACTGTGGGAATGTATGATTTGTGTTAAGGCTTCACGGCGGTTGAATTTTGTGTTATTCTTGTTCGTATATCTTGAATATTATGTACTTGCACTAGCAAAATTCCAGTTTGCTAACCCCCGAGTTTTCGGGGTGGGTGCTGTTATGCGCTCGGGTTTTGGCAGCTCGGGAGCAGTCACGGGATTGGCTTGGAAGGAGATGGAAGACGACGATGCTAATCACACCAGAGTCAGAGTCTTTTCTTTTGTATCATTTTGGTCGGTATTTCTCTGTCGTTCGAGTATTCACCCTTGCATGGGTGTAGTTATCATTTATTAAATTCATTGTTGTAAATGTAATATGAATGTCGTTAGTTTCAGAATAGGTATATGACCTTATCGGTCTGCTTTCTATTTAATTTTGACCCGGTCGGTCAATCATCGAGTAGTCTTTTGGAGTTTAGCTTTGGTAGATCCTTGTGATAAGGGTCTACGGCGTGTAACATTCCCGGTCGTATTCTGGGGGTGTTACATTTATGGTATCGGAGCTTAGGTTTGCGAAAAACCTAGGCCGTTGGGTAAAGTCCATGTCTTGTGTAAGTCGCGCGCATCAGAGTTGTGATTAGTATCGTGGTTCCGACATCATCTTCCGGCAATCCGTGATGGTAAGCCTCCCGATCGTAAGTCCCCTTATACACGTATTTGATTACATTGTGCTAATATGCTTAATGTGAACTAGGAATTGGAACTTGTTGGTGATATTATCGTTTTAGGATATTACGTGGAAGTCGAACATGTTTATCTGTTTGATGCTTTATTAGAATGAATTTACGAATGATAATTTTCTCCACCGCATGAGTATTTTAAGATGGTTTTGTTATCTTGCAAACCGAGTTTTGATATTTTGGTCTTGCATGTTTTGATAGTATTCTTATGACGGTATTTGATATTTTATAAATGACTTTTGTGAGTATTTGAGAATATTACCGACTTCGGCCTTTTGGCATTTTGATCATTTTTTTAAAATGATTTTTAGCTGATGGGTTCGAGACGGCCACTTGTTATAGTATCACGAATATTTTAAAGTAATGCTTTGAAATTTTCTAACATTGTGTAAAGCCATGATTTAATATCGTCATGTTAAATGGTCACGTATCTCGGCGGAGAATCCTTTCGAATAAACATTTTTGAAGAAGAGGAAAGACTTTCAAAATTTTGATATTTGGGACTCTACATTTTCAAAATATTTCAAATTAGTTACAAATTAATTTTCGATTTCTTTTTTCTTTTATTCATCACTCGAAAATAATTTTTAGAGTCATTATGTAAACTTCCTCTTAGAAATAAAAGACGGTGTTTACAAGTCTTGGCGCAACGTGACTAGCCCCTTTTTCAAAAATTTGATTTCATTAAGTGCATACATATAATGATCGTCCTCGTCGTGGAACTCGAACTTGACTTCATAAAACTTTATGCTTTATGATATTACCGTTATTCTTTAGATGTTAACTAAACCTTGTGTTGATAAGGGTGGTATCTTTGTCACGATTATTTGATAATCTTTGAATGGTACTATACGTATTAGTATGTCGAGCCACGACGGACGTGGGCGTGATGATGGAAATGGAAGCGGCAAGGTGGTTCGTGCGACCACGATCCATGCTACGGTGAAGGAGTATCTAAATCAAACGATATCCTATGAAATCTCCTCGGTGGTCGAGCCCTCGGCGAAGCCAAGAGACGGAGGACATCCGGGAAGTTTTTGAGCGGTGAAGAGTCTAAGGCTCCCAAACCCCCACGTCGTTCGAACGCGTCGTCTTCGCGATCGGGAGTGAGCTCTTGGAATCCCAAGCCAGCATCAGTGACTCTCGGTAAGAAGGGAGGGTGCTTCAACTGCAATCGTCAGGG
Organism: Orobanche coerulescens; assembly: GCA_033398695.1. Lineage (NCBI taxonomy): Eukaryota > Viridiplantae > Streptophyta > Magnoliopsida > Lamiales > Orobanchaceae > Orobanche > Orobanche coerulescens. The sequence goes on from CM065817.1 coordinate 137,451,802, forward strand.
ACATGTTCGTGTGAATTGTCCCTTCCCACTCTTGACTTGTTACCGGTGCGGGTGTGAAGGTCATCGGGAGAAGCATTGCGAGATAGTTTCTGAATTGGCAAAGAATGCCGCCCTGAGAGAGAGCAGAGCTAGTGACTGGAGAATGTCCCGAAACCCTATGTTTCCTTCTGAAGAGCCTAGCATGGGAGAATGAATATTTTGTAATATGTCCTTATCGTTGCTGTTTTGAACAATCGTGACTTTGATCGTTCTTCATTTCATTGCTCTATGTTACCAACTCTTGCTGTTCTAAGTTTGGGATCGAAATACCTTTTAGTATGCGGATGCGTATTACCCGTACTTTCCTTGGTAATTTCGGCATTGTATGATTTTTCATTGTTGGTAACTCAATTATAATCCTCTCGACGATTTTAAACTATCTTGTTCTACTTAGCCTGCCGTCCTCCGAACTAATTTCGGTGCTTTTTTTTAAAAAAAAAAAAAAAAAAAAAAAAAAAACCCGTGAATTATTGTGGTCTTTCCATATCTGAACCTAATTCTTGCAAATTTTGTTCGGAACTATTATTCCCACGCGTGTAATTAGCACTTCCGAATAGTTTTTGAAATTGGATGCGGTTGGTCGAGCTCGAAACATGATTTTCGTGACGTCGAACTATTTTGTGATTTTCTTAACTCGCGGAGCATTGGTAAACAAATTCATACTCCACCACCACGACAAAACTTGTTCACTTACAATATACAACCCAGCATTCGCGCATTGCTCGACATGATATCGGGCTGAGCAAGTAGTTATTTCCTTGATTGTTCCGCCGCTCTCTATTTTAAGTTTCGGGACGAAACTTCTTTTAAGGAGGGTAGAATGTAATACCCGCAATTTTGATTCCCAGTAATTTTCATTTTTCGCCGGAGGTCCGTTTCGACAACTCGCTTAAGACCGTTTCGTCATTCTGGGAATGTTTTATTCTGCACTTTTTGATGTCCGAGTTTGTTTCGGTGTCGTTTTGTTGAGTTCCGTGTTCTTTAGCGACTTTTCCGCGTACGAGTTCGACTTTGTTAGATCACCATTTATTTTTGGTAACTCCAAAAATTCCAAATCCTTGCAATATTATAGAGCATCAAATTAGCTTTCCAATGGTTCAAACGGTGAGTCAATCGGAGTCCGGACGAGAGAGTTATGGTCGTTTTAGCTCACCCGCTCATTTGGCCGATCACTGCCGACCGGACTCGGCCGTGTCGTCCGACACGGCCCGTGTCGTACTCGTCCGGATAAGCCGGAAGCGACGCCTCAGACCCGGCCGTGTCGTGCAGCGCAGCCGTGCGTACTCGTCGGATAAGCGGTAGCCACCGCCCGCAGGCTCGGCCGTGTTCCAGGACACGGCCGAGTCGATGCCGAGCGCCCCTTCGCGACACGACCGTGTCATGCAGGACACGGTCGAGTCCCTGCCGGCCGATTGCGCGCCACGACCGTGTCATGTCGGACACGGTCGAGTCTGTCCGCCCTATAAATTCGTTTTCTCGGCATTTCAGCTCATTTTTCCCCGTTTCTTCACCTGCAACCGAGAGAGAGAGCCGGAGGGAGGGTTTTTACTTCACAAATCATTTGAGTGTTTTATTTTCTTCATCCTCCTTCAATCGTTTAGCTCGGATTGTGGATTTAGCACGTGTTCTTCGGATTATAGGGATTGAATCTTCAAGAGGTAAGAACTCCTTCAATCCTAGTATGATTTTGGGGAGGGTTTGGTGGTGATCTTGTGTTTTAATTCGAATCTACCGATGTTGTTGTTAGATTTTGATAATATACTCGTAACCCTTGGTTTTCTTGTTATCGGTTGGGATGAAATCCCGTTATTCCACCGTTGACCGATTTCTTTTCCTTATGCACGCGTGGTGTCCGATGAATTGTCCCAACGGGTAGAACTAGGATGAATTTCTTCGTATTCATGGTGTTGAAATTGGTTTTATATCACTATTGTGTTAGGGTCGGATTTGAGGGGATTGTTCGGACCGGAACCTATTCCTTCGTCGTCTCCTTCGCGTCGTATTACCAAGGCAAGTACCTCGATATACGAATTGTAACTGCGTGAAATCATTGTTGTCGAAGTGTATGAGTTTATATGGAGGTATAAACATGTATGTGTATATATATATATATATATATATGTGTTTATATATATAGTTACATGTTAAATATATGTATGTATATACGTATATTAATATATATGTTTATGTCGGTGATCGACGAGTGTTGAATTCTAACATTAGTTGACGTACTCAACTTGGATTGATGGGCGAACCATAGTTATTCATATAATATAGTGAGGTTATATATATATATATGTATAAATGTGTGTATATTCGGTTGAGTCGCAACATAGAGATATATGTGCGGTGTTGATTGAGTTTGATTGATAATGTGCGTGTTATTGTTTATTTGTGTGGATATGGACTGGCGGAGAAATTGTGTGACTTGATGTACCGAGTTGAAAATTGTTGTGACAATTGTCCGTGTGCTTGATGCTTGAACAATGTGGATACTTGTTGTGAGAAACGTCATATCCGGAACCTCGAGGCGGGCGGTGTACTCGGCTGGTGTACGCCTGCAATGTGTGGCTCCATATGGGTGGTGAACGCCGGTGTCACCTAATGCGTGTGTCAAGGCGGCTCTTGCGGGAGTGGCCGGTGCGGTGACATGTTCAAGGAGCGGCCGACATAGTGGAGTGAACGCCGGTGCACGGGTGTGCGGTGGGCGCTGGCGGGCTTATTGGTTACGGGTATTTGAGTGATAGCTAAGACCGTTGCGAACGATGTTCGTATCTCAATTCTTTCAACTCACTTTTTAATATTTGTCTCGTCTGACCGCAATTCATGTTTTTGAAAGCTTGTTTCAAATTGTTTTTAAAGCGTTGGTATCGGGGTTAGTTAACCACGGAGGTTTGACGAAATCTCAGGGTTAATTAATCGGGGTCTTGAGCAGATATGTCGAATGAGAGTTTTGTGCCTTTGATTGTATTGTGGTGCTATTCGTGTATTGGGTCGAGGACCTGTGGAATGTTGAGATGATTGATTTCACGATGATGTTATTTGGAATGGGTTGAGGACCACCTGTGAGATGTTGTAATGATTTCGTTTGTGACGGTGTTCTATAAAGCGGGTCGAGAACCCCAAATAAGTTGACTTGGTTTTTGTGTAATCGTTTTCCATACGTTGGGTCAAGGACCCAGTGTTTTTGAAATTATTTCCAAAAGTATTCCCATTCGATTTTAAAAACCGGAGCGACCGAGTCAACAATAATGATTGCAAACTATCTTATTAAAATATTTTTCCTTTTACAAGAGGGATCTTCGACTCCTTGGGCTCGTTTAAAGTTTCATGAATGTTATTTTCCGTAAGGAGAATATGACTATGTGATTACCTTTCACCTCGTGTATACGAGTGTTATTCTGTCTTGTTGTGGGAATGTATGATTTGTGTTAAGGCTTCACGGCGGTTGAATTTTGTGTTATTCTTGTTCGTATATCTTGAATATTATGTACTTGCACTAGCAAAATTCCAGTTTGCTAACCCCCGAGAATTCGGGGGTAGGGTGCAAGTTATGCTCTCAGGTTTTTGAAGCTCGGGAGCAGTCAAGGGATTGGCTTGGAAGGAGATGGAAGACGACGATGCTAATCACACCAGAGTCAGAGTCTTTTCTTTTGTATCATTTTGGTCGGTATTTCTCTGTCGTTCGAGTATTCACCCTTGCATGGGTGTAGTTATCATTTATTAAATTCATTGTTGTCATTGTAATATGAATGTCGTTAGTTTCTGAATTGGTTTATGACCTTATCGGTCTGTTTTCTATTTAATTTTGACCCCTGTCGGTCAATCATCGAGTAGTCTTTTGGAGTTTAGCCTGGTAGATCTTTGTGATAAGGGTCTACGGCGTGTAACATTCCCGGTCGTATTCTGGGGGTGTTACACCCATGTGTCCTTAATTCCTAGGAAGTGAGCCGACTTGGTTAGTCGATCAACTATCACCCAAATCATGTTCATTCCTGTCTTGGTCCTTGGCATGTTGGTGATGAAATCCATCGAGATATCCTCCCACTTCCACTCAGGAATCGGAAGCGGTTTTAACATTCCGGCAGGTCGCTGATGTTCAATCTTAACCTGCTGACAAGTCAAACACTTCGAAACGTATTCTGCTACGTCCTTCTTCATATTTCCCCACCAGAAGTTTTGTTTTAGATCCTTGTACATCTTACTGCTGCCCGGGTGAATAGAATAGGGTGCGCTGTGAGCTTCCTTCAGAATTGTCTGCCTCAAAACATCATCATCGGGAACGCAAAGTCGACTCTGAAATCTCAGAACTCCATCATCTTGTACGACAAATCCTGGGGCCCTTCTTTTCTTTACTTCGTCACATAACCGAAGGATCAGAGAATCGCTCAACTGCTTAGATTTGATTTCCTCGACTAGTGACGAAATCAATTCCATCGCATATAGTTGCCCTTGGATTCCTGGCGACCATACTCCAATCCCTTCACGGATCAGTTCTCGTTGAATGCTGGTTTGGGAAGTAAGTGCTTCCAATACTCGAAGAGAAACAGGTTTTCGGCTCAATGCATCAGCCACTACGTTTGCTTTACCCGGGTGATAGAGAATTTCCAAGTCGTAATCCTTGATCAATTCTAGCCACCTTCTCTGTCTCATGTTTAATTCTTTCTGACTGAAAATGCACTTGAGGCTTTTATGATCTGTAAAGATCTTACAACGAGTGCCGTATAAATAATGTCGCCAAATTTTCAAAGCGAAGACCACAGCTGCTAACTCCAGATCATGAGTCGGGTAATTAACTTCGTACGGTTTCAACTGTCGAGAGGTATAGGCAATCACCCTATCCTTTTGCATCAACACACATCCCAGACCCTGATTTGAAGCATCGCTGTATACCATGAATCCATCAGTTCCATCTGGTAACGCTAGTATAGGTGCTGTCGTCAGTCTCCTCTTGAGATCATCAAAACTAGCCTGGCATTTCTCATTCCACTCGAACTTATGAGTTTTCTGTAATAGCTGAGTGAGCGGACGAGAAATTTTGGAAAATCCTTCTACGAAACGGCGATAATATCCAGCTAGTCCTAAGAAACTCCGGACTTCTTTCACATTATTTGGAGATTCCCACTCCAAGATTGCCTCGACTTTCTTCGGATCTACTTGAACTCCATCAGATGATATCACATGCCCAAGGAAAGTCACTTCCTTAAGCCAGAACTCACATTTAGAAAGTTTCGCGTACAACTGTTCATTTCTCAAGGTGCTCAGAACAATACGCAAATGCTCAGCATGTTCCTCGGGGTCTTTCGAATAGATCAAGATATCATCAATGAAAACGACCATGAACTTATCTAAGTATTCTAAGAATACCCGATTCATCAATTGCATAAATACCGCAGGAGCATTGGTAAGTCCGAATGGCATCACTACAAATTCATAATGCCCGTACCGGGATCTGAAAGCAGATTTCGATATATCCGATCCCTTAATCCTCAGCTGATGATATCCGGATCGCAAGTCAATCTTAGAGAATACTCTGGCCCCCTATAGTTGATCAAACAAGTCGTCGATCCGAGGTATAGGATACTTGTTCTTGATCGTCACCTTGTTTAGCTCCCTGTAATCAATACATAATCGGAGGGATCCATCTTTCTTCCGGACAAAGAGAACGGGTGCTCCCCAAGGAGAAACGCTAGGTTGAATGTAACCCTTCTGTAACAATTCCTCCAGTTGATTCTTTAGTTCATACATCTCGGTTGGCGCCATACGATATGGTGCTCTGGAAATAGGAGTGGCTCCTGGCTCTAATTCGATGTTAAACTCTACTTCTCTCTGCGGAGGTAACCCAGGTAGTTCGTTAGGGAATACATCTGAGAACTCGTTCACAACTGGAATAGATGAGAGCTCTACTCCTTCTTCTTTCTTCATAGCATAGCACCATAATCCGTGACAACCCTGCTTCAGTAATTTCACTGCCTTCATAGCTTTGATCAATTTTCCCGAGCTTCCTGGTCTCCATTCTTTGAATAAATGTTCAGATCCATCATCGGCAATGATAGAGATGACTCGTTTTCGATAATTCAAAATAGCTCCATAACGGTTGAGCCAATCATCTTCGAGAATTAAATCGTCACCATGGATGTCGACTACAATAAGATTTGATGGCCAATTTCTCCCTCCTATAGACACTGGAAAATCTTTAGTTTCTAGGGTTCCCACAATTCTCTCTCCGCTCGGCAAACCCACAACATATGGTTCACAATCAAATAAGCACGAGATTTTCAAACGATTAACACAGTTCAAAGATATGAAAGAATGTGTAGCTCCTGAATCGAATAAGACACTAACTGGTTGCAAAAGGATCTGAATCGTACCTGATGCAACAGCAGTGTTCTGATCGTCAAATTTCCTCATATCGTATAGGCGCAGAGGAACGGACCCAGCACTGAATGTCTCTCTCTTCCCAACATTCTGCTGCTGAAACCCACTCTGCTGCGTCTGGTTCACACTCACCTCCTTCGGAACTGGCGCTGTAGTGCGAGTGCCATATGATCTAGTCGCAACTCCACAGAAAGCCGCACGGTGCCCTTCTTGCCCACAATCGAAACAAGTCACAGAAGATGCGGGGCAATCATGTCGAACATGCCCTGCTCGACCACAATTATAGCATTTCTTTGATGCGTCCGAAACTACTGATGTTGTCCGGAACTTCTTGCCACCTCGAGAAGGATGTGGAGGTTTCCTGGATGAATAAAATGAAGACTGCCCCTTGCGGGGCCCACCATTCTTGTTTTCCGAGAAGTTGCCGGACACTTTCTGCTTCTTTGCCTCCATCGATTTCTCCACCGCCGCCTCTTTCATGTCGTAGGCCAGCGCTTTGTCTTGATACTGCCGCAACATAGTACACTCGAATCCGGTCATGTACTGCTGAATCTCCGGTTTCATCCGCATATCAAAATGAAAAATCTTTTCTGCCTCCGTTCTGACCAAATGTCGCACACAAGTCAGCTGATGATTAAAAGTCTTGATTATGTCTGTCACAGATGCTTCCGAACTATGTGGTGAGAAAAACTCTCGGATTTTTGCCTCTCTAACCGTACGGGGACAATACTGGGCTTCCATCATTAGTTTGAATTCCGTCCAGTCAGCATTATGATTCTCGGGTCGAATAGCCTCCCACCATTCAAAAGCCTCCCCAGTCAGAAAATACTGGGCAATAGGAACCTTTCGGTCCTCGGGACAGTTAATACCCGCAAATATCTTCTCTAACTCTTTTAGCCAATGATCCCAAGTAAGTGCCTCATCAGATCCGTCAAATTTTGGCGGGTGTAATTTGACCACCTCAGCAAGCCATCGGTCTCCCTGGTTATCCTCGTGGTGTTGCTGCCCCATCGCTGTCTGCATGCGGTCGACTACCTGAGCGAACTGGTTTATCTGAGCCACCACCTGTTGGAGAACTCCCGGCATGTTAGGATTCGTGTCATCATTCGTTGATCCCTGTTGTCCTCCAGAATGGGAATCGGTTCGACTAGCCGATAATTCTGGAGTAGTTGCGGAATCCTCCTGTCTCATGTTACCACGTCCGCGTCCACGACCGCGTCCGCATCCACGTCCTCCTCTCAACATACTGTAAACACAATTTCTCAATATCCAGGACAAAACTTTCAAAAATAAAGTCCGTAAATACTAACAAAACAGAAATTAAGTAAAACGGTAGTATAAGAGATTAGGAGACTTACAACCACGGCCCACATGACGACTTTGGCTGAACAGTGATGTTACGAACGACCCATAAATCAAATAACGTAAACAGACCCAACTAAAACCCGACTGCCAAGATATCCATGAATCTTAGCTCCGATACCATATTATGTAACACCCCGAGATAATCGGAATAATTACAGCGCCGTAAACCCTTTAAGTAAGGATTTACAAGGCTGATTAAAAGAAATGTGAATATAAACCAACAATATCACCGAAATTCAAATTACAAATTGGTTCTGACTGCTTTATTACAACCATATCGAAATGAACTTAAAAAGACACGCGTACTCGAGTACTAAAAATGAACCAAGAAGACAAATCACAAAGACGACGAACAGTTAACATCACTGGGCCACTTCATCGTCATGATGGTACTGTGGCTGCTTCCCCGCTCCTCGACTACCTGAACATCAAAACAAATGTCCACCCCCGAAGGGGTTAGCAAAACAATGCTAGTACAAGTATCGGAACACACAAATATGCAACGACAATGCATAAAATCATACACAATATGGACTTCCGCTACCGGAATCCAACAATACGAATCCACAAGATTCAATTAACACAACATGGGTATTCCAACGATCCAGCGCCCTCAGCATAGATCCCAAGATGATCCCGTCGGACCAACACGAGGTGGAAAAACCCGTCCAATGATCCAGCGCCCTCAGCCTAGATCCCAAGATGATCCCGTCGGACCAACACGAGGTGGACATCCGATCCAGCGCCCTCAGCATAGATCGCTTGATCCCTTCGGATCATCACAACTTACACATAGCACAACTATGCATATACATATGCGGGAAAATCGACATACTCATCAATATGAACGTACGTTAAATCGATAGTAATTGTCATGATAATCTCATATCAACAATACGAATGAACCATATGCATGATCCAATTCATCAATTGTTCACAAACTTTCAAAATACGATACTTGCCTCAACAATGGCGGCAAGAATTTCTACTATCAACAGTCTTCAATCCGTTCGGAGAGTTCTCACTCGGTCGGCTCACCGGAAAGCAACCTTCATCGAACAATAACGTCGGACCGTATGACCCACGGTTCCGGATAATCGTTGAAATTATCAAATGAATCATAAAAAGGCATGGTGCATCTATCATGGCGATGGACTAAGCTGTCCTAACACAATTCCCTCGGTTGATTGTTACTACATAACATGGAATTCATCCTAGGAGGATTCTAATCATGTTTTATAATAACAAGATGTCCAAACTTCGATGAATCATCAAAAAGACTAGTTCCAATATCATCTCCTTCTACGAATTAATCCTTAAGTTCAATCCATTAATTCTTCACCGAAATGTTCGATCATAACATTCTCCGGAACTAAGATAATCTTCGAAAACTAGATATGATTGGTTTATAAATCTCAAGATACACTAATCAATAGTCTAATCACTAGAGGTTTGCTCAATGATTACTACAATCAAGAGGAATCGAAAAATGATTGAATTCCATCTTCTAAACCATGATGAAAGGCTCCTCAAGAAGAAAAACTGGTTTGGCCTACTCAAAACAGGTCCAAAACATTACTAAGATCATGCTAAATTAGTTGGTGAAGGATCACATACCTCAACAAATGGATGAACAAGGAAGAACTTGAATAAACTCAACCACCGGAAGTTTGAACACCAATCTACAAGGCCTATGCTTCCCAAGAATCGTCCCAAAAGATGATAGGAAGGATAAGAGGTGATGAAAGATCTCCAGAACCCGAAAAATCGGCCAAAGGAAAGGTGAGAAATGAAATAGGGTCGAAGTCTATAAATAGAATTCTGGACATTACGTATGTTATGCAATTAACCTTACGTACGTAATAAGCTTAACGTACGTTATACCCTAACTATAGCGTACGTAGTCGTCTGACCAGAACTCACTGGCCTGTTTTCGCTATTTCCTTACGTACGTAATCGAAAGGGTTTTACGTACGTAATATTCATGTCCTTAGCGTACGTAACACATGCACCATAGCGTACGTAACCCTATGTCCAGGTTCATTCGGAAATCACACGGATCTTCCCCGGCCCCTCCCTCGGCCCCCACACGCCGACCCTTATCCGATCCCAAGTTGACTAAGCTTACGTACGTTAACCACTATAGATAACGTACGTAATACTGCATTCTTAGCGCACGTTATGGACGTCTGATAACGTACGTTAACACGTGCAGAAACATGCATGCAGAATACTGTAGATACCAAAAAAAACGTAAGGATACGAAAATACGGGAAACCAACCTCCGAATAATATCATTACAAAGTTGATTCTTACAAGATAAATACACAGTAATTATCCGGGCATTACAGTAGCGAGCGTCATAAAATGCGCGTCAAGGACAGCCCTATTTCTAGTAGTGTTATATGGTTCTCTTATGTAGAATTCTCTTATGACTCTTCCATCTTATGGTTTGATCGGTCAAAACTTATCCTAAAAATAGGAGTTTTTGAGTCGCTTGCAAATATATACGAGGTAGAAGTAGTTGTGGTAAGTTCTATCAAGGTCTTTTCTCTCGAGGATTGCTTAACAGAACTTTGTATAATATTTTGTTTTAGGTTGCCAGAAATAAATACTAAAAGATTTTAAAACCGATTTTTGGGTTTTTATGTTAACTAAAGTAAATGCACTAGTTTTAAACTAAACTATTTTTAACTAGACTATTTTTATTAAGACTATTTTTAATAAGACTATTTTAAATAAGACTATTTTTATACTAGTAAAAATAATGAATAGAACTAAAATGAGTTGAAACTTGATCTAATAAAATCTAGGGGATTTTGGGTTCATTAAATTAGTATTTTAATAAAGTAGATGAATTGACTTACACAGATAAAAAAAAAATGAGTGTTTATCGAGTAATCACTTTTCACCTCATAACTTCGGTATTCAAAGGCTTCTTAATCACTTTCGTGACCTTAAGATGTTGTTAACAAGATAAACACTTGATGATTGAAAAGATGTGTTTCTAATTCACTTAACGAGCAATCAAGAAGGTTTTATTAGTAGAAATAGGATATGATCAGTCACTATTTAAACCAAGTAATCCCTTCAATCAAGATAGTGTAAATCGATCAAATACTTTATATATAGCCTAATAGAAATCCCCCTTCCCCTAGGAAGAAAGATTATCTACTCATCGGTTTATACATACTATAATTAAAACAGAATTGATTAATATACATAATGTATAAAAACTTTTAATAATTAGAACTTAATGACAATAGATGAAAACTTACTTGAATACGATGTATCAAAGTGCAATAAACAATCTCTGAAATACAACTTCGAACTTGGTTCCAAAAGTTACAAACTATGAAATATGAAGTAAGATACTAAGTATGTATTGATCAAGCACTTTTCAATTACAAATTAAATAGAATAACAACATCAAACTATCAAAAATAAAATAGATACAAAATTACAGGAGAGAGATCTTTCTAGGGAGAGATGTCTTGCTAAAGAAAAGATATTTCTTGGCAAGAAAAGGAGTGGTTTTTTTTTTCATGGATGAAGGTGTCCTTTTATAGGTGATTTTCAAGAATACTATGGATTATTTAATTCAAAAGATATGTTGTAGTATCTTGATTTTTCTTTGGTATTTGATTCACACTTGATCTTCCATGCATGTCTTGATTTTCAGATCATTGACCTCCAAATAAAATACATGGTTGTTGAGCTCACAAGATGGTCAAAAGTGGAATTTTCAGCAAAGGATTTGCTTGAAAACAGCGCTGGAAAACGACCCAGTTTGTGCCGTGTTATATCATTGTTTGTAGGGTGACTCGGTCTATCCGGAACACGAGCAAGGACCCGGCGCAAAATGCCTGCCGTGTTAGAAATGGCGCAATACACAGACCAGTTTGCGCCGTGTTTTATCACTGTTTTGTATGTAACACTCCCAAGATATTCGAGGTATATTACAACGCCGTGAATCCCTACATGGGACCCACCAGGCTAAACGATCAAACATACTCAGCGACTTGTGAAATCAACATAATAACCCCTCGTCATAAAGACGCAAAACAAAATAATCCACCCGGTTCAACCGGTCAAACACACCCCACACATCCAACACAAACATAACGAACAAATATCACAACCTGAACAAACGAAAATTCCTAAGTACTCGAGTACTTCTATTAGTTTACAAATGGATAAACGCATCAAAAGAAAGGAGAACCATAAAAACACACCCATGCACAATCATCACGTCCGGCCATCATCCGCGTACTGGTCCAGTGCCCGTTCGTCTCGATGGACCTGACCTGAAATTCATAAAACGAATTTCCCCAAAGGGGTTAGCAATTACGCTAGTACAAATAACCAAATGAACAACTTACACCTTACACATATAGTCAATGCATACAATCATGAAAAACATAATTCCAAAACACTCATTTCCGGAAATGCCAATAATCAAATCACATTTGTAAAAATGCACCACAATTAACCGTCGATCCACCCCTCCGTGGACCCCTACCGAGACCTCGTCGGATCTAACCCGTAGTGGTTAAAAGCAAGATCGTCGATCCACGTCTCTGTGGACCCCTACCGAGACCCCGTTGGATCTAACCCGTAGTGAGCATACACACACACACACACCATTTCTCATGCCATACTACTATGTCAAGATTGTAAGTTCATAAGGGTACTTGCCTCGATCAATAGACGGTGACACGAACGGAAAGGAAGAATCAAACACGACCGCGAGGAACCGGCGGAAACGAACCTAACGATTCGAAGAACACAATCACAACCACAACTAAACGAATACGGAAACGGAATACACTCGAAACCCCGCCTACGATTCATGTATATCCGTTTAGCAACAACAACGAGGGCGGACCACAACCAAACCCTCTCGAATACGCAACAACTACGAAATATTCCATGAATCCGTAGGGAAACTAAGAATACCAATAAGATTAATCATATTCATCATGAATTAACCAACAAAATGGAACGAATCGGACAAAAAATCCAAAAACCCCCAAATTACCCAAAAGTAGGGTTCTAAGAGATTTACCTTGGATTGAGGATGAAGAACACGAGTAGGTGTTGTTAATCTACTTCAAGAACTCAAGGTAAATGACGTCTGAAGTTATCGGAGGAAGGAATCGTCCGAAAATCGCCTGAGAAAACTCTAAGCCGCGGGAGGAAAAGAAATGAGAAAAGGTGAAAATCTGGGTCAACTCCCTGGTTTATATAGCGAGGGAGCGTTAGCGTGCGCTAATCCTTAAAAGTTATGATGATCGGTGATTGTCTAAATGTGTTTGTTTGGTTGTTGAAATGAACTTTCAAAAGATTCGGTTAACCTCGTTAAAGGCTCTCTTTCAAGACCGTATGTATTTTGTGATTGGTGTGTTTCGTAAACAATTATGTGAATCCTATGAATACGCTTGGTTTTGTTGTGATTTGATAATATATATTCATATATTATCTCATTTCGGTGTGTTGTGATTTGATACCCGTGTCGTGTTGTGTTTTTGTTGCCTTTGGGTGAATTGTTTGGATATCCTTGGCGAGCTGTGTTATGTGTGTAAATGTGTGTATATGGGAGGGGTCTACGGTGACACATGACATGTGATCATGTGGTCAGGATGCAACAAGTGATTGATCTAATCGTGATTGCCTCGGGATACCTACGGTGACACATGACGTGCGATCATGTGGTCAGGAGACAACAAGTGATTGATCCAACCGTGAGATGATGTGGCAAGTGATAACGATGGTATATAGAACCTACGGTGACATATGGCATGTGATCATATGGCCAGAAGACAACAAGTGATTGATCCAACCGCGAGATGACGTGGCATGTGTTCACGGTGTTATGTATATGTGCTTTGCTCATCTCGAGAGGGTCCGTATTCACGAGTTGGTGTTGTATTTGTATGACCAAGATTTGCGTATCTTGGGTGATTATGTTGTCTTGATTTTGTAACACCCCCGAGATATTCGAAGTATATTACAGCGCCGTGGACCCCTACATGGGACCCACCAGGCTACCAGAAGGAAAACACCACTCGACTAACCATCTCAGTTAGCGAGGACACCCATTTAAATGATACAACATATAAACATACACCCGGAGCAACTGGCGTAATAAACATCATCCGACCATATCGCAATTTGAGTTAATACAAAATGAAGTTCGAAGTGAAAAGCCTAAGTACTCGCGAGTACAATCTATAAGTTTATAAATACGGTAAACAACCATATCGAAGTAGACAAAAGAAATAAGAAGACTCGAATGCACATGTCAACGACCCCATCCAACATCCTCGTACTGTCCCAGCGCTCGTTCGTCCGACAGAACATTACCTGAAATCCATAACAAGAATTTCCCCAAAACGGGTCCCCAAAGGGGTTAGCAATTACGCTAGTACAAGTAATCAAGGCAAACCATTCGGTTACACGTTTCATAGTACAATGCACCAATTCATTTCAAAACCAAAACCAGACATGTCTTTTCCGGAAACAAACAGTCAATCACATTTACCTAGGACCGGGACGAAGCCACAAATCCCACTCGAGGCCTCTAAGGACCCTCCCGAGCTGGCCATATCATAAAACAAATCATGCACGTGCATCGCCTAGGACCGGGACGAAGCCACAAATCCCACTCGAGGCCTCTAAGGACCCTCCCGAGCTGGCTAGCTAAACAAACTCATGAATCCAGGGCACAAACCATTGGACTCCCTCCATGATCCCGTCGGACCCTCCCGAGGTGAGCAAATCACACACAATATACATTACAATTTCACGTTAAGCATAAAGGTTTCCAAAAATACTTGCCTTGAATAATTGATGACGCAACGAACGGAAAGGAAAATCACCGACGAACGCTAGGAACCAATGGAACCGAACCTAACGATTCGAAGAACATAATCACAACCAACTCTAGACGAATACGGAAATGGAATACACCCGAAAAACCACCTACGATTCATGTATATTCGTATAAAAATAATAACGAGGGCGAACCACAACCAAACCCTCTCGATTTCGCAAAACCATGAAAATATACCATGAATCCGTAGGAAAACTAATGATATCAACAAGATTAATCATATTCATCATGGATTAACCAACAAAACGGGACGAATCGGACGAAAATCCCAAAACCCCCAAATTATTCAAAAGTAGGGTTCTAAGAGATTTACCTTGGATTAGGATGAAAGATTCGTATTGATGTTGTTATTATACACCAAGAACTCAAGGAAGATGATGGTTGGGATGATTGGAGGAAGAAATCGCCAAGAAATTCGCCCAAAATTGCCAAAGCCGCGGAGAGGGAGAGGAAATAAGAAAAATACGTACATCTGGGTCAACTCCCTGGTTTATATAGCCAGGGAGTGTTAGCGCGCGCTAACACTCAGAAGTTAGCGTGCGCTAACGGGACAAAACTCCAGTCCAGAAGTTAACGTCCCAGTCCAATAACCAGATTACTGGGCCGTTAGCGTGCGCTACCCGAAATGTAGCGTGCGCTAATAGCCTCTCGGTAGCGCGCGCTATCGGCCATAGCGTGCGCTACCTGGACATCAGCCGAGTCCAGAAGTGAACTGCTCAGTTCTCACCTGACCCCGCTAGCACGCGCTATCAGCCAAACGTAGCATGCGCTAAAAGCGTATCGGTAGCGCGTGCCATCGGCCATAGCGTGCGTTACCTGGGCACCTGACCGAGTCCTGTAGCAAACTGTCCAGTACTGAACAGACTCGCTAGCGCGCGCTACAAAACAAGCATAGCGTGCGCTACTGAAAGATGATTAGCGCGCGCTATAAAGTAACATTAGCACGCGTTAGGCACAGGGTAACAACGGTCCAAAACACCGAAACACGAATGAAGCATCAAACGGAACAACACCATACGAATGATAACATACAATGGATCTACGGCAACCCCGTACGGCGGTTCCGAACAACAATTACGAGATTCTGATCAATAGATGACGGAAGAATCAATAAACGCAGAACTGGATGACAAATAGTCTCGAAACAATTATTCCCAAAAATTAATATGGTTACACAAGGGTCTCTAAAAACGAGAAATACACCGAAAAGTGCAAATACCGGGGAAAAAATGCGGATATTACATTCTACCCCTCTAAAAATAAGTTTCATCCCGAAACTTAAGAAACAAACAACTCGGGGTACCTAGCACACATGCTATCCTCGATTTCCCAAGTTGCCTCCTCGACACCATGTCTCGACCACTGCACCTTCTCCAAGGGGGTGGTCTTATGCCTCGGTCGCTTCTCACGATGCTCCAAAATCTTCAAGGGAGCTCCTCAATAGTAATATCCTCGGCGACATCAATCTCACCATAATCGATGACGTGACTAGGGTTCGGGACATATTTCCTCAGCTGGGAAACATGAAAAATGATATGAACATGACTCAAGACCGGGGGTAACGCCAAATGGTATGCGAACCCACCGACTCGCTCGAGAATCTCGAAGGGTCCAATAAATCTCAGACTCAACTTCCCCTTTTTTCCAAAATGGAAAACTCCTCTCGTCGGCGACACCTTTAGCAAAACGTGGTCTCCCACCTCGAATTCCAAGGGTCGGCGACGGACATCGGCATATGACTTCTGTCGACTCTGGGCAGTCAACATCCGTTCCCGAATTAATTCTATCTTCCGCCTCGTCTCTAAAACGATATCCGTCTTGGTCCCGACCAAATCGGACGCCTCATTCCAACAGACCGGCGATCGACAACGCCGTCCATAAAGTGCCTCATACGGCGCCATCCGAATCGACGCGTGCCAACTATTGTTGTACGTGAATTTGATCAATGGCAAATGCTTCTCCCAGTCACTGTTCCAATCGAGAGCACAAGCACGCAACATATCCTCGAACGTCTGGATAGTGCGTTCCGACTGTCCATCTGACTGAGGATGAAAAGAGGTACTCAAACGCAAACGAGTACCCAATGCCTTATGCACCGCCTGTTGGGATTCCGAAAATAAAACGAAATACGCAGCGGAAATAAAAACGAATCCCAAACAGGATCGATCAAGTAACGTATATACGAAAAAAATAAATACGAAGATAAAGATCATACCCTTGAAGCCTTTGAAATAATTCTTCGTAAAATTGGATGACGATCACGAACCTCGTCCCGAACACGAAATCCCTTTGTTCCAAGCACCGAAAGTTCGAAGCCTCTACTTCACACGCGTCGGAAGTTGCCCGGAAAAATTTCGACGAGACTCCGTTCTCCAAGAACACGGCTAGGGAACTCGTAGGAATTTTTTCTCTCAATTTTTCTTACTTCTTTTCACCTCAAAGATGAACAAAATGAAGAAGGAAAATTTTTCTCCTCCCTCACTTTACACTCACGGCTGGCAGCTTACTCTAATGAATGAGTATGTGTTTTTTGTAGTTATCACATCTCATCATATATAATGTAATGATATATATATTATAAAGGAATAATTATTCCTTTACAACTATCATTCACAATTATGTGGGAATCTCAACTCTAAGTGAGTTCCCACACACATTCAAGATCATGCCATGCCATGAGGAGTGGGTGGCCACAAGGAAGTTTCCTAGAAAACGAGCCGAGCCACTCGGCTCGTGTACCGGACGTTCGTCAAACGACTCCGTTAAATACACTCCTTTTAATCATCAATGTATTTATATTAATTAATTAATCTAATTAATTAATTATATCAAATACAAATATATATTTCTCTAAGAAATATAATTTATGAATTAAATTAATTACCCAGAACTTAATTTAAATTCATAAGACCGATATTT
This sequence comes from Orobanche coerulescens, assembly GCA_033398695.1. Taxonomy (NCBI): domain Eukaryota; kingdom Viridiplantae; phylum Streptophyta; class Magnoliopsida; order Lamiales; family Orobanchaceae; genus Orobanche; species Orobanche coerulescens. Next base: position 137,469,398 of record CM065817.1, read on the forward strand.
GATTTATCCAATAAATCATAATTAGATATCCAATATCTAATATTAATAGAGAGATAATAAATTCACATTTATCCGTCAACGCTCCCGATGCGCGACTCCGTAGGTCCGTCTCGGTAGGCATTGGGAGGAACCAATGAGTGCGGGCGGACTTAGCCACTAGCGGGCCGCACCGTAAACCCCGATCGAGAACGAATGAAGGGATCATTCTAGAACCATTATGTCGTGAATACTATATACGTATAGACCCTTCATCGATGTCCCGGTCAAGTCTTCGGGTCACGGTAAAGTCAAACCCTATCGTTGACTAAACTCTATACATGTGTTAATGCAAATCAAGACCGACTGATTAATAGTGTATCTAATACGACTATATCGAATGCTTTGCCAAAGACTTATGATCTTTATTTGCCATTAACCGTATAGACATTCGCCGCTCACTAACAGAGATAGAATCCTTTCTTGGCGTACAAGAAAGATCGCTACTCGCCCGTATAGTCCGCACTTCGAGGTCGACTCAGCAATTAAGCAAATGAGTCTAACTACTCTAATGACAAACTAAACGTCACAGGCACATCTTCTACTGAACCCTCAAGTCAAAGGTCCACGTATACTATCACAACCTTTCGATTCGTCATCGACTCTCCGAGAATGAATACCGTGTGACTGAATCGAGTATGAGTCGTGTTCGAGTATACTGGCCCCACCAATATACTTATAACTATGCTATCAAGACGTGCACACGTCCTAGCATCAGTTATACAAGTCATATTAAAACTTAATGCCCATTTTAAGTTTATTGACTTGCGAACAATTTATGTAAATAAACTTTAAACACTTCCAGTACATTTTCCCTTATCCCATAACGAGAATGGAATGTTCGATTTATTTACATGGACTTCACTTCAATGTTTACCAAGTCAAGAATGCAATTGAAATACAATAAACAGTGAATGAATCATATTGCCTTTTTATTAATTATTCCATAATTACAAGTATAATGCCCTTACTCTCTCATCCCCTGAGTGGCATTCGAGAGCATATTCCTAACAATCTCCCACTTGCACTCAATGCCACACATCATGGTATCCAATACCCATGTTCTTCAGATGTCTTTCTAAGACGGCCTGAGATAATGGCTTAGTCAGCGGGTCAGAGACATTGTCTTCTGAGTCTACTCTTTCCAATGAAACATATCCTTTTTCCACCATCTCTCGAACGATGTGGTACTTTCTCTCTATATGCTTGGTGTTGTGGTGAGCCCTCGGCTCCTTGGCTTGGGCGATACTCCATCATTATCACGAATAGTGATATAGGCAACTCCGCGTTAGGCACCACTTGAAGTTCTTGTATAAACTTCGCATCCAAAATGCTTCTTTGCTAGCCTCGAGGCGGCTTGATACTGCTTGGCGGTGTGGAATCTGCGATGAGCAGTTTGCTTGGAGCTTCTCCAAGATCTGCTCCTCCATTGAGAGTAAATAAATACCCGGATGTCGACTTAGAGTCGTCATTGTCTCCTTGAAAATCGAATCGGTGAATCCAATCACCTTGAGTTCTCCACCACCATAAGTAAGAACTAAATCTCTAGTTCTTCTTAAGTACTTAAGAATGTTCTTTACGGCGGTCAATGTTCCCTTCCCGAGTTTGCTTGAAATCGACTTACCATACTCACAAAGATAGGCTAAGTCTGGTCTCGTACACAACATAGCGTACATGAGGCTACCCATCGCCGAGGCATAGGGTACCTTACTCATCTCTCTCTTGTCTTCCTCACTTTGAGGACACATTTTCGTGGTGAGATGAATTCCATGTCGCATGGGAAGGAACCCTCTTTTAGATTCATCCATCTTGAATATTCTCAGGATTTTATCGATATAAAGGGCTTGGGAAAGTCCTATCATTCTTCGTGGTCTATCTCTGTAAAGACGGATCCCTAGAATATAGGAAGCTTCTCCCAAGTCTTTCATGGAGAACGTTTTAGAAAGCCAAGCTTTCACGGTCTTTGAGCATTGCTATGTTATTTCCTATAAGTAGAATATCATCTACATATAGTACTAAGAACGCAATGTTGCTCCCATCGATCTTTTTGTAAACACATGGTTCCTCCTCATTTCGCTCAAGTCAAAGTCCTTAATCGCTTCACAAATCGAAGGTTCCAACTCCGAGAAGCTTGCTTGGACCATAAATGGCTCGTTGCACTTACACACTTTATGAATATTAGCTTTGGACACAAAACCTTTAGGGTGTTCCATATAGATTTCCTCCTCGAGGTATCCATTTAGAAAAGCTGTTTTGACATCCATTTGCCATATTTCATAATCATAATAGGCGAGAATGGCAAGCATCATGCGAATCGACTTTATCATAGCTACGGGCGAGAAGGTATCATGATAATCGATTCCTTCCCTTTGGTATAACCCTTTGCCACAAGCCCGGCCTTATAGGCATCAACCTTGCCATCCCCATCGTCTTTCTCTTATAGATCCATTTATTTCCAATAGTCCTCATGCCGGTTGGAAGATCTACTAGAGTCCAGACCTGATTGGTATGCATCGAGTCTATCTCGGCTTCCATTGCTTCTTGCCATTTATCGAGTCTACATCCACTATCGCTTGGTCATAGGTGACAGGGTCGTTTTCACTGCTATCGGGTGTGTCGTGGAGACCCGGTTCCTCGACATGTGTATAGCCATACCTCTCGGGTAAGTGAGATACCCTATCGACCTTCAAGTGGAGGTTGTGTTACAATAGGTTCGGTTCTTGATCCCTGATCAGATGTCTCCTTAGGAGTTTCATTATGCTCTTCCAAAGAGATATTTCTACCCGAGCCACCCTCCTGAATGAATTCATCCTCAAGGAAGTGCGCTTGTAATGCCACAACGACCCTATGGTCTTCTGGCATGTAGAATAGATAACCCATCGAGTCCTCGGGGTATCCTATGAAACGTCCTGTTATGGACCTCGCTTCCAGGTAGTCCACCTTAGCCTTTTTGACATAGGCTGGACATCCCCAAATCCTTATGTGATTAAGGCTTGGTTTCTTACCCTTCCACATCTCATGCGGAGTGATAGGAACAGATTTGGAAGGACATCTATTTAGGATATAGGCAGCGGTTAGTAAGGCATACCCCCACAGGTAAATAGGTAAATCAGTGTAATTTAACATGGAGCGAACCATGTCCAACAAAGTCCGATTTCTCCTTTCTGAAACACCATTTAACTGTGGGGTTCTTGGAGGCGTGAATTGTGAAACTATTCCATGTTCCTTAAGGAACTCATCAAACTCAGTGCTCATATATTCGCCACCTCGGTCCGACCGAAGTGCTTTGATATGACATCCAGTTTGTTTTTCAACTAGGGCCTTAAATTCTTTGAATTTAGCAAAGGCTTCAGATTTATGTTTCATTAAGTACACAATCCCATACCTAGTATGATCATCTGTGAACATTATAAAATATTGATATCCGTCTCGGGCTACTTCTAAAGCACCACAAACATCGGTATGCACCAATCCAAGTTTATCGGCAGCCCTTTCAAAAGTCCCTGTGAAGGGGAACTTAGTCATTTTGCCTCTAAGGCAAGATTCACAAGTTGGATAGGGTTCTACACCCAATGGACTTAAAAGTCCATCTTTCTCCATTTTCTGAACCTTGGTCTGACCAACATGACCAAGTCTAAGGTGCCATTTAAGAGCTTGATTAGTATCTTGCCTACCACGTTTCCTAGTTATAGTGTTCACTGCTGTTTTATTTTGCATGTTCAGATGATATAAACCATTCAACAATGTAGCTGTTCCAACCAATTTATTTCGAAAATAAATTTTACAACTGCCATTGCCAATGAAGAAACAAAATCCTTTCCGGTCCAAGACTGGAATGGATACAATGTTTTTATGCCCCTTGGGCAAAACAAGTACTTCATCTAATGTCAAAATAAAACCAGATTCTAAACCCAGAAGGATTGATCCAATATCGGTTGCCTCGACACTTTGTCCGCTTCCAACAGTGATCATTATTTCCCCAGCTTCAAGTTTTCTACTTCATTCCAGATCCTGATTCATAGTACAAATGTGAGAAGTGGCACCTGAATCCAGAATCCATGAAGCAGAATATACAGTAGCGGAACAATTAGTTTCAAAAACAAAAAGTTCCGCACTGATGCGCCATTAATCTTGGGACAAGTCCTTCGCCAAAGGGCTGACTCACCGCATTCAAGGCATTTGTCCGTAGGTTTTCGACCGCCTACCTTTTGAACCTTTCGGGCCTTGCCCTTTCCTTTTTGCACCCCTTTCTTGGGTTTGTACTGCTCATAGGTCTTTTTCTTCTTGTTCTTGGACCTCTTAGGCCCAGAAGAAATCACAAGAGCAGCCTCTCTCGGTTTAGTCTTCATGTTAGACTGCGCCGTCACCAGTTTATTCATTAGCCCAGCTAATGTGCATGTAATTTCATTACGGTTGAAATTCATTACAAACTGCGTGAAAGAGTCAGGTAGAGATTGAAGGATGAGATCAATTTGAAGGGATAAATCCATATTAAAGTTGAGCACCTCGAGCCTCTCAATCATAGAGATCATCTTGAGGACGTGGTCTCCCACTTTCTCCCCTTCTTTCATCCTAGCATTGAACAACTGCTTTGATATCTCATATCTAGCAGTCCTACTGTGCTCTCCATAAAGTTCGGTCAAGTGTGCGAGAATCTGCCAGCGAAGTCATTTTATCGTGCGCTCTCGCAGCCTCATTAGTCATTGAGCCCATCATAAAACCACGGACTAGCACATCATCCTTGACCCATTTTTCATGGACGTCAATGTCTTCTGATTACCCCTAGTCCGGATTGGAGTCGGTGGAATGTCCGCCTCCAAGACGTATCCCAGAGACTCCATACTGAGTACAATCATCAGATTCCGCAACCAGTCAACAAAGTTAGGGCCAGTTAGGAGATTCTTTTCAAGTAGTATTGCAAGTGGGTTTTTAGCCATTTTAGAGAGATTCAATTTCGTTTTCTGCAAAGATTTAGACAAGATTAAATTAGTGACTTGTTTAATTATGACCGAGTATAGAACTTAAGGGCTTTGTATAATTCTTGTCTCGGCTCCCACTAATTTTATCGGAATTATACACTCCCATGTTATAATCCGGAAATCATGGTTAGATCGACTTCTTAGTGGTGATCAAGTTCTTTACAAATTTTAACAGACGCAACCTATCAGGTTTCTTGCCAATTAATTTCTGTAAAGTGGTGTCTAACACCAACCCGTCTAACGGATGATTTGATCTTCTTTTACCCCTAGTCTTCATGCCCTCAACCTATCAGGTTTCTTGGCAATCCAGACTATCTAAGTTGTTGACCATCAACGTCTATCAGTTTGACTATTGAATCTCACCCGGCAACCTATCAGGTTTCTAGGGGCGAAATTTATCACCAACCGAAGGCATCTAATGCACTCAATAATTTTTCAACCTCTACCAAATGTACTACCCCGATAACTCGGAAGCATAGCACATCAGCTCGGGTATCAATTTTCTACGAGTTTGATGGAGGGTAGGAAACCTCGTAACCTTTTTCAAACTTAGTCTGTTTGTTGTCGGAGAATTTCGCGATTAATGTTACACTTTGCACATTAATTCATTTATACGCGTTTGTATGTTTGTCAATCATTCAAAATGGAAAATGAAAATAGTAACCTAGTTACTACCAACATATAGCTCATGGACCTAATTCCTAAGTGGGCCAAGCGAATGACCCAATAAATAAAAAAATACATCTTCGATTCTTCGTCTTCTCGGTCGGTTGTCTTCGGTCTTCGTCATACCCAAAATAATACTTACATCATTGAAAAATGCATCCTATACAAATTTTCTAGTAAAAATAAATAGGCTCAAAACGGCCTTTACAACCCAATCGAATCGAACAAATCAAAAACTAAGTCCACGAGCTATATCACCATCACATAAGGATTCCATACAACATGTAATGGCAACGAAATTAAACAATTAATTTTAATATAAATTAATCTAATTAATCTATAAAATTAATCTATTCAATTTCTACTATATTAATCCAATTAATATAAAGTGGCATTAAAATTAAATAATCAATTAATATATTAATCCAATCAATATAAAATTAATCTATTCAATTTTAATGGTATTAATCAAATTAATACTAATAATCATCATTTTAATTCGTTCAAGTAATCCGCCAAAAATAATATTCTCGTTTAATTTATTTCCTTAACTCAAAAATATTCCAAATATTAATTTAGTCAAATTAAAATCCAATTTAAATTTTGGGAAATAATTAAAGCGAAATATAAACATAAAACGGAGTCCCTGACAATCCGATTTTAGGCCCACCATGCGCCCGATTCAAAATCGGGCCAAAACCCGAGGGTCGCTGCCGAGCCACCGCTCGGCAGTGCCGATCATTCTCGGCCGTGGCGAGACATGGCGATCATGGCCGATCATGATCGGCAACACGGCGGCAGCCAGTGAAGGCCGCCAGCACCACTGCCGGCAGCCCCGTTTCTTCGTTTTTTGGCCCGTTTCCAAAAACGTGATGCTACAACGAACAATTTAAAATCTACGATTATTCCAAACATGATTCTAAATCATAATCATCATCCAAAAGCATTCAAAATGCACAAATAATCGTATATACGGAAACATTGATCTCGCTCCGATACCACTGTTGGGATTCCGAAAATAAAACGAAATACGCAGCGGAAATAAAAACGAATCCCAAACAGGATCGATCAAGTAACGTATATACGAAAAAAATAAATACGAAGATAAAGATCATACCCTTGAAGCCTTTGAAATAATTCTTCGTAAAATTGGATGACGATCACGAACCTCGTCCCGAACACGAAATCCCTTTGTTCCAAGCACCGAAAGTTCGAAGCCTCTACTTCACACGCGTCGGAAGTTGCCCGAAAAAATTTCGACGAGACTCCGTTCTCCAAGAACACGGCTAGGGAACTCGTAGGAATTTTTTCTCTCAATTTTTCTTACTTCTTTTCACCTCAAAGATGAACAAAATGAAGAAGGAAAATTTTTCTCCTCCCTCACTTTACACTCACGGCTGGCAGCTTACTCTAATGAATGAGTATGTGTTTTTTGTAGTTATCACATCTCATCATATATAATGTAATGATATATATATTATAAAGGAATAATTATTCCTTTACAACTATCATTCACAATTATGTGGGAATCTCAACTCTAAGTGAGTTCCCACACACATGCAAGATCATGCCATGCCATGAGGAGTGGGTGGTCACAAGGAAGTTTCCTAGAAAACGAGCCGAGCCACTCGGCTCGTGTACCGGACGTTCACAAACGACTCCGTTAAATACACACCTAATAAACAACAATGTATTTATATTAATTAATTAATCTAATTAATTAATTATATCAAATACAAATATATAATTCACTAAGAAATATAATTTATGAATTAAATTAATTACCCAGAACTTAATTTAAATTCATAAGACCGATATTTGATTTATCCAATAAACCATAATTAGATATCCAATATCTAATATTAATAGAGAGATAATAAATTCACATTTATCCGTCAACGCTCGATGCGCGACTCCGTAGGTCCGTCTCGGTAGGCATTGGGAGGAACTAATGAGTGCGGCAAGACTTAGCCACTTAGCGGGCCGCATCAGAACCCCGATCGAGAACGAATGAAGGGATCATTCCGTAACCATTATGTCGTGAATACTATATACGTATAGACCCTTCATCGATGTCCCGGTCAAGTCTTCGGGTCACGGTAAAGTCAAACCCTACTTTGACTAAACTCTATACATGTGTTAATGCAAATCAAGACCGATCGATTAATAGTGTATCTAATACGACTATATCGTAATGCTTTGGCCAAAGACTTATGATCTTTATTTGCCATTAACCGTATAGGACATTCGCCCGCTCACTAACAGAGATAGAATCCTTTCTTGGCGTACGGTAAGATCGCTACCTGCCCGTATAGTCCGCACTTCGAGGTCGACTCAGCAATTAAGCAAATGAGTCTAACTACTCTAATGACAAACTAAACGTCACAGGCACATCTTCTACTGAACCCTCAAGTCAAAGGTCCACGTATACTATCACAACCTTTCGATTCGTCATCGACTCTCCAAGAGTGAATACCGTGTGACTGAATCGAGTATGAGTCGTGTTCGAGTATACTGGCCCCACCAATATACTTATAACTATGCTATCAAGACGTGCAAACGTCCTAGCATCAGTTATACAAGTCATATTAAAACTTAATGCCCATTTTAAGTTTATTGACTTGCGAACAATTTTCGTAAATAAACTTTAAACACTTCCAGTACATTTTCCCTTATCCCATAACGAGAATGGAATGTTCGATTTATTTACATGGACTTCACTTCAATGTTTACCAAGTCAAGAATGCAATTGAAATACAATAAACAGTGAATGAATCATATTGCCTTTTTATTAATTATTCCATAATTACAAGTATAATGCCCTTACTCTCTCATCCCCTGAGTGGCATTCGAGGGCATATTCCTAACACCGCCTGCCAAAAATGCGATACAAAATGGCCATCATGATCCGAAACAATAGACTTCGGAGTACCGTGAAGCCTCACAATCTGCGCGATAAACACACGAGCCAACTTCTCTAGGCCCCAAGTGTCCTTGATGGCCAGAAAATGTGCCGACTTGGTCAGACGATCAACAATCACCCATACCATATTCATGCCCGACCTCGATCTCGGCAAACTCGTAATGAAATCCATCGATATGTCTTCCCATTTCCATTCCGGAACAGGAAGTGGCTGCAATAACCCGGCCGGTCGCTGAAGCTAGATTTTGACATGCTGACAAGTCAAACATCTCGCTACAAACTGTGCGACCTCCTCCTTCATATCATTCCACCAGAAGTTCCTTCTCAGGTCCTTGTACATCTTACTCGAACCAGGATGAACGGAGTAAAGTGTAGCATGGGCCTCATGCAAAATACTCTGTCTCAACTCTGAGTCGTTCGGTACACAAAGCCGACTCTGGAATCTTAAAACACCTTCCTCGTGAATCACAAACCCAGGAGACTTTCCCTTAAGAACGTTCTCTCGGATTTGAGTAATCATCGGATCCTCCAACTGCTTCAGCTTAATTTCGTCGATCAAAGACGACGAAATCTCTAAAGCACAAAGTTGCCCGATAGCTCCAGGCAACAAAACCTCAACATCTAACTCGATCAAAACTCGTCGAAGCTCAGACTGAGATGTAAGGATCTCAAGCATTCGCAACGCAACTGGTTTCCGACTCAAGGCGTCGGCCACGACGTTCGCCTTGCCCGGATGATAAAGGATTTCGAGGTCATAATCCTTAATCAGCTCTAACCACCTCCTCTGCCTCATATTCAACTCCCGCTGAGTAAATATGTATTTCAGACTTTTATGATCGGTAAAAATCTGACAGGCAGAGCCGAAAAGATAGTGACGCTAAATCTTGAGCGTAAAAACAACTGCCGCTAACTCCAAATCATGAGTAGGGTAGTTAAGCTCATATGGCCTCAACTGTCTCGACGCATAGGCGATGGTCTTGCCATGGTGCATCAATACGCACCCAAGACCCTGACCTGAAGCATCACTATAAACAGCAAAACCCCCGTTGCCGCACGGCAGTGCTAAAATCGGGGCTGAAGTCAAACGCCTCTTCATCTCCTCAAAACTCGACTGTCTCTCGTCATTCCAGACGAACTTCTCGGACTTCTGGAGCAACTGTGTAAGTGGCCGAACCAGTTTCGAGAAACCCTCGACGAACCTACGGTAATAGCCGGCCAGACCCAAGAAACTACGGATCTCCTTCACATTCTTGGGCGGTGCACAATCCAACAGTGCCTCAATCTTCTGCGGATCCACTCGAACCCCCTCGGCTGAAATCATGTGACCTAAAAACATCACTTCCTTCAGCCAGAACTCATATTTCGATAACTTTGCATAGAGTTGCTCGGTCCTCAAAATGTCTAACACTACCCGCAACTAATGGGCATGCTCTTCCTCATTCCTCGAATAAATAAGAATATCGTCAATGAAGACGACGGCACACTTATCCAAATACTCGATAAAGACTTTGTTCATCAACTACATGAACACCGCCAGCGCATTAGTTAACCCGAAAGGCATAACTACAAACTCATAATGTCCGTATCTCTTCCGAAAAGCTGTTTTCGTCACATCGGACTCCCTTACCTGGAGCTGATAGTACCCCAATTTCAAAGCAATCTTCGAGAACACCGCAGCTCCCTGCAACTGATCAAACAAGTCATCAATCATTGGCAAAGGATACTTGTTCTTGATGGTCACCTTGTTTAGTTCGCGATAGTCGATACACAAACGCAGTGAACCATCCTTCTTTCGCACAAATAGGACCGGTGCGCCCCAAGGCGAGGCGCTCGGTTGAACATACCCCGACTCAAGAAGCTCACTCAACTGCTTCTTCAACTCGGCCATCTCTGAAGGTGCCATGCGATACGGCACCTTCGAAATCGGAGCCGCGCCCGGATCTAACTCTATAGCAAACTCGACCTCACGATCCGGTGGCAATCCCGGTAACTCGTCAGGAAATATATCAGGAAACTCACTAACGACTGGAATCGACGAAAACTCGACTCCACAATCCTCCTCCTTTAAGGCATAGCACCAATAACTAGTACACCCCTTTCGCAGGAGCCTCATCGCCTTCAAGGCGTTAATAACGAACTTCTGGTATCCCCTCTTTCGCCCCGCGAAAGAGTGCTCGGTGTCGTCCTCGGCTAACATAGTGATGATTCTCGTACGGTAGTTCATGATTGCGCCATGCCGCTCGAGCAAATCATCCACGAGAATCAACTCCTCACCCTCAATATTAACGACGATAAGATTAGAGAGCCAAGCTCTCTCACAAATAAACACGGAGCAGTCTCGGACCTCTCGATTGCCAACGATCCGATCACTGCTAGGAAGTTTAACGATGAAAGACTCGCAAGGCGACAAACAGTCGAGACTCAAACGGCGCACACACCCCAGCAATATGAACGAATGTGCAGCACCAGAATCAAAAAACACACTGACATGATGAGAATGGATATGAACGGTACCTGTCGCCACGGTGGCTGCTGGATCATTGGCCCTCTTCATCTCATAGATACGCGACTGGGCAGAACCGACACTGGAAGCTCCTCCTCTAGCGGGCTGACCCCGACCTCTACCTCGACCAGCACTCGGCGGAGGCTGCGGAGCAAACGAGCCCTTGTTCACACTCGGCTCTCTAAGTGCTGGAAAAGAATCACGGGACTTGCGAAACTGTCTAACCTGATCAAAGAAGAGGGCTTTGTGGCCCGACTGATCACAAGTATGACAAGTCAACTTCGGACGAGGACACTGCTGGTTCCTATGGCCCGGCTGGCCATAGTTACAGCATGTGGGTTCACGAACAGAGGTTCCGGCGGCACCTCGAAAACTCCCATAGAAACAAGCCGAACCGCCCGTAGAAATATTCGCAGCCTGGGATTTCTGCTGGCCTCCACCCTTGGGACCAGAAAAATTTCCAAATGACTTATGCTTCTTGTTCTCACGAGCCACATCACTAGCCATCACCGACATATTGTAAGCAAGAGCCCTACTCTGATAATCCTTCAAAGTAGTGCAGACGAGCCCAGACATATAGTCCCGAATTGATAGTTTCATCCTCCTAGAAAAATGGAAAATTTTGTCGCTCTCCTCGACAACTTGGGTCTTTACATAGCCCAACTCCTTGTTGAAATCGACAATAGATTAGGATACGGGAATATCTCGTGGTTGAGAATCATAGAAAGCATGAACTCGAGCCTGTCTAACCGGCCACGGGTAATATTCTGTCTCCATCGATTCCTGAAATTCGGCCCACGAAGCAACATGATCTTTGGGCCCAACGGCCTCCCACCAATCCGTAGCATCCCCAGTGAGAAAGTACTGGGCAATAGGGACCTTATGGTCCTCGGGACAGTTGGTGGCAACGAAGACTTTAGATATCTCTTTGATCCACCCCTCCCAGCCGATCGGGTCTGATGCTCCCGAAAACGTAGGGGGATGCATCTTGATGACATTTTGGAGCCAACGGTCTGCTCCGCCCCGATTAGCATGGGCCAGATCCGGGTTCTGAACCACCTGAGCTATCGCCGCCATTTGGTTTACCATTTGCTGCATAACAACCGCAATACCAAGGCCGGCGCGTTCCTGAGAAGAAGCATGACTGTGACGGTCACCGGTACTGTCGGCTCCCCAAGAATGCGACGTGGCCGCCCCACCGGCTGCCCCACGTCCCCGGCTGCGTCCATGGCCACGGCCACGACCACGACCACGGCCCCTTCCAGCATCCATGCTGGTGTCAAGAGGTGGCAAAAAGTAACTCGATGATTAGTAAAAGAGGGAGAATAACCACAGTTTAAGAAACGGAAATACGGTACGAGAAAGTAAAGAATCGAGTAAGGAAAACTTACGAACACTGGAAGTACTGAGATGCCGGCAGCGGTGTGACAATGTGCAAAACAAAATACAACTAGACCCAAATAACCGACAAGCCCCATAAACCTAGTGCTCTGATACCATTTTCTGTAACACCCCCGAGATATTCGAAGTATATTACAGCGCCGTGGACCCCTACATGGGACCCACCAGGCTACCACAAGGAAAACATCACTCGACTAACCATCTCAGTTAGCGAGGACACCTATTTAAATGATACAACATATAAAGATACACCCGGAGCAACCGGCGTAATAAACATCATCCGACCATATAGCAATTTGAGTTAATACAAAATGAAGTTCGAAATGAAAAGCCTAAATACTCGCGAGTACAATCTATAAGTTTATAAATGCGGGAAACAACCATATCGAAGTAGACAAAAGAAATAAGAAGACTCGAATGCACATGTCAACGACCCTGGCCAACATCCTCGTACTGTCCCAGCGCCCGCTCGTCCGGCAGAACATAACCTGAAATCCATAACAAGAATTTCCCCAAAATGGGTCCCAAAGGGGTTAGCAATTACGCTAGTACAAGTAGTCAAGGCAAACCATTTGCTTACACGTTTCATAGTATAATGCACCAATTCATTTCAAAACCAAAACTAGACATGTCTTTTCCGGAAACAAACAGTCAATCACATTTACCTAGGACCGGGACGAAGCCACAAATCCCACTCGAGGCCTCTAAGGACCCTCCCGAGCTGGCCATATCATAAAACAAATCATGCACGTGCATCGCCTAGGACCGGGACGAAGCCACAAATCCCACTCGAGGCCTCTAAGGACCCTCCCGAGCTGGCTAGCTAAACAAACTCATGAATCCAGGGCACAAACCATTGGACTCCCTCCATGATCCCGTCGGACCCTCCCGAGGTGAGCAAATCACACACAATATACATTACCATTTCACGTTAAGCATAAAAGTTTCCAAAAATACTTGCCTTGAATAATTGATGACGCAACGAAAGGAAAGGTAAATCACCGACGAACGCTAGGAACCAATGGAACCGAACCTAACGATTCGAAGAACATAATCACAACCAACTCTAGATGAATACGGAAATGGAATGCACCCGAAAACCTGCCTACGATTCATGTATATTCGTATAATAATAACAACGAGGGCGGACCACAACCAAACCCTATCGATTTCGCAAAACCATAAAAATATACCATGAATCCGTAGGAAAACTAATGATATCAACAAGATTAATCCTATTAATCATGGATTAACCAACAAAACGGGACGAATCAGACGAAAATCCCAAAACCCCCAAATTATCCAAAAGTAGGGTTCTAAGAGATTTACCTTGGATTAGGATGAAATATTCGTGTTGATGTTGTTATTATACACCAAGAACTCAAGGAAGATGATGGTTGGGATGATTGGAGGAAGAAATCGCCAAGAAAATCGCCCAAAATCGCCAAAGCCGTGGAGAGGGAGAAGAAATAAGAAAAATACGTACATCTGGGTCAACTCCCTGGTTTATATAGCCAGGGAGTGTTAGTGCGCGCTAACACTCAGAAGTTAGCGTGCACTAATGGGACAAAACTCCAGTCCAGAAGTTAATGTCCCAGTCCAGTAACCAGATTACTGGCCCGTTAGCGTGTGCTACCCGAAACATAGTGTGCTCTAATAGCCTCTCGGTAGCACGCGCTATCGGCCATAGCGTGTGCTACCTGGACATCAGCCGAGTCCATAAGTGAATTGCCCAGTACTCACCTGACCCCGCTAGCGTGCGCTATCGGCCAAACGTAGCGTGCGCTAAAAGCGTATCGGTAGCGCGCGCTATCGGCCATAGCGTGCGTTACCTGGGCACCTGACCGAGTCCAATAGCAAACTGTCCAGTACTGGACAGACTCGCTAGCGCGCTGTCATGGGGTTATACTTGCGCCTCGCTAAGTCCTCACCGTGCGGCACTCTTAGGTTGTCTCAAGCCTAAGTAGTAAGCCTACTAATAAACAAGACTGCGAGGAAGTGAAGTAAGGAAATGCTTGGGGAAGGTTTTCTCTTATTGCACTGTAGCAAATCAGATTTCTCAAGAGTGAGTTACAAATGAGCCCCAAGTAGGGGTATTTATACTAATCCTCATAGTCTAGCAAATGACCAACAAAACATTACTATTCCAAGTATTTACAAGAATGCCATCCTCTAGAATGATCTATACAATTCTAAACAATTCTAAGAAGACTTCTTGGAGTCCCCAGACCCCTCGGGAACGTACGGCCCGACCCGGACCGAAGTGTCCCGGCCCGGACAAGGCCCGATTCGGCCCGTAGCAATCCGACCCGATTTCTGACCTTCTGGAACCCTCTTTGACCTTCTGGAACTGATTGGTCTCCATCTTGAAGTTTCTAGGGTCTTCTTTCTGAAGAATGTGCTCCTCGGCCTTTTAATGTCTATTGCTGTCACTAGGCTTTTTCCGTCTAAGCCTATTATAGGGAGGGTAGTCCTCTGTGAGCTTGACACGGTGCCTATACGCGCGCGGCCCTGCTGCGCGCCCTTCGGCCTGGCTTCGGCCAGATGCTGCTTGATGCTTGCTGCCTTAAGATGGGGCGTGACAGCACGCTACAAAACAAGCCTAGCGTGCGCTACTGAAGGATGATTAGCGCGCGCTATAAAGTAACATTAGCGCGCGTTAGGCACAGGGTAACAACGGTCCAAAACACCGAAACACGAATGAAGCATCAAACGGAACAACACCATACGTATGATAACATACAATGGATCTACGGCAACCCCGTACGGCGGTTCCGAACAACAATTATGAGAATCTGATCAATAGATGACGGAAGAATCAATAAACGTATAACTGGATGCCAAATAGTCTCGAAACAATTATTCCCAAAAATTAATACGGTTACACGAGGGTCGCTAAAAATGAGAAATACACCGAAAAGTGCAAATACCGGGAAAAGAAAACGCGGATATTACATATTTTATGTCCGTCGAGGACACGTGACGTGGGTTTTGACCCTGTGAATTATTGTTGGTTTTCTATTTGTGAACACAAAACCTTTGGGTTGTGACCCTGTTGATTTTGGAAAGAGAGGAATTTGAAAATCCAAAATTGTTTTCCGTTAAAACTCCCGAGGGCATTTTAAACCATTTTATAAATTGTTCTCTTGATTTGTGATCTTTCGAATTTGGAAAGCTTTACCCAAACTCTTGCCTCGGGAGGTATTTTCGTTATGTTTGAATCTTTGAGAATTCCTGGTTGTTATCATTCTTGGAATTTGAATTGTATGACTCGTATTTAGCACTTTGTACTTGCACTAGCAAAATAGTGGAATTTTGCTAACCCCCGAGGAATTGGGGGTGGATGTCTGTATTGCATTCAGGTTTTGGGGAGCATAGCACAGGGTCGGCATGAAGGATGATGAAAGATGATCGATACTAATCACATGAGGCCCCGTTCATTGTTGTATTAGTTCAGTTGTACGTTATTTCTGCTGCAATATTTTCCCCGTTGTACGGGAGTATTTTGTATCTGACCCCATGTGTGGGCATATATTGAGATTGAGTTGTATCTTTTTATTGAAAGACCAAATCGGTCTACTGAGTCATTTTAGCCTTAATGGCATTCTTGAGACGTTCAATGTTGTTACCAGCATGGTAGATCCTTGAGAAAAGGTTCTACGACGTGTAATATCCCTGAGCGGATTGAGGGTGTTACAAGCGGGTTCACTCGATTAACCTACGGGCCACTCATTGGTCTTTGGACAACGTTCTGGACAAAAAAGAAAGTCGTTATTTAAATGGACAAAAATAGTTAAAGTGAAGCATCTTCATTTGCAATATAAACTAGTGTATAATCCGTCGAAACTCGACGGGTAATCACTATATATTGTAATTTATAAGTAAAAATCTAAAAATGATTTAATACTTTGTTAGGGTTCAACCACTTGCAATCGTACAGCAACCGAATACACCAATAAACAGAAATAATGAGGATGGAATTCAGCCACCCGAACTCATTTAAAATTTATGTACTTATACTCGTCCTAAACCCGATTGGAAGTTAAGTTCACCACTTATTCCAGTTCAAAATTCATATAGTAACACATAAAACAACGAATGTATGGTACCAATATTCAGACATGTTTAAATTCTTTATACCTATATTCATCAAACTC
Source organism: Orobanche coerulescens (assembly GCA_033398695.1). Classification (NCBI taxonomy): domain Eukaryota; kingdom Viridiplantae; phylum Streptophyta; class Magnoliopsida; order Lamiales; family Orobanchaceae; genus Orobanche; species Orobanche coerulescens. Next base: position 137,486,063 of record CM065817.1, read on the forward strand.
GATTAAAAAGATGACTTTATTACTCGTTTATATCTCATACCCCTATATAATATCCACTAATTATTCAGCGTATTTAAATTTATATAATTTAAATAACTAAACATAAGTTGCTATAATAACTGGTTAATCCATCTCAATGAAAACTCAAACATTATAAAATAAAAGTTAAGAATATATAAATCTTATGAATGACAAAAAACTAAAAATTAAATTCCTAGTATAATAATTATACGATCTTCAAAAATCTCTTACAATTTATATACCTATACTTTGCAGTGGGACTCAAGATTCTAGATAAATAAGAATTAAAAAAATAAAAAACTTCATGTAGGAGAAGGAGTTAATGGTACTCTAAACCCATATTGCTATTAGATACTTTATATATTTATTTGTAAGTGAAGAGAATCGAGTTTACTAAAAATATAAAACTGTTCCGGGAAATCCTTTTCGTATTGGTGTCTTACCTAATACTAGTTGTAGGGGGATAAGAGTTATGGAAGGTTCTGGACTCTTCCATAAGTAGTTGGATCCTGTTAGATATCTTTCCTTAACTAGGAATCCTATGTATGGAAAGACTCTCTTTCTAATGCCTATATAAAGGCCCCTCTATTCATTGTTATCAATACAATTGATTTTGCTGTCTTTACTTTTCTCCTCAAACACGTTATCAGCACGTAGCTCGAACGAAAAAAAAAAAGAAGAAATCGGCCGAGCACCACCGCCCTAGCCCGACCATCGTCCGCCCGGTACTCCGCCGCCACTGCTCCGCCGCCACTACTCACGCTTGTGCCCCCGAGCCGCCGCCACCACTGCCGCGACCACCGCCGAGCACTGCCGCCGCCAGCCGGACCGCCGCCGCCTCCGCCGCCGGACCGCCGCCGCCCAGATCCGCCCAAAGCCGCCCAGCACAGCCGCCGCCCAGAGCCGCCGGACCGCCGCGGACCACGCCGCCTCACGCCGCCCGGACCGCCGCCTCGCCGCCGACCGCCGCCGCCGAATCCGCCAAAGCCGCCCAGCCTGGCCACGCCGGTTGCCGCCGCCGAATCCGCCAGCGCCCAGCCGCCGCCGCCCGAATCGCGGACCGCCGCCGCCTCGCCGCGGACCTCCGCCGAGATACACTAAAGCGCTAAGCAGCCGCCCAGAGGCCGGACCGCCGCCTCACGCCGGACGCCGCGGACCGCCGCCGACCAGCTCGATCCGGCTTAGTCCGACCGGTTCGACTCTCGGACCAAAACCCGAACATCAACTTATCTTGAAGCGCCAAAATTGCGCCTCCGGTTTCACGTCGTCGCATCGAGTACCAACCGTAGATCGAAGCACACCACGATTCAAGACGTGCCTAATTTTATAATCGAGGTAATTATCGACTCGTCCTATTTCAATTCTCTCCTTTGGGAATTTTTCTTTTGGGGACACGGGTTTTGGGTTCTTAATCTCCCACGCTACTTTGCGGTGGATGAGGCTGCGAGAAGTCGGTATCTCTGCGTGTCGAAGAAAAGCGTGTGACGGTCCTGGGAGTCACGGAATTGTTGAAAAGTCGATACTTGTGGTTGTTGCATACACCACGTATGCGGGTGCGATCGATATCGCCGTTTTTGTCGACTTTACTAAACAACAATTAAGGGAAGTAAATCGAGTAACGGTTATGTTACACGCTTTTAAAAGCATCGATTGTGACCGTTTACATTGTCACCGAAAATCCAACAAGACTAACTTCCTCTTGTTTATATCTTGTAGATGGCACAAAGCTCCAATGTTCATCCGAGTTCGACATCCTTGACCATCTTTGGTAAGGAGTACCATAGGTGGGTCTCAGACGTTCGCTTGGCGTTCGTCGGTAAGAGATTTACCACCACCATCTTTCCCTCTAACGAGCCTACCGCTCAAGAACCGAGCGAGGAAACCAAGGCTAATGCACTGATGTACTTGCGTAGACATATACATCCGTTGTTGAAAAAGTGTTATATGAACTTGCAAACTCCCAAAGAACTATGGGATACACTCGAACAACGATTTAATAATGTGCATGATCAGCGCTTCCCCGAATTGCAACTTCAGTGGGAGCAAATCCGATTTTTGGATTATGCGAATGTGGAAGCCTATAATCAAGCTATCCTCGATCTTCGCGCTGATCTTGGTTTTTGTGGTGTCAAGAAGTCTGATCAAGATTTGATCGAGAAGACTCTTAACACGTTTCCCGTGGGAGCAAGTGCAATTGCTCATCAGCTGCGCGTTGCCTATGAGGAAGGGAGAATTAAGAACTTTAGTGACCTTATCTCCCACCTCGCGAAAAAATAAAGGCACCATGAGATTATTCTCAATAGCAATGCGCGCCCAGCTGGTACGAAGCCGATTCCGGAAGTGAATCAGGCTACCCACAGGAAAGCACCACGACAAAATAGAAAAGGCAACGCTACTCAGTTTTTGCAAGCACCACGGATGCACGACTCGAGCAAGCAAGGGAAAAGACGAGGTCGTCGTTCCAACGTGTGGAAGAGGCAAGGTGGCTCGGCCACGGGACCTAGTGGAACCCAACCACGTGGGCCGCCTCCTGCCGTCGGGAATGGAACCACTCCAAAGGAAGGCCGGAATTGCTATACTTGCGGATCGAAGAAGCATACTTACCGCAATTGCAAAGCGCCAAAGAACATCCAAGCTTACTACAAGCACTATAAACAATATTTGACTCAAGAGTCGAATTACATGGAAGAAGATAATAAGAATACGGAGGTGAACCATATTGAGACCCAGACTGAGATCCCTCCTCTCACCATTGCGGACAAAGACCAACATATGGATGTTGCCGACTTTGACTAGTTTTACGCTTTGGTTATGTTTTGTCTTGTTTCTAGTTTTCGAGAACTACTTTGGATTTTCATGAATGTAATAAAGTTGACCACGATGAATAAAATTCTTTTAATTGCTGTGATTGTGCATAGACGAATTTTATTTTTTCCCTTCGAAAGCATGTTTGGTTTATCACAAAATAATTGCTAGCAATGAATTGCTTGGTTAAAAATTTGATACATTAGTAGGATTTCATCAAAACTTTTGATCAAGACTAGGCGCATCCTCCTTGGTATTTGTTTATGCTTTGAGAGTTCAAACGGAATCAGTGGTTTTTAAACAGCCTTAGTTGTACCGACATTCCTACTTTCTCTGCAAGTCTACCAAGTTGGAGTTACCGAAAGGATCATTAGTAGAGATATAAATCGAAAACCAAGATGCGTTTTAAAGTATTTAAACGCTCCTATGGCCATATTTCCATAGTACTGTATCAACAATAATGCCTTTGAAAAAGGCTTCAACCTCGCTCTATACCAAAATAGCAAAATTGAAACGAGCACTGAGATATGAGTTTAATGATCCAGAAAGTACACGACCTATGGACAGAAAGATACTGAAGTATAGTTTCCAAAACAACTGACCGTTCGTCCATAGCCTTCTTAACGAAGAAGTTATTGCTGTTTTAGTGAACAAAGGTCAAGCTGCGCGGAAATTATTTCCAGCGATTATGCTAACTTTGATCCTAACCAACTTGGTAGAATTTCCCCAAACTCGATGTTAATGAGTTTTCGCTATGTCTCTAATCATAAGACTAATCGAGTTTCATGTCTTATTGTAGATGTCTCGTGGCGAAATTGAGTGCCTTGCTGATAGTGGAACAACCCACACTATTCTTCGGAATAGGCAATTATTCAAGGATATTGTGCCATACATATCCTCAGTGACAATAATGATTGGTTCCTCCCAAGTAATTCAAGGGAGGGGACCTGCTCATTTCTTGCTACCTAATGGTACGCATATTAATGTCACAAATACTCTTTATGCCCTAAGAGCAAACCGAACCTTGCTAAGTTTTAGGGACATCCGCGCAAACGGTTATCACCTTGATACACATTGTGAGAATGGGACAGAATTTTTGTGTGTTACTCTGGCAGAATGCGGAAGACGCCGCGTTCTCGAGAAACTTATGAGTCTAAGTAGTGGTTTATACCAGACTACAATAAGGGTTATTGAATCCTATGCTGTGAGTCACGAACTGTGTGATTCCGAAGCATACCAACTATGGCATGACCGACTCGGTCACCCTGGACGCGACATGATGATTCGCATTTTGAAAAACTCACATGGTCATCCGTTTTTCAAGTCCAGAAAACGATTGGAAGCACCACTCGATATCGGCATTGATGTGAGTGAGCTTGATACCGTATCACCGGGACTAAAGATCGCACGCCCTGATAAGGTTGACGGTGCATCTCTTGTAAATCCTGAGGCTTCCGTGGCAATTTCTAATGCCCATAAATCGTTTTGTAAAACCTGTTCACTAGCAAAGTTGATACCCTCTCCATCCTTTGCTAAAGACTCAACACAAAATATTCGCTTCTTACAAAGAATTCAAGGGGACATATGTGGACCTATTCAACCAGAGTGCGGACCATTCAGATATTTTATGGTTCTGGTTGATGCATCGACGCGATGGTCACACGTCGCTCTGCTATCCACGAGAAACGCTGCATTTGCTAAACTCCTAGCACAAATCATCAAGTTACGGGCTAACCACCCCGACTTCCCAATCTCGTCATTAAGATTGGACAATGCTGGAGAGTTTACGTCAAAGTCTTTTGACGACTATTGCATGTCGATTGGGATTGATGTTGAACATCCCGTCCCCCATGTTCATTCGCAGAATGGCCTTGCCGAGGCTATGATTAAGCGGTTACAGCTTATCGCCCGAGCATTGGTATTACGCACCAACTTACCGATTTCTGCCTGGGGTTATGCAATTTTGCATGCGGCTATACTTATTCACTTTCGACCCACTGCCAATCAACCGTTTAGTGCGTACCAGTTGGTAACTGGATATGAGCCTGATATTTCACACTTACGCATTTTTGGTTGTGCGGTATATGTGGCAATTACGCCTCTACAGCGTACTAAAATGGGTCCACAAAGATGATTAGGTATATATGTTGGCTATGAATCGCCTAAAATTATCCGCTATTTGGAACATTTGACAGGAGATCTGTTTACTGCAAGATTTGCAGATTGTCACTTTGATGAGACAAACTTCCCGTCGTTAGGGGGAGAGAGGAATCGAACGATTCCAGTTGAACGCCAGGAAATTGTCTGGTGTGCTCCCTCCTTGCCTCATCAAGATCCCCGCACAGCTCAATCCGAGCTAGAAGTGCAATGTATTCTCAGTCTTCAGAAAGTTGCGGATTCGATGCCCGACAGCTTTGCGTCTTTGCGAAAGTGACAAGATCTACCATTCCCGCTGCGAATGTTCCTACAAGGTTAGAAGTCCCAGTTATAGGGCAAGGTTCAGCCGCCCAAAGGAATGATGCCACCGGCGTCAACCTTAGTGGTGGGACGGCTGCTTCGGCTGCTCTTATCCCTGCTCGAAAGAGGGGGAGGCCAGTGGGTAGAAAGGATATCAAACCTCGAAAGAGAAGAGGAACGGAGGCACAAAATCCTCTCATCATAGACACAGTGACTCCATCACACGAGATTATCTTTGATTACGGATATGTCCTCGAATCAACAATGGAACAATCGACGGACGCGTCGGAAACTTTGTTGATGTCAGAAAATAAAGAAATCTCGATGCAATGTACGAGTGAATACGTACTATTGGACAGGTTGTCCACGCTAGTCGACGATGCTTTTGCCTACTCCGTCGCTCAAGAAATTATTGAAGACGACGACGCTGAGCCGTGCTCGGTTGCTGAGTGTCAACAACGAGCCGATTGGCCGAAATGGAAAGATGCAATGCAGGCTGAACTAGACTCAATGGCAAAACGTGAGGCATTTGTCCGTATCGAGCCAATACTCTTGGGCGTTAAACCAGTTGGACATAAATGGGTCTTTGTTCGTAAACGCAATGATAAGGATGAGGTCATGCGTTACAAAGCGAGACTAGTTGCCCAAGGCTTCTCGCAGCGCCCTGGCATTGACTACGAGGAGACGTATTCTCCCGTTATGGACATCATCACTTTCCGCTACTTAGTCAGTTTGGTAGTGTCCGAAAAACTGAACATGCAGCTTATGGATGTGGTTACAGCGTATCTTTATGGGGATCTAGATACGGATATCTATATGAAAGTCCCCGAAGGGATTTCATGGCCCAAATCAAGTAGCTCTAAACCACGGAGCGCGTACGCTGTGAAATTGCGTCGTTCACTGTATGGGTTGAAACAATCCGGAAGGATGTGGTACAACCGCCTAAGTGAATACTTGGTTGGGAAGGGATACAAGAACAGTGACATTTGTCCATGCATATTCGTGAAAAGAACAGATGCAGGATTCGTGATTGTAGCCGTCTATGTAGATGACATGAATGTCATCGGTACCATAGATGAGGTCAATGAAAGATCTGGGGAGGACTCGATTCTGCTTGGGCTTAGAGCTAGAACATCGAGATGATGGCATACTCATTCATCAGTCTGCCTATGTCTACAAAATGCTCAAGCGATTTAGCATGGACAAGGCACATCCTCTTGCTACCCCCATGATTGGTCGAAGTCTGGAAATGAACAAGGATCCGTTTCGTCCTAAAGAGGAGGATGAAGAGGTCCTTGGAGCAGAAACACCGTACCTTAGCGCAATCGGTGCGTTGTTGTATCTGGCTCAATGTACTCGTCCAGACATCGCATTCTCTGTGAATCTGTTAGCGAGATTTAGCTCCTCTCCCACGATAAGGCATTGGAATGGAGTAAAACACATCTTTCGATACTTGAAAGGCTCCAGTGACCTTGGATTGTTCTTTCCCTACGCAAAAGAGAGTGATATTCCGAAAGGAATTGTTGAGGTTAAGACGATGCATACCGACCGTCGATCTTCCTCTGATATTGCAGCTAAGCATGGTAGCTTGACTACCAGAAGTGCTAAAGCGAGCAAGCTTACCCCTTATGCAGAGAATCCTAACGACACGTTAGTTGGATTTGCTGATGCCGGTTATCTCTCTAACCCGCATAAAGGACGTTCCCAAACTGGTTATGTGTTCACCATTGGGAATACGGCGATATATTGGCGATCTACCAAGCAGACCCTGGTTGCTACTTCCTCGAACCATGCAGAGATAATTGCATTGCACGAATCCGTAAGGGAGTGCATTTGGCTACGGTCATTCATAGACCATATACGAGGAACGTGTGGATTAGATCCCACTACAGCAACCCCTACTTGCATCTTTGAGGACAATGCGGCATGCATTGAGCAGATGAAGTTAGGTTTCATAAAGGGTGACAATACCAAGCATATTGCGCCGAAGTTCTTTTATAATCAGCAGCAGCAGAAATTGCTGAATATCGAAGTGAAACAAGTGAGTTCCGATGAGAATATCGCAGACTTGTTCACTAAGTCTCTGCCGAAATCTACATTTGAGAAACATGTGAGAAGCATCGGCATGTGTCGATTATCCGAGCTCAACTAAAGATGGCTCGATGGAATGAGCTGTCATGTATACCGCAGGGGGAGTATACTTCACATGATTCTGACATTTGTAGTTGGTGCGTTGCGCTCTTTTTCCTCACCAAAGTCTTTGTTTTTCCACGGGGTTTTATTTGACTTGGAAAGATTTTTTACCGAGGCAACACCGTGTGCACCATGTTAGTATTAGCGTTCGACACAGGGAGAGTGTTCCGGGAAATCCTTCCCGTATTGGTGTCTTACCTAATACTAGTTGTAGGGGGATAAGAGTTATGGAAGGTTCTGGACTCTTCCATAAGTAGTTGGATCCTGTTAGATGTCTTACCTTAACTAGGAATCCTATGTATGGAAAGACTCTCTTTGTAATGCCTATATAAAGGCCCCTCTATTCATTGTTATCAATACAATTGATTTTGCTGTCTTTAATTTTCTCCTCAAACAAAAACTAATATTTATGCATATATAAATTAGATATTAAAAAATAAATATGTACATATCTGACCAATGAGGTTTAATAATTTGCCAAATTTAATTTTTTAAAAAGAATAAAATAATTCATTTGACCAACTCAATAGATGATCAAGTTACAGTGGTGGTATAAAATAATTATGGATAAAAATATATACTTATTTCAAATACTTATTTAGTTATTCACTAGGTAGAGTGTCATTGAAAGTCAAGATGGATAGAAGATTTAAATAAATAAAAAATAAAAAATAAAAAATACCACATATGACAGAGTTAATGTGGTGCTCCGGATACATAATTGTGTATATATATAATAAAATTATATTACTTAATCAAATTTACTAATGCAAAAAACTCGCCAATTATACTTATTAGTTAGGTTCAGCCATTTCGATAAATTGGACAAATTAAATTAAATAAAAAAAAAAGAATTTTCAAAAAAAAAAATAAGACTATTTATTTGGCCAACTCAATAATTGGCCAAATTTAATTTCCAATAAAAATAAAAATATTTATTTAGCCGACTCAATAATTGGTCAAATTAATTGCATATGAGAAATGTGATGGTAAAATACAAACTGATTATATGTATATACATATAAGTAAACTAGAAACTCCGAATGGCTGAACCTAACTAATTAGTATAATTGACGAGTTTTTTGCATTAATAAATTTGATTTAATATATAATTTTATTATATATACATTTACGTATCCGGAGCACCACATTAACTCTCTTATACATGGTATTTTTTATTTCTTAGATTCTCATTTATTTAAATCTTCTACCCATCTTGAAACAGATTGCTATTTATCTTGCGCATATGAATAAACTGATAACTATTTTGTTCCAAGAGATAATAAAGGTAAGCATTAAATAATAAAATTATATTCATAGTTGAAGAATATGGGTCGGCGGGTTCACTCGATTAACCTACGGGCCACCCGTTGGTTAATGGACAAAAATAGTTAAAATGAACCATCTTCATTTGCAATATAAACTAGTGTATAGTCCATCGAAACTCGACGGGTAATCACTTTATATTGTAAATTATAAGTAAAAATCTAAAAATATTTAATACTTTGTTAGGGTTCAGCCTGATGCAGGGAGAAGCGTGAACGAAACAAAACAACCTTCTCAATCTCCGTTGATTCTCATTGGAATACCGGCAAAGAGGAATAAGGGAGAAAAGAAAACCCTTCTCACTAATACTTTTCATATATCATAATCAACTGAATGAAAAGGTTGCAGTACTGACTCTTAAATAGGAAAACCCTAACACTAATTACGGAAACATAATAAATGCTAATTAATTAAATAATTACATTAATGACTAATTTCCTAATTAAATCGTAATTATAATAAATCAAGATCATCGAGATCTCATCTCCATCATTATCTCCCTCTTTGAAACGATTCATCCTCGAATCGGCATCGATCTCATCTCCAAAGGGATAGAACAAAACCATCAAGTAGTGAAGCTCAAAAATGTCGGTTGTTCGGGTGTTGCTCAAAATCTTGAGACGACAGGAATAATACTTCTGAGAATTGCCCATAAATAACTATCATTAATTATAAAAAAAATAATAGTTACTTTGTGAGTCGGAACATGATGAAGGAACTCATCGGGCGTCATTTCAAGAGACGAGAAAAATGCCTTGTTATCATCTTTCAAATCATAATTTTGATAAGGCTCATCTTCATGCTCGATGTCATAAACAGGTACGGGATCGCTTACGGGCAACTCTTCCTCTTCATCATAAACAGGAGGCCCATCAAAAAATGGCCACTCATTAAAATTATCCAACCCACCAGAAAAATTAAACGGCCCATTTTCAACAAATTTCTCAAACTCAACCAAAAATTTCTACATCAGACGCAAGATTGTATTGTTCAAATAATTTTCAGTAGTATTCCCACTATTTAAAATATTTAGCTCCACTTACGTATGATCATTATAAAAGTCATCAGGCTCAAAATTTGATACTACAGTGACAGGCCCATGTACTAAAGAATCAGGCCCATCTTTACTAACAAAAAGACTGAGCACACCTGGTATATTATGTTTCACGTCCTAATGTGAAATAGTCGGTTGGGCCCATAAAGTCATGATCAGAAAAGAACTTATGCGTGCAAAGCCCATTAAGGCCTAGGACATCATCACTGCGGAAATTGGAAACACATGCTCTCTGGAGTGGTCTGCACGAACTGGCGCTGCAGAGTTTCCGATGAGGCGCGGCGGCGGCCTGTGGGGCGATTCGTCGCGGGTTCGTGGCGGTTGAGCGGCGGACATCTGGAAGACTGGTTCAAGAAAGACGGTGGACGAAACAGTGCCGAAGCTCTGAAATTTGCAAAGGAGAAGGTGCGTGTGATTTGCAGGAACAAATTCTCGTTGGATATGTTTCTTAAATTTGTTCCAATCTGTGATTTTTGGTTTACCTTGACGAGATCTGGACATTTTCAGGCGACGCCACCAGGCTGACGCACGGCCACGGAGGCATTTCGCCGCCACTTTGACTCGGTGCGATGATGGGACGCCTCTGAATCCCATCATTTTCTCACACTGACGAACCCAATCTATGAAAGCTTGTGGTCCACTAGATCCGTCAAACTCTGGTGGATCTACTGTAAATCCAGTTACGGGTGGTGCAACTTGGCGGTGGCATGGTCGGGACTTGACTAGGGCTGCTAGCGGACCAAGTATACTTGAGAACCGCTCGAGAACCGTCCGATAATACTCGGGACCGCTACTCACCCGAAATGTTAGCGGTCCGGATACTGGTACGGAAGTTAGAACCGAAACCGATAAGGACTGAAACCGTTAACCCGGTAAAAAACCCGGTAATTTTTCGTAAACATACATTGTACAAAATATTGTATAAGATATTAGTACATATAGAAAAAATAAGTTTAAAAGACCGTATCTTTTAATTTCCTTAGCATACATTTGAGAAAAACCCTCCATTCTTGTTTCGATTATGAGGTTTTGGTGATTAGGGCTTTTAATGATGCAAGATACCTGAGAACCCGCCCGAAATACCCGGGACCGATACTCACCCGAAACGTTAGCGGTCCGGATACAAGTATCGAAGTTGGGATTCGAAATCGATAAGGACCGAAACCGGTAATACTCGATACCTTAACGGTCCAGACCCGGGAAGACAATACCCGGACCGAACCGGACCGAGAACAGCCATAGACTTGACCATAATTGCCGCAAAATTTATTCGTTGTTGCACACACAATGACTGGACCGATTGGGCTAGACTCACGATTTGATCTTTCAATTTCTTCATCTCACGGGCATTACAACGGGAGGCATTGAAAAGAGTGTACCATGACTCTAGATACCAACTGATGCAGGGACAAGCGTGAACGAAACAAAACAATCTTCTCAATCTTCGTTGATTCCCATTGGAATACCGGTAAAGAGGAATAAGGGAGAAAACTCTTCGCACTAATACTTTTCCTAATTCATAATCAACTGAATGAAAAGTTTACAGTACTGACTCTTAAATAGGAAAACCCTAACACTAATTACGGAAACATAATAAATGCTAATTAATTAAATAATTACATTAATGACTAATTTCCTAATTAAATTGTAATTATAATAAATCAAGATCATCGAGATCTCATCTCCATCACAGCCACTTGTAATTGTACAGCAGCCGAAAATACCAATAAACAGAAATGATGAGGATGGAATTTAGCCACCCGAACTCATTTAAAAATTATGTATTTATACGCGTCCTAAACCCGATTGAAAGATAATTACTACTTATTCCAGTTCAAAAACGCATATAGTAGCACATGAAACAACGAATGTATGGTACCAATATTCAGACATGTTTAAGTTCTTTATATCTATATTCATCAAACCCGATTAAAAAATAATTTTATTACTCGTTTATATCTCATACCCCTATATAATATTCGCTAATTATTCAGCGTATTTAATTTTATATAATTTAAACAACTAAACAAAAGTCGCTATAGTAATTGATTAATCCATCTCAATGAAAACTCAAACATTGTAAAATAAAGGTTAAGAATATATAAATCTTATGAATGACAAAAAATTAAAAGTTAAATTCCTAGTATAATTTTAGAATTATACGATCTTCAAAAACCCCTTACAATTTTATATACCTATACTTTGATGTGGGACTCAAGATTTTAGATAAATAGAATTGAAAAAATAAAAAACTTCATGTAGGAAAGGGAGTTAATGGTACTCCAAACTCATATTGCTATTAGAAACTTTATATATTTATTTGTAAGTAAAGAGAATAAGTTTACTAAAAAATATAAAACTAATATTTATGCATATATAAATTAGATATTAAAAATAAATATGTATATATCTGACCAATGAGGTCTAATTAATAATTTGCCAAATTTAATTTTCTAAAAAGAATAAAATAATTCATTTGGCCAACTCAATAGATGATCAAGTTAAAGTGGTGGTGTAAAATAATTATGGATAAATACATACTTATTTCAAATACTTATTTAGTTATTCACTCGGTGGAGTGTCATTGAAAATCAAGATGGATAGAAGATTTAAATAAATAAAAATCTAGAAAATAAAAAATACTACATATGAAAGAGTTAACGTGGTGCTCCGGATCCATAACGGTATATATATATAATAAAATTATATTCTTAATCAAATTTATTAATGCAAAAAATTCGCCAATTATACTTATTAGTTAGGTTCAGCCATTTGGAGTTTCTCACCGCGGCAGAACACAACGAAAACCAAAAAGATGAGGCAAAGATTCAGCCACCCGAACCTATTTATAATTTATATAATCGTACCAATCCAAAATCTGACTTAAAGGTGAATGTACTACACGTTTGCATCCCGAACCCATATAGTGATACCCGAAATAATACAGCTAGGGTTCACTCATCTGAAACCCATTTATATATTATATACATATACCCATACCGAACTCGATTAAAAAATAATTTTAGTACATGCTCCCCTCGCAAATCTGTATAGTTATATGCACTATTTGCCGAAATATATTAAAATATATAAAATATGAATAATTAAATTTAAGTTTTTATAATAATTGGTTGTTACGTTTGACTTTAAAAAAATAAAATTTGCTCAAATTATTATATTTTGATAAACAAATTAAGTTAAACGTCAATAAGTTAGTCAAATTAATTTTTTTAATACAAGTTCGCAAGTCGATAAAACTTAAGAGGACATTAAGTTTTAATAAGACTTGTATAACTGATGCTAGGACGTGTGCACGTCTTGATAGCATAGTTATAAGTATATTGGTGGGACCAGTATACTCGAACATGACTCATACTCGATTCAGTCACACGGTATTCACTCTCGGAGAGTCGATGACGAATCGAAAGGTTGTGATAGTATACGTGGACCTTTGACTTGAGGGTTCAGTAGAAGATGTGCCTGTGACGTTTAGTTTGTCATTAGAGTAGTTAGACTCATTTTCTTAATTGATGAGTCGACTTCGAAGTGCGGACTATACGGGCAGGTAGCAGTCTTTACTGTACGCCAAGAAAGGATTCTATCTCCTGTTAGTGAGCAGGCGAATGTCCTATACGGTTAATGGCGAATAAGATCATAAGTCTTTGGCCAAAGCATTCTAATATAGTCGTATTAGATACACTATTAATCAGTCGGTCTTGATTTGCATTAACACATGTATAGAGTCTAGTCAACAGTAGGGTTTGACTTTATCGTGACCCGAAGATTTGACCGGGACATCTGATGAAGGGTCTATACGTATATGTTATTCATGACATAATGATTCTGGAATGATTCGTTCATTCGTTCTCAGTCGAGGTTTACAGTGCGGCCCGCTAGGCTGGCTAAGTGCTGCTCGCACTCATTGATTCCTCCCAATGCCGGCTGAGACGAACCTACGGAGTCGCGCAAGAAGATCATTGACGGATAAATATGAATTAATAATCTCTCTTATAATATTAGATATTAGTGATTTATTGGATAAATCAAATAGCAGTCTTATGAATTGTAAGTAGGTTAGTGGGTGATTACTTTAATTCATAAATTATATTTCTTAGAGAAATGTATATTTGTGTTTGATATAACTAATTAATTGGATTAATTAATTAGTATAAACACATTGGAAATAAAACGGATTCGTTTGACGGACATCCGATTCACTAGGGATTCGTTTGACGAACATCCAATACACGAGCCGAATTAACTCGACCCGTTTCTTGAAAGATTCCATGTAAGCCCCCCCCCCCCCCCTCCTCTCTACTTTGTCTCTCTCTCATTATATTATACACTTGTGGGGTCATGTGAGGTGTAGAGATGTTTTGAAAGCATCTTCTACATGTGAGGCTTTATTGGTTGTTAATAAGAAAGTCTTTTCAATTATAAAGTCTCCTTCTTCCTTCCCCAAGTGTATTTTTGTTTTTTAGAGAGCTTCAAGAGTGAGAAAAAAAATTTCTACAGCATATACTTGATCTTAGAGACAAGTTATTAGTAGAAAAGATCGAGAGAAAAAATTCCTACAAGCTTCCCTAGCCGCATTCTTAGAGAAAGGAAGTTTGCTGATTTTTCCGTCAAGTTCCGGCGTGTGAAGTAGAGGCACCGTGCTTTCGGTGTTTGGAACGAAGGGCTCATCATCATCATCATCATCATCATACGAAGGTTTTTCAGAGACATCAAAGGCATGGGACTTTTGTAATATCCGCAATTTCAAATTTCGGTAATTTTTTTTTTTCGGAGGAGGTTCATTTTGACAATTCTATCATGACCATTTCGTCATTCCGAGAATGATTAATTGTGCACTTTTTGTCATCCGAGTTCGTTTCGGTGTCGTTTTGTTGAGTTCCGTGTCCTTAATCGACTTTTTCACGTGGGAGTTCGACTTTGTTAGATCACCATTAATTTTTGGTAACTCCAAAAATTCTAAATCTTTGCAACATTATAGAGCATCGAGTTAGCTTTCCAATGGTTCAAACGGTGAGTCAATCGGAGTCCGGACGAGAGAGTTATGGTCGTTTTAGCTCACCCGCTCGTTATTGGCCGATCACTGCCGGCCGAACTCGGCCGTGTCGTCCGACACGGCCCGTGCCGTACTCGTCCGGAAATGCCGGAGTTTCTGCCGACCGAACTCGGCCGTGTCATCCGACACGGCCCGTGCCGTACTCTTCCGGATAAGCCAGAAGCGACTGCCGGGCACGCCCGACCGTGTCCCAGGACACGGTCGAGTCGTGCCGAGTCGCTGTCGGACGAGTCACTGTCGGAGGGCCCTACGCGCCGCGACCGTGTCAAGAATTAAACGGTCGTGTCCCTGTCGGCCAAATGTGCAACACGACCGTGCCGACCGGCACGGGCCGTGTCCGGCAGGGCAGTCAACCCATATAAAAGGCCCTGCAGACGTTTTTCTTGCCATTTTTCACCTTCTTCCTCTCCTCTTCCGCAGCTGGGCGTGTTCTAAGCTTGAAGCCATGTTGTTTAACAACATATCCATGGAGTTCTTGAGGTTATATCATCAATAATCCGTCCGATATCATCCCTTGATCCAAAATCAAGGTTAGATCCTTAGAACCCTACTTTTGGTAAAATTGGGGGTTTTCGTGTTTTTGTCCGATTCGTTCCGTTTTGTTGATTAATTCATGATGAATATGATTAATCTTGTTGGTATTCTTAGTTTCCCTACGGATTCATGGTATATTTCGTGATTTTTACGGAATCGAGAGGGTTTGGTTGTGGCCCGCCCTCGTTGTTGTTTATATACGAATATACATGAATCGTAGGCGGGTTTTCGGGTGTATTCCAATTCCATATTCATTTAGAAATGGTTGTGATTGTATTCTTCGAATCGTTAGGTTCGGTTTCATTGGTTCCTAGCGTTCGTCGGTGACTTTCCTTTCCGTTCGTTGCGTCGTCAATAATTCAAGGCAAGTATTTTGGAAACCTTTATGCTTAACGTGAAATGGTAATGTATATTGTGTGTGATTTGCTCACCTCGGGAGGTCCGACGGGATCACGGAGGGAATCTATGGCTTCGTCCTAGATTCATGAGTTTGATTCGCTAGACTCGGGAGGGTCCTTAGAGGCCTCGAGTGGGATTCGTGGCTTCGTCCGGTCTAGGTGACGTGTGGTGCTTGACTTGTTTTATGAATGTGGCCACTCGGGAGGGTCCTTAGAGGCCTCGAGTGGGATTCGTGGCTTCGTCCGGTCTAGGCAAATTAATTGTATTTGTTTATTTAGGAAAAGACATGTCTTGTTTTGGTTTTCGAAATGATATTGGTGCATGTACTATGAAATGTGTAAGCGATTGGTTTGCCTTGATTACTTGTACTAGCGTAATTGCTAACCCCTCTGGGGACCGTTGTCGGGAAATTCTTGTTATGGATTTCGTGTTATGTTCACCCAGACGAGCTGGGCTGGATGGTACGAGGATGTCGGCCAGGGTTGTTGACATGTGCAATCGAGTCTTGTTATTTCTTTCTGTCTCTTTTGATGTGGATGTTTTCCAAATTGTAAACTTATAGATTGTACTCGCGAGTACTTAGGCTTTTCCTTTCAGATTGTGATTGGTCTTCGTCGGAGTTACTGTATTTGTCGGTTGATGTTATTTATGCCGGTTGTACCGGACGTGTTGTTTTATGTTCTTATTGTTAACAATTGTTTCCTTGCTAACCGAGGCGGTTAGTCGAGTGGTGCTTTCTTGTGTTAGCCTGGTGGGTCCCATGTAGGGGTCCACGGCGCTGTAATTCTCCTCGAATATCTTGGGGGTGTTACAGAAATGGTATCAGAGCTCTAGGTTTATGGATACCTAGGCTTGTTGGTTATTTGGGTCTAGTTGTGTTTTGTTTTGCACATTGTCACACCGCTGCCGGCATCTCAGTACATCCAGTGCTCGTAAGTTTTCCTTACTCGATTCTCTTGTTTTCTTGTATTGAAATTCCACTTCTTGAGCTGTGATTGCCTCTCTCGTACTTATCGTCGAGTTGTTTTTTTTCGATCCATCCGGTTCGTGCACTTTTGATTCTAGTATTTTGCAGTTCTTTATCTCTCTGGAGTATGTGCGTCGTTAAGGCTTGACCGCTTGTCGTTTTGCGAGCCTTCCATCGCTAAACTTCCTAGCATTGGTGGGATCGTTGGTGATCGAAAGATCCGAGTTTTGCTCCGTGGTATATTGTGAGAGGGCTTGACTCTCTAGTCTTTTGCTGTGTGATGGAATCTGTGTTTGGTAATTTCGATATACTAAATGTATGTTGAGCCGAATGTACCGATGAGTTGGACACCGAAGGGTGCAGTATGATGTAGAAGTTTTGAACATTGATATGTTCCGGTATAGGTGTCGATGGCAGAGTTTGTTGAGAAACTCACATAGATGGTTTCGACATGTGTTCGAATCAGTGTTCATCGCTTATCTTTGTTAAACTTGAAGAGATAAGTTTGACATATGCTTAGAATTAGTGTTTAGAGTTGCGCTTGTTGAACTAGTGATTTTTGAATGTCGTATATGCGTGTGTTCGGGAATTGTTAGTACTTGGCTAATTATTATTATTTACAACCAATGTGTTTCTATTAATAATAATACATGCGGCGTGCATGCTTGAAAATTTCTTAGACTTGATCGTATTGTGGGTTTTTGAAAAGTGACATGAATTTGGGCGAGCCAGCCTTGTATTTCTAAATAAAACCTTGTGTCGGTATTTAAAGGTCGTGTTTAAAAGTGTTTAGGACATTTTATAAAATGCTACCACTGTTAAGCCCTTGTCGTGTTTAAAAAGGGTCTTGAAAACGATTTTTAACTTATCGGTTTTATTTTCGAATAACTAGAGTATACGATTTTAAAATCAGATTAGCACAGGAAAACCTAGGCTGTCGAGCCAAGTTGTGTTGGTTGAGTTTTGTCTCGTCGGATTTTGTCTGACTTAGTCGCATCGCGACGCGTCGTTTGAGATCATTGGTCGTGATTAGTATCAAAGGGCGGTCGTCACTTACGTACGACCTATGGATGTAAAACTCCCTTCCTTGTGTTGTGCCTCGTGTGACACGAGTTATTTGTATGATTAGTCGATTGGATGATGGAATCCTTCTGTGGATTTTGATTTCACGATATGTGTTTATTAGACTCTCGTATTTGGTTTATGCGAGGAGTGTCGTCACTACTGATGTATTTTCGCATGCGTATATTATCCGCTGCGTGAGTTCTTTCAAACGGCTTTCGGTATTTTGCAACTGAGTTTTATTTCGTAAAACCGATTCCTTGAATCAAGTTTTGGCATTTTGGCCTTGAATATTTCATGATGGTTTGACAAATGAGTTTGTGAGTTTTGGAAAATATCACTATCTTGATTGTGAACGAATTAATGAGGTGCTATGATGTGTTTAAGTGAATACTGACAAATGTGAATTCTGGGCATTTTGGCCTATTGTACTTCTGAAAAACCTTGAGTATCTTAGAAAATAAATTTCGAGACGTACTTTTAAAATGAATTATTTTCTCGTAGTACATACAAGGTGCCACAACACGTTTCAAAATTCTTCTACCTCGAGGACCAAAATGCTTTGAGATATTTTCAATGTTTTAGAAACACTTTTATTTAGACCCAGGGTCGAATATTCGAAAGTTTTCACTAATAGAAAGTGTCCTCATTTTTATCAAATGCGAAATGGTTCTCCAAAGTCTCGATAACGATGTTTCACGTTTGTACTTTTTGAAAGGTGATACTCAAGATCAACCGGTGTTCTTCTAAATTATTTTCAAAATGAGGTTTTCGTTTTTAAACCTATCCATTCCCGTTTGAGGGATGGGTATATATGTATGATGTTCGCGTTGTCGTTATGATGTTTGCTCCCGAGTATGATCAGATTGGTGGCATGAACGTCGAGGCGTTGCCACGCATTTGTTGTGAGAGGTGGGATGTTAGTGTCGAATGTTGCCGCCTCGTAGTGATTTCTACGATTGTCGCGCATGTGCGAGCTGTTAGAGCTTGGTTTGGTATGACCGTGTGCATCGGTGATCGTTCCGTTATGTGTCGGTTGTTTAATGTCTTGTTACCTTGCTCCTGTTTTTGTGAATTTCGTGGATGAGGTCGGGGATACTACCCATACTATTTTGACTTGTATTTTCTCTTTCTCAATCTATCGATTCGCTCGTGTTTGTTGATACCGTCTGAACTTGTTTTGTATTTCGGGTTCATCATTCGAGCAGCCGTGATCTTGTTTTGGGTCGATCTGGTTATCGTGTGACTTTTCCGAGTTCGGTTCGATTCTTGTGAACCTTGTTCGGAAGTAACATCTTTGGTTCTACTAGTTCTTTTATTGAAGTGGATCGGATTTGGAACTTCGTATTTTCGACTCTGTCGACTCGTTTATGTTCGTTGACATTTAAACTTTCCTATCCCTTGCTTTTGTTGATCGAACGAGTGTGGTATTGTTTTGGAATAACTCGTTTGTCATTTGTGACTTTTCAATCGCTATTCCCTATCCTGTGGATCTTATGGGAATGCATTCCTTGTAGTTCTCACCACATCATCCTGGGAGTTGTTGTTTGAGTTTTATTATCCTTCGTGTTTCGGACATGATTGTTCGATTTTTGTTGTCTCGATCGTTTGCTTGTTCAGTTTTTGTTCTCGTTTTGTGATCGTTGAGCATTCAGGCTCCTTCCTAATTCCCTTAAGTTTGGGAAATTATTCTTGTTTTCGATCTTCCAACCCTTGGGCGGTGGAATTCAGTATTAGTTCAGCGATTGGCTCGCGTTTCGATTGATGTACCGTTGGGTTGGTCAATCATACTGACTTTCGTTCGTTGTGTTTTGTGATTGTCGGATAATTGACTTGGCTATATTATCCGTTTGATGACGCTTGTCATTTGTTGGTTTTATTGTATCCCTAACGGCGACATTGTGTTGGTCGTCGTGGAGCGTGTTTTCACGCCGTATGTCTCTTTGCGTTTCTTGCAGCGTTTCGCCGTTGGGCGCGAGTTTTCTATTTTTGTGTATCTCGTTGAGTTTTCCTGGCGGGTATATTGCTCCCCCCTACTTGTTTTAAGTTTCGGGACGAAACTTCTTTTAAGGAGGGTAGAATGTAATATCCGCAATTTCAAATTTCGGTAATTTTTTTTTTTCGGAGGAGGTTCGTTTTGACAATTCTATCATGACCATTTCGTCATTCCGAGAATGATTAATTGTGCACTTTTTGTCATCCGAGTTCGTTTCGGTGTCGTTTTGTTGAGTTCCGTGTCCTTAATCGACTTTTTCACGTGGGAGTTCGACTTTGTTAGATCACCATTAATTTTTGGTAACTCCAAAAATTCTAAATCTTTGCAACATTATAGAACATCGAGTTAGCTTTCCAATGGTTCAAACGGTGAGTCAATCGGAGTCCGGACGAGAGAGTTATGGTCGTTTTAGCTCACCCACTCGTTATTGGCCGATCACTGCCGGCCGAACTCGGCCGTGTCGTCCGACACGGCCCGTGCCGTACTCGTCCGGAAATGCCGGAGTTTCTGCCGACCGAACACGGCCCTGTCATCCGACACGGCCGTGCCGTACTCTTCCGGATAAGCGAAGCGATCGCCGGCACGCCGACCGTGTCCCGAGGACACGGTCGAGTCGTCTTGAAGTCATTGTCGGACGAGTCACTGTCGGAGGGCCCTACGCGCGCGACCGTGTCAAGCGGGACACGGTCGAGTCCTGTCGGCCAAGCGTGCAACACGACCGTGCCGGCCGCGGGCCGTGTCCGTGAGCGATCAACCCATATAAAAGGCCTGCAGACGTTTTCTTGCCATTTTCACCTTCTTCCTCTCCTCTTCCGCGGTGGCGTGTTCTAAGCTTGAAGCCATGTTGTTTAACAACATATCCATGGAGTTCTTGAGGTTATATCATCAATAATCCGTCGATATCATCCCTTGATCCAAATAATCAAGGTTAGATCCTTAGAACCCTACTTTTGGTAAAATTGGGGGTTTTCGTGTTTTTGTCCGATTCGTTCCGTTTTGTTGATTAATTCATGATGAATATGATTAATCTTGTTGGTATTCTTAGTTTCCCTACGGATTCATGGTATATTTCGTGATTTTTACGGAATCGAGAGGGTTTGGTTGTGGCCGCCCTCGTTGTTGTTTATATACGAATATACATGAATCGTAGGCGGGTTTTCGGGTGTATTCCAATTCCATATTCATTTAGAAATGGTTGTGATTGTATTCTTCGAATCGTTAGGTTCGGTTTCATTGGTTCCTAGCGTTCGTCGGTGACTTTCCTTTCCGTTCGTTGCGTCGTCAATAATTCAAGGCAAGTATTTTCTGAAACCTTTATGCTTAACGTGAAATGGTAATGTATATTGTGTGTGATTTGCTCACCTCGGAAGGGTCCGACGGGATCACGGAGGAATCTATGGCTTCGTCCTAGATTCATGAGTTTGATTCCTTCTTGACTCGGGAGGGTCCTTAGAGGCCTCGAGTGGGATTCGTGGCTTCGTCCGGTCTAGGTGACGTGTGGTGCTTGACTTGTTTTATGAATGTGGCCGGCTCGGGAGGGTCCTTAGAGGCCTCGAGTGGGATTCGTGGCTTCGTCCCGGTCTAGGCAAATTAATTGTATTTATTTATTTCGGAAAAGACATGTCTTGTTTTGGTTTTCGAAATGATATTGGTGCATGTACTATGAAATGTGTAAGCGATTGGTTTGCCTTGATTACTTGTACTAGCGTAATTGCTAACCCCTCTGGGGACCCGTTGTCGGGGAAATTCTTGTTATGGATTTCAGGTTATGTTCAGCCAGACGAGCGGGCGCTGGGATGGTACGAGGATGTCGGCCAGGGTTGTTGACATGTGCAATCGAGTCTTGTTATTTCTTTCTGTCTCTTTTGATGAGGATGTTTTCCAAATTGTAAACTTATAGATTGTACTCGCGAGTACTTAGGCTTTTCCTTTCAGATTGTGATTGGTCTTCGTCGGAGTTACAGTATTTGTCGGTTGATGTTATTTATGCCGGTTGTACCGGACGTGTTGTTTTATGTTCTTATTGTTAACAATTGTTTCCTTGCTAACCGAGGCGGTTAGTCGAGTGGTGCTTTCTTGTGTTAGCCTGGTGGGTCCCATGTAGGGGTCCACGGCGCTGTAATTCTCCTCGAATATCTTGGGGGTGTTACAACTTTGATTCCTTGATCTTTGTATTTCTTTTCGTATATACGTTACTTGATCGATCCTCCTAGGGATTCCGTTTATTCTTCCACTGCGTTTATTTTCTGTGGAATCCCAACAATATATACATATATATGTATATATACATATATATATAGGGGAGCTTTATTTTCAGAACTCTCTTAAGTGCGAGAACTGCGAGAACTCCTCTAAACCAATGAGATTTTTTTTAAATATTAAAAAAATATTATTAATTCAAAAGGGTATTATAGTCAAATACATTTTTTATTACGGGAGATAACCCCTACTGATGATAACCCCTACTATAATAGCCCCTACTGATGATAACCCTACTATATAGTAGGGGTTATCATCAGTAGGGGTTGTATGCATTGACATGATGTACATTATGTATTACTAGGAGTACAAAAGGTGCTTCTCGCAGTTCTCGCACTTAACAGGGTTCTGAAAATAAAATTACACTATATATATATATATAAACACCAATCCCTGATATTCTTGGTACTGATTCTTGTATATAGTATACACACATTTACACACACTCACACACACACACACATATATATATATATATATATATATATATACATACATATAAATACCAATCCCTGATCTTCTTGGTACTGATTCTTGTATATAGTATACACACATTTACACACACAAACACACACACACACACATATATATATATATATATACCAATATACACATACATACATACATATAAATACCAATCCCTGATCTTCTTGGTACTGATTCTTGTATATAGTATACACACACACACACACATATATATATATATATACCAATCCCTGATCTTCTTGGTACTGATTGTGTATATATATATACACACAATCTTGCATATACATCTATACTGAATATACATATTTGTTGCATTTATATGTATACTGATTTATGACTAATCTGTGACTACTTTATGACTAATAGATGACTGATTTATTACTAATTAGTTGATTCTCTATCTTATTTTGTTACCACGACTTCATTATGTGCCTTGAGTTTGAAGCTGGTTATCATTAACACTTTTTATGACAATTTAGTTTTCTTATGATATGTTAAATTTATTTTTATGCATTTTTTTTTCCAACTTTTGTGTTTTTTTTTCAAAAAGCGCGCTTATCGCGTTGCGCGTTGCGCTTACGCTCCGGGAGGCCTTTGCGCTTCAGTGCGCATATCGCGTTTAACAACACTGGGCTCGAGGCTTAAGCCTCAAAATGAGGGAAATTTCAGCGCCTCAAGGCATTTTCTGTGCGCCTAGCCTCGAGGTATGCCTCGAGCGTTTTTTAAAACAATGCTTTTAGCTAATGATATAAGCTATGGCTTAATTATCCCCACCCACCCCCACTAAGAAGACTAAATATATTGTGATGCATCAACGTTCAACATCTTCATTTGTGCTTTAGCATGGAAAACCACTTCATATAACCTGAAAATTTAACAATTTCCCTGCCAGTACGGTTTTTGGATGATGGTTTTTGGTTGATAGGCATTTATGCATTTCAGGTAGATCCGACAATTTACCACACGACACGAAAACGACACGAAAATTTAGTATTTGAGTTTGCATTTTGGGTACACGATGCGAAAATACACGAACACAAAAGTACACGATCGAGATTTAGTGTCGGTTTTGTATTTACCATTTGGGTACAGGAGACGAGGTACATGAAATAAATAAATATATATATAAAATATTTTATAACATAATTTAAAATTTTATATTTAATTTTATAAAAACATAAATTTTATGAATTATGTTTGTAATAAACTTTAATATTCGAAAATATAATGTAAACTTTCATAAATTTTGTGTAACATCCGTGTTTTCGTTGCCATTCGTCTCGTTTCGTTTACTAAAACCTATAAAAATAATATTAAAATATTAAAATTGTTACTTTTTATAATATTTTAATATTTATTTTATATTATGTGCTTGACACGAAAACACGACACGGAACGATACGAATTTGCGCGGTACGACACGACACGACACGAATTCATTTCGTGTCGTATGGATTTATACTTTTGGTACACAAAACATGAAAGTACACGAGAAGAAAGTACACGACACGAACGATTTGCCAGGTGTAATAGACATTTTTTTTATCCAGTACCGTAAAAGGTCCCGAAGCTTTCTTTATAGAAATTCATATTGATTTCTCTCCGAAATTTTCAGTATATTGAAACTTTAGTGTGACATTTGGTCCATAATGATATCGTATTGAAATTTCTGTATATCGAATTTTATTTCGGTAAGAGTTATATCAATTTTATTATTAATTTTAGTGTATTGAAATTTGGATATATCGAAATTATTCGTTATACTATTAGGGTATACCGAAATACCGAACAACTCAAGTATCGATTTTTTTATATATCGTATATATATTAAAATATTGAACTTTTTTTTGGCACTTCGTTATATACCGAAATACATAATTTTATTTTTTTCGCATGTCCACCACAACGAAAATTTTCAACCGATATGAGGATTTGGTATACCGAACTTTCCATTTTTCTTGATAATTTTTTGGTATGATAAACTTGGTATTGGACATTTGAGCTTTTGTTCCACCCCTAATTTTAGGTTTGATGATATTATTGTAACTGTTGTAATTAATGTATTTACTAATGAATGACCTTTATACCCCTGAAATCCTAGATGTGTACATATAAATAAACGCCTTTGGCCCTCATAAGAATACACACATTATTCTTCTTCTCTTCCAATTTCTCTCCTTTTCTCTCAAGTTTATAACACGTTATCAGCACGATACTCTACGAGTAATTTTTTTTCTCTCCGATTTTCGAAATAAAAAAAAAAAAAACGCGAGAAGCTTTTCTGCACTGCGATATCGCGCTAAAATCGCGATTCCCGTTTTTTTAACCGTCGGATCATCATGAAATTTTTACAGTATCTTCCTGACAAACAGATCTACAAATTCAACGGTGGAGATCGGCTTCTAAAACGTATTGCATAAAAAAAAAGTCCGAGCAAAAATAGTCATTTTCGTACATTGGTGAACGGTATTAATTCTATTTACTCCTTAAAAAACTTTCTTGCATATGATGATTTTGAGGAAAATATATTATATTTAGTTATTAAATTTTATATCTTTTTGTGCATCATATATAAATAATATATATGATGACCTCAAATTTTATTATCAAATCATATTCATCTTTGTTTCCAGAAGAAACACGATTCAACAATACTTAATAATCCATAAGATTATTAAGATAAAAGATTTGTTGTAGTTCTTGAAAAAGGACAATGTTATCTCGTCATATTCTAGTTGAATATGATGTGTTCATGAAGAACACTATGAGATCTAATAATTTGGGCAATTCCTAATGAAAAATACAAAATAATATTCCTGAAGAATATTGTAAGTGCTCTTGAAGAAGCAACTATTTTAGTTTAGTTATTTCGAGCCTTGATTAATTCTCGTACTATTTTTTTTCTCTTTGTATATTCGCTTATGGATCATAAAATTATTGCTCCCGAAGTAGCGCAATTAATTGTAATATTCTTGAATAATATTACTATTCTGGATGAATAATTCTTATTTATACATGAATTATGTGATAATACAATATTCCTGAAGAATATTGATTTGTTACTTATAAATATAATATCATAATTAAATCATTATGCTCTTGATGTAGCATGATATTATCCCTGAAGGAAAATATAACTTATATCTCAAATAAAAAATATTAATATGATTTGAGAATATCCTCATTGTACAAGATATGATATACTCCATAATCATAATCCGACTGTACTCCAATGATAGCAAGATTAGTGAGTGGTCGAATATTACTATCAAGTTGTTCCCGGAAGTGAACAATATTAAATTAAAAACTTCAATATTACATGGCTCAAATTTTATCTCCCGAAGTAGATAAAATTTAGAGTTTATCCTTATAGGGGATAATTATTTATAAATTTTATCTCGTGGAGTTGATATATCAACGGCTAATGATAAGGTCACGAAAATGATAATCTTAAGATTATATGTCAATATATAATCTTATATATTGTGTAGTTTAATATTTTATTATCTCTTATGATATATTGTGAGTTTTTATCAATATAAGATATGATGTCATACCTGGAGTATGATTTGAATTGATCGTTGCTATATAATTAGTGATAAAAGGGTCAAATATCCTGAAGATATTTGTATCATTCAAATTCTTGGCTTATCTTGTTTCTTCTTTTTGTGAATAGAATGCCAAGTTATGTAATACCCGTGATTTTCTTTTTCGGTAATTTTTCGTTTTTGGCATTTTTCTAGTTTCCAGAACTCGCTTGCGACCGTTTTGACATTTTGACAATGTTTTGTTCTTCGTGTTTGGTCATCCGAGTTCGTTTCGGTATCGTTTTGTCGAGTTCTGTACTTTTTGGCGACTTTTCCGCACTTGAGTTCGATTCTTGCGAATCTCGTCCGAAACTGTTGTTTCGACTTTCTCGTAAGTTCATTTAATGTTATTATTCATTTTGCGAGCTTTGGCTTGGTGTTTCGATCACGTATCGTGATTTTCGGGCGTTTTGGGCCATTTTCGTAATTTCCCAAAGTTTGGGGTAATTACTTTCCGTTGTCGAATTTCGAGCCTTCGGGTGGTCGGAATCGTGTGTTATCTTAGTGCTCGGATTCGTCTTTGCGAGTACTTCGTAATCGTATCTTCGATTCGTACTCAGGTTCGGGTTTCGGGGTCGTTCGGGCCGTCGGAATTGGTCCCGGCCGAGTCATGGCCGGGCGTGCTCGGGCGGGCCCGGCCCTGGCCGAGTAACGTGCGTTAGTGCTCGGCCGTTACGTGCGTAAGCGCCCGGATTACGTCGTAAGGCCCCGGCCGTGCGTCGTAGCGGGCCGATTTTAGGGCGATGACTTCGGTTACGTATGTAACCCTTGGCGGTTACGTACGTAACGTGATCGGCTTTATAAAAGGCTGCGGCAAGATTTTTCTTGACCATTTCTCATCCTTTTTCTTCCCGTGATTTGTGGGTGTGTGAATCATCTAGAGAAGTTGTTGGACGATGAATACATGAAGTTTTGAGGTTCATATCATCAATCATCCGTCCTATAACATCCTCCGATCTACCGAATCAGGTCAGAGTTCCTAGAAATCTAGTTTTGGGGAATTTGGGTATTTTGGTTGTTTTCATCCGATTAATCCGATTTAACTTAGGATTATGATGGATTGATGATTATTTAGATGTATTATATCATTTCCCTTGTTATTCCATGGTTGGATCGTATCGATTCGTTATTTTGGTCGAGTTCTTGGTCGACGCCTTGAAGGTGTCCGGTAGTATGTCATAGAGGGGTTTTCGGGCGTTCTACGAATATCCTTCCTCGTATGATTGTTGATTTATGGATTATATATTGTTAGGGTCGAATTCTTGTGAAGAACTCGAGTCGGAACCCTCCCGTTCGTTGTCTTCTTCGGGGTCCGAGCTTCCCGGTTGAATCGTGTTCTTCGGAGTGTTCGGTAGCGGTCATTAAGTCGAGCTTTCCCGTTGCTCCGCGTGCGTTGGACTTGAGGCGAGTATCTCGTCTATATTCTTTATACTTTGAGAATGTGATGTGTCGTGAATTTAACGTGGACTCGTTAGTGACGGTATATTTAACCGTAACTTACTTTAAATGAAGATGTGATTTTATGAAGGTAATTACCAACGTAAACTTTAGTTTCAAGAATAATGATAACTACCTCTTCATGTTATTTTGTTAAAATAAATACTAGAAATGAGTAGTTAATCAAGAATTGTGGAATCGCGTAATACTTGTATTATTTGCTCGTTGGCCTTTTTCTGAATGATGGTTTCTTTGTGGATGTTGTGCCTTTGTGGAAGTTACGTTACATTAACTTATATGTTACGTGTTTCGGTTGTAGTGAATATTGTGCCTTTGTTGTTGTTGTGTATCTTAGCGAATTGAGATGTTGTCGGGTAGGGTCCCGTCGAGGCCTCGGAGGAGCGTGCTTGCGAGTACGGCCGGACGTTATGTTGTGACCATAAGGTTATCAATTCGAGTAGGTCCGGGAGGGCTCGAGAATCGGCACTTGCGAGTGCGATGTCATGATAACTTATGGGCGTGCTTGAATGGTGTTATCCGGGTAGGGTCCGTCGAGGCCTCCGGAGGCGCGTGCTTGCGAGTACGGCCAGATGTTACGATTTGACCATAAGGTTATCTAATCGGGTAGGTCTGGAGAGGGCTCCGAGAATCGTCACTTGCGAGTGCGATGTCAAGATAACTTATGGGTGTGTTCGAGTTTATTCTTGATGACTAATCCGGGTGGGACCCTTCGGGGCCACGGAGACGTTTTGACTGTTGATTTGATATCTCTGAATTGTTTATGTTTTGAATCTTGAATCCCGATTATATTGATGAATATGGTTTTGGTCTTGAGGTTTGAGTTGAGAATAAAATCATTTGTATGATTTTGAAAGAAAACCTTTTGAAAAGGAAAAACATTCATATTTCAGGATTTTACACTGAGACCCCCGAAGTCTCTAAATAATCTCTTACAATGATTTATGGAGTAATCCCCATGGTTTGTTTTAAAGGAATAAATTTTCAAAAGACTTTAGACTCGGGGATCGTGTTACTACCTTGTCGAAATGTTATTTTCATAACGGTTGTATTCTTGATGTATAATTGTATAGCTTGGTTACTTGCTAGCGATTCCATCGCTAACCCCTCGTTGGGGATTTTGTTATTTATTCCAGTGTTCTACTGGAGAGTGAGAAACCACAGGATTGGCTCGGAGGATGATGCAATGCAGCTATACTAGTCACTGTTGTAGTCTTTCGTCTGTCAGTGATTTTTCAGTTTGAGTTCTTGTCATCCTTGTTGGGATGGTCATTTTATGTACTATGTGATCGTGTTGTAATTTAGTTTCATTATTTGTACGGTTATGCTATTTTTTGAGAGACCTAATCGGTCTACGGTATTATGTTTTGGTCAAGTTGACCGCATGTGGGTTTTGATTTGTAGTCTCCCTTTGGTAGCTCCTTGTGGAAAGGGGTCTACGGCGTGTAATATC
The DNA here is from genome assembly GCA_033398695.1 of Orobanche coerulescens. NCBI lineage: Eukaryota > Viridiplantae > Streptophyta > Magnoliopsida > Lamiales > Orobanchaceae > Orobanche > Orobanche coerulescens. The sequence continues at coordinate 137,515,188 of CM065817.1, forward strand.
CCTGAGTGGATTGGGGGTGTTACATAAATGGTATCAGAGCTTAGGTTTGCGAAAACCTAGGCAGTTGGGTCTAGTTGGGTCTTGTCGAGTCGTGTCTTGTCGGAGTCGTGTCTTGTCGTGTCACCCGGGTGATCCGTTGTGAACAAGCGAGATCATTGCGATCCGTTGTGATCAATTGTGGTTCGTTGTGATTAGTATCGTGTTGCAGCCATTATCTCCGTGCGGCCTGTGGACGTAAGTCTCCTCCTTTATGTGAGGTACCTGTATTTCATGTTTTTACGTGTGCGAATTAAATGTGATGTGTGTCCTTATTTACACGGTGTTGTGCAAGGGAGTTGTATTCGATGCTCGTGACGCACGGTATACGAATATGACTGGACGTATTGATGTTTTGACTTTGAACCGCCGTGTGGGGTGGTATGTTGTGAAATTTGTGAACCTTGATGGGTTTCGAAAGTGTGCCGACAGTTAATTCGGTGAAAAGCTCAAATGATAGTCTGGATATATGTTTTAACTTGATGCGCCCGAAATGTGTTTGGTTGAATTTGTGATTTTGTTTGTCGTTTGAGCAGGTGGTTTTTAGTTCGATCAGTTTGTTTGGACTATCGTAATTATTCCGCTGCGGGTAGATTTGAGAATATATTTTTGAGGGGCCATAAGGGTCGGAACATTTTTGTGAAAGTTGATTTTGAAAATATTTTTATGGTTCGATTAAACCAAAGCCGTATGAATTTTGAAATCGGTCGAGTTTTGTGAGTTAATCCTGTATTTTCAAATGACACCATCAAAGCGGTATGAGGAAAAATGTATATTAATGTATTTCGCACCGCAAAATATTACCGTCACCTTCGGTTGAGACCAAAAGAATTTTGAAAAATTTACATTATATGTTTGTTATGTTGTTTTGCCGTCGGAAAATTTTTACATTACCTTTCTTTGTTACAATTCTATAGGTGATCATTTTCTGTTGCTCAATCTCTATCGACCTAATCATATGGTCCGTCTGTAACGATCATGAACCCTAACTGCGATATCAGTATTGCACTTAGTTGCTTCACCTGTGTGGATATTATTGACGTATTATATATTGTCACAATTCTTGTTAGCAAGTTATGGGTGTACGCCCAGATACGATGATTCCATAGTTCGGTTTAATTGTGTTGTTTCTTTGACGTTATCCGGATGTGGTAATTCATAATGTCTTGTACATGGTTTTCAAAACGATACAGAGATGATAATAGATTCGTAGTTTTGATCAAAAAAAAAAATTGTTTATAAAATATTACCCATATTCGACCCTGATGATATGTTTGTGGTTTTGACCGTGATAAACTTGGTAAAGGTCGTACGTTATGTTAACATGGCTAAGTGAATGATTTATGAATTTGGATTCTGTCGTTGCAGTGATAGTTCATGTATTCGTGTTACAACTCGGAATGAGTATTTTATTGTGTTATTGTTGGTTGCTCTATATTGATTATGTGGTGGTTGTTTTGTTGTTCTGATCGGTTGCCCATTCAGTATGCCGAGAGGTCGAGGTCGTGGTAACCCTCCGCGCGACCAGGATCGTACTACCGGTAATGGAATTAGTACCGGTGTTGCTACTGTGCTCCAACAGGTGGTAGACCAGATGACACATTTAGCTCAAGTGGTTCAGCGTAACCATACTGCGAATGAGGATATTGGATCGACTCGGTGGCTTAGAGAAGTGGTTCGTATGCGTCCCCCTCGCTTTGTAGGAGCGGGTGATACTTTGGGCTGGGACGGCTGGCTTATCCAATTGGAGAAGATTTTCAAGGCGATTGGTTGTCCCGAGGAGCGGAGGATTCCTATCGCTCAGTTCCTTCTCGTTGATGACGCCGCTAACTGGTGGGAGGCCGTTGAGCCTCAAGATCATGCTGCTACTTGGGAAGAGTTCAAGAAGTTGATGGAAGCGGAGTTTTGCCCGAGACCGATCCGAGAGCAGAGGATCCGAGATTTTTACCTAGCCGAGCCGCAGGATGTACCCGTGTCGCAGGCTATTGTCGATTATAGTCGACAGCTCGCCTTTGTGAAGAATCAGGTGAGGACCGAGGAGGACAAGATCCGTCATTTTGATATGCGGATGAGACCAGAGATTCGACAGTATATGTCGGGTTTCACATGTGCTACTTTGAGAGAGTATCAGAATCGAGCCATGGCGTACGAGATGGCATCGTTATCTACTGGGCCTTCGCATGAGTCGAAGAGACAGAGGACGTCTGGAGATTTTTCGGACGGTGCAAGAGACGGAAATTCTTCTCATCGAGTTTCGCATAGTCGTACGGCGAAACCTTCAATTTCTTCGTTCGGTGGAACCAAGAGTTCCAAGTTGTCTTCTTTGACTCCTAGTCAGACTGGGAGGTGCTTTAACTGCAATGTTGTCGGTCATGTGCAAGCTAATTGTCCTTCGCAACGGATTACTTGTTATAATTGTGGACTCGAGGGCCACAGAGTTCAGTATTGTGAATTATTCCATGAAATTTTCCAGAATCGTGTTTCGGCATCGGGATCGGTTCGTCGGGACCGTTGAGATTTTGTCGGCCGTGCTTTGTTGTTTGTGACTTCACTTTTTTTGTTAGTTTAAGTTTCGGGACGAAACTTTTTTTAGAGGGGTAGAATGTAATACCCGTGATTTTCTTTTTCGGTAATTTTTCGTTTTGGCATTTTTCTAGTTTCCAGAACTCGCTTGCGACCGTTTTGACATTTTGACAATGTTTTGTTCTTCGTGTTTGGTCATCCGAGTTCGTTTCGGTATCGTTTTGTCGAGTTCTGTACTTTTTGGCGACTTTTCCGCACTTGAGTTCGATTCTTGCGAATCTCGTCCGAAACTGTTGTTTCGACTTTCTCGTAAGTTCATTTAATGTTATTATTCATGTTGCGAGCTTTGGCTTGGTGTTTCGATCACGTATCGTGATTTTCGGGCGTTTTGGGCCATTTTCGTAATTTCCCAAAGTTTGGGGTAATTACTTTCCGTTGTCGAATTTCGAGCCTTGGGTGGTCGAATCGTGTGTTATCTTAGTGCTCGGATTCGTCTTTGCGAGTACTTCGTAATCGTATCTTCGATTCGTACTCGAGTTCGGGTTTCGGGTCGTTCGGGCCGTCGGAATTGGTCGGCGAGTCATGGCCGGCGTGCTCGGGCGAGCGCCACGGCCGAGTAACGTGCGTTAGTGCTCGGCCGTTACGTGCGTAAGGGCCGATTACGTACGTAAGGCCCCGGCCCGGTAACGTCGTAGCGGGCCGCGCTTTTGGCGATGACTCGGTTACGTCGTAACCCTTGGCGATTACGTCGTAACCGGCAATCGGCTTATAAAAGGCACAGCGGCGTTTTCTTGACCATTTCTCATCCTTTTTCTTCCGTGACGCAGTGTGGGTGTGTGAATCATCTAGAGATGTTGTTGGACGATGAATACATGAAGTTTTGAGGTTCATATCATCAATCATCCGTCCTATAACATCCTCCGATCTACCGAATCAGGTCAGAGTTCCTAGAAATCTAGTTTTGGGGAATTTGGGTATTTTGGTTGTTTTCATCCGATTAATCCGATTTAACTTAGGATTATGATGGATTGATGATTATTTAGATGTATTATATCATTTCCCTTGTTATTCCATGGTTGGATCGTATCGATTCGTTATTTTGGTCGAGTTCTTGGTCGACGCCTTGAAGGTGTCCGGTAGTATGTCATAGAGGGGTTTTCGGGCGTTCTACGAATATCCTTCCTCGTATGATTGTTGATTTATGGATTATATATTGTTAGGGTCGAATTCTTGTGAAGAACTCGAGTCGGAACCCTCCCGCTCGTTGTCTTCTTCGGGTCCGAGCTTCCCTGTTGAATCGTGTTCTTCTGAGTGTTCGGTAGCGGTCATTAAGTCGAGCTTTCCCGTTGCTCCGCGTGCGTTGGACTTGAGGCGAGTATCTCGTCTATATTCTTTATACTTTGAGAATGTGATGTGTCGTGAATTTAACGTGGACTCGTTAGTGACGGTATATTTAACCGTAACTTACTTTAAATGAAGATGTGATTTTATGAAGGTAATTACCAACGTAAACTTTAGTTTCAAGAATAATGATAACTACCTCTTCATGTTATTTTGTTAAAATAAATACTAGAAATGAGTAGTTAACTGAAGAATTGTGGAATCGCGTAATACTTGTATTATTTGCTCGTTGGCCTTTTTCCTGAATGATGGTTTGCTGTGGAAGTTGTGCCTTTGTGGAAGTTACGTTACATTAACTTATATGTTACGTGTTTCCGGTTGTAGTGAATATTGTGCCTTTGTTGTTGTTGTGTATCTTAGCGAATTGAGATGTTGTCCGGGTAGGGTCCCGTCGAGGCCTCCGGAGGAGCGTGCTTGCGAGTACGGCCAGACGTTATGTTGTGACCATAAGGTTATCAATTCGGGTAGGTCTGGGGAGGGCTCCGAGAATCGGCACTTGCGAGTGCGATGTCATGATAACTTATGGGCGTGCTTGAATGGTGTTATCCGGGTAGGGTCCGTCGAGGCCTCCGGAGGCGCGTGCTTGCGAGTACGGCCAGATGTTACGATTTGACCATAAGGTTATCTAATCGGGTAGGTCTGGAGAGGGCTCCGAGAATCGTCACTTGCGAGTGCGATGTCAAGATAACTTATGGGTGTGTTCGAGTTTATTCTTGATGACTAATCCGGGTGGGACCCTTCGGGGCCACGGAGACGTTTTGACTGTTGATTTGATATCTCTGAATTGTTTATGTTTTGAATCTTGAATCCCGATTATATTGATGAATATGGTTTTGGTCTTGAGGTTTGAGTTGAGAATAAAATCATTTGTATGATTTTGAAAGAAAACCTTTTGAAAAGGAAAAACATTCATATTTCAGGATTTTACACTGAGACCCCCGAAGTCTCTAAATAATCTCTTACAATGATTTATGGAGTAATCCCCATGGTTTGTTTTAAAGGAATAAATTTTCAAAAGACTTTAGACTCGGGGATCGTGTTACTACCTTGTCGAAATGTTATTTTCATAACGGTTGTATTCTTGATGTATAATTGTATAGCTTGGTTACTTGCTAGCGATTCCATCGCTAACCCCTCGTTGGGGATTTTGTTATTTATTCCAGGTGTTCTGACTGGAGAGTGAGCAACCACAGGATTGGCTCGGAGGATGATGCAATGCAGCGATACTAGTCACAGTTGTAGTCTGTCGTCTGTCAGTGATATGTCAGTTTGAGTTCTTGTCATCCTTGAGGGGATGGACATTTTATGTACTATGTGATCGAGTTGTAATTTAGTTTCATCAGATGTACGGTTATGCTATGTTTTGAGAGACCTAATCGGTCTACGGTATTATGTTTTGGTCAAGTTGACCGCATGTGGGTTTTGATTTGTAGTCTCCCGCCTGGTAGCTCCTTGTGGAAAGGGGTATACGGCGTGTAATATCCCTGAGTGGATTGGGGGTGTTACAAGTTATTGGGATTAAATAGTGGTCATAATTTATTGTCTCATCAAAGTGCAAATATGCATGATATCTTTAGAATGATACTTTTCGTATGAAAAAAAAAGGTAGTGCTAAATTTATTGACAGTTCATGAAGAACCATTAAATTTCTTCCTACAGGGTCGAAGATTTTGCACTATTATCTTAAGTATCGATAAATCAATAGATTTCTAAACTATCGCTTGAAATATGTATGATTCCGTGATAACAAGTGAGACAAATGACATATACAATTTCTGAAGAAAAGAAATTGGTATTAGAAAAAATATCAATGTAAATAATATTCACCACTTATTAGACCAGAAGTCTATTAATCCCAATACTTTCAATATTTACATGTTTAAATTTACGTGTTTGGTGTTAAATTCTATTTATATTATTTTTATATATTATTTAACTATATGTTTATTTATGATATATATCCTGAAGATATATTAATACAAATTCACACATATTGTATGATAAATATCACAAATTACTAGTAAATATCATGAAGTACATTTATACACTTAAAATTGTATTATTTTGAGTTGATCAATTTTCATCAACATCTTATAGATGTTGGATTAATTGCATAATAATTATTGCACTTTCTTCTATAAGAAGAGTAATAACGATAGTTATTACATATTATATTGATGATACTTGTATCATTGATATAAAATTATTTGTAATGATTCTTTTAATACATTACATTAATATATTTTCATGGTTTCCCGAAGAAACATGAATTTGTAATTTTAATAATCCAGAAGATTATTAAAAAGAAATTGTTGATGTTCTTGATAAAACACAACGATATATAGTCACATTTTTATGATAGTATTTATGATAAACACATCAATTAAAGTTAATATTCCTGAAGAATATTAAACAAAAAAGGGCATTATTTTGAATATTTTCTATATGGCCTTGTGTTATTGAATTGCTTTTATTATCACCACATTGATATAAATTGTTGCTCATGACGTAGCACAATTAATACTTTTGATTAATATTTACATACTCTTTAGAGTAATTTATATTTTGGGTGTTATATGCTTATAAATTGTTGCTCCCAAGGTAGTATAATTGATACTTTTGAAAAATATCACATACTCTTGATGAGTACTTCATATTTTCGGTAATATATGATTATCTTTGATTTAAATTGTTGCTCCTGAGTTAGCACAATTAATATTTTTGAAGAAAAATACATGCTCCTGGAGAGCAATTTACATTTGAAGTTGCATGTATTTATTTCAAATGAAAAATACATAACTTTATGTCATATTGATTCGTTCAATTTCTACTTGAGGAATGGAAAGACAATCCCCGAAGAATTGGTATAATTTCATATGGCATTATTCTTATTGTCGGCTCTAAAATGAGCTTTATTCAATGAGTATCGAATTAATTATAAGCGATATAATATTTTATCCAATGATCATGTTGCGATGAATTTCATATTCAAGTATCCATATCAAAGGCACAATATTTGGGTCACGCCCTCTGTTATTAGTGCACCTCCTGAAGAGGATTGATTTTATAATCCAATTCCAACTATCTCCGACATTATAGGGAGATATGAAATATAAATAAGAGAAAGTCGGAAAATTCTCATTGGGTTGGATATTTAAATTTACGCACTATGAACTCGAAGTTCAACAAGTTAGTGATTGCCAAATGAGTGATGAAATATCATATATCAGTTGTATATGTACCATAAAGAATTAAAGTCAAATGTGAACGAAATATATTTGTTGATACTCCTCGACGCCAGAAGCGTGAGAGACGTATTCTTTATTGGTATTAAAAATAAAATCCGCGGAATACAAATAGATTAAACTACAACATCACTTCAAAAACCTCCTGAAGAGGATCGTCCCGAAGATGAGAATCTCAATACCTTAATTTGCATGTGCACTAAATAATTACAGTATTGGATTATGGGACGACCAAATCAAATGTTATGGGAAATGTTGAATATTTGATTTTGTTGAAGTTGTCATTGACTTTGTGAATATGGGAGAATTGTTTATAAGAATGATAGTTGTCGACAACACTTTGTGTCTCAACAATTGCTAGTGGAGTGCCTGAAGCACTAAATAAAATATAAGCAATTGAGACAAAGCTTAACTCGCAAAATAAAATAAAGTGGTGAAAGATAAGCGAGATTAGTATATCAAGGGTTTAAGCGCATACCCAAAACATATTCTCCCGTTGGCACTAAATTTCGTCATTTAATATACATATGACAATTATTATGAATATAGATATTCAATTAGTGACGTCATCACCACATTTTTCTATAGGTCATTGGACGCGAATATCTATATGAACGTCCCCGACGGACTTGAGGTTCCTAAAGTAATAGGAACGTGAAATTCGCAACATGTACGATTTTGAGTTATAAATATTTATACATTTTGAAATAGTCTGGTGGATCAACTGACTAAGTGAATTCCTCTTGAAGAGGATATATGTGAATTATTTGAACTCGTGTCTAAATACAAGTTCAAAATGAAAAACTTAGATAAAACTAAGTATTAGTATTGTCTCGACTTGTAGATCGAGCATATATGATGGAAAGTTTTTATCCACTTAGCTACCTAAAGGTTGTCTTACCACTTGAAGTGGATACCGACTCATATAGATCTCAAGAAAATAACAAAGATATAAGAGGACCAGAAGTTCCGTACTTGTATGCTATTGAAGCATTACATCATCAGGCCTGATATACAAATTGAAGTTAACATGCTAGCAAAATTTAATATTTCTCCAAGAAGGAGAATGTGGAATAGTGTTAACCATATTGGTTTATTACATGAAAGAGATCGAAATTCGATATTGGTGGCTATTAGAGATTATGATTTCATATTTGTTCTCATACTGCCTATTTATTATGATGATAAATATTTTCCATTTATGTGTTGCATATAATGTTTGGGCAAGTAAGATGAAACTTATTTCCACACGAGCTTCAGAAGAGCAATAATGATAATCTAGCAGATTTATTCACTAAATCTCTCCATGTCTGAAAATTATATTCATGGTATTGGAGTGCAAGATTGTTATCTTGAGGGGGAGAAGTGATAACTTTTAAATTAGCTTGAAGATTATGTCGACCCTGAAGGTCAAAAGGTCCTGAAGACCAAATGGTTGTACTCTTTTTCCCTTTCTAAGTTTTTTTCCCACCGGGTTTTCTTAGTTAAGGTTTTTAATGAGGCAACCAATGCAACACATGAGCAAATTTATATTGTGTACTCTTTTTCTCTATCGGTTTTTTCCCACAGGGTTTTTCCGAAGAAGTATTGTGTGAAGACGATATCACTTGTATCTCAAAGGTAGATACATCAAATATTCACTTAAGTGATTAATTGGCGAACTTATTCACAAAGACGTTGCCGACATCAACATTCAGAAGACTAGTATACAAGATCGGAATGCGTTAACTCAAAGATCTTATGTAATCGATTTCAGGGGGAGTAGCTGTACTCTTTTTCCTTCGATCGGGTTTTTTCCCACTGGGTTTTCCCGATAAGGTTTTAATGAGGCAGCATGTATTAAAGGTCATTCAAGGGGGAGTGTTGTAATTAATGTATTTACTAATGAATGACCTTTATACCCCTGAAACCCTAGATGTGTACCTATAAATAAAGGCCTTTGGCCTCATAAGAATACACACATTATTCTTCTTCTCTTCCAATTTCTCTCCTTTTCTCTCAAGTTTATAACAGTAACTAGCGTTTTTCGGGACAATTAATTTATGTTGTAATTTATAAGTAGGAATTTAAAAAATAATTTTATAATTGATTAAGGTCCGGCAACTCAGAGTTGTTCAATGCCGAAATAGTCTATTACTAGTATATCACCCGTATAAAATACGGGAACATAAAAAAAAGCACATAAAAACACATAATACCCAACCATTCACCATAAATTTTATAGCACTTCTTTGTAAATTACATTAGTTGTTCTATTTACGATTACACCATTCTTGTCGCAATTGAAGTCTTTCGTGCTCTTCACTTTGATACGGCTACATAAAATTGTCCACGATTGAATATGAGTCTTGACAGATGCACGTCAACATGAGAGAGTGCATAACTATGGAAAAACATAATTAGTGGAAATTATCGTCTTTGAAATTTAATGTCAGTCTACTGTATGATGAGCTTAATATCATTTGTGTAATAAATACTTTACTCGTAAATGTGTTGTGTAGTGTAACATAATAAATGTTATAGAAGTAATTGTACCAAAATATTGCAAATATGCATCATCCAAAATATATTAGAAAATAAAATAGACAAAATTAAAGTCTCTCACATAATCAATTATTGTTGCAATAGCACAATAATTCCCTTCTTTTCTCACACGAATTTCCTATTTTTTGAGTGACTGAAAATTAAAAATACTTAAAATACTTATCGAGATATATTTTAAAAAAGAATTATACTCAATTTTTATTCTCGATAACCCTCTTTTATATAGAGATCATTCTATTGATAAATATGTTGTTATCAAAAAAATTGCTTACATATTTTAGAAGGAAAAATTACAGTCTGGTCCTATGAGAAAATTATAAAAATGGATTTGGTTCCACGTTTTTTTGGTTATTTTCTACCAAAATAGTCCAAATCGTTAAGCATTTAACGATTTTTGTTAAATGATCAAAAAAGAGATAATTTAATCCTTATATTTGAAAAAAATACATAAATTGTTTAGATATAATTTAAAATACAAAAGCAAATCCAAAATTTTCAAAAATATATAGTTGATTTCAAAAGTAAATAAATTAACGAATCTTTCAAAACTAAAAAGCATAAAAAATCACTTAAAATAACTTAAAACAATCAATTTTTATTTTTTGAAATTCTTTTTGTACAAAGATGAATATACGGATTAATATATTATTATTAAATTTAATTGCTTATGTATTTATAAATATCTCTTTGAAAATTTATAAAATGAGTAATTAAATAAGATTTAAAACTAAGATAGAGCAATTGATTTATTCCATAGTTTCTTTGATTTATTTATAAGTAATAATTAAAGCCATGTTTCTACACTTTCAATAATATTTTTTTAATAGATTATTTTGGCTTATTTAATTGATTAAGACTTCGAGTACTTTTTTAGTTATATGTATTCAACACTTCTTTTACAATACTGCAAAGCATCTTTCATTTTAGTTGATATTTTTTTTATTGATATACCTAATTATAGTGACTACATAATATAAACTAATTAATTAGTGGAAATATATAATATTTCTGCGAGATTTTAGGTTTAAGTTTTTAATATATAGTGCACACTACTATATTTAATTTCTCTTTGTTTGGGATTTATATTTTTTAATTAATGAAAACGTTAAATATTTCTGAAATATAATCAATTTCAATATATTCGTAATTCATATTCCTTCATTCGTAAAATTTAATAAGGTATGTAGGAGTTATTTAAGATATAATTATAATGTAATTAATGCAATGATGATTAAGCCAGTAATTGATTATGTATCAGCTGAATAGGCTGACACATAAGCACACGAAGCACCAGTAGAAGACATGTGGTAGACGAAGCATGAGAAGCTGCCACTTATAGACCTGGCAAACGGGCGGGCCCGGCCCAAACGGGCCGGGCATAAAACGGGCGGGCTTTTTTTGGGCCGGGCCAAAAAAGCCCGGGTTTTCCTGGGGCCAAATTATTAGGCCGTGGCCCGCCCAGGCGGCTCGGCCATGAGCCTCGACTTTTTTTTTTTGAAATATTAATTCTGAAATAAATATACAAATATTTTTCGATCCTTAATTATTATATTATTCACTATACTATCACAATCAGATAAATAAATATACAATTATTTTTATTTGATAATTACATTATTTACTACACTACCATAATCAAAAGACAAATATACAAATATTTTTATTTGATCATCATATCATTTATCACTACTAATTTCTTATAAAATCATAAAATAATATTATTATTGATATGAGATACTATAAATAATCACAAAGTCCCAAAAAAAATAAAATTACATCAATAAGTAACATATAGATGTATTATAATCTAGCAAACAAGGAAAAAAAATTAAATATTATAATTACACATAACATAAAAAAAAAAAAAAAAAAAACTGGGCCGGGCGGGCCATGTGGCCGGCCTCTATGGGCGGGCCAAATGGGCCGGGCCAAAAGGCCGGGTTTTTGGGCTAATAATATGCGGCCAATGCCCGCCCAAAACGGCGGTGGTGGCGGCCGGGCACTGGGCCTATTTTTTGCAGTCTAGCCACTAGGCTCAATATTGCATTAGTATATAGGGAGATATTGATTAGTATATTACTGATTTGACATGAATCCTTTTATAGTCCACTTGTAAGACCAATGTGGCCAATCATGGTTGTTTGGCGAAGCACCATAGTTTGGGGTCGCGTTCGTTAGCATGTTTTGCGCACGAAGCTTCTATTTATGACCAAGTGGACAATCAGTTTATCTATATTACTAAGAAGGTATATTCGAGATGTGTTGAAGAAGTTGTAAGGAAAGACATAATTAATTACTGAAATTATTTTTTTTGGTAGTGCATCATGTCTTTTCTCTGGCATTTATTCATATCCAATTATTTATTTTTTATGTGAATTAGGAGAAGATCATAATGGAGTCTTATGATATGTTGGCACATATCGCGAGGGAGAAGAATCCCGATTTAGCCGAGATGGATCTCGCTGCAGCCGTCGACCAGGTCGATCAGACAGATCTGTAAATCAAGGTGTGGGGTATTGTTTACCTCCTAAGGGGAGCCATTTTTACACGCCGATGATGGAAACAAATGGTAATAAATTGTTGAAAAATATGACGGGCTTCCAAGCACGGGGCGACACGTATAAGGCCTTTATGGAGGAGCAATTGAAGATAGCAATTGAGCTTCGACTTGAGTCAGAAAGACAGACTGTAGAGAAGTTTGCTAAACTCCAGGAAGAACAATAGATGGCTCAGCTGGAGCAAGCTATGGTGGCCCAGCACCAACAAGCGATACAGAGACGGCAGTAGGCGATGGCTCAGTAGACGCAGATGATGTTAGCGTATATGAGCTCACTCAGCTCGAGTATGACTCATGCAGGATTTCCGGCACCACCACCTCCGCTTATTGCTTTACAGACTCAACTTTTATCTTCACAACACCATGATGACTCACATGACGGTACTGATTATATTTTTCGTGGTTTGGGGAGTACTTAGTTATTTGTTTCATATGTTTTGTGTTGATGTGATGACGTACATATAATATCCGGATTAATTATTGAGTATTTCATCTGTAATTGAACCCTGTATTATTCGGATTTGTGATATCAATAATCGAAGTATGATATTTCTCGTATTCGCATCTATGTGCATGATAATTGTAACACCCCAAAGATATTCGAGGTATATTACAGCGCTGTGAATCCCTATATGGGACCTACCAGGCTGAACAAACATCATACTCATCGACTCACAGAAACAACAGAATAACACCTCGTCATAAAGACGTCAAACCAAATAATCCACCCGGTTCAACCGGTCAAACATGACACCATAATCCGACACAAACATAATAAACAACAATACAACCCAGACGAGTAAAAATTCTTAAGTACTCGAGTACTTCTATTAGTTTAAAGACCACAAAAGGTAAAAAGATAAAAGGCAATAAGACACCACTCGTGCACAATCATCACGCACGGCCATCATCCGCATACTGGTCCAGCGCCCGCTCGTCTCGATGAACCTGACCTGAAATTCATAAAACGAATTTCCCCAAAACGGGTCCCCAAAGGGGTTAGCAATTACGCTAGTACAAGTAACCAAATGAACGACTTACATCTTATACATATAGTAAATGCATGCAATCAAGAAAGCATAGTTCCAAATTACTCAATTCCGGAAATGCCATAATCAAATCACATTTGTAAAAATGCACAACAATTAACCGTGGATCCACCCCTCCGTGGACCCCTACCGAGACCCCGTCGGATCTAACCCATAGTGGTTAGAAGCAAGCTCGCGGATCCACCCCTCCGTGGACTCCTACCGAGACCCCGTCGGATCTAACCCATAGTGAGCATACACACACACACACAATTCTCATGCAATACTAATACATTAAGATTGTAAGTTCATAAGGGTACTTGCCTCGGTTAATAGACGGTGATACGAACGGAAAGGAAGGATCGAACACGACCGCGAGGAACCGGCAGAAATGAACCTAACGATTCGAATAACACAATCACAACTAACTCTAGACGAATACGGAAATGGAATACACCCGAAAACCCGCCTACGATTCATGTATATTCGTACCAAAATAACAACGAGGGCGGACCACAACCAAACCCTCTCGATTCCGTAAAAACCCACAAAATATCCATGAATCCGTAGGAAAGCTAATGATACTAACAATATTAATCGTATTCATCATGAATCCACCAACAAAACGGAACGAATCGGAAGAAAATCCCAAAATCCCCAAATTATCCAAAAGTAGGGTTCAAAGAGATATTACCTTTGAAGATCCAAGTACTATGATCCGTAGAACACGCGTTAGATCGATTATCCGGGCTTCACAACCGAATGAAAATGATGAAAATCAACCCTCAAGTGATGAATGATGAGAAGTTCTCCCCTCAACTCTCTCTCTCTCTCTCGTGCGCAGGTGAAGGAAAGGAAGAAAATGGCTGATTTCGCCCAAAAAAATGAAGTTATACAGTTGACCGCATCGTGTGCCGCGGCTCAGCCGAAGTGTGCCACGGCACAAGCCCAAAAACTGCTCCCAAGGTTCGGCAGTGTGCCGCGGCCTGGCCGGCGTGTGCCGCGGCACCCGGTATAGTCGGGTTTTGGCCGAAAATGCCACACGAGTGTGCCGCGGCACTGACTCGGCAGTGTGTCGCGGCCCCGTCGGCATGTGCCGCGGCACACAGTATAGTCCGCTCGGCCAAAAACTGGAAAAATGTGTGTGCCGCGGCGCACACTCCTTGTGCCGCGGCCCACACCCCCTTTTGGGTCCTAAAATGATGAAAAATGATCCGGGAAGAGAATAAAAACAATAAGAATCAATATTTGGGAAACAATAACACGAAATGGATCCACGGCAACCCCAAAACGGCGGTTCCGCACAACAATAACGAGAATCAGATCAATAGATGACAGGAAAGATACACTGAAAGATACATGAGGGTTACTACAATCGAAAAATACATCGGAAATGAAAATACAAGGGAAAGAAAAAAATGCGGATATTACATTCTACCCCTCTAAAAATAAGTTTCGTCCCGAAACTTAAGAAACAAACAACTCAGGGTACCTAGCACGCATGCTATCCTCGGTTTCCCAAGTTGCCTCCTCGACACCGTGTCTCGACCACTGCACTTTGACCAAATGGATGGTCTTATGCCTCAGTCGTTTCTCACGATGCTCCAAAATCTTCAAAGGACGCTCCTCAAAAGTAATATCTTCAGCGACATTAATCTCGCCATAATCGATGATGTGACTAGGATCCGGGACATATTTCCTCAGCTGGGAAACATGAAAAACGCTATGAACATGACTCAAGGCCGGAGGTAACGCCAAACGGTATGCCAACCCACCGACTCGCTCGAGAATCTCAAAGGGTCCAATAAATCTCGGACTCAACTTCCCTTTCTTCCCGAAACGAAAAACTCCCTTCGTCGGCGACACTTTTAGCAAAACGTGGTCTCCCACCTCGAATTCCAAAGGTCGACGATGGATGTCGGCATATGACTTCTGTCGACTCTGGGCAGTCAACATCCGTTCCCGAATTAATTCTATCTTCCGCCTCGTCTCCAAAACGACATTCGGCTCGGTCCCGACCAAATCAGACGTCTCATTCCAACAAATTGGTGATCGACATCGCCGCCCATAAAGTGCCTCATACGGTGCCATCCGAATCGACGCGTGCCAACTGTTGTTGTACGTGAATTCGATCAATGGCAAATGTTCATCCCAGTCACTACTCCAATCGAGAGCACAAGCACGCAACAAATCCTCGAACGTCTGGATAGTGTGTTCCGACTGTCCATCTGACTGGAGATGAAAAGAGGTACTCAAATGCAAACGGGTACCCAACGCCTTATGCACCGCCTGCCAGAAGTGCGATACAAAACGGCCATCACGATCCGAAACGATAGACTTCGGAGTACCGTGAAGCCTCACAATCTGCGGGATAAACACACGAGCTAACTTCTCCGGGCCCCAAGTGTCTTTGATGCCCAGAAAGTGTGCCGACTTGGTCAGACGATCAACAATCACCCATACCATATTCATGCCCGACCTCGATCTCGGCAAACTCGTAATGAAATCCATCGATATATCTTCCCATTTCCATTCCGGAACGGGAAGTGACTGCAACAACCCAGCCGGTCGCTGATGCTCGATTTTGACCTGTTGACAAGTCAAACATATCGCTACAAACTGTGCGACCTCATTCTTCATATCATTCCACCAGAAGTTCCTTCTCAAGTCCTTGTACATCTTACTCGAACCAGGATGAACGGAGTAAGGTGTAGCATGGGCCTCCCGCAAAATACTCTGTCTCAACTCTGAGTCGTTCAGCACACAAAGCCGACTCTGGAATCTCAAAATACCATCCCCGTGAATCACAAACCCAGGAGACTTTCCCTTAAGAACGTTCTCTCGGATTTGAGTAATCATCGGATCCTCTAACTGCTTCAGCTTAATTTCATCGATCAAAGACGACGAAATCTCTAAGGCACAAAGTTGCCCGATGGCTCCCGACAACAAAACCTCAACATATAATTCGATCAAAGCCCGCCGAAGCTCAGAATGAGATGTAAGGATCTCAAGCGTTCGTAACGCAACTGGTTTCCGACTCAAGGCGTCGGCCACGACGTTCGCCTTGCCCGGATGATAAAGGATTTCTAGATCATAATCCTTAATGAGCTCTAACCACCTCCTCTGCCTCATATTCAACTCCCGCTGAGTAAATATGTATTTCAGACTTTTATGATCGGTAAAAATCTGACATGCAGAGCCGAAAAGATAGTGACGCCAAATCTTTAGCGCAAAAATGACTGCCGCTAACTCCAAATCATGAGTAGGGTAGTTCAGCTCATACGACCTCAACTGTCTCGACGCATAGGAAATGGTCTTGCCGTGCTGCATCAATAGGCACCCAAGACCTTGACCCGAAGCATCGCTATAAACGGCAAAACCCTCGTTGCCACATGGCAACGCCAAAACCGGGGCTGAAGTCAAACGCTTCTTCAGTTCCTCAAAACTCGACTGCCTCTCGTCATTCCGCATTTAACTTCTGATTACGGAGCAACTGCGTAAGTGGCCGAGCTAGTTTCGAGAATCCCTCGACGAACCTACGATAGTAGCTAGCCAAACCCAAGAAACTACGGAGCTCTCTCACATTCTTGGGCGGTGCCCAATCCAACACCGCCTCGATCTTTTGCGGATCTACACGAACCCCCTCGGCTGAAATCACGTGACCTAGAAACATCACTTCCTTCAGCCAGAACTCATATTTCGAGAACTTCGCATAGAGTTGCTCGGTCCTCAAAATGTCTAACACTACCCGCAAATGATGGGCATGCTCTTCCTCGTTCCTCGAATAAATAAGAATATCGTCAATGAAAATGACGACACACTTATCTAAATACTCGATAAAGACTTTGTTCATCAACTGCATGAACACCGTCGGCGCATTAGTTAACCCGAACGGCATAACTACAAACTCATAATGTCTGTATCTCGTCCGAAAAGATGTTTTCGGCACATCGGACTCTCTCACCCGGAGCTGGTAGTACCCCAATTTCAAATCAATCTTCGAGAATACCGCATCTCCCTGCAACTGGTCGAACAAGTCATCAATTCTCGGCAAAGGATACTTGTTCTTGACAGTCACCTTGTTTAGTTCGCGATAGTCGATACACAAACGTAGTGAACCATCCTTCTTCCGCACAAACAGGACTGGTGCGCCACAAGGCGAGGCACTCATTCGAACATACCATGACTCAAGAAGCTCACTCAATTGCTTCTTCAACTCGGACATCTCTGAAGGTGCCATGCGATAGGGCGCCTTCGAAATAGGAGCCGCGCTCGGCTCTAACTCTATAGCAAACTCGACCTCACGATCCGGTGGTAATCCCGGTAACTCGTCAGGAAATACACCAGGAAACTCACTAACGATTGGAATCGACGAAAGGTCGACTCCACCACTCTCCGCCTTCAGGGCGTAGCACCAATAACCAGTACACCCCTTTCGCAGGAGTCTCATAGCCTTCAAGGCGTTAATAACTAACTTCTGGTTTCCCCTCTTTCGCCCCGCGAAAGAGTGCTCGGTGCCGTCCTCGGCTAACATAGTGATGATTCTCATGCGGTAGTTCATAATCGCACCGTGCCGCTCGAGCCAATCATCCCCAAGAATCAAATCCTCACCCTCGATACCCACAACAATAAGATTAGAGGGCCAAGCCCTCTCACAAATAAATACAGAACAGTCTCGAACCTCCTGATCACCAACGATCCTATCACTGCTATGAAGCTTAACGATGAAGGGTCACAAGGTGTCAAACAGTCGAGACTCAAACGGCGCGCACAATCCAGAGATATGAATGAATGCGTAGCACCAGAATCAAAAAGCACACTGACAGGATGAGAAAGAATATGAACGGTACCTGTCGCCACGGTAGCCGTTGGGTCATCGGCTCTCCGCATCTCATAGACACGCGGGTGGGCTGAGCCGACACTGGAAGCTCCCCCCTTAGCGGGCTGACCCCGTCCTCTCCCTCGACTAGCACTCGGCAGAGATTGAGAAGCAAACGATCCTTGATTCACACTCGGTTCCCTAGGCGCTGGAATGGAAGTCCGGGCACCCACGATTCTCTCCCTCTCAGCACAGAAAGCCGCCTTGTGGCCCGGTGCCACACCGATTACATGTCGGCAAAGGACTCGGACAATTACGACCGATGTGGCACAGCCGGCCACGCTTAAAACACTTCACCTCTCGAGAAGGGGCACTGCGCCTGCTGGGAAACCAGTGAGATCGAGCCGGGCCACACGGAAAAGTTAGCACTGGAATTTCGCCGACCTCCACCTTTGTGGCCCGAAAAATTCCGGCAGACTTACGCTTCTTGCTCGCGGCCGCTCACTCGCCGTCACAGACATATCGTAAGCAAGGGCCCTACTCTGGTAATCCTTCAAGGTAGTACAGACGAGCCCCGACATATAGTCCCGAATCGACAATTTCATCCGCCTGGAAAAATGGAAAATTTTGTCGCTCTCCTCGACAACTTGGGTCTTCACATAACCCAACTCCTTGTTAAAATCAGCAATAGCTTGAGATATGGGGATATCCCATGGTTGATCATCTTAGAAAGCATGTACTCGAGCCTGTCTGACCGGCCACGGGCAATATTCGGTCTCCATCAATTCCTGAAATTCGGCCCACGAAGCAACATGATCTTTGGGCCCAACGGCCTCCCACCAATCCGTAGCATCCCCAGTGAGAAAGTACTGGGCAATAGGGACCTTACGGTCCTCGGGACAGTTGGTAGCAGTGAAGACTTTAGATATCTCCTTGATCCATCCCTCCCAGCCGATCGGGTTTGAAGCTCCCGAAAACTGAGGAGGATGCATCTTGATGACATCCTGAAGCCAACGATCCGCTCCGCCCCGATTAGCATGGGCCGGATCCGGGTTCTGAACCGCCTGAGCTATTGCCGCCATTTGGTTCACCATTTGCTGCATAACAGCCGCAATACCAAGGTCGGCGCGCTCCTGAGAAGAAGCATGACTATGACGGTCGCTGGTACTACCGGCTCCCGAAGACTGCGACGAGGCCGCCCCACCGGCTGCCCCACCGGCTGCCCCACGTCCCCGGCCGCGTCCACGACCACGACCACGACCACGACCTCTTCCAGCATCCATACTGGAGTTAAATAAGTAGCAAAAGCCATACGATGGTAAGTACAAGAAAAGAACAATCACAAATCGAGAATCAAAGGTACGATACAAGGGAATAAGGAACAGAGGAAGGAAAACTTACGGGCACTGGTAGTACCAGAATCATGGCAGCGTGACGATGATGTGCAAAACAAAACACAACAAGACCCAATAAACCGACAAGCCTAGGTATCCATAAACCTTGCTCCGATACCATTTTATGTAACACACCAAAGATATTCGAGGTATATTACAGCGCCGTGAATCCCTATATGGGACCCACCAGGCTGAACAAACATCATACTCATCGACTCACAGAAACAACAGAATAACACCTCGTCATAAAGACGCCAAACCAAATAATCCACCCGGTTCAACCGGTCAAACATGACACCATAATCCGACACAAACATAATAAACAACAATACAACCTGCATTTAGTAAAAATTCTTAAGTACTCGAGTACTTCTATTAGTTTAAAGACCACAAAAGGTAAAAAGATAAAAGGCAATAAGACACCACTCGTGCACAATCATCACGCACGGCCATCATCCGCATACTGGTCCAGCGCCCGCTCGTCTCGATGAACCTGACCTGAAATTCATAAAACGAATTTCCCCAAAACGGGTCCCCAAAGGGGTTAGCAATTACGCTAGTACAAGTAACCAAATGAACGACTTACATCTTATACATATAGTAAATGCATGCAATCAAGAAAGCATAGTTCCAAATTACTCATTTCTGGAAATGCCATAATCAAATCACATTTGTAAAAATGCACAACAATTAACCGTGGATCCACCCCTCCGTGGACCCCTACCGAGACCCCGTCGGATCTAACCCATAGTGGTTAAAAGCAAGCTCGCGGATCCACCCCTCCGCGGACCCCTACCGAGACCCCGTCGGATCTAACCCATAGTGAGCATACACACACACACAATTCTCATGCAATACTAATACATTAAGATTGTAAGTTCATAAGGGTACTTGCCTCAGTTAATAGACGGTGATACGAACAGAAAGGAATGATCGAACACGACCGCGAGGAACCGGCGGAAATGAACCTAACGATTCGATTAACACAATCACAACCAACTCTAGACGAATACGGAAATAGAATACACCCGAAAACCCACCTACGATTCATGTATATTCGTACCAAAATAACAACGAGGGCGGACCACAACCAAACCCTCTCGATTCACAAAATATCCATGAATCCGTAGGAAAGCTAATGATACTAACAATATTAATCGTATTCATCATGAATCCACCAACAAAACGGAACGAATCGGAAGAAAATCCCAAAACCCCCAAATTATCCAAAAGTAGGGTTCAAAGAGATATTACCTTTGAAGATACAAGTACTATGATCCGTAGAACACGCGTTAGATCGATTATCCGGGCTTCACAACCGAATGAAAATGATGAAAATCAACCCTCAAGTGATGAATGATGAGAAGTTCTCCCCTCAACTATCTCTCTCTCTCTCTCTCTCTCTCTCGTGCGCAGGTGAAGGAAAGGAAGAAAAATGGCTGATTTCGCCCAAAAAACGAAGTTATACAGTTGACCGCATCGTGTGCCGCGGCTCAGCCGAAGTGTGCCGCGGCACAAGCCCAAAAACTGCTCTCAGGGTTCGGCAGTGTGCCGCGGCCCGGCCGGCGTGTGCCGCGGTACCCGGTACAGTCGGGTTTTGGCCGAAAATGCCACACGAGTGTGCCGCGGCCCGGACGGGTGTGCCGCGGCACTGACTCGGCAGTGTGCCGCGGCCCCGTCGGTATGTGCCGCGGCACACAGTACAGTCCACTCGGCCAAAAACTGGAAAAATGTGTGTGCCGCGGCGCACACTCCTTGTGCCGCGGCCCACACCCCCTTTTGGCTCCTAAAATGATGAAAAATGATCGAGGAAGAGAATAAAAGCAATAGGAATCAATATTTGGGAAACAATAACACGAAATGGATCCACGGCAACCCCGAAACGGTGGTTCCGCACAACAATAACGAGAATCAGATCAATAGATGACGGGAAAGATACACTGAAAGATACACGAGGGTTACTACAATCAAAAAATACACCGGAAATAAAAATACAAGGGAAAGAAAAAAATGCGGATATTACAATAATATCAACATATGTATTTTTACATGCAAACACGTGATAACGTACGCTACGAAGTGAGCATAGCGTACGTTATGTGCCAAGATTAGCGTACGCTACGAATGAAGCGTAGCGTACTTAAGACAGCCAATAATTGAGTTGGGCGGCTAGCACATGCGCCAGCTGATCGATGGGTCCGGATAAGATTCCCACGGATGAACCTGGACAGTTTTAAGTCAACGGATATTAACGTACGCTAAGGTAAGTATGTAGCGTACGTTAATGGTATTGGTTACGTACGTAACATGATAAGTGTAGCGTACGTAATGAAGTTCAGAAACAGGCAGTAAGCTATCTTTAGACAATAACGTACGCTATGAGCAAAGGCTAGCGTACGTTATGCTCAGAAAGTTATAAATGGGACAGCAACCCATTTCAATTCATTTCGTTCCTTTTCACTTGGCCATCGACTTATCTCATTCCAGAGAGTTCCCAGCCTCCTTAAACACATATAGACATTCAATACTTGGCCATTGGAGATTAGATATCACTTATACTTGATCATTGAAGTGGAGAATCATTTTGGATTGGCACACAAGCAACCGGAGTTGGATTCTACCTATTGTCTATGTGTTTTCTTCATCTTAACGTATGTTAATGCAATCTCGAACCTTTGATTCGTGTTCTTAAAGATATTATGATCATGCTATCAAGATATTAAATTCCATAGATGATATATTCAACCAAACATCATGTCTAGGAAGTTGAGATGATTATGCTTTAAGTACCTTGGTTAAGAACATCATAGTTTGAATCTTGTTACGATGAACAAGTAAGGGAAGTTTTCTGAGATTGATAATCCACATTTGAAAGGTGTCTTCGTAGTAATCACGGACTTGGTATTAATATCACTTTTGTTAGACGAGCCCAGGAGGATGACCATGGAAGAATTTGTTGTATCTTGTAAAGGTGGACTGTTAACCAATCTTCAAGATGATAGTTTGAATGTAATAATGATATTGATTAACAACCGTAGACCTTTCAAACTATATTTGAGGATTTATCATCAAGATTGGAGTATAGTATTATGATGGCATGTTTATCTGGAAATTCGAACCCGTCAAATACTCTAGGATCAGTCTTGTTTGCATGAGAAATGTAACTGTGAGTATAACGTACGTTAAGCATCATGTATACCATTAGGCAAGTCAGTCGCCTGATCAGAGGAGAACTGTCAAATACATGTTTAGCGTGCGCTAGGCTCTGTAGCTTACGTACACTAACGGGCAAAATTAGTGTACGCTACGTTGGGTAGGTAACGTACGTTATATCATCAGACGAGTCAGTCGTCTGATCAGAGAGGAACTGTAAATGCATGATTAGCGTACGCTAGACTTCGTAGCTTACATACGCTAACGAGCAGGCTTAACGTACGCTACGTTGGGTACGTAACGTACGTTACGCAGACCAGACATGATACGTTTTTTGAACTTTCGGTCGTAATTTGGATTGTTAGATGTTCGTACGTTAGTTATTCGATGTGAGATGAACCCTATATTATTTCTTTTGTTTAAGGTTCAAGCTTTGCAACGTGATTGATCGAAGGGGCGACCTTCGAGTGTATTGATATTCGTCGAAGTTTTATTCTTGTCATCAAGTCGAGGCAAGTACTTTAATTGTTTTACGTATTGATGTTATACATATTGTCGTGCATATATGTCGTTGTTGTATTTCCACCTCGTGTTGGTCCGACGGGATCATCAGGGGATCTATGCTAGCGTGCGCTGGATCATCGGACAGGTTTTTTCACCACGGGTTGGTCTGACGGGATTATCGTGGGATTTAGGCAGTGAACGCTGGATCATCGAAATTACCATGTGTATGTTGTGATGTCATGTTGTGATTATCATTTGTGTATGATATTTATGAGTTTCTCGCAGGAAGAGACTCGTTAGTATTTTGTCATTTATGTTGGTTTTATTCTTCGTAAGTCGTTGAATATTATGTTGTGGTACTTGTACTAGCATCGTTGTGCTAACCCCTTCGGGGGTGAACATTTGTTTATGTTCAGGATCCAGGAGAGCAGAAAAACAACCACTGGAATTGCATGACGACGAGGGTGCAGAGTGATGTTCCGGCCGGGTCTAATTGTCTATTGTTTGTGTTGTTTTAAAGAGTACTCGAGTACATTGTCGATTGTCATGTTGAATTTGGTTATGTATTAATATTCTTCATTTGGACGTTTGTATTTTCAATATTGGCCCAGAACTGTTGTATTTTATTTCAGTTACTTTCATATGTTGGTATCTGTTATTGTCTTTTCATTTATTCAGACTTGTAAATTCTTATGTAAAGGATTTATGGCGCTGTAATATTCCTGAATATATCGGGGGTGTTACAGTACACGTATTTGAGAAATTATGTTTGCGAATATTGCGAATACTGTGTTTAGCAAAACTAGTTGAAAAGCTAGCTGGTAGCTAGTAGCTGGTTAGGTAGCTGATAAGCTAGCTGATTTTGATGTAGGTGTTTAGCAAATTAACAGATTAAGCAGCTGGTATTTTGTAAAATGACATTTAAGGGCATTACTCTTATTTTTCTTTTCTTTTAAACTTTATCATCATATTATAGTCCATCTTTTTTTAAAAATAAAAGTACATCATTCTTTTCCTCTAATTATTCAAATATATTTCAATGTACTTTTCATCGCAACTTTAATAACGTCATTAAATATCATCAGAAGTTGAAAGAAATATTTGGGAGTATTATAACTTAATATGGAAAAAAACCGTTAACGGTTGTATAGTGCATGTGTCATTTTAAATAGAGATGGATGTATTAATCATTATGCTAATTGCGAAGAAGTACACAATAACGAAATATATAATAAAGGTTCCAACAATATAAAATATAAGTGGCGAACAAGTTGGATGAACAATTAGTAAAGCAAGGTTGGAACATAATTTACCGTTGAGCGGTGCCGAGAGATATTGCAGAGCAGCAACGACATAGAGAATAGATGATGGAAAGCAATTGGTGTTTTTTGTTTGTTTTTCTAATTTAGGACATGAATATTTTTGGACTGGAAAATATAAAATGAGTTTTTTTAACCAATTAGCTGAAAAGCTGCCTGATCAGCTACCTGATTTTAAGAAGCTGATCGTTTACGTAACAAGCTTTTTATTATTCAAAGGTCAAAGAAGCTCATCGAGCTGAAAAGCTAGCTGAAAAGCTAGTGCTAAACACAACCTTAGAGTTTAGACGACGGCCATAATTTAACCGTCGCCTAAAGTCCAAAATTTAAATAATAAAACAAATAAACTTTAGCCGGCGGTTCGTCGGCTTAACTTTAGCCGAGAATTTTTCTACCGTCGGCTTTAGCCGACAGGTTCCGTTTTTGCCGGCTAAAGTTCAACTGCGCAATAGTGTTAGAATAAATTATATTATTTATTTATTTAGTTTTATTGTATATGATATTTACTGTTTTCCTAGATTGAGTTTACTCCGTGTTGCTCTCCAAGTCTTGTATATTATATATTTCAGAGTAATGTAATTTCTAGCCTAAGGGAGATGGACTTGTGAATTGTATATCCTACTACTCTTAAAACGTGTTTCAGAAGGTATGTAGGTTTGGTCGAAAACGTGTTTCCCAATCCATCACGATTTTATCCTTTTTTTTCCGTTCTCTTCCATTTTTCCCTCACCACGCGCCTTTGACCATCTTCTTCAAGAACCTTTTCTCCACCATGCCTTAACCCCCTTTCACCTCACCCCGCCGCCTTCAGCGCTCTCCGTTTATTCTTTCTATATCCCTCTCTCTCTCTCTCTCCCCTTTCCCATAAAATCAAATTCTCCTCCAGTATTGAAATCAATCCAGCAAGTTGATGACTCCCGACTGATCTTCTCTCCTTCCACACCACGATGTACACACACACCGATCAAATTGGCGATGGCAAAGCCAGGAGCAGAGGTATTATTTCCTGTTCTTTTCCTTTCTTCTTCTTTTTCTATTTTTCCTTCATTTTTATTTCTTAATCATCCAATTTCCTGCTCGTTTCTGAGAACACCAAATTTTATTTCCACACATTTTTGTATGGGAAAAGTCGAAGATGCAGCAGTACAGAAATCCCTTTACCATCCGAGTCTCCTCCCACCTCCTCCGTTTCCTCCCATTTTAAATTTTATTTATGCGTTCTTTGTGAAAATTTAAAAAAATGTTTCTCTGTGATACCCAATTTTTATGTGCTTTTATTAACTCTGACTAACTGTTTATCTATTAGGTTTGAATGAGACACTTAAACTCTTACCGAACTGTTGTGACTATGAAATTCAGTTATGATTTTTCAAGTCAAATATTTACTTCCCTTAATGAAATGGTGCCTAGACAATATATAAAACTAACAGTTATTACATGCTTGATTCCTAATGTGTTTAAATTCTTGCATGCTTGATTCTAAATGTGTTTAAATTCTTGCAGGAAAATAGTGATGATGCAGATGAGGGAAATGGTTATGATGATTATGCCGGGTCAGAGGAGGCTGTGAGGGATTTCAACTATGTGGAATAGTAAGTTTTATTTTAATGCGGCTATTACCATAGCTAATAGTTTTTTTGCTTCAATCGAAGTTTTATTCTTATATAGTTTCATCTTCGAATTTTTAGTGATAACTTTTGCAAGTCATTTAGTCCTAATGTGGCGAAGAGTGCTAGCGGTAATTTGTATATTATGATCTGTTTTTATTCATAAGTTTAATTTATGGTACTTTAGTAATTGTTTTCGGTAATCTGGTTTGATTCTCAAAAGAGGTCCAAGTTATAGAAATCACTATACGTTTTTTTAACGACATTCTCTCTTTAGATCATTCTTCATGATAATTTTCCCTCTCCTATTAGTTCTTAGTCAAACACCCTCAGAATGAGTTTCCCTTTACATGGCTTTGATACGGAAATGTGTTTGTGAGGTTTTGTGTGCTGTGTTTATGGAACTCTCGCTTCATAAAAGCCATTATAAGTAACGATTCAATATTGATTGGCATCAAATAGAAATCGATATAGTTTCATCTTCAAATTTTCAGTGATAACTTTTGCAAGTCATTTAGTTCTAATGTGGCGAAGAGTGTTAGAGGTAATTTGTATTTTACGATTTGTTTTTAGTCATAAGTTTAATTTATGGTGCTTTAGTAATTGTTTTTGGTAATCTGGTTTGATTCTCAACAGAGGTCCAGGTTATAGAAATGACTACGTTTTTTTACGACATTCTCTCTTTAAATCATTCTTCATGATAATTTCCCCTCTCCTATTAGTTCTTAGTCAAACACCCTCAGAATGAGTTTCCCTTTGATACGGAAATGTGTTTGAAAGGTTTTGTGTGCTGTGTTTATGGAACTCTCGCTTCATAAAAGCCATTGTAAGTAACGATTCAATATTGATTGGCATCAAATAGAAATCGATATCAACCTTTTGTATTTGCATGAAGAAAAGCGAAGTTAAACCTTTGAGAATTAGTAAATGTTGTGGTTGATTACCTTGTAAAAAGTTATTAATTATCACTAATTACCGATGCATGCAACTACAGCTATAAATATGGATGCACCTATCATCAAGAAAAGAGGTTGTCCGATTAAGAAAAACATCCCAAGGAAATTTCCAAAGAAGGCCCCTCCAACTAAAGATATGACCCAAACAACTCCCAAAAGAGAGGCCACAGCAACAAGTCCAAACGACCGAAGTTCAAAAGCGAGAGTGCTGGATCTCAAAGTGCTATGTATGCTAGGGCTAAAGATGATTCCAATGAGCTGAGGACCGAGGTTAAGTAGCTTTTGAAGCGTTTGTTGTCAACCTCTAGCGAGCAACATGTTTTTAACTTGCTATTGGAAAATAACACGCTCCTTAAACTTGTACGATCTGCTTTTGGACTTGGAGGTGGCTGACGTTGCAAAGAAAGTTGTGGATGAAGAAGGGAGTTCCAAACCCAACGCAGTGATCACTATATCGAGCTCAACTGATGTTTGATTTTTCTAGAGTTGTTTCTTGTTATTTTTTTGGTTGTGTTTTTTTTTTTTTTTTTTTGTGTGTGTTCTGGGATGTTGCTTGTGCATTGTGATAGGTCATATTTTGCAACAGTTTGGCCAATCAATTTAATTAAGGATGGTGACCTATTTAAATAGTGTGCTTTTATTTATTCTTTGCAATTTTAATTTTTTTTCATAAAAAAATGTTTTAGTATGTGTTTGGTTCAAATTGTACTTTTCCTTTTAACACACAAAAAAAAGATTTTATAGAACAATATTTACATAAATCAAATATTTTGGAGAAATGATTTATTTATAATTCTTTTTTAAAGAAATAGATTACATGCGAGTGATACTTTATTTATTTCTTTGTACCTTTTCCTGAGAAAAAAATCAATAAAAAATTTATAGATGAATTGTAATTTCCAATAAATTGCTATTTCATAGATTGGTTGTTCCAATAATATATGAGTGCCGGGATTTTCTTTCTAACAAAGTAGAGGAGCTTTGAAGAAATAATACAGATAAATCAAATTTAATATACAGAAATAATGCCTTTCCGTACTTTGTTTAGAAAATATAGACATCTAAAGAAACAAATTACAGATGAGTGGTACCTTTTTTGTTTATTTATTTGTATTTTCTTCTATTTGATTATAAAAAGTGAAAAGAAAAAATAAAGTGTAAAAAATTGGCTAACAAAAAAACTGGTTTCAGATGCGTGAAAATGCAATTTGACATTTTTCATAAAAAAAATATTTTGGTATGTGCTTGGTTCGAGATAAAAAAAAATTAGTAAAAAAAAGTGTGCAATAATAGACATATAAAAAAACAAGTTAATCAATTGGGTCCAGGGATAATCAAACCCTAGACCCATTGCAATTGTGTTTAATCTCTTGCCACCTTGTCCGGTAGTAGCATCCGCGTCAAGTTGTGCACAAAAAATTCATTTATATGTAACAATAAGAGAAAAACAGGAAAAAAAATAATGCTACGAATGGCCCTGAGGGGAGTTGAACACTATACCTTGGGCAAGTGTGATAGAGCCCCTGCCACCTTGTCCAGTAGTGGCATCCGCATCAAGTAATGCACAAGAAATTCATTTATATGTAACAATAAGAGAAAAACGAAAAAAAATAACGCAAAGGGGAAAAAATGGAAATTAATATAGTTCTCCAATCTACGGAGTCTTTTAGAAATGATGTTGTATTCAAAATTTTAGATAAATATAATTAATATAAATTTGATAATTGGGCAAATTAGATTCTCAAATAAACAATAAAGTAATTTATTTAATAAAGATATTATTAATAGTGGCCACACTAAAATTTTCAATTAGAATAAAACTACTAAATAAAATAGATATTATATTCAAATTTTAGATAAATAAATTAATAGAAATTTAATCTGATCAAATTAATTTTTCATTAAAAAATTTAACAATTTATTTGTCCAACTTAATAATTAGACAAACTAAATACAATAAAAATAAAATTCTTAAGTTTGTGTGTGAAATATAAATATGAGATTTAAAAATAAACATTGAATTCTAAGTATTTATTTAGGAATACAAAATTTAGAGAATGTCACATAGGAGAGAGAGTCAATGTAGTGCTTCAAATTTGTAACGTTATTATACATATTTTTAATTATTATAAAAACTACTAAATAAGATAGATGTAAGATTCAAATTTTAGACAAATAAAATTAATTTAAATTTGATAATTGACCCAATTAAATTTCACTAACAAATTAAACTATTTATTTGTCCAACTCAATAATCAGTCAAATTAAACACAATAAAAATAATATTTCTAAGCTTGTGTGTAAAATAACTACTAGTTCTTTCACCCATGTGTTGCACGGGAAGTTATATTTATCAAATTATAAATAAATAAAATATTAGAACAAAAAAATAAAAATTCTATAATAATTTCAACATCCAATCCCCTGTTTTTTTAATGAAAATTACAATTTGTTAACAATGAAAAAAAAATCAAATAATGGCTATCAATTTACCATCATTCATATCGTCTCCACAAATTTAACTAATATTTCCAACTGACAAGACATATTAAGCTGATTCACTGTGACTTCTTCAAAAAGAACAACGCATACAAACGATAAGACTCCAAACGAACATCAAAATCCATCAATGCACACTGAATATTAAAATAATTCAAACCTATTAAATCACAATTATATTTAAAAAGAGCAAGCGTTCAAAGATAAACGAATGTATCGTCGAATATTGAGTTGTATTAAAGATTATTAAAAACTTCTTTATAAACAACATTTGTGGTCATGTTTGCAGGCTTTCCCGCATCATCACATACCACAAACTTCAAGCCTTTCCTATTTGTGACCCTAGAAACAGCCACATATAATTGTCCATGTGTAAAGATCAGTCTCCGCAGAAAAACCCCAACATTACTAAGAGTCTGTCCTTGACTTTTATTGATGGTCATTGCATAACAAACATTCAAAGGAAACTGTAATATCCGCAATTTCGAATTTCGGTAATTTTCTTTTTTCGGAGGAAGTTCGTTTTGACAACTCTATCATGACCGTTTCGTCATTCCGAGAATGATTAATTCTGCACTTTTTGTCATCCGAGTTCGTTTCGGTGTCGTTTTGTTGAGTTCTGTGTCCTTAATCGACTTTTTCACGTGGGAGTTCGACTTTGTAAAGTCACCATTAATTCTTGGAAACTCCAAAAATTCTGAATCTTTGCAACATTATAGAGAATCAAGTTAGCTTTCCAATGGTTCAAACGGTGAGTCAATCGGAGTCCATATGAAGGAGTTATGGTCGAAATAGCGAAGACTGCACGGTGTGCCTTTTTGGTGTTGAAGGGGGCTGTACCGTGTGCCGCGGCACACTCAGGCTGTGCCGCGGCACTAAGCTGATTCCTGGGCGTTTTTGGTGGCCCTGGGCCGCGGCACACTTGTACTGTGCCGCGGCACAAGGGTTTTTTCTGCGTTTTTTAGCAGATTTTCGAGGAGAAAACTTCATTTTTCTCCTCTCTTCTTCCTCCTCCCATCTAGAGCGATTTCAATGGCGATTTTGGGCGATTTGAGTGCTCCAAAACTTGTAGAGATCATCTACCTCAAGTCTTGTTGTAGATTTTCGACCTCTACTTGAATCCTTCATCCAAATCAAGGTATTTTGGCTTGAACCCTTGTTTTTGTAGATTTGGGGATTTTCCTTTTTGATTTCGATTCCAATCCGTTTTTAATCAATTAATTGTTGTATAAACATTGTTTTGAACTTGTTCTACGGATTGGATACTCGTATCTTTGGTTCGTTCAACCCGAGGGGTGATTTCTTTGTTCTTGAAGGGTCTTGAACTTTTAATGTTCGATTAAATGTTTGAATGAGTTCCCTTTGATAGTTGTTGGGATTTCCGTTGTTTTCGGCCTTGATTCTCGTCGTAATCATGTTTTATTATTCCTTACGGAGGATTATAGGTGCTCGATGATTCCGATGTTGAATTCCGTTGGTGATTGATGATTCATGTGGTGTTTTCCCGTAGTAATTTCGGTGCTATCGCGTTCTAGATAGTGTTCGGGAAATTGAGGGCTACCCGGCCGTATCCGTTCATTTTTTCCATTGCTCGTGATATCGAGGCAAGTACCTTGTCCATACTATTCTTGTTTGTGGATACGATAATTAGTGATCGTCTAAATGTGGTTGTTTGGTCGTTTGAATCGAACTTTCAAAAGATTCGGTTTAGCCTTGTTAAAGGCTTGCTTTCAAAACGCGTGTGTTTTGTGAATGGTGTGGTTTGAGAATGACTATGTGAACTCTATGGATATGTTTGGTATTGATGTTGCACTTGGTATTGCGTGTGGACGTATATTATTTCATTTTGGTGCAGTGTGTTTTGACGTGGTGGTTTTGCTAAGGATTTGATGTCTCTGAGTGAATTGTTTGGATATCTTTGTTGTATTGTGCTATATATGTGATTGTGTGGATGTGGGCGGGGCCTACGGTGGCACATGGCATGTGATCATGTGGCCAGGATGCAACAAGCGATTGATCCAACCGTGAGAGCCTAAGAAAAACTACGGTGGCACATGGCATGTGATCATGTGGCCAGGATGCAACAAGTGATTGATCCAACCGTGAGCGCCAAAGTTAATCTACGGTGGCACATGGCATGTGATCATGTGGCCAGGATGCAACAAGTGATTGATCCAACCGTGAGATGTGTGTGATTTGTTTCGCTAGCCAGCTCGGGAGGGTCCTTCGAGGCCTCGGGTGGGATGTATGTGGTAGCATCCAGGTCCTAGGCGATGCGCGTGCGTGATTATGTTTCGTTGATTTTATGTCCATTGAGGACACGTGATGTTGGGCTCTGGCCCTGTGAATTATTGTCGATTTTCTATTTGTGAAAACAAAACCTTTGGGCTGTGACCCCTGTTGATTTTTGGAAAGAGAAGGATTCGGAAATCCTAAATTGTTTTCTATTAAAACTCTCGATGGCATTTTAAACTGTTTTATAAATTGTTTTCCCTTGATTTGTGATCTTTCGATTTTGGAATGTTTTACCAAACTCATGCCTCGGGAAGTGCTTTTCATTACGTTTGGAACTTTGAGGATTCCTGATTATTATTGTTCTTGGAACTTGTATTGTATGGCTCGTATGTTTGCACTTGTACTTGCACTAGCAAAACGGTGGAGTTTTGCTAACCCCCGAGTATTCGGGGTGGATGTCTATTTTGCATTCGGGTTTTGGAGCATAGCACGGGGTCGGCGCGAAGGATGATGAAAGATGAACGATACTAATCACACGAGGATCCGTTGATGCCGTATTGGTCTAGTTGTATTTTCTTTTCCGCTGCAAGATCTTTTCCGCCAGACGGGAGTTTATCAGATTTTGACCCCTGCGTGGGTATATGTTGTAATTGAGTTGTATATTTTTATTGAAAGACCAAATCGGTCTACTGAGTCATTTAGCCTTGAAGGCATTGTCGAGATGTTAAATGTTGTTACCAGCCTGGTAGATCTTCGAGGAGAGGGTCTACGGCGTGTAATATCCCTGAGTGGATTGGGGGTGTTACATAAATGGTATCGGAGCTTAGGTTGAGGAAACCTAGGCTGTCGGGTCAAGTCGTGTTGTTTGAGTCTTGTTTCGTCGGATTTTATTTGACTGAGTCGTGTCGCGACGCGTCGTCTGAGTTTGTTGGTTGTGATTAGTATCGTGGGCGATCATCATCTTCGTGCGACCCGTGGAAGTAAGTCTCCCTTCTTTGTGTGGTGCCTCGTGTGACGCGAGCTATTTTTATGATTATTTGTTAAGTGGTGGAATCCTTATGTGGATTTTGATTTCACGATATGTATTTAGTCGACTCTCGTATTTGATTTATACGAGGAGTGTCGTCGCTTGTGATGTATTTTTATTATTGTTTTTGTCCGTTGCTGATGATTTTCGAATCGATTTGCACGTTTTACGAGTTCTCTTGTGGAAGCTTTGTGCTTATACACGTTCGACTTGTTCACTAGCCAGTGCGGTAGGGTCTTTAGAGGCCTCGAATGGGGCCAGTGGTTTTGTTCTGAATGTGGTTATTTGACTCTAATATTTTGTTCTTATGAGGAGTAGTATTGCTGGATTGTGCATGTTGAACTGTATTTCTTTTATCCGCTGCGTGAGTTCTTTTGTAATGACTTTCGGTATTTTACCGATCGAGTTTTATTTCGAAAACCGATTCCCTTAACCGAGTTTTTGGCATTATGGCCTTGATCATTTTGGCGAAATTCTTATGACGGTATTTAGCATTTTGTAAATGACTTCTGTGAGTTTTTGAAATATTACCGTCATCAGCCTTTTTGGCATTTTTGTAAATGGTTTATCCTGGTGGGTTCCGGCGCGGGACCCACGGCGCTATAATGTTCCGTGTAAATACCTAAACTTTTTGGGCATTCTAGCCCATTAAATTATTTTTGAAAACCTCGAGTATCTTAGAAAATTAAAATTCGAGACGTAGTTTTAAAACGAATTATTTTCTTGCGGTGTTTTCAAGGTGTTTTCTAATGCCGCAATACATTTCAAAAAAAAAAAAAATTCCGGTTGAGGACCAAAAATATTTTGAGATATTTTCAAATGCAGTTGCTTAGACCCAAGGGTCGAATATTTTGAAAGTTTTTCACGAAAAGAAAGTGTTCTCATTTTTATCAAATGCGAAATGGTTTTCCAAAGTCTCGATAACGATGTTTCACGTTTTTACTTTTTCGAAAGGTGATACTCAAGATCAACCGGTGTTTTTCCTAAATTATTTTCAAAAGGTGGTTTTCATTTTTTTTTATAAACCTATCAATTCCCATTTGCGTTTGGGAATGTATGTATGATGTTCGCGTTGTCGTAATGGTGTTTGCTCCCGAGTATGATCGAATTGGTGGCATGAACGTTGAGGCGTTGCCACGCGTTTGTTGTACTAGCCCTCTGTGAGAGGTGTGAACTGGTATTTAATGGTTATCGCCTCGTGGGGGATTGCGTGTGTCACACGAGTGTGAGATGTTGAAGCTTGGGTTAAATGCGTTGGTGTACATGTGTGATTGTTTCTTGATGTTTGTAATTACGTGCTGGTTATCGTTCGGGCCGTTGAGGTCGCCGAACGATACCGTCGTTGCTGTGGTGTATGTGTATATATTACTTTACGATGGTAATCGTTGTATATGATATGTGTTATGATTCTTTGTTGTGCTGAGTTGGCATCTCCGCTATGTTGTTTTGCGACGTTATGCCCCATTGTATCTAGCATTTGTATTTTCGGTATGCCGAGCCGAGGTGTTTCAACCGTGATGTGCCGGGGGAATGTACGTGCAATTTGTCCTTCTCGTCAGTAACACATTTCGAGTGTGGACTCGAGGGTCACCGAATTCAGTTTTGCGAATTGGCTACCAAGACTTTCGGAGTTTGCGCTTCAGCACAGATATCAGAATCGGCTTTGAGAGGCCTTTGAAGGATGTTTCTATCGATTGCCTGTTGTGTCGTCTCCTTGATTTCGTTATTGTGAGTAGCGGGGACGACCTTCTTTTAGAAGAGGTCGAATATAATACCCGTATTATTTTTGGCTTCTGCATTTCTCTTTCTCAATTCTATAGACTTGCTCGTGTTCGTTGATACTTTCTGAACTTGTTCTGTATTCCGGTTTCATCGTTCGAACGAGCTGTGATCTTGTTTTGGGTCGATCTGGTTATCGCTGTGACTTTTTCGAGTTCGGTTCGATTCTTGTGAACCTTGTTCGGAAGTAACACCCTTTGGTTCTACTGGCTCTTCTATTCGACGTGGATCGGATTTTGAATTTATGTATTTTCGACTCCGTCGACTCATTTATGTTCGTTGACATTTCTGAACTTTCCCTATCCCTTGCTTTTGTTGATCGAACGAGTGTGGTATTGTTTTGGAATAACTCGTTTGTCGCTGTGACTTTTCAATTGCTATTCCCTTTCCTATGGATCTTATGTGAATCACATCTTGTTGCTTTTACCGGATCATATATTGTCTCGAGCCGAGACGTGAACCTGAGAGTTGTTGTTTGAATTTTATTGTTCTTCGTGATTCGAACATGATTGTTCGATTTTTGTTGTCTCGACCGTTGTGGTTCGATCGTTTGATTGTTCGGTTTTTGTTGATCTCGTTTCGTGATTGTTGAGCGTTCAGACTCCTTCCTAATTTCCTTAAATTCGGGAAATTTGTCTCGTTTTCGATCTTCCAACCCTTGGGCGGTGGAATTCCGTATTTCTTCAGCGATTGGCTCGCGTTTTGATTGATGTACCGTTGGGGTGGTCAATCATATTGATTTTCGTTCGTTGTGTTTTGTGATTGTTCGGATAATTGACTTGGTTGTATTATTTGTTTGATGACGTTTGTCACTTGTTGGTTTTATTATGTCTCTATCGGTGGCGTTGTGTTGGTCGTCGTGGAGCATGTTTTCACGCCGTATGTTCCTTTGCGTTTCTTGCAGCGCTTCGCCGTCGGGCGCGAGTTTTCGGTTTTTGGGTATCTCGTCGAGTTTTCCTGACAGTGGATATTGCTTCTCCCTACTTATTTTAAGTTTCGGGACGAAACTTCTTTTAAGGAGGGTAGAATGTAATATCCGCAATTTCGAATTTCGGTAATTTTCTTTTTTCGGAGGAAGTTCGTTTTGACAACTCTATCATGACCGTTTCGTCATTCCGAGAATGATTAATTCTGCACTTTTTGTCATCCGAGTTCGTTTCGGTGTCGTTTTGTTGAGTTCTGTGTCCTTAATCGACTTTTTCACGTGGGAGTTCGACTTTGTAAAGTCACCATTAATTCTTGGAAACTCCAAAAATTCTGAATCTTTGCAAAATTATAGAGAATCAAGTTAGCTTTCCAATGGTTCAAACGGTGAGTCAATCGGAGTCCAGACGAAGGAGTTATGGTCGAAATAGCGAAGACTGCACGGTGTGCCTTTTTGGTGTTGAAGGGTCAGACCGTGTGCCGCGGCACACTCCGGCTGGGCCGCGGCACTAAGCTGATTCCTGGGCGTTTTTGGTGGCCCTGGGCCGCGGCACACTTGTACTGTGCCGCGGCACACGGGTTTTTTCTGCGTTTTTTAGCAGATTTTCGAGGAGAAAACTTCATTTTTCTCCTCTCTTCTTCCTCCTCCCATCTAGAGCGATTTCAATGGCGATTTTGGGCGATTTGAGTGCTCCAAAACTTGTAGAGATCATCTACCTCAAGTCTTGTTGTAGATTTTCGACCTCTACTTGAATCCTTCATCCAAATCAAGGTATTTTGGCTTGAACCCTTGTTTTTGTAGATTTGGGGATTTTCCTTTTTGATTTCGATTCCAATCCGTTTTTAATCAATTAATTGTTGTATAAACGTTGTTTTGAACTTGTTCTACGGATTGGATACTCGTATCTTTGGTTCGTTCAACCCGAGGGGTGATTTCTTTGTTCTTGAAGGGTCTTGAACATTTAATGTTCGATTAAATGTTTGAATGAGTTCCCTTTGATAGTTGTTGGGATTTCCGTTGTTTTCGGCCTTGATTCTCATCGTAATCATGTTTTATTATTCCTTACGGAGGATTATAGGTGCTCGATGATTCCGATGTTGAATTCTGTTGGTGATTGATGATTCATGTGGTGTTTTCCCGTAGTAATTTCGGTGCTATCGCGTTCTAGATAGTGTTCGGGAAATTGAGGGCTACCCGGCCGTATCCGTTCATTTTTTCCATTGCTCGTGATATCGAGGCAAGTACCTTGTCCATACTATTCTTGTTTTGTGGATACGATAATTAGTGATCGTCTAAATGTGGTTGTTTGGTCGTTTGAATCGAACTTTCAAAAGATTCGGTTTAGCCTTGTTAAAGGCTTGCTTTCAAAACGCATGTGTTTTGTGAATGGTGTGGTTTGAGAATGACTATGTGAACTCTATGGATATGTTTGGTATTGATGTTGCACTTGGTATTGCGTGTGGACGTATATTATTTCATTTTGGTGCAGTGTGTTTTGACGTGGTGGTTTTGCTAAGGATTTGATGTCTCTGAGTGAATTGTTTGGATATCTTTCTTTGTATTGTGCTATATATGTGATTGTGTGGATGTGGGCGGGGCCTACGGTGGCACATGGCATGTGATCATGTGGCCAGGATGCAACAAGCGATTGATCCAACCGTGAGAGCCTAAGAAAAACTACGGTGGCACATGGCATGTGATCATGTGGCCAGGATGCAACAAGTGATTGATCCAACCGTGAGCGCCAAAGTTAATCTACGGTGGCACATGGCATGTGATCATGTGGCCAGGATGCAACAAGTGATTGATCCAACCGTGAGATGTGTGTGATTTGTTTCGCTAGCCAGCTCGGGAGGGTCCTTCGAGGCCTCGGGTGGGATGTCTGTGGTAGCGTCCCGGTCCTAGGCGATGCGCGTGCGTGATTATGTTTCGTTGATTTTATGTCCATTGAGGACACGTGATGTTGGGCTCTGGCCCTGTGAATTATTGTCGATTTTCTATTTGTGAAAACAAAACCTTTGGGCTGTGACCCCTGTTGATTTTTGGAAAGAGAAGGATTCGGAAATCCTAAATTGTTTTCTATTAAAACTCTCGATGGCATTTTAAACTGTTTTATAAATTGTTTTCCCTTGATTTGTGATCTTTCGATTTTGGAATGTTTTACCAAACTCATGCCTCGGGAAGTGCTTTTCATTACGTTTGGAACTTTGAGGATTCCTGATTATTATTGTTCTTGGAACTTGTATTGTATGGCTCGTATTTTTGCACTTGTACTTGCACTAGCAAAACAGTGGAGTTTTGCTAACCCCCGAGTATTCGGGGGGTGGATGTCTATTTTTGCATTCAGGTTTTGGAGCATAGCACAGGGTCGGCGCGAAGGATGATGAAAGATGAACGATACTAATCACACGAGGATCCATTGATGCCGTATTGGTCTAGTTGTATTTTCTTTTCCGCTGCAGTATCTTTTCCCCGTTGTACGGGAGTTTATTGTATTTTGACCCCTGCGTGGGTATATGTTGTAATTGAGTTGTATATTCTTATTGAAAGACCAAATCGGTCTACTGAGTCATTTAGCCTTGAAGGCATTGTCGAGATGTTAAATGTTGTTACCAGCCTGGTAGATCTTCGAGGAGAGGGTCTACGGCGTGTAATATCCCTGAGTGGATTGGGGGTGTTACATAAACTGTCTCCTTTGAAAAGTAAACGGTAGCCTTACGTCTGATGGAGTGAGGCTCAATCTAGGAATTAGAAACTCCTTTCCTGCACTAATTCCGTTCAACACTCTTGCCTCTATAATGTGCTCGCCAAGTCTAGTAATAATAAGACGAGTACCATTACATAATCCAGACGAGTGGTCTATATTGCGCATTAACATTACCGGAACAGCAGTCTTTAGATTCAATATGTGGCTTGGGACACCAGAGGCAGAAATACTATTTAAAAATTCAGGAGTATGAATATCTCGGAGAAGTTCACTATCGCAATCATCAGATCTACATGTAGAATATGAGCTATAATAAGTTTTTAACTTAGACTGGTTCATACCAATCATGTATTCATTCACCATAGGTACGTCCTCAAGTGTAGGAGCAAGTATCGCTCTTCCATTTAAGTAAGTAGGAGAACGACATTCGCTTAAAAAGTTAGGGTACGTGCTACTCACAATAGCTTTAATCGGATTCGTGAAATTAAGTATCAGCATATCTTCTGGTATTTCAACCGAAATCTCGCCATCATTTGGCCCTCCTATTACTCCATCGCCAATGCTCAAAATCCACTCAGAAAAATTTCTATGAGCATTTGTTTCTTCATCCCCTGGAAGGTTTTGTAGTCTCATGTTTTTGGTGAGCTTTAATGCCTGTGCACAACAGTTAGAGAGTGTAAAACTAAAAGATAATCTATAATTGAAGTAAGTAAATTGTATATATCCTTGATAATACCAAAAAGAAACGTTCCAAGAACAAATAAAACTAATTTTAGTGTTAAATTTCATTGTTCATTTCCTAATAAAAAAATTATATAATTTTCCAAGTTTACTACAATTCATGACTATTATTTATTTCATACTTTAGTTATCAAGCCATATCTTATAACGAATTTAATTTTTTATAGATGCGATTATTTTAACTAATAAAGCTATTGAATACTACGAAAAAAATAGATTTTATCTAATTATAAATAAAACCCAGATACTGTAACACCCCCAGATTTAACCGGAAATATTACAGCGCCGTGGGCCCCGAGATGGAACCCACAAGGCTGAAGAAAATTTTCACAATCATTTACAAATGCCCAAGAGGCCAACGACGGTACTATCTTTAAAAATGCATAAAGACATAAAATCCATTTATCAAAAACCGTCGTAAAAACTCATTTGAAATCGCAAGGCCAAACGGACGACACTTAAAAGTTTAGAAAATGATTTCCAAAGCAACCTCAGTTACCAGATACCAAAAGGTCATTTCAAAATACTCACGCAGCGGAAAAAGACCAACCATAAAGATACTCTAGCAGCGGAATACAAGAACCAATCAAGAAACTCAATGCACAAAACATGTCCTAGCTAGTATCTTCTGGGAAGCTCATCTCTTCACGACCGCTACAAGCTCGATACTCCAAGAACCTAAAAAGAAATCCCACGACGGGGTCAGCCATAATATCCAATAATGATAACCGTCACAAAACATTAATAATTACATACCAACGAGAATACAACATAAGAATACGACCAACGTAATCTTACCACCATAACTTTACTTACTCAAGAAATTCTCATCAGAATAACCATTATCACATTTCACATCTCGTACTCGATTAACCAATAAACTCGAACATAATATATGTATTGTACCTCAAACGATACTCAAGGTTCTCAAACTATCATCACCAACTCACGATACGGAAATCTACCATTTCTGACCAATACGATCCATCGAATAACATCATCAAATCCCAAGACGATAACCGATCGTCCATCAAAGACAAAGACCAAAGAAAATACGGAACATACCTCGAGATATGATGTGCCACGATAATCATATCAGTCTAATCCGAGATCAGATCAATGCAATACGGACACAGTCCTAACACAAGACCTACAAATGCTTACTCATATGACAACGTCAATATGATCACAACAATAACAATGATGTATACTCAATGGAAATCCGACGATCCAGCGCCCTCAGCATAGATCCCCTTGATGATCCTATCAGATCATCATAAGGTGGATAACCAACAATACACATATGAACAACAACGCATGATAAAATCAATGATGCGAATTCACAAGATTCCATCAACACAATACTGGTAATCCAACGATCCAGCGCCCTCAGCATAGATCCCCATGCTGATCCCGTCGAACCAACGCATGGTGGAAAAACCTGTCCAACGATCCAGCGCCCTCAGCATAGATCCTCATGATGATCCCGTCGAACCAACGCATGATGGACATTCGATCCAGCGCCCTCAGCATAGATCCTCATAATCCCATCGGATTATTTACACAACATAAACAACACAATATGCATACACATATGCAAATCAACACGTTCATCAACATGAACAACATAACATGCACGACAACATGACAATTTACTAGGACGACTTCATGTTCAACAACATGAAAGAAAATGTGCGAGAC
Source organism: Orobanche coerulescens (assembly GCA_033398695.1). Classification (NCBI taxonomy): domain Eukaryota; kingdom Viridiplantae; phylum Streptophyta; class Magnoliopsida; order Lamiales; family Orobanchaceae; genus Orobanche; species Orobanche coerulescens. Next base: position 137,555,888 of record CM065817.1, read on the forward strand.
CAAAATAAATAACATTAAACCATAATCAATATGGAATACTTACCCCGAGTCCTTCGGGAGCAACCTCGATGTCCAATCATCACCGACGATTATCCTCAATGCTCGGCGATCCAAACGTACAATGAACTATAGATACTCATATCCTCGTCTTTACCATAATGTAACCTCGATACTCGAACATACCAATAACTGAGATAAAGCACATACATTATGATTTACCTCCCAGAATCGAAAGAACGATATGCGATCCGAATACCCAGAGTTCACAATAATAACCATCGCTATATGCATTATAAACAAAATGAAACTGAAACCATTCATTAAATATTATAACTGAGCAAGTAATAACTTGCCTCGATACCGATACCACGAAGTCGCTATCAACACATTGCCTTTGTCTACGAGCTCCTCATTTCGATCAAAAGCAATACAATGGACATACTCGAACACGACCGCAATATCCGGTTATAATCACCGATCAACAATCTCAACCTATCGAAGAAATCAAATAACAGATATCCGATAACAATCAAAAACTGACAAAACTAACCAATCAAACTCAACGGTTCAACACAACCTCGAATAAACACAGTCAGAACTAACCAAGTTAAACCATCACGAATTCATAATCAAAACACAAAAATACTGCACTGTCTGCTTACTTAGTGTAACACCCCAATTCACAACTGGGATATTACACGCCGTAGAACCCTCGTGAGGTCTACCAGGCTAACACATGACATATAAACCACAATGTAGTCCCGAATAATGCACTCAAAAGTAAATAAGGCCGTGTCCTCGGCCAAAACATTTTTAACGTAATGCATGAACAGAGGTTAAATACCAATTTATTGCCCACGCAGGGGACTTAAACCAAGTTTCAAAACAGACAGTCTAACTTCAATACTCGACAATGCAATGACAAAACATAAAAATGTAGACTCGAGCCACATCATCAAGCCAGCCCATCCTTCGCGTGCGTGTCCCGTGCCTGCCCCTCAGCCCTCCCGGCACTAAATGCATAAGACGCATTTCCCCCATTTAAGGGGTTAGCATTCGAATAGCTAGTGCAAGTACACAATTACACAACATTATATACAAAAACGGTTTTACACAATCATCTCAAACATAAGTCATTTGCCACATATATATATTCCGGAATACTACATTGGCAATCACATCAATTTCCAATCATCACGATATCACAAAATCACAACTGGTATCCCGTGGCCGTACCCCTTAGTATCGACCCCCAGACATCCCGTCGAACACTCCGGGTGGATACCACTTCCGCGGCCGTACCCCTTAGTATCGACCCCCAGACATCCCGTCGGACACTCCGGGTGGAAGTTCAATCACGCACGCACCCAAGTCCACTTCCGCGGCCGTACCCCTTAGTATCGACCCCCAGACATCCCGTCGGACACTCCGGGTGGAAAGAACACAACTCACGCACCCAAAAATCACCATTCATCATTCATTTCGAGAATCACAATATACATAACGAAATGTAATACATGTACTTGCCTTGAACACGATGAAACAAGGGAAACAGCGAAGGAATAGGTTTTGGTCTGAACAATCCTCCCAAATCCGCTCCTAACATAACAACGGTATACAACAAGTCTCAATAATGCGGAAAGGTAAGAATTAATCCTTATTCTACCCGTTGGGACAATTCATCGGACACCAAGAGTGCATAAGGAAATGAAATCGGTCAATGGTATAACGACGGGATTTCATCCCAATAAAAAATGATAAAAATCATGGGTCGCGTGAATACTATCAAAATCTAATAACAACATCGGTTAATTCGAATTAAAACACAAGATCACCACCAAACCCTTCCCAAAATCATACTAGGGTTGAAGGAATTCTTACCTCTTGAAGATTCAAGCCCTATAATCCGAAGAACACGTGCTAAATCCACAATCCGAGCTACACGATCGAAGGAGGATGAAGAAAATTAAACACTCAAATGATTTGTGAAGGAAAAACCCTCCCTCAAGCTTTCTCTCTCGGTTGTAGGTGAAGAAAAGTGAAAAAAATGAGCTGAAATGCTCAAAAAACGAATTTAAAGGGTTTGACTACCCTGCCGGACACGGCCCGTGCCGATCGGCACGGTCGTGTCGCACAGCTGGCCGACAGGGACTCGACCGTGTCCTGCTTGACATGGTCGCGGCGCGGAGGGCCTTCCGATAGCGACCCGTCCGACAGCGACTCGGCATGACTCGACCGTGTCCTGGAACACGGTCGGGCGTGTCGGCAGTCGTTTCAGGCTTATCCGGAAGAGTTCGACTCGGCCGTGCCAAACGACACGGTCGAGTCCTGTGGGCAGATACTTCGGCATTTCCGGACGAGTACGGCACGGGCCGTGTCGGACGACACGACCGAGTCCGGTCGGCAGTGATCGGCCAAAAGCTGAAAAATGAGCGGGTAAACGAAAACGATCATAACTCTCTCGTCCGGACTCCGATTGACTCACCGTTTGAACCATTGGAAAGCTAATTCGATGCTCTACAATATTGCAAAGATTTAGAATTTTTGGAGTTACCAAAAATTAATGGTGATCTAACAAAGTCGAACTCATAAGAGGAAGTTGAAACAATGAACAATAATGATACACAACTCGAAGTTTTTCCGAACGGTGAACACGGTGAATGAACATGATTGATGAATGATTATAATTGAGTGAAAATACACTGAGTGACAATTACAGACTGATAATTACTGAATGAGAATGAATGAATTACAACCGGGTATTACACTTAGCGCACGTTAAACGCATAACGTAGCGTGTGCTAAGTTGTCCCGTTAGCGTGCGCTAGCCAGTAAGCTTAGCGTGCGCTAATGCTGTTCAGTGGCATGCATTCCAAACATCGACTCACATCTTGCGACTACGAATCTGAATGAAGGGAGACATAAATCTCCATATCTCTTGAAGATAAACGACCCCATAATTATCACCATGATCATGTCAATGTCCATATATCAATAACAACATCAACAATCAAACCGACTCGATAACAAGGATCATATCATGCTAAATCTGGAATTCAACCTAGTATCATGATTCATCTCATCTAAATCGACCAATATAATTACCAAGATTCAGAATTCCCTCTTAGATCGGGTTCAATGAATCAACATCCTTATAGTATGAAGAATCTTAACTAACATCCGAAACTCTTATCAAAATTCCATTGAATCTCATATAACATCATCATATGATTATCCAAAATGCTCCTTACATGAAATCATCCAAGAAAAACGAACCATTAACAAAGGAATATGAAGATTACCTGGTTTAGACGAACCAAAAAGAAGAACACTAGAACTCCATCCAAAGAATCATGAACATCTTGAAGAACAAGGCTTGAATCCAAGCTCTCAATCTAATGTTATCAAAGATTATCATTATACAGTGTTTGGGAACCTCAAATATATCCCAACTCTCTCTCTCTCGACTGAAAGAAGAAAAATGACGAAATGCTTCTAAGCACCCTTCTGTCCCCTTTTATAATATTCATTATTAGCGTGCGCTAACATCTCAGGTTTAGCGTGCGCTACCGCATTAGCGTGCGCTAACTGACTTTGTTAGCGTGCGATATCGAAGCCCAGAGCTTACTGCCTTGCTTCGTAAACTAGCTTACGTACGTAATGCCCATGCATTAATGTACGTAAAACATCCTGCTTAGCGTACGCAAGTCATTTACCTTAGCGTGCGCTATCCGAGGTTGACTTGCTACAGTACACACCTACCACTCGTGCCCCCACATGCCGAAAGCATCCGCGATTATCGGGATTCCTTTGACCGATCTGGAATTAGCATGCGCTAACCATACAATTTAGCGTGCGCTAGCCCTACATGACATTGGTTGTTCCAATAATATATGAGTGCCGGGATTTTCTTTCTAACAAAGTAGAGGAGCTTTGAAGAAATAATACAGATAAATCAAATTTAATATACAAAAATAATTCCTTTCCGTACTTTGTTTAGAAAATATAGACATCTAAAGAAACAAATTACAGATGAGTGGTACTTTTTTTGTTTATTTATTTGTATTTTTTTCTATGCGATTATAAAGAGTGAAAAAAATAAAGTGTAAAAAATTAGCTAACAAAAAAATTGGTTTCAGATGCGTGAAAATGCATTTTGACATTTTTCATAAAAAAAAAATGTTTTGGTATGTGCTTGGTTCGAGATAAAAAAAAATTAGTACAAAAAAAGTGTGCAATAATAGGCATATAAAAAAAACAAGTTAATTTAATTGGGTCTAGGGATAATCGAAACCTAGACCCATTGCAATTGTGTTTAATATTTTGCCACCTTGTCCGGTAGTAGCATCCACGTCAAGTTGTGCACAAAAAATTCATTTATATGTAACAATAAGAGAAAAACGGAAAAAACAATGCTACAAAATCGACTGGGAGTCGAACACTATACCTTGGGCAAGTGTGATAGAGCCCCTGCCACCTTGTCCAGTAGTGGCATCCGCATCAAGCTATGCACAAGAAATTCATTTATATGTAACAATAAGGGAAAAACGAAAAAAAAAATAACGCAAAGGGGATAATTTTCTTCGGTCCCGACTTTGACAAAGGGGGTGAATGAATAACCTCGCTAAATGCATTAACGGATAATTTTTTTTTTGAATCCTTAAAGACCACATGTAAATATAAATGAATAATCATTAAAGTCCATTGACTTTTTACAAAGTTATATGTCAATTTATAATGACTACATATCAATTACTCAATTCTCAAATTAATTTACAAGCCTTTTGGAATTATATTATATATTTTTATTTCATTTTTTTTGCATACCCCAATCAGACCATATAATAAAAAAAAAGTAGCAATTAATTCTCTGTGTTCGGTTTAAGATTAAAAAAATTGGTAAAAGAATTGTGCATTAAACATCAAAAAATTGGTAAAAAAATTTGGCAATAAACAGTATATAAAAAAAGCTAGCTAGGTCCAGGGAGAATTGAACCTTAGACCCATTGCAATTGTGTTAAATATCTTGCCTCCTTGTCCGATTGTGGCATCTGCATCAAATTATGGACAAGAAATTTATTTATATGTAACAATAAGAGAAAAACGAAAAAACAAAATAATGCTACGAAACTGGGGCACAGGGGAATCGAACACTATACCTTGGGTCAGTGTGATAGAATCCCTGCCACCTTATCTGGTAGTGGCATCCGCATCAAGTTATGCACAAGAAATTAATTTATATGTAACAATATGAGAAAAACGGAAATTAATATAGTTCTCCAATCGACAGAGTTTCTTTTAGAATCGATGTGGTATTCAAAATTTTAGATAAATATAATTTATATAAATTTGATAATTGGTCAAATTAGATTCTTAAATAGACATTAAAGTAATTTATTTAATAACTGATATTATTAATAGTGGCCAAACTAAAATTTTCAATTAGAATAAAACTACTAAATAAAATAGATATGATATTCAAATATTAGATAAATAAATTAATAGAAATTTAATCTGATCAAATTAATTTGTCATTAAAAAATTTAACTATTTATTTGTCCAACTTAATAATTGGACAAACTAAATACAATAAAAATAAAATTCTAAGTTTGTGTGTGAAATATAAATATGAGATTTAAAAATAAACATTGAATTCTAAGTATTTATTTAGGAATACAAAATTTAGAGAATGTCACATAGGAGAGAGATTCAATGTAGTGCTTCAAATTCATAACGCTGTTATACATATTTTTAATTATTATAAAAACTACTAAATAAAATAGATGTAAGATTCAAAATTTAGACAAATAAAATTAATTTAAATTTGATAATTATAACTTCATTCAGTCCATTGTTGTGAGCAAAATTAGTCCATTGTATGACACTAATGTTGTGAGCAAACTTTGTCTATAGCAAACTCCATCTCACGGTCTGAAGGCAAACCCGGTAACTCGTCAGGAAAGACATCAGGGAACTCACTAATGACTGGGATCGATGAGAACTCGAGTCCACCATCCTCCGTCTTCAAGGCGTAACACCAATAATCAGTACACCCCTTCCGCAGGAGTCTCATCGCCTTCAAGGCGTTAATTATGAACTTCCATCCTCGGCTAACATGGTGATGATTCTCGTGCGGTAGTTCATGATCGCACCATGCCGCTTGAGCCAATCATCCCCAAGAATTAAATCCTCACCCTCAATATTAACGACAATAAGATTAGAGGGCTAAGCCATCTCATAAATATAACACAGAACAGTCTCGGACCTCTCGCTCGCCGACGATTCTATAACCGCTAGGAAGTTTAACAATGAAAGGCTCGCAAGGTGACAAACAGGCAAGATTCAAACGGCGTACACACTCTAGAGAGATGAATGAATGTGTAGCACCCGAATCAAAAAGCACACTGACAGGATGAGAATGAATATGAACGGTACCTGTCGCTACAGTAGCTGCTGGATCATCGGCCCTCCTCAATTCATAAATACGCAGGTGGGCGGAGCCGACACTAGAAGCTCCCCCCCTAGCGCGCTGACTCCGACCTCTCCCTCGACTGGCACTCGGCGGAGACTGCGAAGCAAACGAGCCCTGGTTCACACTCGGCTCCCTAGGTGCTGGAAAAGAAGCCCGAGCACCAAGAATTTGTCCTACCTGCTCACAAAAGAAAGCCTTGTGGCTCGACTGACCATAAGTATGACAAGTCAAATGCGGACAAGGACACTTCCGGTTCTGATGGCCCGACTTGCCACAGTTAAAGCATTTGACATCCCGAACGGAGGCACTGGCAGTACCTCGATAGCCCCCAGAGAAACGAGCCGAACCACCCACAAGAATATTTGCAGACTGAGAATTCTGTTGGACTCCACCCTTGTGGCCTGAAAAATTTCCGACAGACTTCTGCTTCTTGCTCTCATAAGTCGCTTCACTGGCCATCACTGACATATCTTACGCAAGAGCCCTACTCTGATAATGCTTCAAAGTGGTGCAGACGAGTCCAGACATGTAGTCCTGAATCGACAGTTTCATCCGCCTGGAGAAGTGAAAAATCTTGACATTCTCCTGTATAACTTGGGCCTTCACGAAGCCCAACTCCTTGTTGAAATCGGCAATAGCTTGAGAAACAGGAATATCCCGAGGCTGAGCATCATAAAAGGCATGAACTCGAGCCTGTCTAACCGGCCATGGGCAATATTCGGTCTCCATCAGGTCCTTAAATTCCGCCCATGAATCAACGTGATCCTTAGGCCCAACAGCCTCCCACCAATCAGTAGCGTCCCCAGTGAGAAAATACTGGGCAATAGGGACCTTGCGGTCCTCGGGACAATTGGTGGCAACAAAGACTTTAGATATCTCCTTGATCCATCCCTCCCAGCCGATCAGGTCTGAAGCCCCCAAAAATTAAGGAGGATGCATCTTGATGACATCCTGAGGCCAACGATCTGCTCTGCCCCGATTAGCGTGGTCCGGAGTCGGGTTCTGAACCGCCTGAGCTATCACAACCATTTTGTTCACCATTTGATTCATCACCGCTGCAACACTAAACTAAGATCGGCGCCATCTTGAATAGAAGCATGGCTATGACAGTCACCCATGCTGCTGGCTCCTGAAGAATGTGATGTAGCCACCTCACCGGCTGCCCCATGTCCCCGGCCGCATCGACAAACGTAAATAACTTCAGCGAATACAAACTACAATCCGAAGGGAAAAGCCTAAGTACTCGCGAGTACAATCTATATGTTTATAAAGTAGACAACAACCATATCGAAAAGAACAACATAATTAAAAAGACTCAAATGCACATGTCAACGACCCTGGACAGCATCCTCGTACTGTCCCAGCGCCCGCTCGTCTGGCAGAACATAACCTGAAATCCATAACAAAAATTTCCCCAAAACGGGTCCCCAAAGGGGTTAGCAATTACGCTAGTACAAGTGATCAAGGAAAACCAATCGCTTACACATTTCATAGTACATGCACCAATTCATTTCGAAAACCAAAACTAGACATGTCTTTTCCGGAAACAAACAGTCAACAATCAATTTGCCTAGGACTGGGGTGAAGCCACTGGTACCACTCGAGGCCTCTAAGGACCCTTCCGAGCTGGCCATATCATAAAACAAATCACACACACACATCTCCTAGGACCGGGGTGAAGCCACTGATCCCACTCGAGGCCTCTAAGGACCCTCCTGAGCTAGCTAGCGAAACAAACTCGTGAATCTAGAGTGAAGTCATAGATTCACTCGAGGCCCCATCGGACCCTCCCGAGGTGAGCAAAGCACACATAATATACATCACTATTTCATGTTAAGCATAAAGGTTTCCAAAAATGCTTACCTTGAATAATTGACGACGCAACGAATGGAACGGAAAATCACCGATGAACGCTAGGAACCGGCAACCACGAACCTAAAGATTTTAAGAACACTACCATTACTAGTGATATACATAGTAACAACATGTTACCACGCCAACCATCACGTGAACATAAGAAGTTTAAAATTCCGAAAAACCGAAAAAAATTCGTTTTGCAAAATAAAAATTTTTTCTAAAATCCTTCCGTTCATAACCAAAAATACAATGTCCGAAGTACTTCAAAACCTATATTCCAGATACCGTCTGATGGTGTCATTTGAAAATACACGATCAATTTGTCAAGAATTTAACCGATTTTAAAATCCATATAAACCGTGGCTTTAACCGCACCATCAGAGTATTTAAACAATAGCAAACGATTCATACAAAAATGTTCAAACTCGTAAAGTCCTCCAGGAAGAACATTCTAAAACCTACCTGTAGCGGCATAATCATAACAATCTAAAAATAATCAAACTAAAAATCACATGTCTAAACAGCAACCAGGATCGCTGATCCAATCGAATACATCTCACAGTATCAAGTTTAAACATACAGCAAAACCATTCCTCGGAGTTTCTCACGAACTCAATCGTCGATACCTTATTCGAAACCCATCAAGATTCTCAATTTTCACACCATACCACCCCATACGGTGGTTCAAAGGTAAAATAATAATACGCTCAGTTTTTATACATCTACTATGTGTCACAAGTATTATATACAACTATATTACTCAACACCGTGTAAATAAAATTATGCACCGCAATTAACTCACTAAGATAAAATTATGATACACAGGTACCTCGCATAAAAGAGGAGTCTTATGTCCACAGGACGCACGAAAATGATGGTCGCCCGCGATACTAATCTCATATGACAACATATCCGACACGTTGTGACTATGCACAACTCAACTTGTCACCCGACATATCGAATGACAAAACCACACAATACTCGACAAATCACGACTTGACTTGACCCGACAGCCTAAGTTTCCGCAACCTTGCTCTGGTACCATAAATGTAACACCCCAAAATCATATGGGAATATTACACGCCGTAGACCCCTTTTTACGAGGATCTACCAGGCTATACCTTACAAAACAACCAAGTGCTTGCCCGGCCAAGGTCAAACAATATAATAATACAGACTGTTAAGGTCACTTACTCATGAATACACAGACCGATGAGGTCACACAACTCCATCAACAGAACTGACTAAAAAAACATTACCCACACAGGGGTCGAAACACAATACAGCGGAAGACTGAAATCAACTCTAACAATACAACCAAACTCTACCAACTCTCGACTCTTGACTAGTATCGCAGATCGTCATCCTCTTGTGCCAATCCTGTGAGTGCTCCCCTGAACCTGCATGTACCTGGACGCAAAACAGACATCCACTCCCCGATTTCTCGGGGGTTAGTAAAACTCCACTGTTTTACTAGTGCAAGTATAATACGATACGAAAAGAAACAAGTAAATAGCAACTACGAATTTAATATGGAAATCAATTATCAAAATGTTCCCGAGAAGTTTCATTAATTTTGAACTCAAGCAAGAGATATTTGAAAAGGAACACATCATCTCGGGGATTTTTAAAGCAGAAATTCTTTTGGACCTCGAGTCCCAATTTATAAAGCCTTTTGGAAAACATTAGGGCCTTAGCCCAATTCTCGTTTCAAAACACATTGGATAAGATATCATTATGAGTCCGAGACCCATATTTAAAATGTTATCCAAACAATCACTGTTATACGATCGTTGTTCGTACACATCATGTACCGAACTCCGGAGGCCTCGACGGACCTTACCCGGACCACAGACTCTGTTCGTACACATCATGTACCGAACTCCGGAGGCCTCGAAGGACCTTACCCGACCACATACATCATTCATACACATCATGTAACGAACTCCAGAGGCCTCGTCAGACCCTACCTGGATCACACACCTTGTTCGTACACATCATGTACCGAACTCCAGAGGTCTCGTCAGACCCTACCTGGAACACACACACACCTCGACACGACACAATTCATAATCATCAAACGTCAAGCCATTCCACATTACACCGGAATGCATAATCAAGTATGTAAATCAAAACAACACAAATATCATAATCATCACAACAACTCAACAATTAAAAATCACGCCCGGCACAACTTAGATGATTTGCACATCCAACACAATTCCACGATGTTAACTAGGTGATGGTATTATCGCTACCATCAATCATCCATAATAATCAATTCATACGAAACATATTCGCGAAAGTAAACCAATGCATCACAACCATAACACGATGTCCTTATTCACAAGACACAATTCGTATAGTAAAATACTTGCCTCGAAACCACGACGCGGAGAATCGACCGAAGTAGGTTGGCACGAACCGACTACGAACTCGCCGACTCCACCGAATGACCACCCACAACAATAAACTACGAAGGACAACAATAACAATGAAAATGAATTCCAAAGTACGACCCAAAGCCGTTGAATTCAAGGAACAAACGACGAAAGTTCAAGGGTTTTCCCCAAAACGGCCAAGAACACGATTCGTCCCGTCAAAACATGAAAATGGAATTCCACACCGAAATATGGATATACAATCCATAGGATATGTTTAAAAACATCATTTAACAACAATCGATCCATCAAAAATGTATGGAAAACGAAATCAAGAACAAATCCCCCAAAATGTCGATTCGAAGAAAATCAAGAAATATACCTTGATTCGACGAAAAACAATGGATTAAATGATGTTAAACACATGAATAATACTAATATTAATCATACCCATAATGGATTAATCAACAACACGGAACGAATCGGACAAAAACGCAAAAACCCCATATTTTCCCAAAATAGGGTTCTAGGAAATCTCACCTTGATTCGCTGGATCAAAGGAGGTTATTGTAATATCCGCAATTTTCGATTTTCGGTAAATTTCTTTTTTCGGTCGGAGTCCGTTTTGACGACTCTATCATGACCATTTCGCCATTCAGAGAATATTTAATTCTGCACTTTTTATCATCCGAGTTCGTTTCGGTGCTACTTTGTTGAGTTCCGTGCTTTTTAGCGACCTTTCCGCGCTTGAGTTCGGTTCTTGCGAATCTCGTTCGAAACTGTCGTTTGGGGTTTTTCGTATGTTCATTTAACGTTGTTATACGTGTTGTGAGCTTCGGTTTGATTATTCGTTGTCGTATGGTGATTTTCGGGCATTTGGGCCATTTTCGTAATTTCCCAAAGTTTGGGGTAATTACCTTCCGTTGTCGAATTTCGAGCCTTCGGGTGGTCGGAATTGTGTGTCCTACTAGCTCTTAGATTCATCTTTGTGAGTACTTCGTAACCGTATCTTCGGTTCGTATTCAGGTTCGGGTTTCGGTGTCGTTTTGTTGAATTCAGGATTTCTAAACGACTTTTCTAAGTATGAGTTCGTCTTTGTTAGATCACCATTAATTTTTGGTGACTCCAAAAATTATAAATCTTTGCAATATTATAGAAAATCGAGTTAGCTTTCCAATGGTTCAAACGGTGAGTCAATCGGAGTCCGGACGAGAGAGTTATGGTCGTTTCAGTTTTTGGCCGAGCACTTCCAGGAGCCTTTCGGCCGATAGGCTGGCCGATAGGTAAATTTCTTCACCTTCGAACTTCCAGGAGCCTTTCGGCCGATAGGGGGGTCGATAGACTCTACTGCCGGCATTCCGTATGGGTATCGGTTGGGCCTATCGGCCGATAGGCTGGCCGATAGGTTCTGCTGTGATACACTATAAATGTGTTGTTTTGAGCGTGAAGCTCATTTCCTTCCCCATTTTTACATCAAGGTCGCGAGAGAGAAGTATAGAGGGGGAGAGTTCTTCATCCGGGGGTCGATTTTCATCATTTCTTTTCGGTTGTGAGGCTCGGATAATCAATCTAACGCGTGTTCTACGGATCTTAACACTTGAATCACTCAAGGTAATATCTCTTGAGACCCTACCTTTTTGGATAATTGGGGATTTTGGGGTTTTGTCCGATTCTTTCCGTTTCGTTGATGGATTCATGATGAATATGATTAATCTTGTTAGTATCTTTAGTTTCCCTACGGATTCATGGATATTTTGTGGATTTTTACGGAATCGAGAGGGTTTGGTTGTGGTCCGCCCTCGTTGTTGTTTTCGGTATGAATATACATGAATCGTAGGCGGGTTCCTGTGTATTCCATTTCCATAATCGTTTAGAAGTGGTTGTGATTGTGCTATTCGAATCGTTAGGTTCATTTTCGTCGGTTCCTCACGGTCGTGCTTGATTCTTCCGTTCCGTTCATTGTCGTCTTCCTTTTCGTTAGCATCGGGCGTACCGAAGTTTCCCGGTTGAGCCGTATCCGTTCGTGGTTCAGTGCTCGTGGTATCGAGGCAAGTACCTTGCCCATACTTTTCTCGTTTTATGTATATGATGATCGGTGGTCGTCTCGATGTGTTTGTTTGGTTATTTGAAATGAAGTTTCAAAAGGATTTCGGTTTGGCCTCGTTAAAGGCTTTCTTTCAAAACGCGTGTGTTTTGTGAACGGTGTTTTGAGAATTGATTATGATTTGAGTATTTTGAACGTCGAAGGATTTTATGATGATACTCATATTGTTTAAGTTATGGAATCGTGTATTCCGTATTTAAGCTTGTTATTGTAATTTTGAAGAGTTTGGTAATGGTGTCGAGTTAATGGCCATCTCTAGTGAGTATTCTTAATGAACTTACATTCTTAGCATATTAGTGTTGCATGAGTAACGTGTGTGTGTGTATGCTCACTACGGGTTAGACTCGACGGGGTCTCGGTAGGGTTCCACGAAGCTGTGGACCGCGAGCTTTGCTTTTAACCACTACGGGTTAGATCCGACGGTCTCGGTAGGGGTCCACGGAGGTGTGGATCGACGGTTAATTGTGGTGCATTTTTGCTAATGTGATTTGATATTGGCATTTAGGAAATGAGTGCTTTAACGGTTTTCATGATTGCATGCATTGACTAAGTGTGTAAGAGGTAAGTGTTCGTTTGGCTTACTTGGCTAGGATGGCATCGAGTATTTTGTTGTTTGTTTTAAATCCTTTAATTGTGGATTTTGATGTTGGGATACGAACCTCCGGTCGTTCTTGTGTCTTGTGAGTTGATGAGATTTGGGGCTAAAATCCCAATGGTTTTGTAAAAGTCGTTTACGGATTTGGGGCTAAAATCCCAACGGTTGGTTAATGTCATTTTTCGTAAAGTAAACCTTTGGCGGTGACCCCTTTTGTCTTTTGGTTTTCGAAAAGTAGGATTTGATAATCCTAAATTGTTTTCTATTAAAACTCTCGATGGCATTCTAAACTGTTTCATAAATTACTTCCATTGATTTATGATATTTTGTTTTTGAAATGTTTTCTCAAACCCTTGCCTCGGGAAGTACTTTTCGTTTCGTTTGGATCTTTGAGGATCCTCGGTTATTGTTATTCGTGGAATGTGAATTGTATGGCTCGTATTTGCACTTTGTATTTGCACTAGCAAAACAGTGGAGTTTTGCTAACCCCCGAGTATTCGGGGGGAGGATGTCTGTTTTTGCATTCAGGTTTTGGAGCATAACACAGGGTCGGCATGAAGGATGATGAAAGATGATCGATACTAATCACATGAGGAACCGTACATCGTGTGTTGGTTCAGTTGTACTTTATTTTCCGCTGCTGTATTGTTCCCGTCGTACGGGTGTAGTTGTATTTTGTCCCCTGCGTGGGCATGAGTTGTATTTGAGTTGTATGTATTTGTGGAAAGACCAAATCGGTCTACTGAGTCATTGTAGCCTCGAAGGCATTGTCGAGATGTTAGATGTCGTTACCAGCCTGGTAGATCCTTGAGGAAAGGTTCTACGGCGTGTAATATCCCTGAGCGGATTGGGGGTGTTACATAAATGGTATCGGAGATTAGGTTGAGGAAACCTAGGCTGTCGGGTCAAGTCGTGTTGTTTGAGTCTTGTTTCGTTGGATTTTTATCTGACTGAGTCGTGTCGCGACGCGTCGTTTGAGTTTGTTGGTCGTGATTAGTATCGTGGGGCGATCATCATCTTCGTGCGACTGTGGAAGTAAGTCTCCTTCTTTGTGTTGTGCCTTGTGTGACACGAGCTATTTTTATGATTATTTGTTAAGTGGTGGAATCCTTATGTGAATTTTGATTTCACGATATGTATTTAGTCGACTCGTATTTGATTTATACGAGGAGTGTAAATCGTTGTGATGTCTTTTATTGTTGTTTTTGTCCGTTGTTGATGATTTTCGAATCGATTTGACGCTTTACAAGTCTCTGTGGAAGCTTTGTGCTTATACGCGTTCGACTTGTTCACTAGCCATGAGGGTATTTTATCGGTGGTTTTGTTCTCAATGTGGTATTTTATCGTTTATTTTCGTTTAAAGACATGTATTGTCTTGATTTTAAACGCTTTGATGCGTGTGCTAGGAGTTGTTTTATTGAACGTCGGTATGTGTGAGTTTTGGGCATTACGCCTAATGGATTTTTGAAAACCTTGAGTATCTTAGAAAAATAAATTTCGAGACATACTTTTCAAATGAGTTATTTTCTTGTGGTACATCCTAGATGCCACAATGTATTTCAAAAATTTTCTACCTCGAGGACCAAAATGTTTTGAGATATTTTCAACACTTTTATTTAGACCCGAGGGTCGAATATCTTGAAAGTTTTCACTAAGAGAAAATGTCCTCATTTTTATCATATGCAAAATGGTTCCCCAATGTCTCGATAACGATGTTTCACGTTTGTACTTTTTTTTGAAAGATGATACTCAAGATCAATCGGTGTTCTTCTAAATTATTTTCAAAATGAGGTTTTCGTTTTTAAAACCTATCCATTCCCGTTTGAGGGCTGGGTATGTATGTGTGATGTTCGCGTTGTCCTTTTGATACTTTCTCCCGAGTATGACCGAATTGGCGGTGTGAGCGTTGAGACGCTTTCCACACATTGGTTGTGCTAGCCCCTGTGAGAAGCGGAGTGTTGGTATTGAATGTTGTCGCCTCATGGCAATTTCTGCGTTGTCGCGCATGTGCGAGCTGTTAGAGCTTGATTTTGTATGACCGTGTGCATCGGTGATGGTTCCGTTATGCGTCGATTGTTTAATGTCTTGTTACCTTGCTCCCGTTCTTGTGAATTTCGTGGACGAGGTCGGAGGTAATGCCCGTACTATTTTGACTTCTGTGTTTTCTCTTCCCCAGTCTATCGATTCGCTCATGTTCGTTGGTACTTTATGAACTTGTTCGGTATTTCAGTTTCATCGTCCGAACGAGCTGTGATCTTGTTGTGGGCCGATCTGGTTATCGGTGTGACTTTTTCGAGTTCGGTTCGATTCTTGTGAACTTTGTTCGAGAGTAACATCATTTGGTTCTACTAGTCCTTTTATTCGAAGGGATCGGATTTTGAACTTCTGTATTTTCTACTTTTTCGACTCATTTATGTTCGTTGACATTTCTGAGCTTGTCCTGCCCTTGTTTCTGTTTATCGAACGAGTGTGATATCATTTCGGAATAACTTATTTGTCGTTGTGACTTTTCAATCGCTATTCCCTTTCCTGCGGATCTTATGGGAATGCATGTCTTGTAGTTCTCACCAGATCATCCTGGGAGTTATTGTTGAATTTTATTATCCTTCGTGTTTCGGACATGATTCTTCGATTTTTGTTGTCTCGATCGTTTGATTGTTCGGTTTTTATTGACCTCGTTCCGTGATTGGCGAACATTCAGGTTCCTTCGTAATTCCCTTCAGTTCGGGAAATTAGTTTCGTTGATCTTCCAGCCCTTAGGCGATGGGATTCCGTGTTTGTTCAGCGGTTGACTCGCGTTTTGATTGATGCACCGTTGGGTTGGTCAATCATATTGGGTTCGTTCGTTGTGTTTTGTGATTGTCGGATAATTGACTTGGATATATTATCCATTTGATGACGCTTGTCACTTGTTGGTTTTATTATATCCCTAACAGCGACGTTGTGTTAGTCGCCGTGGAGCGTGTTTTCACGCCGTGTGTTCCTTTGCGTTGTTTGTAACATTTCGCCGTTGGGCGTTAGTTACGCATTCTTGTGTGTCTCGTTGAGTTTTTCCTGGCGAAATATTTCTTCTCCCTACTTGTTTTAAGTTTCGGGACGAAACTTCTTTTAAGGAGGGTAGAATGTAATATCCGCAATTTTCGATTTTCGGTAAATTTCTTTTTTCGGTCGGAGTCCGTTTTGACGACTCTATCATGACCATTTCGCCATTCGGAGAATATTTAATTCGCACTTTTATCATCCGAGTTCGTTTGGTCTTGCTTTGTTGAGTTCCGTGCTTTTTAGCGACCTTTCCGCGCTTGAGTTCGGTTCTTGCGAATCTCGTTCAAACGTCGTTTGGGGTTTTTCGTAAGTTCATTTAACGTTGTTATACGTGTTGTGAGCGGTTTGATTATTCGTCGTATGGTGATTTTCGGGCATTTGGGCCATTTTCGTAATTTCCCAAAGTTTGGGGTAATTACCTTCCGTTGTCGAATTTCGAGCCTTCGGGTGGTCGGAATTGTGTGTCCTACTAGCTCTTAGATTCGTCTTTGTGAGTACTTCGTAACCGTATCTTCGGTTCGTATTCAGGTTCGGGTTTCGGTGTTGTTTTGTTGAATTCAGGATTTCTAAACGACTTTTCTAAGTATGAGTTCGTCTTTGTTAGATCACCATTAATTTTTGGTGACTCCAAAAATTATAAATCTTTGCAATATTATAGAACATCGAGTTAGCTTTCCAATGGTTCAAACGGTGAGTCAATCGGAGTCCGGACGAGAGAGTTATGGTCGTTTCAGTTTTTGGCCGAGCACTTCCAGGAGCCTTTCGGCCGATAGGCTGGCCGATAGGTAAATTTCTTCACCTTCGAACTTCCAGGAGCCTTTCGGCCGATAGGGGGGGTCGATAGACTCTACTGCCGGCATTCCGTATGGGTATCGGTTGGGCCTATCGGCCGATAGGCTGGCCGATAGGTTCTCATTGTGATACACTATAAATGTGTTGTTTTGAGCGTGAAGCTCATTTCCTTCCCCATTTTCCATCGCGCGAGAGAGAAGTATAGAGGGGGAGAGTTCTTCATCCGGGGGTCGATTTTCATCATTTCTTTTCGGTTGTGAGGCTCGGATAATCAATCTAACGCGTGTTCTACGGATCTTAACACTTGAATCACTCAAGGTAATATCTCTTGAAACCCTACCTTTTTGGATAATTGGGGATTTTGGGGTTTTGTCCGATTCTTTCCGTTTCGTTGATGGATTCATGATGAATATGATTAATCTTGTTAGTATCTTTAGTTTCCCTACGGATTCATGGATATTTTGTGGATTTTTACGGAATCGAGAGGGTTTGGTTGTGGTCCGCCCTCGTTGTTGTTTTCGGTATGAATATACATGAATCGTAGGCGGGGTTCCGGTGTATTCCATTTCCATAATCGTTTAGAAGTGGTTGTGATTGTGCTATTCGAATCGTTAGGTTCATTTTCGCGGTTCCTCACGGTCGTGCTTGATTCTTCCGCTCCGTTCATTGTCGTCTTCCTTTTCGTTAGCATCGGGCGCGAAGTTTCCCGGTTGAGCCGTATCCGTTCGTGGTTCGGTGCTCGTGGTATCGAGGCAAGTACCTTGCCCATACTTTTCTCGTTTATGTATATGATGATCGGTGGTCGTCTCGATGTGTTTGTTTGGTTATTTGAAATGAAGTTTCAAAAGGATTTCGGTTTGGCCTCGTTAAAGGCTTTCTTTCAAAACGCGTGTGTTTTGTGAACGGTGTTTTGAGAATTGATTATGATTTGAGTATTTTGAACGTCGAAGGATTTTATGATGATACTCATATTGTTTAAGTTATGGAATCGTGTATTCCGTATTTAAGCTTGTTATTGTAATTTTGAAGAGTTTGGTAATGGTGTCGAGTTAATGGCCATCTCTAGTGAGTATTCTTAATGAACTTACATTCTTAGCATATTAGTGTTGCATGAGTAACGTGTGTGTGTGTATGCTCACTACGGGTTAGACTCGACGGGGTCTCGGTAGGGTTCCACGAAGCTGTGGACCGCGACCTTTGCTTTTAACCACTACGGGTTAGATCCGACGGGGTCTCGGTAGGGGTCCACGGAGGTGTGGATCGACGGTTAATTGTGGTGCATTTTTGCTAATGTGATTTGATATTGGCATTTCCGGAAATGAGTGCTTTCGAACGGTTTTCATGATTGCATGCATTGACTAAGTGTGTAAGAGGTAAGTGTTCGTTTGGCTTACTTGGCTAGGATGGCACTGGAGTATTTTGTTGTTTGTTTTAAATCCTTTAATTGTGGATTTTGATGTTGGGATACGAACCTCACAGTCGTTCTTGTGTCTTGTGAGTTGATGAGATTTGGGGCTAAAATCCCAATGGTTTTGTAAAAGTCGTTTACGGATTTGGGGCTAAAATCCCAACGGTTGGTTAATGTCATTTTTGAAAGTAAACCTTTGGGCGGTGACCCCTTTTATCTTTGGTTTTCAAAAGTAGGATTTGATAATCCTAAATTGTTTTCTATTAAAACTCTCGATGGCATTCTAAACTGTTTTATAAATTACTTCCATTGATTTATGATATTTCGTTTTTGAAATGTTTTCTCAAACCCTTGCCTCGGAAGTACTTTTCGTTTCGTTTGGATCTTTGAGGATCCTCGGTTATTGTTATTCGTGGAATGTGAATTGTATGGCTCGTATTTGCACTTTGTATTTGCACTAGCAAAACAAAGGAGTTTGCTAACCCCGAGTATTCGGGGTGGATGTCTGTATTTGCATTCGGTTTTGGAGCATAACACGGTCGGCATGAAGGATGATGAAAGATGATCGATACTAATCACATGAGGAACCGTACATCGTGTGTTGGTTCGGTTGTACTTTATTTTCATTTCTTTGTATTGTTCCCGTAAATGCAGGTGTAGTTGTATTTTGTCCCCTGCGTGGGCATGAGTTGTATTTGAGTTGTATGTATTTGTGGAAAGACCAAATCGGTCTACTGAGTCATTGTAGCCTCGAAGGCATTGTCGAGATGTTAGATGTCGTTACCAGCCTGGTAGATCCTTGAGGAAAGGTTCTACGGCGTGTAATATCCCTGAGCGGATTGGGGGTGTTACATAAATGGTATCGGAGCTTAGGTTGAGGAAACCTAGGCTGTCGGGTCAAGTCGTGTTGTTTGAGTCTTGTTTCGTTGGATTTTTATCTGACTGAGTCGTGTCGCGACGCGTCGTTTGAGTTTGTTGGTCGTGATTAGTATCGTGGGGCGATCATCATCTTCGTGCGACCTGTGGAAGTAAGTCTCCCTTCTTTGTGTTGTGCCTTGTGTGACACGAGCTATTTTTATGATTATTTGTTAAGTGGTGGAATCCTTATGTGAATTTTGATTTCACGATATGTATTTAGTCGACTCTCGTATTTGATTTATACGAGGAGTGTCGTCGTTTGTGATGTCTTTTTATTGTTGTTTTTGTCCGTTGTTGATGATTTTCGAATCGATTTGCACGTTTTACAAGTCTCCTGTGGAAGCTTTGTGCTTATACGCGTTCGACTTGTTCACTAGCCAGTGCGGGAGGGTATTTTATCAGTGGTTTTGTTCTGAATGTGGTATTTTATCGTTTATTTTCGTTTAAAGACATGTATTGTCTTGATTTTAAACGTTTTGATGCGTGTGCTAGGAGTTGTTTTATTGAACGTCGGTATGTGTGAGTTTTGGGCATTCTGGCCTAATGGATTTTTGAAAACCTTGAGTATCTTAGAAAAATAAATTTCGAGACATACTTTTCAAATGAGTTATTTTCTTGTGGTACATCCTAGATGCCACAATGTATTTCAAAAATTTTCTACCTCGAGGACCAAAATGTTTTGAGATATTTTCAACACTTTTATTTAGACCCGAGGGTCGAATATCTTGAAAGTTTTCACTAAGAGAAAATGTCCTCATTTTTATCATATGCAAAATGGTTCCCCAATGTCTCGATAACGATGTTTCACGTTTGTACTTTTTTTTGAAAGATGATACTCAAGATCAATCGGTGTTCTTCTAAATTATTTTCAAAATGAGGTTTTCGTTTTTAAAACCTATCCATTCCCGTTTGAGGGCTGGGTATGTATGTGTGATGTTCGCGTTGTCCTTTTGATACTTTCTCCCGAGTATGACCGAATTGGCGGTGTGAGCGTTGAGACGCTTTCCACACATTGGTTGTGCTAGCCCCTGTGAGAAGCGGAGTGTTGGTATTGAATGTTGTCGCCTCATGGCAATTTCTGCGTTGTCGCGCATGTGCGAGCTGTTAGAGCTTGATTTGGTATGACCGTGTGCATCGGTGATGGTTCCGTTATGCGTCGATTGTTTAATGTCTTGTTACCTTGCTCCCGTTCTTGTGAATTTCGTGGACGAGGTCGGAGGTAATGCCCGTACTATTTTGACTTCTGTGTTTTCTCTTCCCCAGTCTATCGATTCGCTCATGTTCGTTGGTACTTTATGAACTTGTTCGGTATTTCAGTTTCATCGTCCGAACGAGCTGTGATCTTGTTGTGGGCCGATCTGGTTATCGGTGTGACTTTTTCGAGTTCGGTTCGATTCTTGTGAACTTTGTTCGAGAGTAACATCATTTGGTTCTACTAGTCCTTTTATTCGAAGGGATCGGATTTTGAACTTCTGTATTTTCTACTTTGTCGACTCATTTATGTTCGTTGACATTTCTGAGCTTGTCCTGCCCTTGTTTCTGTTTATCGAACGAGTGTGATATCATTTCGGAATAACTTATTTGTCGTTGTGACTTTTCAATCGCTATTCCCTTTCCTGCGGATCTTATGGGAATGCATGTCTTGTAGTTCTCACCAGATCATCCTGGGAGTTATTGTTGAATTTTATTATCCTTCGTGTTTCGGACATGATTCTTCGATTTTTGTTGTCTCGATCATTTGATTGTTCGGTTTTTATTGACCTCGTTCCGTGATTGGCGAACATTCAGGTTCCTTCGTAATTCCCTTCAGTTCGGGAAATTAGTTTCGTTTTCGATCTTCCAGCCCTTAGGCGATGGGATTCCGTGTTTGTTCAGCGGTTGACTCGCGTTTTGATTGATGCACCGTTGGGTTGGTCAATCATATTGGGTTCGTTCGTTGTGTTTTGTGATTGTCGGATAATTGACTTGGATATATTATCCATTTGATGACGCTTGTCACTTGTTGGTTTTATTATATCCCTAACAGCGACGTTGTGTTAGTCGCCGTGGAGCGTGTTTTCACGCCGTGTGTTCCTTTGCGTTGTTTGTAACATTTCGCCGTTGGGCGTTAGTTACGCATTCTTGTGTGTCTCGTTGAGTTTTTCCTGGCGAAATATTTCTTCTCCCTACTTGTTTTAAGTTTCGGGACGAAACTTCTTTTAAGGAGGGTAGAATGTAATATCCGCAATTTTCGATTTTCGGTAAATTTCTTTTTTCGGTCGGAGTCCGTTTTGACGACTCTATCATGACCATTTCGCCATTCGGAGAATATTTAATTCTGCACTTTTTATCATCCGAGTTCGTTTCGGTGCTGCTTTGTTGAGTTCCGTGCTTTTTAGCGACCTTTCCGCGCTTGAGTTCGGTTCTTGCGAATCTCGTTCGAAACTGTCGTTTGGGGTTTTTCGTAAGTTCATTTAACGTTGTTATACGTGTTGTGAGCTTCGGTTTGATTATTCGTTGTCGTATGGTGATTTTCGGGCATTTGGGCCATTTTCGTAATTTCCCAAAGTTTGGGGTAATTACCTTCCGTTGTCGAATTTCGAGCCTTCGGGTGGTCGGAATTGTGTGTCCTACTAGCTCTTAGATTCGTCTTTGTGAGTACTTCGTAACCGTATCTTCGGTTCGTATTCAGGTTCGGGTTTCGGTGTTGTTTTGTTGAATTCAGGATTTCTAAACGACTTTTCTAAGTATGAGTTCGTCTTTGTTAGATCACCATTAATTTTTGGTGACTCCAAAAATTATAAATCTTTGCAATATTATAGAACATCGAGTTAGCTTTCCAATGGTTCAAACGGTGAGTCAATCGGAGTCCGGACGAGAGAGTTATGGTCGTTCGATTTTGGCCGAGCACTTCAGAGCCTTTCGCCGATAGCTGGCCGATAGGTAAATTTCTTCACCTTCGAACTTCCAGAGCCTTTCGGCCGATAGGGGGTCGATAGACTCTCCGCCGGCATTCCGTATGGGTATCGGTTGGGCTATCGGCCGATAGCCTGGCCGATAGGTTCTCATTGTGATACACTATAAATGTGTTGTTTTGAGCGTGAAGCTCATTTCCTTCCCCATTTTTCCATCTGCCGCGAGAGAGAAGTATAGAGGGGGAGAGTTCTTCATCCGGGGTCGATTTTCATCATTTCTTTTCGGTTGTGAGGCTCGGATAATCAATCTAACGCGTGTTCTACGGATCTTAACACTTGAATCACTCAAGGTAATATCTCTTGAAACCCTACCTTTTTGGATAATTGGGGATTTTGGGGTTTTGTCCGATTCTTTCCGTTTCGTTGATGGATTCATGATGAATATGATTAATCTTGTTAGTATCTTTAGTTTCCCTACGGATTCATGGATATTTTGTGGATTTTTACGGAATCGAGAGGGTTTGGTTGTGGTCCGCCCTCGTTGTTGTTTTCGGTATGAATATACATGAATCGTAGGCGGGGTTCCGGGTGTATTCCATTTCCATAATCGTTTAGAAGTGGTTGTGATTGTGCTATTCGAATCGTTAGGTTCATTTTCGTCGGTTCCTCACGGTCGTGCTTGATTCTTCCGTTCCGTTCATTGTCGTCTTCCTTTTCGTTAGCATCGGGCGTACCGAAGTTTCCCGGTTGAGCCGTATCCGTTCGTGGTTCAGTGCTCGTGGTATCGAGGCAAGTACCTTGCCCATACTTTTCTCGTTTTATGTATATGATGATCGGTGGTCGTCTCGATGTGTTTGTTTGGTTATTTGAAATGAAGTTTCAAAAGGATTTCGGTTTGGCCTCGTTAAAGGCTTTCTTTCAAAACGCGTGTGTTTTGTGAACGGTGTTTTGAGAATTGATTATGATTTGAGTATTTTGAACGTCGAAGGATTTTATGATGATACTCATATTGTTTAAGTTATGGAATCGTGTATTCCGTATTTAAGCTTGTTATTGTAATTTTGAAGAGTTTGGTAATGGTGTCGAGTTAATGGCCATCTCTAGTGAGTATTCTTAATGAACTTACATTCTTAGCATATTAGTGTTGCATGAGTAACGTGTGTGTGTGTATGCTCACTACGGGTTAGACTCGACGGGGTCTCGGTAGGGTTCCACGAAGCTGTGGACCGCGAGCTTTGCTTTTAACCACTACGGGTTAGATCCGACGGGGTCTCGGTAGGGGTCCACGGAGGTGTGGATCGACGGTTAATTGTGGTGCATTTTTGCTAATGTGATTTGATATTGGCATTTCCGGAAATGAGTGCTTTCGAACGGTTTTCATGATTGCATGCATTGACTAAGTGTGTAAGAGGTAAGTGTTCGTTTGGCTTACTTGGCTAGGATGGCACTGGAGTATTTTGTTGTTTGTTTTAAATCCTTTAATTGTGGATTTTGATGTTGGGATACGAACCTCCTGGTCGTTCTTGTGTACTGTGAGTTGATGAGATTTGGGGCTAAAATCCCAATGGTTTTGTAAAAGTCGTTTTACGGATTTGGGGCTAAAATCCCAACGGTTGGTTAATGTCATTTTTCAGAAAGTAAACCTTTGGGGCGGTGACCCCTTTTGTCTTTTGGTTTTCGAAAAGTAGGATTTGATAATCCTAAATTGTTTTCTATTAAAACTCTCGATGGCATTCTAAACTGTTTTATAAATTACTTCCATTGATTTATGATATTTCGTTTTTGAAATGTTTTCTCAAACCCTTGCCTCGGGAAGTACTTTTCGTTTCGTTTGGATCTTTGAGGATCCTCGGTTATTGTTATTCGTGGAATGTGAATTGTATGGCTCGTATTTGCACTTTGTATTTGCACTAGCAAAACAGTGGAGTTTTGCTAACCCCCGAGTATTCGGAGGGTGGATGTCTGTTTTGCATTCAGTTTTGGAGCATAACACGTGGTCGGCATGAAGGATGATGAAAGATGATCGATACTAATCACATGAGGAACCGTACATCGTGTGTTGGTTCGGGCTTGTACTTTATTTTCATTTCATTGTATTGTTCCCGGCCAGACGGTGTAGTTGTATTTTGTCCCCTGCGTGGGCATGAGTTGTATTTGAGTTGTATGTATTTGTGGAAAGACCAAATCGGTCTACTGAGTCATTGTAGCCTCGAAGGCATTGTCGAGATGTTAGATGTCGTTACCAGCCTGGTAGATCCTTGAGGAAAGGTTCTACGGCGTGTAATATCCCTGAGCGGATTGGGGGTGTTACAGTTATGGAGGGATTAATCGATGATATGAGCTCCCAATCTTCGTGTATTAGTTGCTTGACAACATGTCTCCTGGATCGCCAAGCCTCCAGCCGCGGAGAGGAAAAGATGGAAATGAAAAACGGGTGAAAATATGACTACTCTGTCATATTTATACTGGGCCGGAACTAGCGTGCGCTAGCCTCCCGGACTAGCGTCCGCTATCGGCCAGTATCGGCCCAGCACCCTCGGATAAGGCCCGCATGACCCGGCACTACCAACCAAACCTGCCGACCGCGACCTGCCCGCCCGACCCCGATAGCGTGCGCTGCGCCTAACGCTAGCGCGCGCTAGCCGACCTGTCCAGTGACCTTTGGACTAAACAGCTCGCCCAGGTAACGTACGCTAGTCGGCCGGCAGCGTGCGCTACATATGCCGATTAGTGCGCGCCACGACCGACAGTAGCGTGCGCTACCTGCCGATCCTCCCCGAGTCCAGAACCTCATAACCCCTCTGCCCAGATCTGATAGCGTGCGCTGGGCCGGTCGACAGCGTACGCTACACCTGCCGAGCTAGCACGCGCAGCCTCCCGGCCGTAACATGCGCTACGCCGATTTCTATTGTGCCTGCTCGGCCAGTGCCCAGCACTTCCGACAGTGCCGCACCTGTCCGGCCAGCTGCTCAGCCGCCATGACCCGTCGACTCGATTTCCGAAAACGTGCAGAACGAATACGACGAAAAGCTCGCGGTCAACATCAACGACCTGAAATGAAAACATAATGCGATAATTAATCATACGCGACCAAGAAAAGGGTCGAGACCACAAATACAGATACGAATACCCATAACTTTGGGTAAATTACAAAATAGCCGAAAACGCCCGAAAATCACGATATGTGATCGAATAACCAAACTGAAGTTCATAACACGTCTAACAAAGTTAAACGGACTTACGGGAAACACGAAACAGTAGTTTCGAACGAGATTCAAAAGAATCGAACTCAAGTGCGAAAAAGTCGCTAAAAAGTACGGAACTCAACAAAACGACACTGAAACGAACTCGGATGTCGAAAAATGTAGAATTAATTATTCTTAGAATGATGAAACGGTCCCAAGCGAGTCGTCAAAATGAACTCTCGCCAAAAAAAAAGAAAATTACCGGAAATCGAATTTGCGGATATTCCACATACGCTTCTCGTTTTGTGGATATGATTGATCGGTGGTCATCTTGGTGTGTTTGTTTGGTTATTTTAAAATGAATTTCCAAAAGATTTATTTTAACCTTGTTAAAGGCTCTCTTTCAAAATGCGTGTGTGTTTTGTGAACGGTGTGTTTTGGGAATTGATTATGATTTGATTATTTTGAACGTTGAGGGCTTTGATGATACCCCTGTTGTTTAAAGTATGGAATCTTGTATTCCGTGTTTGATCTTGTTATTGTATTTTGAAGAGTTTGATAATGATAGTAAGTATTCTTGATGAACTTACATTCTTAGCATGTTAGTATTGCATGAGTAACGTGTGTGTGTGTGTATGCTCATTACGGGTTAGATCCGACGGGTCTCGGTAGGGGTCCACAGAGGCGTGGGTCCGCGAGCTTGCTTTTAACCACTACGGGTTAGATCCGACGGGGTCTCGGTAGGGGTCCACAGAGGTATGGGTCCGCGGTTAATTGTGGTGCATTTTACAAATGTGATTTGGATTATTGGCATTTTCGGAAACGAGTATTTTGAACAGTTTTCATGATTGCATGCATCGACTAAGTGTGTAAGAGGTAAGTTGTTCGTTTGGCCTACTTGGCTAGGATGGCACTAGAGTATTTTTGTTGGTTGTGTTAAATCCTTTAATTGTGAATTTTGATGTTGGAAAACGAACCTTGTTGTCGTTCTCGCGTACCGTGAGTTGATGAGATTTGGGGCCAAAATCCCAACGGTTTGGTAAAGGTCATTTTACGGAAAGTAAACCTTTGGGGCGGTGACCCCTTTCGTCTTTTTGGTTTTGGAAAGTAGGATTTGATAAATCCTAAATTGTTTTCTATTAAAACTCTCGATGGCATTTTAAACCGTTTTATAAATTGTTTCCCTTGATTTGTGATCTTTTGGTTTTGGAATGTTTTACCCAAACACTTGCCTCGGGAAGTATTTTTCGTTTCGTTTGGGTCTTTTAGGATTCCTGGTTATTGTTATTAGTGGAATGTGAATTGTATGACTCGTATTTTTGCACTTGTACTTGCACTAGCAAAATAGTGGAGTTTTGCTAACTCCCGAGTATTTCGGGGGTGGATGTTTGTATTGCATTCAGATTTTGGAGCATAGCACAGGGTCGGCATGAAGGATGGTGAAAGATGAACGATACTAATCACACGAGGACCGTTTGATGTTATATTGGTTTAGTTGTATTTTATTTCCGCTGCAGTATTCTTTCCCGTTGTACGGGAGTGTGTTGTATTCGACCCCTGCGTGGGTATATAATGTATTTGAGTTGTACGTATTTATTGAAAGACCAAATCGGTCTACTGAGTCATTTTATCCTTAAAGGCATTGTTGAGATGTTTTATGTTGTTACCAGCCTGGTAGATCCTTGAGGAAAGGTTCTACGGCGTGTAATATCCCTGAACGGATTGTGGGTGTTACATAAATGGTATCGGAGCTTAGGTTGTGGAAACCTAGGCTGTCGGGTCAAGTTATGTCTGTTGAGTTTTGTCTCGTCGGATTTTGTTTGACTGAGTCGTGTCGCGACGCGTCGTCTGAGTTTGTTGGTCGTGATTAGTATCGTGGGGCGATCATCATCTTCGTGCGACCTGTGGATGTAAGTCTCCCTTCTTTGTGTTGTGCCTTGTGTGACACGAGCTATTTTTATGATTGTTTGTTAAGTGACGGAATCCTTTTATGGATTTTGATTTCTTGATATGTGGTTATTCGACCCTCATATTCCATTCATATGAGGAATAGTGTTGCTGGATTGTGCATGTTTGACTTTATATCTTTTATGCGCTACGTGAGTTCTTTTGTAATGGCTTTCGGTATTTTACCAACTGAGTTTTATTTCGAAAACTGATTCCCTTAATCGAGTTTTTGGCATTATGGCCTTGATCGTTTTGGCGAAATTCTTATGACGGTATTTAGTATTTTATAAATGGCTTTTGTGAGTTTTCGAAATATTACCGTCATCGGCCTTTTTGGCGTTTTTGTAAATAGTTTTTATCCTGGTGGGTTCCGACGTGGGACCCACGGCGCTATAATGTTCCGTGTAACTACCTGAAATTTTTAGGCATTCTAGCCCATTGAATTATTTTTGAAAACCATGAGCATCTTAGAAAATAAATTTCGAGACGTACTTTTAAAATGAATTATTTTCTCGTGGTACATCCAAAGTGCCACAATATGTTTCAAAATTCTTATACCTCGAGGACCAAAATGTTTTGAGATATTTTTAATGTTTTAGAAACACTTTTACTTAGACCCGAGGGTCGAATATTCTGAAAGTTTTCACTAAGAGAAAGTGTCCTCATTTTTATCAAATGCGAAATGGTTCTCCAAAGTCTCGATAACGATGTTACACGTTTGTACTTTTTTTTGAAAGGTGATACTCAAGATCAACCGGTGTTCTTCTAAATTATTTTCAAAATGAGGTTTTCATTTTTTAAAACCTATCCATTCCCGTTTGAGGGCTGGGTATGTATGTATGATGTTCGCATTGTCATTATGATGTTTGCTCCCGAGTATGATCGAATTGGCGGTGTGAGCGTTGAGTCATTTTCCACACATTTGTTGTGTTAGCCCTCTGTGAGAGGTGGGATGTTGGTATTGAATGTTGTCGCCTCGTGGTGATTTCTGTGTTATCGCGCATGTGCGAGCTGTTAGAGCTTGGTTTGGTATGACCGTGTGCATCGATGATTATTCCGTTATGTGTCGGTTGTTTAATGTATTGTTACCTTGCTTCCGTTTTTGTGAATTTCGTGGACGAGGTGGGAGGTAATACCCGTATTGTATTTGGACTTCTGCATTTCCTCTTTCTCAAGTCTATCGATTCGCTCATGTTCGTTGATACTTTCTGAACTTGTTTTGTATTTCGGTTTCATCGTCCGAACGAGCTGTGATCTTGTTGTGGGTCGATCTGGTTATCGCTGTGACTTTTTCAGGTTTGGTTTGATTCTTGTGAACCTTGTTCGGGAGTGACATCATATGGTTCTATTAGTTCTTTTATTTGAAATGGATCGGATTTTGAACTTCTGTATTTTCTACTTTGTCGACTCATTTATGTTCGTTGACATTTTCTGAGCTTTCCCTGTCCCTTGTTTTTGTTGATCGAACGAGGGTGGTATTGTTTCGGAATAACTTGTTTATCGTTGTAACTTTTCAATTTCTATTCCCTTTCCTGTGGATCTTATGTGAATACACATGTTGTTGTTTTCACCGGATCATATATTGTCTCGAGTCGAGATGCAAACCTTGGAATTGTTGTTTGAATTTTATTGTTCTTCGTGATTCGAACATGAGTGTTCGATTTTTGTTGTCTCGATCATTGTGGTTCGATCGTTTGATTGTTCGGTTTTGTTGATCTCGTTTCGTGATTGTTGAACGTTCAAGACTCCTCCGTAATTCCCTTAAGTTCGTGAAATTGGTCTCGTTTTCAATCTTCCAACCCTTGGGTGGTGGAATTCCGTATTTGTTCAGGGATTGGCTCGCATTTTGATTGACGTACCGTTGGGTTGGTCAATCATATTGATTTTCGTTCGTTATGTTTTGTGATTGTTCGGATAATTGATTTGACTATATTATCCATTTGATGACGCTTGTCATTTGTTGGTTTTATTATATCCCTAACGGCGACGTTGTGTTGGTCGCCGAGCGTGTTCACACGCCGTATATTCCTTTGCGTTGCTTGTAACGTTTCGCCGATGGGCGTAAGTTACACGTTTCTTGTGTATCTCGTTGAGTTTTCCTGGCGGGGATATTACTTCTCCCTACTTGTTTTAAGTTTCGGGACGGAACTTCTTTTAAGGAGGGTAGAATGTAATACCCGTAATTTCGATTTCCGGTAATTTATTTATTTTCGGCGAAAGTTCGTTTTGACGAATCGCTCATGACCGTTTCGTCATTCTGAGAATGATTAATTCTACACTTTTTGACATCCGAGTTTGTTTCGGTGTCGTTTTGTTGAGTTCCGTGCTTTTTAGCGACTTTTCCGCACTTGAGTTTGATTCTTACGAATCTCGTTCGAAACTGCTGTTTCGAGTTTCCCGTAAGTCCGTTTAACTTTGTTAGACGTGTTGTGAACTTAGGTTTGGTTATTCGATCACATATCGTGATTTTCGGGTGTTTTGGGCCATTTTATAAATTTACCCAAAGTTATGGGTATTCGTATCTGTATTTGCTGTCTCGACTCTTTTCTTGGTCGCGTATGATTAATTATTGCATTATATTTCCATTTCGGGTCGTTGATGTTGTCCGCGAGCTTTTCGTCGTGTTCGTTCCGTATGTTTTTGGAAATCGAGTCGTAGGGTCACAGCGGCTGAGCAGTTGGCCGGACAGGTGCGGCACTGTCGGAAGTGCTGGGCACTGGCCGAGCAGGACCGGCGTAGCGCACGCTACGGCCGAGAGGCTGCACGCGCTAGCTCGGCAGGTGTAGCGCACGCTGTTGAGCGGCCAGTCTGACGCTCGGAGTGCAGGCGGAGGGTTCTGAGGTTCTGGAATCGGGTAGGATCGGCAGGTAGCGCACGCTATTGTCGTTCGTGGCGCATGCTAACCGGCAGGGGTAGTGCACGCTGTCGGCCGACTAGCGTATGTTACCTGGGCGAGCTGTTTAGTCCAAAGGTTACTGGACAGGTCGGCTAGCGCGCGCAGGCTTCCGGCCGTAGCACACGCTAGCGGGGGTCGGGCGGATAGGTCACGGTCGACAGGATTGGTCGGTGGTGCCGGGTCGTGCGGGCCC
This sequence comes from Orobanche coerulescens, assembly GCA_033398695.1. Classification (NCBI taxonomy): domain Eukaryota; kingdom Viridiplantae; phylum Streptophyta; class Magnoliopsida; order Lamiales; family Orobanchaceae; genus Orobanche; species Orobanche coerulescens. The sequence continues at coordinate 137,586,572 of CM065817.1, forward strand.
TGGCCGAGGGTACTGGGCCGATACTGGCCGATAGCGCACGCTAGTCCGGGAAGGCTAGCGCACGCTAGTTCCGGCCCAGTATAAATGTGACAGAGCAGTCCAGTTTCGGTCATTTTTCCCATTTCTCTTTTTCTCTTCCGTGGCTGGAGTCTTGGGGATCTCGAAGCCATGTTGTTGAACAACAAATCCATGAAGTTCTTGAGTTCATAACATTGATTGGTCATCCTATATCATCCTTTGATCCAGCGAATCAAGGTAATCTCTTCTTAGAACCCTAGTTTCTTGAATTTTGGGGGTTTTGCATTTTTGTCCGATTCATTCCGTGTTGTTGATTAATTCATGATGGGTATGATTAATCTTGGTAGTATTCTTGTGTTTAACATCATTTAATCCATTGTTCTTCATCGAATCGAAGTATATTTCTTGATTTCCTTCGGATCGACTTTTTGGGGGATTTGTTCTCGATCTCGTTTTACATCCATTTTTGTTGGATCGATTGTGGTTAAATGATGTTGTTAAACATATTTTATGGATTGTATATCCATATTTCGACTTGGAATTCCGTTTTCGTGTTTTGTCGGGACGAATCGTGTTCTTTGCCGTTTTGGGGAAAACACTTGAACTTTCGTCATTCGTTCTTTGAATTCAACGACTTTGAGTCGTGTTATGGAATTCATTTCATTGTTATTATTGTCCTTCGTAGTTTATGAACGCGAGTTGGAGATCGGTGGAGTCGGCGGGTTCGTAGTCGGTTCATGTCAACCTACTTCGGTCGATTCTCCACGTTGTTCTTATTCGAGGCAAGTACCTTGTTCATACGCTTCTCGTTTGGTGGATATGATTGATCGGTGGTCGTCTTGGTGTGTTTGTTTGGTCATTTTAAAATGAATTTCCAAAAGATTTGTTTTAGCCTTGTTAAAGGCTCTCTTTCAAAATGCGTGTGTGTTTTGTGAACGGTGTGTTTTGGGAATTGATTATGATTTGATTATTTTGAATGTTGAGTGCTTTGATGATACCACTATTGTTTAAAGTATGGAATCATGTATTCCGTGTTTGATCTTGTTATTGTGTTTTGAAGAGTTTGATAATGATGTCGGATAAGTGGCCATCCCTAGTAAGTATTCTTGATGAACTTACTTTCTTAGCATGTTAGTATTACATGAGTAACGTGTGTGTGTGTATGCTCACTACGGGTTAGATCCGACGGGGTCTCGGTAGGGGTCCACAGAGGCGTGGGTCCGCGATCTTGCTTTTAACCACTACGGGTTAGATCCGACGGGGTCTCGGTAGGGGTCCACAGAGGTGTGGGTCCGCGGTTAATTGTGGTGCATTTTACAAATGTGATTTGGATTATTGGCGTTTCCGGAAACGTGTATTTTGAACGGTTTTCATGATTGCATGCATCGACTAAGTGTGTAAGAGGTAAGTTGTTCGTTTGGCCTACTTGGCTAGGATGGCACTAGAGTATTTTTGTTGGTTGTGTTAAATCCTTTAATTGTGAATTTTGATGTTGGAAAACGAACCTTGTTGTCGTTCTCGTGTACCGTGAGTTGATGAGATTTGGGGCTAAAATCCCAACGGTTTGGTAAAGGTCATTTTACGGAAAGTAAACCTTTGGGGCGATGACCCCTTTCGTCTTTTCGATTTTGGAAAGTAGGATTTGATAAATCCTAAATTGTTTTCTATTAAAACTCTCGATGGCATTTTAAACCGTTTTATAAATTGTTTCCCTTGATTTGTGATCTTTCGGTTTTGGAATGTTTTACCCAAACACTTGCCTCGGGAAGTATTTTTCGTTTCGTTTTGGTCTTTGAGGATTTCTGGTTATTGTTATTCGTGGAATGTGAATTGTATGACTCGTACTTTTGCACTTGTACTTGCACTAGCAAAACAGTGAAGTTTTGCTAACCCCCGAGTATTCGGGGGTGGATGTTTGTATTGCATTTAGGTTTTGGAGCATAGCACAGGGTCGGCATGAAGGATGGTGAAAGATGAACGATACTAATCACACGAGGACCGTTTGATGTTATATTGGTTTAGTTGTATTTTATTTCCGCTGCAGTATTCTTTCCCGTTGTACGGGAGTGTGTTGTATTCGACCCCTGCGTGGGCATATAATGTATTTGAGTTGTGTGTATTTATTGAAAGATCAAATCGGTCTACTGAGTCATTTTAGCCTTTAAGGCATTGTTGTGATGTTTTATGTTGTTACCAGCCTGGTAGATCCTTGAGGAAAGGTTCTACGGCGTGTAATATCCCTGAATGGATTGGGGGTGTTACACCTATGACATGCAATATTGTAATTTATGGATATATTCTTATGAAGGAAAAATTGGCTAATCTAGTAATTGTCACTCTCTAGCAATTATTAAACACATTTATGGTTGTACTTTTCCTTTTAACAAAAAAAAGATTTTATATCACAATGTTTACATGAATCAAATATTTTGGAGAAATGATTTATTTATAATTCTTTTTTAAAGAAATAGATTACATACGAGTGAGATTTATTTATTTATCTGTACTTTTTCCCGAGAAAAAATCAATCAATAAAAAATTTATAGATGCATTGTAATTTCCAATAAATTGCTATTTCATATATTGGTTGTTCCAATAATATATGAGTGCCGGATTTTCTTTCTAACAAAATAGAGGAGCTTTGAAAAATAATACAAATAAATCAAATTTAATATACAGAAATAATTCCTTTTCGTACTTTGTTTGAAAATATAGACATCTAAAGAAACACATTACAGATGAGTGGTACTTTTTTTGTTTATTTATTTGTATTTTTTTTCTATGCGATTATAAAGAGTGAAAAAAAATGAAGTGTAAAAAATTGGCTAACAAAAAAATTGGCTTCAGATGCGTGAAAATGCAATTTGAGATTTTTCATAAAAAAATGTTTTGGTATGTGCTTGGTTCGAGATAAAAAAATAGTAAAAAAAAGTGTGCAATAACAGGCATATAAAAAAACAAGTTAATTTATTGGGTCTAGGGTTGATTATCCCTAGACCCATTGCAATTGTGTTTAATCTCTTGCCACGTTGTCAGGTAGTAGCATCCACGTCAAGATGTGCACAAAAAATTCATTTATATGTAATAATAAGAGAAAAATGGGAAAAAAATAATGCTACAAAACTGGCCCTGGGGCGAGTCGAACACTATACCTTGGGCAAGTGTGATAGAGCCCCTGCCACCTTGTCCGGTAGTGGCATCCGCATCAAGTTATGCACAAGAAATTCATTTATATGTAACAATAAGGGAAAAAAAATAACGCAGAGGGGGTAATTTTCTCCGGTCCCGACTTTGGCAAAGGGGCTGAATGAATAACCTTGCTAAATACATTAACGAATAATTTTTTTTTTTGAATCCTTAAAGACCACATGTAAATATAAATGAATAATCATTAAAATCCATTGACTTTTTACAAAGTTATATGTCAATCAATATGACTACATATCAATTACTCAATTCTCAAATTAATTTACAAGCCTTTTGGAATTATATTACATATTGATATTTCATTTTTTTTTTTGCATACCCCAATTACACCATATAATACAAAAAAGATATATGTCAATCAATATGACTACATATCAATTACTTAATTCTTCTACTCAACCAAATTAATTTACAAGTCTTTTTGAATTATATTACATATTTTTATTTCGTTTTTTTTGCATACCCCAATTACACCATATAATACAAAAAAGTAGCAATTAATTTCTCTGTGTTCGGTTTAAGATAAAAAAAATTGGTAAAAAAAATTGTGCAATAAACAGCAAAAAAATTGGTAAAAAAAATTGGCAATAAACAACATATAAAAAAAAGCTAACTGGCTCCAGGGAGAATTGAACCTTAGAGCCATTAGTTAGGGAAATTAAAGCCTTTATTTCAACTTTGAGTATTTATAGCAAAACCTTATGGTATTAGGCATGCAGTCTGTTGCATCAAATTGTTGAAAAAAAAATACTCCTGCATGCTTAATTGAGTTAGACATATACATATTTGTGCAATACCTAGTTTTTGGAGTTTTTGAAAAGAAACAAAAAAAGTCTTTTTTATCACTCACTATGGCAGTTGTGTTTTTCTTCGGCAACACAAACTCATATAGCTCTAAATCATCGCACGTCTTTGCTTGTTATTTCCTAGATGCAATTGTGTTAAATACCTTGCCACCTTGTCCGGTAGTGGCACCCGCGTCAAGTTATGCACAAGAAATTCATTTATATGTAACAATAAAAGAAAAACGAAAAAAAAATAACGCTACGAAACTAGGGCATGGGGGAGTAGAACACTATACCTTGGCAAGTGTGATAGAGCCCCTGCCACCTTGTCCGGTAGTGGCATCCGCGTCAAGTTATGCACAAGAAATTAATTTATATGTAACAATATGAGAAAAACGGAAATTAATATAGTTCTCCAATCGACATAGTCTCTTTTAGAATCGATGTGGTATTCAAAATTTTAGATAAATATAATTAATATAAATTTGATATTTGGTCAAATTAGATTCTCAAATAAACAATAAAGTAATTTATTTAATAACTGATATTATTAATAGTGGCCAAACTAAAATTTTCAATTAGAATAAAATTACTAAATAAAATAGATATGATATTCAAATTTTAGATAAATTAATTAATAGAAATTTAATCTGATCAAATTAATTTTTCATTAAAAAATTTAACTATTTATTTGTCCAACTTAATAATTGAACAAACTAAATACAATAAATATAAATTCTTAAGTTTGTGTGTGAAATATAAATATGAGATTTAAAAATAAACATTGAATTCTAAGTATTTATTTAAGAATACAAAATTTAGAGAATGTCACATAGGAGAGAGAGTCAATGTAGTGCTTCAAATTCGTAATGCTATTATATATATTTTTAATTATTATAAAAACTACTAAATAAAATAGATGTAAGATTCAAATTTTAGAAAAATAAAATTAATTAAAATTTGACAATTGACCCAATTAAATTTCACTAAAAAAATTAAACTATTTATTTGTCCAACTCAATAATTGGTCAAATTAAACACTATAAAAATAATATTTCTAAGCTTGTGTGTAAAATAACTATGTGGTTCAAAAATAACATTCATTCTAAGTATTTATTTAGGTTATCCATTGGTGGAGTTCTATTTTAAATCGATGTGGGATCCAAGATATTAAATTCTATTTATTTGGAATGTCCATCGATTAAGGATCATTTTAATTGATGTGGGATTCAAAATTTTAGATAAATAGGAATCCAAAATTAAGAGAATGCCACATAGGAGATGTTAGCAACTCAAGAACTTCGTGTATTGATATATAAACAACATCTAATCACGTGCTCCAAGCCCCAGCCGCGGAAGGAAATGAGAGGGATGAGAAAAATGGGTGTAAACCCGTCTGCTCTGCTATATTTATACCCGTGCAGAACACGGCGCAACAAACGGCCCAAACCAGTGCCGTGTTTACCGCCTTGTTGCGGGTCAGTGCGCGCCATGACCGACACGGCGCAACACCCGGCGCAAGACGCTGCGCGTGTGTCTCGGCCGTATTCGACACGGCGCATCACCCGGCGCAAATCTTGCGCGGGTTCTCGGTCGTGTCTCGGCAAACTTGCTGGTCCTGGATGACCCGGCGCAAGACACGGCGCTCGTCAGCGTCGTTTTCAGCGCCGTTTCGTACAGGTCCGGCCAGTAACCTCCAATTGCAAAATGATCCCGACACAAACCGAAAATTACGACAGAACCCCAACGACGATCCGAACGACCCCGAAACCCAAACCTGAATACGAATCGAAGATACGGTTACGAAGTACTCGCGAAGACGAATTCGAGCACTAAGAGAACACACGATTCCGACCACCCAAAGGCTCGAAATTCGACAACGGAAGTAATTACCCCAAACTTTGGAAAATTACAAAAACGGCCCAAAACGTCCGAAAATCACGATACGTGATCGAAAAACCAAACTGAAGTTCGCAACACGTCTAACAAAGTTAAACGGACTTACGGGAAACTCGAAACAGTAATTTCGAACGAAATTCACAAGAATCGAACTCGAGTGCGGAAAAGTTGTTAAGAAACACGGAACTCAGCAAAACAATACCGAAAAAAACTCGGATAACAAAAAGTACAGAATTAATCATTCTTAGAATGATGAAACGGTCCGAAGTGAGTCGTCGAAACGGACCTCTGCCGAAAAAAAAAAAGAAGATTACTGGAAATCGAAATTGCGGATATTACATATTACATATTTTTATTTCATTTTTTTGCATACCCCAATTACACCATATAATACAAAAAAGTAGCAATTAATTTCTCTGTGTTCGGTTTAAGATAAAAAAAATTGGTAAAAAAATTGTTTAATAAAAAGCAAAAAAATTGGCAATAAACAGCATATAAAAAAATGACTACATATCAATTACTCAATTCTCAAATTAATTTACAAGCCTTTTGAAATTATATTTACATATTTTTATTTCATTTTTTTTCATACCCCAATTACACCATATAATACAAAAAAGTTATATGTCAATCAATATGACTACATATCAATTACTTAATTCTTTTACTCAACCAAATTAATTTACAGGCCTTTTGGAATTATATTACATATTTTTATTTCATTTTTTTTGCATACCCCAATTACACCATATAATACAAAGAAGTAGCAATTAATTTCTCTGTGTTCGGTTTAAGATAAAAAAAAATTGGTAAAAAAATTGTGCAATAAACAGCAAAAAAATTGGCAATAAACAGCATATAAAAAAAGCTAACTGGGGTCCAGGGAGAATTGAACCTCAAACCCATTGCAACTGTGTTAAATACCTTGCCACCTTATCCGGTAGTTATATGTAACAATAAGAGAAAAATGAAAAAAAATAAAGCTACAAAACTGGGGCATGGGGGAGTCGAGCACTATACCTTGGGCAAGTGTGATAGAGTCCCTGCCACCTTGTCCGGTAGTGGCATCAACGTCAAGTTATGCACAAGAAATTAATTCATATGTAACAATATGAGAAAAACGAAAATTAATATAGTTCTCCAATCGACAGTCTCTTTTAGAATCGATGTGGTATTCAAAATTTTAGATAAATATAATTAATATAAATTTGATCATTGGTCAAATTAGATTCTCAAATAAACAATAAAGTAATTTATTTAATAACTGGTATTATTAATAGTGGCCAAACTAAAATTTTCAATTAGAATAAAACTACTAAATAAAATAGATATGATATTCAAATTTTAGATAAATAAATTAATAGAAATCTAATATGATCAAATTAATTTTTCATTAAAAAATTTAGCTATTTATTTGTCCAACTTAATAATTGGACAAACTAAATACAATAAAAATAAAATTCTTAAGTTTGTGTGTGAAATATAAATATGAGATTTAAAAATAAACATTGAATTCTAAGTATTTATTTAGGAATACAAAATTTAGAGAATGTCACATAGGAGAGAGTCAATGTAGTGCTTCAAATTCGTAATGCTATTATATATATTTTTAATTATTATAAAAACTACCAAATAAAATAGATGTAAGATTCAAATATTAAATAAATAAAATTAATTTAAATTTGATAATTGATCCAATTAAATTTCACTAAAAAATTAAACTATTTATTTGTCCAACTCAATAATTAGTCAAATTAAACACAATAAAAATAATATTTCTAAGCTTGTGTGTAAAATACCTATGTAGTTCAAAAATAACATTCATTCTAAGTATTTATTTAGGTTATCTATTGGTGGAGTTCTATTTTATATCGATGTGGGATCCAAGATATTAAATTCTATTTATTTGGAATGTCCATCGATTAAGTATCATTTTAAATTGATGTGGGATTCAAGATTTTAGATAAATAGGAATCTAAAATTAAGGGAATACCACATAGGAGAGATAATTAATTTAGTGCTTCGAATCCGTAACGATATTATATATATAGATGGGTTAACCCCCTATAGTTTTAACCGGAAAAAATATCATTTGTATCGCTTTTGTGTACCACTATGTGCCTTGCATTGTAGGCTCACCAATTTTACACTAGGCTACATGTTATAGTACTCAAAAGTGGTATAGATAAATATAAGTTTTAACCAATCATACAAATTTGGTGAAAATTAAGTGCTAGTATAAAAACATTCCAAAAAAAGAACAAGTCTTCCTCCATTTTCAAACTCATGCAGAGTTAAAACCTATGAAATGCAATATTGTAACTTATGGATATATTCTTATGAAGGAAAAATTGGCTAATCTAGTAATTGTCACTCGCTAGCAATTATTAAACACATTTATGGTTGTACTTTTCCTTTTAACAAAAAAAAAGATTTTATTAAACAATGTTTACATAAGTCAAATATTTCGGAGAAATGATTTATTTATAATTCTTTTTTAAAGAAATAGATTACATTTGAGTGATACTTTATTTATTTATTTGTACTTTTTTCTGAGAAAAAAATCAATTAAAAAATTTATAGATGCATTGTAATTTCCAATAAATTGCTATTTCATACATTGGTTGTTCCAATAATATGTGAGTGCCGGGATTTTCTTTCTAACAAAGTAGAGGAGCTTTGAAGAAATAATACAGATAAATCAAATTTAATATACAGAAATAATTCCTTTCCGTACTTTGTTTAGAAAATATAGACGTCTAAAGAAACAAATTACAGATGAGTGGTACTTTTTTTTATTTATTTATATTTTTTTCTATGCGATTATAAAGAGTGAAAAAACATTGAAGTGTAAAAAATTGGCTAACAAAAAAAAATTGGTTTCAAATGCGTGAAAATGCAATTTGACATTTTTCATAAAAAAATGTTTTGGTATGTGCTTGGTTCGAGATAAAAAAAATTAGTAAAAAAAAGTGTGCAATAATAGGCATCAAAAAAGCAAGTTAATTAATTGGGTCCAAGGATAGTTGAACCCTAGACTCATTGCAATTGTGTCTAATCTCTTGCCACATTGTCCTGTAGTAGCACCCACATCAAGTTTTGCACAAAAAATTCATTTATATGTAACAATAAAAGAAAAATGGGAAAAAATTCAAAAAAATAATGCTACAAAATTGGCCTTGGGGGAGTCGAACACTATACCTCAGGCAAGTGTGCTAGAGCCCCTGCCACCTTATCAGATAGTGGCATCCACATCATGTTATGCACAAGAAATTCATTTATCTGTAACAATAAGGGAAAAATGAAAAAAAAAATAACGCAAAGGGGATAATTTTCTCCGGTCCCGATTTTGGCAAAGTGTGCTAAATGCAATAATGAATAATTTTTTTTTTGAATCCTTAAAGACCACATGAAAATATAAATGAATAATCATTAAAATTCAATAACTTTTTACAAAGTTATGTGTCAATCAATATGACTACATATCAATTACTCAATTCTCAAATTAATTTACAAGCCTTTTGGGATTATATTACATATTTTTATTTTATTTTTTTTGCATACCCTAATTACACCATATAATACAAAAAAGTTATATGTCAATCAATATGACTACATATTAATTACTTAATTCTTTTACTCAACCAAATTAATTTACAAGCCTTTTGGAATTATATTATATATTTTTATTTTATTTTTTTTGCATACCCCAATTACACCATATAATACAAAAAAGTAGCAATTAATTTCTCTATATTCGGTTCCAGATAAAAAAATGGTAAAATTGTGCAATAAACAGCAAAAAAATTGGTAAAAAAAATGGCAATAAACAGCATATAAAAATTAAAGCTAATTGGGTCCAGGGAGAATTGAACCTTAGAATCATTGCAATTGCGTTAAATACCTTGCCACCTTATCTGGTAGTGGCGTCCGCATCAAGTTATGCACAAGAAATTCATTTATATGTAACAATACGAGAAAAACGAAAATTAATATAGTTCTCCAATCGACAGAATCTCTTTTAGAATCGACGTGGTATTCAAAATTTTAGATAAATATAATTAATATAAATTTGATAATTGGTTAAATTAGATTCTCAAATAAAGTATAAAGTAATTTATTTAATAACTGGTATTATTAATAGTTGCCAAACTAAAATTTTCAATTAGAATAAAACTACTAAATAAAATAGATATGATATTCAAATTTTAGATAAATAAATTAATAGAAATTTAATCTAATCAAATTAATTTTTCATTAAAAAATTTAACTATTTATTTGTCCAACTTAATAATTGGACAAATTAAATACAATAAAAATAAAATTCTTAAGTTTGTGTGTGAAATATAAATATGAGATTTAAAAATAAACATTGAATTCTAAGTATTTATTTAGGAATACCAAATTTAGAGAATGTCACATAGGAAAGAGAGTCAATGTAGTGCTTCAAATTCGTAACGCTGTTATACATATTTTTAATTATTATAAAAACTACTAAATAAAATAGATGTAAGACTCAAATTTTAGACAAATAAAATTAATTTAAATTTGATAATTGACCCAATTAAATTTCACTAAAAAATTAAACTATTTGTTTGTCCAACTCAATAATTGGTCAAATTAAACACAATAAAAATAATATTTCTAAACTTGTGTGTAAAATAACTATGTGGTTCAAAAATAACATTCATTCTAAGTATTTATTTAGGTTATCCATTGGTGGAGTTCTATTTTAAATCGATGTGGGATCCAAGATATTAAACTCTATTTATTTGGAATGTCCATCGATTAAGTATTATTTTAAATTGATGTGGGATTTAAGATTTTAGATAAATATAAATCCAAAATTAAGAGAATGCCACATAGGAGAGATAATTAATTTAGTGTTTCGAATCCGTAACACTATTATATATATAGATAGGTTAACCCCCTATAGTTTTAACCGGGAAAAATATCATTTGTGTCGCTTTTGTGTACCACTACGTGCCTTGCATTGTAGGCTCACCCATTTTACACTAGGCTACACGTTATAGTATTCAAAAGTGGTATAAAGAAATATAAATTTTAACCAATCATACAAATTAAGTGTACAAAATTAAGTGCTAGTATAAAAACATTCCAAAAAAAGAACAAGTCTTCCTCCATTTTCAAACCCATGCAGGGTTATGACATGCAATATTGTAATTTATGGATATATCATATATATATATATAAAGATTGAGTCCTAAAAATCATTGGGGAGTATTAATGACACCAATTTTGAAGTGAAAATTTTATAAGTCTCTACATTGATTGTGGAGTCTTAATGATTGAAAGCATGCATCTACGAGGAAGGGCTGTGTAAATGAATGTTGGGAATGTGAATTGGTGCTGCAAATAAATGTTGGGATTGGGAATGCGAATTGTTGCTGCAAATAAATATTGGGAATTCGAATTGAAGTCCTTTATGAAATCAATTTATGAATATTGATCACAGGTAATTGTTGTAACCAATTTCATTAGTTACAATCTCTTTGTATCCTGAATAGTTACACATTACAAAGTATAAATAGCATAGTTCAACACATCTCATTTTAGTCATCATGGCGTGCATGAGTCGTTGATGAAGAAGGTTATTGAAAAATTGTTGTGATGTATATTTTATTTATTTGAATTGTTTCTTTTGGTAATGTGATATGGTACTAAGTTTAGTTTTGATTGTTGTCGCGTGTAATGAGCAGCTCCAAAATGATTAACGTCGTTGGCAAACATATTTGTTTGTGATTTTATTGTTAATGATTGATTATTAGTAATCTTATATGTGTTGTTGGTGTTGCATGATAGGTTTGGGCAAGAAGATGGTGTAGGAGATGATATCTTCGTCAACAACCGTATGTCTTCTTTCATTCCCTTTTACAAACTATATTTATATAAGGAAACACATACACACGTAAAATGTATTTGATTTTATTTAACCCCTCATGTATGAGGAGGGGGTGACCAACTCAAATTCATTCATTTCGTTTTCTTAAAAAAAATATTTGTGGGGGATAAAGTTAAGTTCTATTGTTCTATGTCTTATCGATTTTCCAAATGTCAGGTAATGGATGAAGGAAAAAAAAGAATTAGAATAAGAAGAAGAAAAAAAAAGAAAGCAAAACAACTAACTCAACTCGAGTTGCAGCAACAAAAAGATGACGAAGAGAAACTTAAAGTCCACTTGGAGAAAGAAGAGAAGATTAAACAAGAGCCCGATCACTACCGAGAAACGATTATGTTCATGCATAGCTTTCCTCAAAGGAAAGAAGCCAACAATAATCGTCTTCGAGCTTAGGAGTGTCGAGATCATGTTCAACCAGGGAAATGCAAAGATATTCATCGAGGCAAACTTGGTTGGCTCTTCGGTCCTTTAGGCTTCGGTTGTCAACAATATATGAAGTTGTATCATTCTCTAATCAGTCTCAGTCTCATAAATTTTATCCATGATTCATTGCGACACTCAATAGTTCGATGGATCTGAATGTTAATATTTTGTTTGCGTTTAATCTTTTTGACTCTTTGATATCCATATATGTATATACTGAATTGTTGGAGTAATGAATCTGAGCTTTAATTTTGTAATCTCATGCTGTGAAAGTTAGATTCTTTAACTTTTTATCATCATGATTATGCTAAAAATAGAAAATTCAAACTCTGTTAAACAAAAAAGTATGAACGAATGTTCGTCATATAATAAACTTCCACGTTATAAGCATATAGGCCATGTCTTCAAACACAATATATAATACAAGTTCATTGTTAGGCAACAATTTTTTATACTCAATCACTTTGTCCAGAAAATTAAAAGTCAAACAAAACAATTAGTTTAGTTATTTGTTTCTGGAATCATTAAAGGACAATGTCATGTGTGTTTATACTGATTTGGAGGGTATTTGTGTAATATCCGCATTTTTCCCTTCTCTTATTATTCTCATCATGGTGCATTTTCGTTTCTAGCAACTCGTTTGTAACCGTATTAACATTTTGAGGATATTTAATATTGAACTTTTGTCGTTCGAGCTTGTTTTGGACTCGTTTTACTCGAGTCGGTGGTTCATGTTGTTTCCGTCGCTATTTGGTGTGTTATCATAATCGTCGTTCGAACCGCCGTTTTGGGGTTGCCGAAGATCGATCTCATGTTATTGTGGGCGTTGTGAGTTTTGTTGGTGTTTCGACCATGTTTCGTATATTTCACATGTTTGGATCGTTTTGTAAATTTCCCAAAAGTTTGGGAAATTTACGTTTGATGTTGTTTTCTGAACCTTTGGGTAGTCGGGAATATGTTTTCCTTCGGTACTTAAGTTCGTCGTTTCAGGCCCCTTACGTCCGTACCATCGTGAATTGTTCACCGTTGTATTTCGATTCTTTTTCGGTACCTCCCTCTTTCATTCCTGGCCTGTACTCCGCAGCAAGGAATGTTACGTACGTAACACCCTTTTTGGTTACGTACGTAACGTCCTAGTGTAAATCGGCATGCACTTCGCCTTTTGGTTACGTCGTAACACCCTTTTCGATTCGTCGTAACGCCCTAGTGTATTTCGGTCCAGCGATTACGCCTTTTTGGTTACGTCGTAAGGCCCTTATGGCTTACGTGCGTATCGGCTTACGACGTTAGCATGTGGTGGCTAACGTGCGTAACGAGGCCTGGGGTTATAAACCCGAGTTGACCGATTTCGGTCATTCTTCACCCCTCTCCTTCCCATCCGACTCTAGGCGACCTTCTTGGTATTTCCGCGATTTGAAGCTTTGTAACTCCGAGCCATCATCTTCTTCGAGTTTTTGGTGTATATTATCAACCTCTAATCGTGTTCTTCATCATTATTCAAGGTAAACTCCTAAAAACCTTGTTTTGGGTAAATTGAAGGGGTTTTCATGTTTCGTCCGATTCGTTCCGTATGTTAGATTAATTCATGATGTACATGATTAATCTCGTTAGTTTTGTTGGTTTCCCTACGGATTCATGCTATATTTCGTAGTAACTTTGTAATCGAAAGGGTTTGGTTGAGGTCCGCCCTCGTTGTTGTTTTTATACGAATATACATGAATCGTAGGCGGGTTTTTGAGTGTTTTCCAATTCCGTATTCGTTTAGAATTGGTTGTGATTGTGTTCTTCGTATCGTTAGGTTCGTGATTATCGGATCCTAACGTCCGTCGGTGTTTCCTTTCCGTTCGTAGCGTCGTCTATTATTCAAGGCAAGTATTTTTGGAAACCTTTAAGCTTAACATGAAATGGTGATGTATATTACTTGTGTGTAACTCACCTTGTGTTGGCCGGACGGGGTCAAGGAGGGAAATCTATGCTGCCGCCCTGGATTTCACGAGTTTCGTACCGCTAGCCAACTCGTTAGGGTCCTTGCAAGGCCTCGAGTGAGAATGTATGTTGCCGCCCTGTTCTCACGGCTTAGCGTGTGCGTGGTTTTGTCTTTCTGTATTTGTAGCCAACTCGTTAGGGTCCCTGTGAGGCCCCGAGTGAGAATGTATGCTGCCGCCCTGTTCTCAAGGCTAATTGTTTGACTGTTTACTTCCGGGAAAAGACATGTCTGGTTTTGACTTTTGAAATTGATATTGGTGCATGTACTATGAAATGTGTAAGCGATTGGTTTGCCTTGAATACTTATACTAGCGTAATTGCTAACCCCTTTGGGGACCCATTTTGGGGAAATTCTTGTTATGGATTTCAGGTTATGATTATCTGGACGAGCGAGCACCAGGACAGTACGAGGATGTTGGCCAGGGTCGTTGACATGTGCATTTGGGTCTATTCATTTCCTTTGTCCATTTCGATATGGTTGTTCCCATAGTTTTAAACTTATAGATTGTACTCGCGAGTACTTAGGCTTTTCGTTTCAAACTCCGTATTGTATTACTTTAAATTGTCACGTTGTTGGTTGATGCTTATTTTGCGGTTGCTCAGGCGTATCTTTATATGTCATATTATTTAATTGTGTATCCTCGTTAACCAAGATGGTTAGTCGAGTGGAGTTTTCCTATTGTAGCCTGGTGGGTCCCATGTAGGGGTCTACGGCGCTGTAATACACCTCGAATAAATTGGGGGTGTTACAGAAAATGGTATCGGAGCTCTAGGTTTATGGATACCTAGGCTTGTTGGTCATTTGGGTCTAGTCGTGTTTTGTTTTGCACATTGTCACGCCGCTGCCAGCATCCCGGTACTTCCAGTGCTCGTAAGTTTTCCTATTCGGCTCTTTTGTTTCTTGCATTGTATTTACCTTCAATCGTAATTGCTTTTCCCCTTACTCATCATCGATATACTTCTGTTATCTCTCAACATCAGTATGGATGCCGGAGGAAACCGTGGTCGTGGTCGTGGTCGTGGCCGTGGGCGCGGCCGAGGACGTGGGGCAGCCGGTGGGGCGGCCACGTCGCATTCTTCGGGAGCCGGCGTGCGGTGACCGTCACGGTCATGCTTCTTCTCGAGAGCGCGCCGATCTTGGTATTGCGCGGCCATTATGCGGCAAATGGTTAACCAGATGGCGGCTATAGCTCAAGTGGTCCATAACCCGTATCAGGCCCACGCTACTCGGGGCGGCGCGGATCGCGCTCCAGGATGTCATCAAGATGCATCCTCCTCAGTTCTCGGGAGCTTCAGACCCGATCGGCTGGGAAGGGTGGATCAAGGAGATGTCCAAAGTCTTCACTGCTACCAATTGTCCCGAGGACCGTAAGGTCCCTATTGCTCAATACTTTCTCACGGGAGATGCTACAGATTGGTGGGAGGCCGTTAGTCCCAAAGATCATGTTGCTTCGTGGGCCGAGTTTCGAGTTGATGGAAACCGAGTATTGTCCATGGCCGGTCAGACAGGCTCGAGTGCATGCTTTCTTCGATGCTCAACCTCGGGATATTCCCGTATCCCAAGCTATTGCTGATTTCAACAAGGAGTTGGGTTATGTGAAGACCCAAGTTGTCGCTGAGAGCGACAAAATTTTCCATTTTTCCAGGAGAATGAAATTGCCCATTCGGGACTATATGTCTGGACTTGTATGTACTACCCTGAAGGATTATCAGAGTCGGGCCCTTGCTTATGATATGTCGGTGACGGCTAGCGATTTGGCTCGTGAGAGCAAGAAGCAGAAGTCGGTCGGAAATTTTTCTGGTCCCAAGAGTGGAGGCCAGCAGAAATCTCAGGCTGCAAATATTTCTACGGGCGGTTCGGCTCGTTTTTCTGGGAGCTTTCGGAGTGCCGCCGGAACCTCCGCTCGTGAGCCCACATGTTTTAACTGTGGTACACATGGCCATAGGAGCCGATAGTGTTCTCGTCCGAAACTTACCTATCATACTTGTGGACAGCTAGGCCACAAGGCCCCTTTTTGTGAGCAGATCAAACAGCTTCGCGGCGCCCGTTCTTCTCAACCAGTTCCGTTGGAGCCGAGTGTCAACCAGGGCTCATTTGCTCCGCCGCCCCCACCGAGTGCCGGCCGAGGTAAGGGTCGGGGTCAGCCCGCTAGGGGTGGAGTTTCCAGTGTCGGCTCCGCCCAGCCGCGTATATACGAGATGAGGAGGGCCGATGACCCAGCAGCTGCCGTGGCGACAGGTACCGTTCATATTCATTTCCATCCTGTCAGTGTGCTTTTCGATTCGGGTGCTACGCATTCCTTCATTTCTCTAGAGTGTGTACGCCGTTTGAGTCTCGACTGTTTGTCACCTTGCGAGCCTTTCATCGTTAAACTTCCTAGCGGTGATAGAATTGTCGGTGATCGAGAAGTCCGGACTGCTGTGATTATTTGTGAGAGGGCTTGGCTCTCTAATCTTATTGTTGTGAGTATCGAGGGCGAGGATTTAATTCTCGGGAATGATTGGCTCGAACGGCATGGTGCAATCATGAACTACCGCACGAGAATCATCACTATGTTAGCCGAGGACGGCACCGAACACTCTTTCGCAGGGCGAAAGAGAAACCAGAAGTTTGTTATTAACGCCTTGAAGGCGATGAAACTCCTGCGAAAAGGGTGTACTGGTTATTGGTGCTACGCCTTGAAGGCGGAGAATGGTGGAGTCGAGCTTTCATCGATTCCAGTCGTTAGTGAGTTTCCTGATGTATTTCCTGACGAGTTGCCGGGATTGCCACCGGATCGTGAGGTTGAGTTTGCTATAGAGTTAGAGCCGGGTGCGGCTCCGATTTCGAAGACGCCGTATCGCATGGCACCTTCAGAGATGTCAGAGTTGAAGAAACAGTTGAGTGAACTTCTTGAGTCGGGGTATGTTCGACCGAGCGCCTCGCCTTGGGGCGCACCGGTCTTGTTTGTGCGTAAGAAGGATGGTTCACTACGTTTGTGTATCGACTATCGTGAACTGAACAAGGTGACCATCAAGAACAAGTATCCTTTGCCGAGGATTGACGACTTGTTCGACCAGTTGCAGGGAGCGGCGGTATTCTCAAAGATTGATTTGAGATCGGGGTACTATCAGCTCCGGGTGAGGGAGTCCGACGTGCCGTTTTCGGCTTTTCGGACGAGATACGGACATTATGAGTTTGTAGTTATGCCTTTCGGGTTAACTAACGCACCGGCGGTGTTCATGCAGTTGATGAACAAAGTCTTTATCGAATATTTGGATAAGTGTGTCGTCGTCTTCATTGACGATATTCTTATCTATTCGAGGAATGAGGAGGAGCATGCCCATCATCTGCGAATAGTGTTAAACATTTTGAGGACCGAGCAACTCTATGCGAAGTTCTCGAAATGTGAGTTCTGGATTAAGGAAGTGATGTTTTTGGGTCACGTGATTTCGGTAGGAGTCCGTGTAGATCCGCAGAAAATTGAGGCGGTGTTGGATTGGGCACCGCCCACTAATGTAAAGGAGGTCCGTAGTTTATTGGGTTTGGTGGCTACTACCGTAGGTTCGTGAGAGTTTCTCAAAACTAGCTCGGCCATTTACACAGATTGCTCCGTAAATCCGAGAAGTTCGTTTGGAATGTCGAGAGACAGTCGAGTTTTGAGGAATGAAGAAGCGTTTGACTTCACTCCGGTTTTGGCGTTGCCATGTGGCAACGAGGATTCGCCGTTTATAGCGATGCTTAGTCGTGGTCTTGGGTGCGTATTGATGCGGACGGCAAGACCATTGCTTACGCATCGAGACGATTGCGGCCGTATGAGCCGAACTACCCTACCCATGATTTGGAGTTAGCGGCCGTTGTGTTCGCGCTCAAGATCTGGCGTCACTATCTTTTCGGCTCTGCATGTCGATTTTTACCGATCATAAGAGCACGAAATACATATTTACTCATGGGAGTTGAATATGAGGCAGAGGAGGTGGTTAGAACTGATTAAGGATTACGATCTTGAAATCCTTTATCATCCGGGCAAGGCGAACGTCGTGGCCGACGCCTTGAGTCGGAAACCGATTGCGTTGCGAACGCTTGAGGTCCTTACGCCTCAGTCTGAGCTTCGGAGGGCTTTGATCGGGTTAGATGTTGAGGTTTTGTTGCTGGAGTCACTGTGCAACTTTGTGCTTTAGAGATTTCATCGTCTTTGATCGATGAGGTTAAGCTGAAGCAATTAGAGGATCCGATGATTACTCAAATCCGAGAGAACGTTCTTAAGGGAAAGTCTCCTGGGTTTGTGATTCACGAGGATGGTGTTTTGAGATTCCAAAGTCGGCTTTGTGTGCCGAACGATCCAGAGTTGCGACTGAGTATTTTGCGTGAGGCCCATTCCACACCCTATTCCGTTCATCCTGGTTCGAGTAAGATGTACAAGGACCTGAGAAGAAATTTCTGGTGGAATGATATGAAGGAGGAGGTCGCACAGTTTGTAGCAAGATGTTTGACTTGTCAGCAGGTCAAAATCGAGCATCAGCGACCGGCTGGGTTATTGCAGTCACTTCCCGTTCCGGAATGGAAATGGGAAGATATATCGATGGATTTTGTTACGAGTTTGCCAAGATCGGGGTCCGGAATGAATATGGTATGGGTGGTTGTTGATCGTCTAACCAAGTCGGCACATTTTCTGGGCATCAAGGACACTTGGGGCCCGGAGAAATTGGCTCGTGTGTTTATCGCGCAGATTGTGAGACTTCACGGTACTCCGAAGTCTATTGTTTCGGATCGTGATGGCCGTTTTGTATCGCACTTTTGGCAGGCGGTGCATAAGGCTTTAGGTACCCGTTTGCATTTGAGTACCTCTTTTCATCCCCAGTCAGATGGACAGTCGGAACGCACTATCCAGACATTCGAGGACATGTTGCGTGCTTGTGCCCTCGATTGGAGTAGCGACTGGGAGGAGCATTTGCCATTGATCGAATTCACGTACAACAATAGTTGGCACGCGTCGATTCGGATGGCACCGTATGAGGCACTTTATGGGCGACGATGTCGATCGCCGATTTGTTGGAATGAGGCATCCGATTTGGTCGGGACCGAACCGGATGTCGTTTTAGAGACGAGAAGGAATATAGAATTAATTCGAGAACGGATGTTGGCGCCCCAGTCGACAAGTCATATGCGATGTCCGTCGTCGACCTTTAGAATTCGAGGTGGGAGACCACGTTTTGCTGAAGGTGTCGCCGACGAGAGGAGTTTTCCGTTTCGGGAAGAAGGGGAAGTTGAGTCCGAGATTTATTGGGCCCTTCGAGATTCTCGAGAGAGTCGGTGGGTTAGCATACCGTTTGGCATTACCCCCGGCCCTGAGTCATGTTCATAGCGTTTTTCATGTTTCCCAGCTGAGGAAATATGTCCCGGATCCTAGTCACATCATCGACTATGGGGAGATTGACGTTGCCGAGGATATTACTTTTGAGGAGCGTCCTTTGAAGATTTTGGAGCACCGTGAGAAGCGACTGAGGCATAAAACCATTCCTTTGGTCAAAGTGCAGTGGTCGAGACATGGTGTCGAGGAGGCGACTTGGGAAACCGAGGATAGCATGCGTGCTAAGTATCCCGAGTTGTTTATTTCTTAAGTTTCGGGACGAAACTTGTTTTTAGAGGGGTAGAATGTAATATCCGCATTTTTCCCTTCTCTTATTATTCTCATCATGGTGCATTTTCGTTTCTAGCAACTCGTTTGTAACCGTATTAACATTTTGAGGATATTTAATATTGAACTTTTGTCGTTCGAGCTTGTTTCGGACTCGTTTTACTCGAGTCGGTGGTTCATGTTGTTTCCGCTATTTGGTGTGTTATCATAATCGCTGCTCGAACCGCCGTTTTGGGGTTGCCGAAGATCGATCTCATGTTATTGTGGGCGTTGTGAGTTTTGTTGGTGTTTCGACCATGTTTCGTATATTTCACATGTTTGGATCGTTTTGTAAATTTCCCAAAAGTTTGGGAAATTTACGTTTGATGTTGTTTTCTGAACCTTTGGGTAGTCGGGAATATGTTTTCCTTCGGTACTTAAGTTCGTCGTTTCAGGCCCCTTACGTCCGTACCATCGTGAATTGTTCACCGTTGTATTTCGATTCTTTTTCGGTACCTCCCTCTTTCATTCCTGGCCTGTACTCCGCAGCAAGGAATGTTACGTACGTAACACCCTTTTTGGTTACGTACGTAACGTCCTAGTGTAAATCGGTACAGGCACTTCTGCCTTTTTGGTTACATACGTAACACCCTTTTCGGTTACGTACGTAACGCCCTAGTGTATTTCGGTCCAGGCGATTACGCCTTTTTGGTTACGTCGTAAGGCCCTTATGGCTTACGTCGTAATACTTTACGTGCGTTAGCATGTGGTGGCTAACGTGCGTAACGAGGCTGGGGTTATAAACCCGGAGTTGACCGATTTCGGTCATTCTTCACCCCTCTCCTTCCCATCCGACTCTAGGCGACCTTCTTGGTATTTCCGTGATTTGAAGCTTTGTAACTCCGAGCCATCATCTTCTTCGAGTTTTTGGTGTATATTATCAACCTCTAATCGTGTTCTTCATCATTATTCAAGGTAAACTCCTAAAAACCTTGTTTTGGGTAAATTGAAGGGGTTTTCATGTTTCGTCCGATTCGTTCCGTATGTTAGATTAATTCATGATGTACATGATTAATCTCGTTAGTTTTGTTGGTTTCCCTACGGATTCATGCTATATTTCGTAGTAACTTTGTAATCGAAAGGGTTTGGTTGAGGTCCGCCCTCGTTGTTGTTTTTATACGAATATACATGAATCGTAGGCGGGTTTTTGAGTGTTTTCCAATTCCGTATTCGTTTAGAATTGGTTGTGATTGTGTTCTTCGTATCGTTAGGTTCGTGATTATCGGATCCTAACGTCCGTCTGTTTCCTTTCCGTTCGTAGCGTGCCTATTATTCAAGGCAAGTATTTTTGGAAACCTTTAAGCTTAACATGAAATGGTGATGTATATTACTTGTGTGTAACTCACCTTGTGTTGACGGGGTCAAGGAGGAAATCTATCTGCCGCCCTGGATTTCACGAGTTTCGTACCGCTAGCCAACTCGTTAGGGTCCTTGCAAGGCCTCGAGTGAGAATGTATCTGCCGCCCTGTTCTCACGGCTTAGCGTGTGCGTGGTTTTGTCTTTCGTATTTGTAGCCAACTCGTTAGGGTCCTGTGAGGCCCCGAGTGAGAATGTATCTTTGCCGCCCTGTTCTCAAGGCTAATTGTTTGACTGTTTACTTAGGAAAAGACATGTCTGGTTTTGACTTTTGAAATTGATATTGGTTCAAGTACAATGAAATGTGTAAGCGAATGGTTTGCCTTGAATAATAGTAATAGCGTAATTTCAAACCCCTTTGGGGACCCGTTTTGGGAAATTCTTGTTATGGATTTCAGGTTATGATTATCTGGACGAGCGAGCACCAGGACAGTACGAGGATGTTGGCCAGGGTCGTTGACATGTGCATTTGGGTCTATTCATTTCCTTTGTCCATTTCGATATGGTTGTTCCCATAGTTTTAAACTTATAGATTGTACTCATGAGTACTTAGGCTTTTCGTTTCAAACTCCGTATTGTATTACTTTAAATTGTCACGTTGTTGGTTGATGCTTATTTTGCCGGTTGCTCCGGGCGTATCTTTATATGTCATATTATTTAATTGTGTATCCTCGTTAACCAAGATGGTTAGTCGAGTGGAGTTTTCCTATTGTAGCCTGGTGGGTCCCATGTAGGGGTCTACGACGCTGTAATACACCTCGAATAAATTGGGGGTGTTACAATTTGGAGGGTGCTTTTAAAGTGATTTTAACGACTAACAGAAACTTCTAATATAATGAATCATAACCATGCAATAAAGTTCACTGGATAGAACCCTGTGCTATAATAACCTCTACCCATGCAACTGAAGTTGCGCTTCAATTAATGGAATACAAAGTGATATATAACTTAATGGAATACATAGTGACACATAACTTGAATCCCATCCTATTTATCAAATAATTAAATACATTCAATATATGTTCTTACAAACACTACACTCTTTTATAAAGGTTCTCATTATTACGATGCCCGTTTTGTTCAAATAGATACTTTTATCTTCATTTCTAAAATTTTACGCTAAACATTATGTAGCAAATAATTTTATACAATGCCGCAATGCTATGAGACGTGTGGGTTTCTTCTTTTTGGCCAGAGACTATGGGATGGCGATTGATTGACTTTTTTATGGTTATTTTTTTATTAAAGAAATTAATTAATAATGTAAATTTATAATAATGTGTAACCAAGCCATCTTAAGCAATCCCAAATTTTGAGAAATTAAGAATAGAAAAACAAAAAGTAAAAAAAAAGGGACAACAACAAGAATTAAACTATAAAGTCAATGAAAGGGAAAAAACAACGAGGTTAATACTATCAATAACTGATTCGACAATATCAAATGTTGCTACACATTTGCTATCATCGTCTTCTAACAATGATGCAGATTGTTAGGTGATGAAAGATGATTACGACAGTGATTATGAAGGCCAAGAGTCTGCACCAACATTACGTAAACACACTAGATATTAAACCAAAACACTGTCGGTGCATCGCACGGGTTCGTAAAGCCTCGTCCCATAATAACAAACACAAATCACAGACTTATTGAACAAAAAATAAAAAATAAACAACCTATTACATTACATATAACTGATTATATAAAACTTATATTACAAACATTGACGCAACCTTGATAAAAAGTATATAAACATCTCCACAAATATTACGTACAAAACACGTAGAAATTCAATCAAAAACACAGCCACTGCATCGCACGGGATCGTAAAGCCTCGTTGTTATGAAGGAAAAATTGGCTAATCTAGTAATTGTCACTCTCTCTAGTAATTGTCTCTCAAGCAATTATTAAACACATTTATGGCTATGGGTCATCTCTCTCTCTCTCTCTCCCTCTCCCTCTCTATTGATTTTCTTTTCCCATTAATTGAGATGATAGAGAAAAATTTGATCGGGCCGGCACCTAGGTACTGCAGAGTGCAGATTCTCTCTCTCTCCCTCTCTCTCTCTCTCTCTCTCTCTCTCTCTCTCTCTCTCTTTTCTTTTCCCATTAATTGAGATATTCTTAAATACGGATTTGTCAGTTCATGACTTCACATTTTATGAAAGCTTTACATGGGTTTTGTTTCAAGAATTTGAATATTGGAGGAAATTAAAATTTACTCTTCAATATTAATTTCTGCATTAGATTACATTTTTTTTCCCATAACGGTTCTAATTCTGTTAATTTTTTTGGGAAAATGGCACAAATGGTACGAAAATTATATGGTCCTGGCACGCGCAGTACATTGTTCGTTGACACTGGTCAATATGCACAACAATATAGTAAAAATTGGCAATTTTGGTGCATTTGTCGCTGAATTTGCATTGTCATCATTTTTTGTTGATGTAGCATGCCACATAATTAGGTTTAAGAAAAAAAAAATACAAGGAAAATATAAAATTCATTAACATTTACTAATGTAAATAAAAACAAACGAAAAGAGGGGTAAATAGAAAAAGGGATTTTCTCAAAACCATCGTCTTTCTAGGGTTCTTCTTCGATTCTAAAGTAGAGCTTCCTCTTTCAAGGGCATTTTCGATCGAAAGTTGGCTAATCTAGTAATTGTCACTCTCTATAGTAATTGTCACTCTTAGGGGTGGACACGAACCGAGCTTTTGGTGTTATTGACCGTTCGTTCGTTCGGTTCGTGTAGTGTTCGGTTCGTGTTCGTGTTCGACGAACATTACAAATTAGTGTTCGAGTTCGGTTCGACATATTTTTTATTGTTCGTGTTCGGTTCATTTATATTCAATTGTTCTGTTCGTACGCTTTGTTCATTTGTGTTCAATTGTTCTGTTCGTTCGTTCGGTTCGTTTGTGTTCAATTGTTTCTGTTTGTGCCATATTATATATATATATATTAATGTTCGCGAACAGTTCGCGAACACCCGATCAAAATATAAAATGTTCGATGTTCGGTTCGAAAATATTCGAACATGTTCGCGAACATGTTCGATTCGGTCAAAACGAACTCGAACTGACCGTTGACCGAGTTTTTTCACGAACAGTTCGCGAACGTTCGGTTCATGGGCCACCCCACTCTCAAGCAATTATTAAACACATTTATGACTATGCGTCATCTATCTCTCTCCCTCTCCTCTCTATTGATTTTCTTTTGCCATTAATTGAGATGATTAAAAGGAGAAAAATGTGATCGGCCGGCACATAGGTACTGCAGAGTGCAGATTCCCTCTCTCTCTCTCTCTCTCTCTCTCTCTCTCTCTCTCTCTCTCTCTCTCTCTCTCTCTTTTCTTTTCCCATTAATTGAGATATTCTTAAATACGGATTTGTCAGTTCGAGACTTCACATTTTATGAAAGCTTTCTGAGACGTGGGTTTTGTTTCAAGAATTTGAATATTGGAGGAAATTAAAATTTACTCTTCAATATTAAAATTTACTCTTCAATACTCATTTCTGCATTAGATTACATTTTTTTTACCATAATGGTTCTAATTCTGTTATTTTTTTTCTTCCGACGATGATCAAAGTGAGAGTAATATCCCCATGCGGTTAACCAGGTACTTCAGACTCTCTCTCTCTCTCTCTCAATAGTTGCATGAATTTGGGGTATTAAGTGAAGCCCATAAAATTAAGTAAGAATTCTCAACCTTAGAGATTCATTTTTGCACTGATATTCTATAGGTTATTACATTTTCTCAGCTTATTATGGATTGGAAAAGTTGACCAATATACTTGATACGTTAAGTAATTTTTCACAAGTTTTTTTCATTTAATTAAATCTCATTTGCTATTCCATTTTTATTTTTGTACTTAAAACTGATCATCTTTCGTAATTGAGTTGTTATCATAAATATTTTTTTTCTTTTGTTGTTGTAGGGAGCATTTGGACTCTATTCTCTTTCCTTGCATCAGTGTGAGTGTCCTAACATAAGTCATAAATGTATCGTAGGATTTTGGAGAATTATAAGACAAAGAAACAACAACAAAAACTAAGGCCCGTGAAATTTCACGGTTTTCACAAGATACAATTGGAAAATTAGATATTTTCAACAAGTAGGAAAACCTAATATCACAAAGAATTTTATTTGCTAGAAATGTTTGATGCGTTTTTCGTACTGAGAAAGCATCGGTATGTATAGTTAAAAACCGGGCCTTTCCGCTCAGCTTTATCGATTTAAGTTAAGATAAAATAAAACAATCAAGGCTATTTAACCTCCTGCTATTGCATGAACCAAAAGGAGAGAAATAAACTCTGCAGAAGAAAGCCAACATTTTGATGTCTCGCATAGTAAAATATGATTATGACAATCATCTGTGTTATAAGACAAACAAGACTCAAAGAAAATTGCACCTACAGTTGCACAATTTACTTCACTTCACATTTCACGTTTTCCAATAAATATTACATTGGACTATACCTTTAAATAATTTCTTTTCCAGATTTACATTTATAAGAATTCATGAACAAAGAGCTGTTGGGAGAACTCGTGTTACACCACACTTGTTCATGCTCCTATCAGCCGTGATGGGCGCATACACTGCCATCTTGGAGCTCAATTATATGGAGCTTCAGACGAGTCTAGTTGGCTGCATATTGGAGATGGCATATATTTCTGTATATTTATATTATGCTCCTAATGCCCGGGTAAGTATATTGAGATGTTCATATATTGTATTTTAACATTCTTGAAACATAAAAAAAAAGTATATTGAATCCTTAAAAACAATCTCAACTTTTCATTTCTATCAAATTACCATGCTGAAATTTATAATCACTAATTTATTTGATTTGCTCTTTTCAAGATTCGTGCTTTCAAGATACTGGGTTCGTTGATAACTTTGTTGGCCATCCTAGTTTTCATCATATCTAACTTCATTACAGGACAATGGAAAGTCGCCATTGCAAAACTGATATCCGTAACTTTTTCTATCATTATACTTGTATTACCACTTCCTAGGGTGGTAAGTTTGCAAGTTTACTTCCACTGAAAAAATAAAATACAAAAAAATATATGTGTATGTAAAATGTATCTGCAAGTTTCTTATATTGTTTGTTTACTTTGTTATTTATTTATTTGGATAGAAGCGGTTAGGACGCATACACTGGACATGATCACGCCGTTCTGGCTATCTTTAACACTAACGTTGGCTTACACCGTCACATTCACTTATGAAATGTGACGGAAGCATTATGTGTTTATTATTTTTTTATGTAAGTGAATTAATCATAGAAATTCTAACCTTAACTAACTAATATTTTTTGATTTTATTCTAATATTGTTATTCTATTTTGATTTACGCAGGTTCCAAAAGTTTGTGGAATTAGTTTAGGTATAACGCAAATGGTATTTTATTATGTAATTCGATCACAACAAGTCTCGATCCCACTTCAACAAAATCCACCATCCCCGATCATTCCTCAACAAAATCCACCAACCGTGGTTCCTCACCAACAAGATCCACCAGAAGGTGAATGAATAATAAATCTTGATATTTTATCTTTATGGTTTTCACCATACTTAACAATTTCGTGAATCAGGTCAAATAATTGTCAACATAGAATATGTGGATGGAGTACGATCACAATCGAACGAACAAGAGATGATTATGAATAGAGGGGCCCTGGATGAAGTTGGTTCTTCTCCGGGAACTCAAGAAATAACAGAAGACCAACGATGTGGTTTTATTGAGGTTAAGTTTCTTTACTTTTACTCGTGGCATGAATATTTCTTTTTTTGACGGTTAAGTAAATTTTTGTTGATCAAATATACAACCATTATCTTTCTGTCTTCCTCCACTAATTTTCCTTTGTTTAGTGTAACTGCAAGTTCTTGTTTGTTTCCTTCTACTTTTTTCTAATTAGTTTTGCTAATTCTTTTGAACCAAGTTAGAAGGATCAACGAATGTGTGGTCTTGAACGAATATTTTGTTTCTAGAAATTAATTAGTTTGGAAATTGATTTTCTTGGCGGAGAGATCTTGGTTTTGGCGGCTCCAGGACTTGAGAACTCGGATATAACGATGAGAATCTGCATAGAATAAGGCTTTTCTCCCTCTTGTGTTATTTGAGAACCATTACGTGAAAACATCATCAAAACTCGTCGAATGGAAAAACTCTAAGAACAAAGTAGATTCGAAATGTCGAAACGGTTACAAGCGAGTCGATAAAAATAGACATACACCAAAAATGGAAACTGCTAAAAATGGAAAAATTACGGATATTACATTCTCCCCCTCTAAAATAAAGTTTCGTCCCGAAACTTAAGAATCAAAAAGCTCGGGGTATCTCGAACGCATATCCTCCTCTAGCTCCCACGTCGCTTCTTCTACTCCGTGCCTCGACCATTGCACCTTAACCAAAGGAATGGTTTTGTGCCTTAACTGCTTGTCACGACGCTCCAAAATTCTGACGGGCCTCTCTTCAAACGTAATATCCTTCTCAATCTCCACGTCCCCAAAGTCAATAATGTGGGACGGTCCTAACGCATTTCCTCAATCTGGAAACGTGAAATACGCTATGTACATGACTCAGCGACGGAGGTAAAGCCAAACGGTACGCTAACTCACCGACTCTCTCCAATACCTCGAAAGGTCCAATATATCTCGGGCTGAGTTTCCCCTTCTTCCCAAAACGGAAGACTCCCTTCGTCGGAGACACTCTCAACAGAACATGATCCCCCACCTCAAACTCCAAAGGTCTACGCCTAACATCCGCGTAAGACTTTTGTCGACTCTGAGCAGCCAACATCCTCTTTCTAATCAATTCGATTTTCTCCCTCGTCTCCAACACCAGATCCGGCTCGGTGCCAACCAAATCGGACGGCTCATCCCAACATATCGGTGATCGGCAACGTCGGCCATAAAGTGCCTCATATGGTGCCATCTTAATCGACGCGTGCCAGCTATTATTATAAGTAAACTCAATTAAGGCCAAATGCTCCTCCCAATTACTACTCCAGTCTAACGCACACGCGCGCAACAAATCCTCGAACGTCTGAATGGTACGTTCGGACTGCCCATCGGTCTGGGGATGGAACGAAGTGCTCAAACGTAGCTGAGTCCCCAATGCCTTATGCACTGCCTGCCAAAAATGCGATACAAATCGGCCATCTCTGTCTGAAATAATGGTCCTCGGCGTACCATGAAGCCTCACTATCTGAGTGATAAAAATACGAGCCAGCTTTTCCGGACCCCAAGTATCCTTGATGCCCAGAAAATGTGCCGACTTAGTCAGTCGGTCTACAATCACCCATACCATATTCATACCAGTCTTCGTCCTCGGTAAACTCGTGACAAAATCCATAGAGATGTCCTCCCACTTCCATTCCGGAACAGGAAGTGGTTTCAATAATCCGGCTGGCCGTGATGCTCAATCTTGACTTGCCGACAAGTCAAACACTTAGCTACAAACCGAACTACCTCTTTCTTCATATCGTTCCACCGAAATTTTTCCTCAGATCTTTATACATTTTACTCGAGCCCGGATGGACTGAGTAAGGTGACGCATGAGCCTCTCGCATGATATTCTGTCTCAATTCCGAGTCGTTCGGAACACACAACCGACCTCGGAATCTCAACACTCCATCCTCATGAATAACAAATCCCGGGGCTTTCCCCTTCTCTACACTCTCCCGAAGCTGAATAAACATCGGGTCCTCCAACTGTCCCGATTTAATGTCCTCGACCAGAGACGAAGAAATCTCAAGAGTACGCAACTGCCCGGAACTCTCTGGCAGTACAATCTCAATGCTCAGCTTCATAAAATCACGCTGAAGTCCTGACTGGGCCGTATGCAACTCAAGCGCTCGAAGCGATACTGATTTCCGGCTCAAGGCGTCTGCTACCACATTAGCCTTGCCCGGATGATAAAGGATCTCGAGATCGTAATCCTTAATCAATTCCAACCACCTCCTCTGCCTCATATTAAGCTCTTTCTGCGTGAAAATGTACTTGAGCTCTTGTGATCGGTGAAAATCTGACACGACGAGCCATACAAGTAATGACGCCAAATCTTCAACGCAAAAACAACTGCGGCCAACTCAAGATCGTGCGTAGGGTAACTCAATTCATAGGGTTTCAACTGACGGGAAGCATAAGCAATCGTCCTCCCGTGCTGCATAAGTACGCATCCGAGCCCTTGGCCCGAAGCATCACTATAAACTGAGAAACCATCATTACCACTCGGTAAGGCCAAAACGGGAGCGGTCGTCAACCGCTTCTTCAACTCCTCAAAACTATTCTGCCTCTCATCGGTCCACACAAACTTCTCGACTTCAGAACAATCGAGTCGGCGGTCGAGCGAGTTTAGAGAACCCCTCGACGAATCTACGATAATACCCGGCTAATCCCGGAAAACTACAGACCTCTTTCACGTTCTTGGCGGCGCCCAATCCAACACTGCCTCTACCTTATGTGGGTCCACACGAACACCCTCGGCCGAGATCACATGACCGAGAAACATAACTTCCCGTAACCAAAACTCGCACTTTGAGAACTTCGCAAAAAGATGCTGAGTTCTCAAAATATCTAACACAATATGCAAATGACGTGCGTGCTCCTCCTCGCTCCTCGAGTAAATCGGGATGTCATCGATAAAACGACTACACACTTATCGAGGTACTGATAAAGACTTTGTTCATAAGCTGCATGAACACGGCTGGTGCGTTAGTTAGCCCAAAAGGCATAACCACAAACTCGTAGTGACCGTATCTCGTCCGAAAGGCCGTCTTCGGAATATCGGTATCCTTCACTCGGAGCTGATAATACCCCGATCTCAAATCAATCTTCGAAAACACGGTCGCTCCTTGCAACTGATCAAACAAGTCATCAATCCTCGGGAGTGGATATTTGTTTTTGATGGTCACTTTGTTCAACTCTCGGTAGTCGATGCACAAACGAAGTGACCCATCCTTCTTCTTTACAAATAGGACCGGTGCGCCCCAAGGCGAAGCACTCGGTCGAATATACCCCATGTCTAGCAACTCTCCCAATTGTTTCTTCAACTCAAGCATCTCGGCAGGCGCCATACGGTATGTGGTTCAAAAATAACATTCATTCTAAGTATTTATTTAGGTTATCCATTGGTGGAGTTCTATTTTAAATCGATGTGGGATCCAAGATATTAAATTCTATTTATTTGGAATGTCCATCGATTAAGGATCATTTTAATTGATGTGGGATTCAAAATTTTAGATAAATAGGAATCCAAAATTAAGAGAATGCCACATAGGAGATGTTAGCAACTCAAGAACTTCGTGTATTGATATATAAACAACATCTAATCACGTGCTCCAAGCCCCAGCCGCGGAAGGAAATGAGAGGGATGAGAAAAATGGGTGTAAACCCGTCTGCTCTGCTATATTTATACCCGTGCAGAACACGGCGCAACAAACGGCCCAAACCAGTGCCGTGTTTACCGCCTTGTTGCGGGTCAGTGCGCGCCATGACCGACACGGCGCAACACCCGGCGCAAGACGCTGCGCGTGTGTCTCGGCCGTATTCGACACGGCGCATCACCCGGCGCAAATCTTGCGCGGGTTCTCGGTCGTGTCTCGGCAAACTTGCTGGTCCTGGATGACCCGGCGCAAGACACGGCGCTCGTCAGCGTCGTTTTCAGCGCCGTTTCGTACAGGTCCGGCCAGTAACCTCCAGTTGCAAAATGATCCCGACACAAACCGAAAATTACGACAGAACCCCAACGACGATCCGAACGACCCCGAAACCCAAACCTGAATACGAATCGAAGATACGGTTACGAAGTACTCGCGAAGACGAATTCGAGCACTAAGAGAACACACGATTCCGACCACCCAAAGGCTCGAAATTCGACAACGGAAGTAATTACCCCAAACTTTGGAAAATTACAAAAACGGCCGAAAACGTCCGAAAATCACGATACGTGATCGAAAAACCAAACTGAAGTTCGCAACACGTCTAACAAAGTTAAACGGACTTACGGGAAACTCGAAACAGTAATTTCGAACGAAATTCACAAGAATCGAACTCGAGTGCGGAAAAGTTGTTAAGAAACACGGAACTCAAGAAACAATACCGAAAAAACTCGGATAACAAAAGTAAAGATTTAATCATTCTTTGAATGATGAAACTGTACTAAGTTAGTCGTCGAAACGGACCTATGCAGAAAAAAAAAAAGAAGATTACTGGAAATCGAAATTGCGGATATTACATATTACATATTTTTATTTCATTTTTTTGCATACCCCAATTACACCATATAATACAAAAAGTAGCAATTAATTTCTCTGTGTTCGGTTTAAGATAAAAAAATTGGTAAAAAATTGTTTAATAAAAAGCAAAAAATTGGCAATAAACATATAAAAAAATGACTACATATCAATTACTCAATTCTCAAATTAATTTACAAGCCTTTTGAAATTATATTTACATATTTTTATTTCATTTTTTTTCATACCCCAATTACACCATATAATACAAAAAAGTTATATGTCAATCAATATGACTACATATCAATTACTTAATTCTTTTACTCAACCAAATTAATTTACAGGCCTTTTGGAATTATATTACATATTTTTATTTCATTTTTTTTGCATACCCCAATTACACCATATAATACAAAGAAGTAGCAATTAATTTCTCTGTGTTCGGTTTAAGATAAAAAAAAATTGGTAAAAAAATTGTGCAATAAACAGCAAAAAAATTGGCAATAAACAGCATATAAAAAAAGCTAACTGGGGTCCAGGGAGAATTGAACCTCAAACCCATTGCAACTGTGTTAAATACCTTGCCACCTTATCCGGTAGTTATATGTAACAATAAGAGAAAAATGAAAAAAAATAAAGCTACAAAACTGGGGCATGGGGGAGTCGAGCACTATACCTTGGGCAAGTGTGATAGAGTCCCTGCCACCTTGTCCGGTAGTGGCATCAACGTCAAGTTATGCACAAGAAATTAATTCATATGTAACAATATGAGAAAAACGAAAATTAATATAGTTCTCCAATCGACAGTCTCTTTTAGAATCGATGTGGTATTCAAAATTTTAGATAAATATAATTAATATAAATTTGATCATTGGTCAAATTAGATTCTCAAATAAACAATAAAGTAATTTATTTAATAACTGGTATTATTAATAGTGGCCAAACTAAAATTTTCAATTAGAATAAAACTACTAAATAAAATAGATATGATATTCAAATTTTAGATAAATAAATTAATAGAAATCTAATATGATCAAATTAATTTTTCATTAAAAAATTTAGCTATTTATTTGTCCAACTTAATAATTGGACAAACTAAATACAATAAAAATAAAATTCTTAAGTTTGTGTGTGAAATATAAATATGAGATTTAAAAATAAACATTGAATTCTAAGTATTTATTTAGGAATACAAAATTTAGAGAATGTCACATAGGAGAGAGAGTCAATGTAGTGCTTCAAATTCGTAATGCTATTATATATATTTTTAATTATTATAAAAACTACCAAATAAAATAGATGTAAGATTCAAATATTAAATAAATAAAATTAATTTAAATTTGATAATTGATCCAATTAAATTTCACTAAAAAATTAAACTATTTATTTGTCCAACTCAATAATTAGTCAAATTAAACACAATAAAAATAATATTTCTAAGCTTGTGTGTAAAATACCTATGTGGTTCAAAAATAACATTCATTCTAAGTATTTATTTAGGTTATCTATTGGTGGAGTTCTATTTTATATCGATGTGGGATCCAAGATATTAAATTCTATTTATTTGGAATGTCCATCGATTAAGTATCATTTTAAATTGATGTGGGATTCAAGATTTTAGATAAATAGGAATCTAAAATTAAGGGAATACCACATAGGAGAGATAATTAATTTAGTGCTTCGAATCCGTAACGATATTATATATATAGATGGGTTAACCCCCTATAGTTTTAACCGGAAAAAATATCATTTGTATCGCTTTTGTGTACCACTATGTGCCTTGCATTGTAGGCTCACCAATTTTACACTAGGCTACATGTTATAGTACTCAAAAGTGGTATAGATAAATATAAGTTTTAACCAATCATACAAATTTGGTGAAAATTAAGTGCTAGTATAAAAACATTCCAAAAAAAGAACAAGTCTTCCTCCATTTTCAAACTCATGCAGAGTTAAAACCTATGAAATGCAATATTGTAACTTATGGATATATTCTTATGAAGGAAAAATTGGCTAATCTAGTAATTGTCACTCGCTAGCAATTATTAAACACATTTATGGTTGTACTTTTCCTTTTAACAAAAAAAAAGATTTTATTAAACAATGTTTACATAAGTCAAATATTTCGGAGAAATGATTTATTTATAATTCTTTTTTAAAGAAATAGATTACATTTGAGTGATACTTTATTTATTTATTTGTACTTTTTTCTGAGAAAAAAATCAATTAAAAAATTTATAGATGCATTGTAATTTCCAATAAATTGCTATTTCATACATTGGTTGTTCCAATAATATGTGAGTGCCGGGATTTTCTTTCTAACAAAGTAGAGGAGCTTTGAAGAAATAATACAGATAAATCAAATTTAATATACAGAAATAATTCCTTTCCGTACTTTGTTTAGAAAATATAGACGTCTAAAGAAACAAATTACAGATGAGTGGTACTTTTTTTTATTTATTTATATTTTTTTCTATGCGATTATAAAGAGTGAAAAAACATTGAAGTGTAAAAAATTGGCTAACAAAAAAAAATTGGTTTCAAATGCGTGAAAATGCAATTTGACATTTTTCATAAAAAATGTTTTGGTATGTGCTTGGTTCGAGATAAAAAAAATTAGTAAAAAAAAGTGTGCAATAATAGGCATCAAAAAAGCAAGTTAATTAATTGGGTCCAAGGATAGTTGAACCCTAGACTCATTGCAATTGTGTCTAATCTCTTGCCACATTGTCCTGTAGTAGCACCCACATCAAGTTTTGCACAAAAAATTCATTTATATGTAACAATAAAAGAAAAATGGGAAAAATTAAAAAATAATGCTACAAAATTGGCCTTGGGGGAGTCGAACACTATACCTCAGGCAAGTGTGCTAGAGCCCCTGCCACCTTATCAGATAGTGGCATCCACATCATGTTATGCACAAGAAATTCATTTATCTGTAACAATAAGGGAAAAATGAAAAAAAAAATAACGCAAAGGGGATAATTTTCTCCGGTCCCGATTTTGGCAAAGTGTGCTAAATGCAATAATGAATAATTTTTTTTTTGAATCCTTAAAGACCACATGAAAATATAAATGAATAATCATTAAAATTCAATAACTTTTACAAAGTTATGTGTCAATCAATATGACTACATATCAATTACTCAATTCTCAAATTAATTTACAAGCCTTTTGGGATTATATTACATATTTTTATTTTATTTTTTTTGCATACCCTAATTACACCATATAATACAAAAAAGTTATATGTCAATCAATATGACTACATATTAATTACTTAATTCTTTTACTCAACCAAATTAATTTACAAGCCTTTTGGAATTATATTATATATTTTTATTTTATTTTTTTTGCATACCCCAATTACACCATATAATACAATAAAGTAGCAATTAATTTCTCTATATTCGGTTCCGTATAAAAATGGTAAAATTGTGCAATAAACAAAGAAAAATTGGTAAAAAAATGGCAATAAACAAAGATATAAAAATTAAAGCTAATTGGGTCCAGGGAGAATTGAACCTTAGAATCATTGCAATTGCGTTAAATACCTTGCCACCTTATCTGGTAGTGGCGTCCGCATCAAGTTATGCACAAGAAATTCATTTATATGTAACAATACGAGAAAAACGAAAATTAATATAGTTCTCCAATCGACAGAATCTCTTTTAGAATCGACGTGGTATTCAAAATTTTAGATAAATATAATTAATATAAATTTGATAATTGGTTAAATTAGATTCTCAAATAAAGTATAAAGTAATTTATTTAATAACGGTATTATTAATAGTTGCCAAACTAAAATTTTCAATTAGAATAAAACTACTAAATAAAATAGATATGATATTCAAATTTTAGATAAATAAATTAATAGAAATTTAATCTGATCAAATTAATTTTTCATTAAAAAATTTAACTATTTATTTGTCCAACTTAATAATTGGACAAATTAAATACAATAAAAATAAAATTCTTAAGTTTGTGTGTGAAATATAAATATGAGATTTAAAAATAAACATTGAATTCTAAGTATTTATTTAGGAATACCAAATTTAGAGAATGTCACATAGGAAAGAGAGTCAATGTAGTGCTTCAAATTAAATGTTATTTATACATATTTTTAATTATTATAAAAACTACTAAATAAAATAGATGTAAGACTCAAATTTTAGACAAATAAAATTAATTTAAATTTGATAATTGACCCAATTAAATTTCACTAAAAAATTAAACTATTTGTTTGTCCAACTCAATAATTGGTCAAATTAAACACAATAAAAATAATATTTCTAAACTTGTGTGTAAAATAACTATGTGGTTCAAAAATAACATTCATTCTAAGTATTTATTTAGGTTATCCATTGGTGGAGTTCTATTTTAAATCGATGTGGGATCCAAGATATTAAACTCTATTTATTTGGAATGTCCATCGATTAAGTATTATTTTAAATTGATGTGGGATTTAAGATTTTAGATAAATATAAATCCAAAATTAAGAGAATGCCACATAGGAGAGATAATTAATTTAGTGTTTGAATCCGTAACACTATTATATATATAGATAGGTTAACCCCTATAGTTTTAACAGGAAAAATATCATTTGTGTCGCTTTTGTGTACCACTACGTGCCTTGCATTGTAGGCTCACCCATTTTACACTAGGCTACACGTTATAGTATTCAAAAGTGGTATAAAGAAATATAAATTTTAACCAATCATACAAATTAAGTGTACAAAATTAAGTGCTAGTATAAAAACATTCCAAAAAAAGAAAAATTCTTCATCCATTTTCAAACACATGAATGGTTATGACATGAAATATTGTATTTTATTGTTATATAATATATATTTATTTAAAGATTGTGTCATAAAATTCATTGGGGAGTTTTTATGACACCAATTTTGAAGTGAAAATTTTATAAGTCTCTACATTGATTGTGGAGTCTTAATGATTGAAAGCATGCATCTACGAGGAAGGGCTGTGTAAATGAATGTTGGGAATGTGAATTGGTGCTGCAAATAAATGTTGGGATTGGGAATGAGAATTGTTCTTTGCAAATAAATATTGGGAATTCGAATTGAAGTCCTTTATGAAATCAATTTATGAATATTGATCACAGGTAATTGTTGTAACCAATTTCATTAGTTACAATCTCTTTGTATCCTGAATAGTTACACATTACAAAGTATAAATAGCATAGTTCAACACATCTCATTTTAGTCATCATGGCGTGCATGAGTCGTTGATGAAGAAGGTTATTGAAAAATTGTTGTGATGTATATTTTATTTATTTGAATTGTTTCTTTTGGTAATGTGATATGGTACTAAGTTTAGTTTTGATTGTTGTCGCGTGTAATGAGCAGCTCCAAAATGATTAACGTCGTTGGCAAACATATTTGTTTGTGATTTTATTGTTAATGATTGATTATTAGTAATCTTATATGTGTTGTTGGTGTTGCATGATAGGTTTGGGCAAGAAGATGGTGTAGGAGATGATATCTTCGTCAACAACCGTATGTCTTCTTTCATTCCCTTTTACAAACTATATTTATATAAGGAAACACATACACACGTAAAATGTATTTGATTTTATTTAACCCCTCATGTATGAGGAGGGGGTGACCAACTCAAATTCATTCATTTCGTTTTCTTAAAAAAAATATTTGTGGGGATAAAGTTAAGTTCTATTGTTCTATGTCTTATCGATTTTCCAAATGTCGTAATGGATGAAGGAAAAAAAGAATTAGAATAAGAAGAAAAAAAAAGAAAGCAAAACAACTAACTCAACTCGAGTTGCAGCAACAAAAAGATGACGAAGAGAAACTTAAAGTCCACTTGGAGAAAGAAGAGAAGATTAAACAAGAGCCCGATCACTACCGAGAAACGATTATGTTCATGCATAGCTTTCCTCAAAGGAAAGAAGCCAACAATAATCGTCTTCGAGCTTAGGAGTGTCGAGATCATGTTCAACCAGGGAAATGCAAAGATATTCATCGAGGCAAACTTGGTTGGCTCTTCGGTCCTTTAGGCTTCGGTTGTCAACAATATATGAAGTTGTATCATTCTCTAATCAGTCTCAGTCTCATAAATTTTATCCATGATTCATTGCGACACTCAATAGTTCGATGGATCTGAATGTTAATATTTTGTTTGCGTTTAATCTTTTTGACTCTTTGATATCCATATATGTATATACTGAATTGTTGGAGTAATGAATCTGAGCTTTAATTTTGTAATCTCATGCTGTGAAAGTTAGATTCTTTAACTTTTTATCATCATGATTATGCTAAAAATAGAAAATTCAAACTCTGTTAAACAAAAAAGTATGAACGAATGTTCGTCATATAATAAACTTCCACGTTATAAGCATATAGGCCATGTCTTCAAACACAATATATAATACAAGTTCATTGTTAGGCAACAATTTTTTATACTCAATCACTTTGTCCAGAAAATTAAAAGTCAAACAAAACAATTAGTTTAGTTATTTGTTTCTGGAATCATTAAAGGACAATGTCATGTGTGTTTATACTGATTTGGAGGGTATTTGTGTAATATCCGCATTTTTCCCTTCTCTTATTATTCTCATCATGGTGCATTTTCGTTTCTAGCAACTCGTTTGTAACCGTATTAACATTTTGAGGATATTTAATATTGAACTTTTGTCGTTCGAGCTTGTTTTGGACTCGTTTTACTCGAGTCGGTGGTTCATGTTGTTTCCGTCGCTATTTGGTGTGTTATCATAATCGTCGTTCGAACCGCCGTTTTGGGGTTGCCAAGATCGATCTCATGTTATTGTGGGCGTTGTGAGTTTTGTTGGTGTTTCACCATGTTTCGTATATTTCACATGTTTGGATCGTTTTGTAAATTTCCCAAAAGTTTGGGAAATTTACGTTTGATGTTGTTTTCTCAACCTTTGGGTAGTCGGGAATATGTTTTCCTTCGTACTTAAGTTCGCTGCGTTTGGCCCTCACGTCCGTACCATCGTGAATTGTTCACCGTTGTATTTCGATTCTTTTCTGTACCTCCCTCTTTCATTCCCGGCTCATACTCAAAGAAGGAATGTTACGCACGTAACACCCTTTTTGGTTACGTACGTAACGCCCTAGTGTAAATCGGCATGCACTTCGCTTTTTGGTTACGTCGTAACACCCTTTTCGATTACGTACGTAACGCCCTAGTGTATTTCGGTCCAGCGATTCTGCCTTTTTGGTTACGTCGTAAGGCCCTTATGGCTTACGTACGTAATACGGCTTACGACGTTAGCATGTGGTGGCTAACGTGCGTAACGAGGCCTGGGGTTATAAACCCAGAGTTGACCGATTTCGGTCATTCTTCACCCCTCTCCTTCCCATCCGACTCTAGGCGACCTTCTTGGTATTTCCGCGATTTGAAGCTTTGTAACTCCGAGCCATCATCTTCTTCGAGTTTTTGGTGTATATTATCAACCTCTAATCGTGTTCTTCATCATTATTCAAGGTAAACTCCTAAAACCTTGTTTTGGGTAAATTGAAGGGGTTTTCATGTTTCGTCCGATTCGTTTCAGTATGTTAGATTAATTCATGATGTACATGATTAATCTCGTTAGTTTTGTTGGTTTCCTACGGATTCATGCTATATTTCGTAGTAACTTTGTAATCGAAAGGGTTTGGTTGAGGTCCGCCCTCGTTGTTGTTTTTATACGAATATACATGAATCGTAGGCGGGTTTTGAGTGTTTTCCAATTCCGTATTCGTTTAGAATTGGTTGTGATTGTGTTCTTCGTATCGTTAGGTTCGTGATTATCGGATCCTAACGTCCGCTCTGTTTCCTTTCCGTTCGTAGCGTCGTCTA
This sequence comes from Orobanche coerulescens, assembly GCA_033398695.1. NCBI lineage: Eukaryota > Viridiplantae > Streptophyta > Magnoliopsida > Lamiales > Orobanchaceae > Orobanche > Orobanche coerulescens. The sequence goes on from CM065817.1 coordinate 137,625,902, forward strand.
TTATTCAAGGCAAGTATTTTTTTGGAAACCTTTAAGCTTAACATGAAATGGTGATGTATATTACTTGTGTGTAACTCACCTTGTGTTGGCCGGACGGGGTCAAGGAGGGAAATCTATGCTGCCGCCCTGGATTTCACGAGTTTCGTACCGCTAGCCAACTCGTTAGGGTCCTTGCAAGGCCTCGAGTGAGAATGTATGCTGCCGCCCTGTTCTCACGGCTTAGCGTGTGCGTGGTTTTGTCTTTCTGTATTTGTAGCCAACTCGTTAGGGTCCCTGTGAGGCCCCGAGTGAGAATGTATGCTGCCGCCCTGTTCTCAAGGCTAATTGTTTGACTGTTTACTTCCGGGAAAAGACATGTCTGGTTTTGACTTTTGAAATTGATATTGGTGCATGTACTATGAAATGTGTAAGCGATTGGTTTGCCTTGAATACTTATACTAGCGTAATTGCTAACCCCTTTGGGGACCCATTTTGGGGAAATTCTTGTTATGGATTTCAGGTTATGATTATCTGGACGAGCGAGCACCAGGACAGTACGAGGATGTTGGCCAGGGTCGTTGACATGTGCATTTGGGTCTATTCATTTCCTTTGTCCATTTCGATATGGTTGTTCCCATAGTTTTAAACTTATAGATTGTACTCGCGAGTACTTAGGCATGTCGTTACAAACTCCGTATTGTATTACTTTAAATTGTCACGTTGTTGGTTGATGCTTATTTTGACGGTTGCTCCGGGCGTATCTTTATATGTCATATTATTTAATTGTGTATCCTCGTTAACCAAGATGGTTAGTCGAGTGGAGTTTTCCTATTGTAGCCTGGTGGGTCCCATGTAGGGGTCTACGGCGCTGTAATACACCTCGAATAAATTGGGGGTGTTACAGAAAATGGTATCGGAGCTCTAGGTTTATGGATACCTAGGCTTGTTGGTCATTTGGGTCTAGTCGTGTTTTGTTTTGCACATTGTCACGCCGCTGCCAGCATCCCGGTACTTCCAGTGCTCGTAAGTTTTCCTATTCGGCTCTTTTGTTTCTTGCATTGTATTTCTCTTCAATCGTAATTGCTTTTCCCCTTACTCATCATCGATATATTCGTTATCTCTCAACATCAGTATGGATGCCGGAGGAAACCGTGGTCGTGGTCGTGGTCGTGGCCGTGGGCGCGGCCGAGGACGTGGGGCAGCCGGTGGGGCGGCCACGTCGCATTCTTCGGGAGCCGGCAGTACCGGTGACCGTCACAGTCATGCTTCTTCTCAGGAGCGCGCCGATCTTGGTATTGCGGCTGTTATGCAGCAAATGGTTAACCAGATGGCGGCTATAGCTCAAGTGGTCCAGAACCCCGATCAGGCCCACGCTAATCGGGGCGGAGCGGATCGCTGGCTCCAGGATGTCATCAAGATGCATCCTCCTCAGTTCTCGGGAGCTTCAGACCCGATCGGCTGGGAAGGGTGGATCAAGGAGATGTCCAAAGTCTTCACTGCTACCAATTGTCCCGAGGACCGTAAGGTCCCTATTGCTCAATACTTTCTCACGGGAGATGCTACAGATTGGTGGGAGGCCGTTAGTCCCAAAGATCATGTTGCTTCGTGGGCCGAGTTTCAGGAGTTGATGGAAACCGAGTATTGTCCATGGCCGGTCAGAGTTGCTCGAGTGCTTGCTTTCTTCGATGCTCAACCTCGGGATATTCCCGTATCCCAAGCTATTGCCGATTTCAACAAGGAGTTGGGTTATGTGAAGACCCAAGTTGTCGCCGAGAGCGACAAAATTTTCCATTTTTCCAGAGAATGAAATTGCCCATTCGGGACTATATGTCCTGACTTGTATGTACTACCCTGAAGGATTATCGAGTCGGGCCCTTGCTTATGATATGTCGGTGACGGCTAGCGATTTGGCTCGTGAGAGCAAGAAGCGAAGTCGGTCGGAAATTTTTCTCGTCCCAAGAGTGGAGGCCAGCAGAAATCTCAGCCGCAAATATTTCTACGGCGGTTCGGCTCGTTTTTCTAGGAGCTTTGAGTGCCGCCGGAACCTCCGCTCGTGAGCCCACATGTTTTAACTGTGGTACACATGGCCATAGGAGCCGACAGTGTTCTCGTCAAACTTACCCGTCATACTTGTGGACAAATAGGCCACAAGGCCCCTTTGTGAGCAGATCAAACAGCCTTCGCGGCGCCGTTCTTCTCAACTAGCCGTTGGAGCCGAGTGTCAACCAGTGGCTCATTTGCTCCGCCGCCCCACCGAGTGCCGGCCGAGGTAAGGGTCGGGTCAGCCCGCTAGGGGTGGAGTTTCGATGTCGGCTCCGCCTGACCGCGTATATACGAGATGAGGAGGGCCGATGACCCAAGAATGCCGTGGCGGCAGTGTACTGTTCATATTCATTTCCATCCTGTCGGTGTGCTTTTCGATTCGGGTGCTACGCATTCCTTCATTTCTCTAGAGTGTGTACGCCGTTTGAGTCTCGACTGCTTGTCACCTTGCGAGCCTTTCATCGTTAAACTTCCTAGCGGTGATAGAATTGTCGGTGATCGAGAAGTCCGGACTGCTCGTGATTATTTGTGAGAGGGCTTGGCTCTCTAATCTTATTGTTGTGAGTATCGAGGGCGAGGATTTAATTCTCGGGAATGATTGGCTCGAACGGCATGGTGCAATCATGAACTACCGCACGAGAATCATCACTATGTTAGCCGAGGACGGCATCAACACTCTTTCGCAGGCGAAAGAGAAACCAAGTTTGTTATTAACGCCTTGAAGGCGATGAAACTCTGCGAAAAGGGTGTACCGGTTATTGGTGCTACGCCTTGAAGGCGGAGAATGGTGGAGTCGAGCTTTCATCGATTCCATCGTTAGTGAGTTTCTGATGTATTTCTGACGAGTTGCCGGATTGCCACCGGATCGTGAGGTTGAGTTTGCTATAGAGTTAGAGCCGGGTGCGGCTCCGATTTCAAGACGCCGTATCGCATGGCACCTTCGGAGATGTCACATTGAAGAAACAGTTGAGTGAACTTCTTGGGTCGGGGTATGTTCGACCGAGCGCCTCGCCTTGGGGCGCACCGGTCTTGTTTGTGCGTAAGAAGTATGGTTCACTACGTTTGTGTATCGACTATCGTGAACTGAACAAGGTGACCATCAAGAACAAGTATCCTTTGCCGAGGATTGACGACTTGTTCGACCGATTCGAGGAGCGGCGGTATTCTCAAAGATTGATTTGAGATCGGGGTACTATCAGCTCCGGGTGAGGGAGTCCGACGTGCCGAAAACGGCTTTTCGGACGAGATACGGACATTATGAGTTTGTAGTTATGCCTTTCGGGTTAACTAACGCACCGGCGGTGTTCATGCAGTTGATGAACAAAGTCTTTATCGAATATTTGGATAAGTGTGTCGTCGTCTTCATTGACGATATTCTTATCTATTCGAGGAATGAGGAGGAGCATGCCCATCATCTGCGAATAGTGTTAAACATTTTGAGGACCGAGCAACTCTATGCGAAGTTCTCGAAATGTGAGTTCTGGATTAAGGAAGTGATGTTTTTGGGTCACGTGATTTCAGCCGAGGGAGTCCGTGTAGATCCGCAGAAAATTGAGGCAGTGTTGGATTGGGCACCGCCCACTAATGTAAAGGAGGTCCGTAGTTTATTGGGTTTGGCTGGCTACTACCGTAGGTTCGTCGAGAGTTTCTCAAAACTAGCTCGGCCATTTACACAGTTGCTCCAGAAATCCGAGAAGTTCGTTTGGAATGTCGAGAGACAGTCGAGTTTTGAGGAACTGAAGAAGCGTTTGACTTCAGCTCCGGTTTTGGCGTTGCCATGTGGCAACGAGGGATTCGCCGTTTATAGCGATGCTTCTGGTCAGGGTCTTGGGTGCGTATTGATGCAGCACGGCAAGACCATTGCTTACGCATCGAGACAGTTGCGGCCGTATGAGCTGAACTACCCTACCCATGATTTGGAGTTAGCGGCCGTTGTGTTCGCGCTCAAGATCTGGCGTCACTATCTTTTCGGCTCTGCATGTCAGATTTTTACCGATCATAAGAGCCTGAAATACATATTTACTCAGCGGGAGTTGAATATGAGGCAGAGGAGGTGGTTAGAACTGATTAAGGATTACGATCTTGAAATCCTTTATCATCCGGGCAAGGCGAACGTCGTGGCCGACGCCTTGAGTCGGAAACCGATTGCGTTGCGAACGCTTGAGGTCCTTACGCCTCAGTCTGAGCTTCGGAGGGCTTTGATCGGGTTAGATGTTGAGGTTTTGTTGCCTGGAGCTGTCAGGCAACTTTGTGCTTTAGAGATTTCATCGTCTTTGATCGATGAGGTTAAGCTGAAGCAATTAGAGGATCCGATGATTACTCAAATCCGAGAGAACGTTCTTAAGGGAAAGTCTCCTGGGTTTGTGATTCACGAGGATGGTGTTTTGAGATTCCAAAGTCGGCTTTGTGTGCCGAACGATCCAGAGTTGCGACTGAGTATTTTGCGTGAGGCCCATTCCACACCCTATTCCGTTCATCCTGGTTCGAGTAAGATGTACAAGGACCTGAGAAGAAATTTCTGGTGGAATGATATGAAGGAGGAGGTCGCACAGTTTGTAGCAAGATGTTTGACTTGTCAGCAGGTCAAAATCGAGCATCGCCGACCATTGAGTTATTGCAGTCACTTCCCGTTCCGGAATGGAAATGGGAAGATATATCGATGGATTTTGTTACGAGTTTGCCAAGATCGGGGTCCGGAATGAATATGGTATGGGTGGTTGTTGATCGTCTAACCAAGTCGGCACATTTTCTGGGCATCAAGGACACTTGGGGCCCGGAGAAATTGGCTCGTGTGTTTATCGCGCAGATTGTGAGACTTCACGGTACTCCGAAGTCTATTGTTTCGGATCGTGATGGCCGCTTTGTATCGCACTTTTGGCAGGCGGTGCATAAGGCTTTAGGTACCCGTTTGCATTTGAGTACCTCTTTTCATCCCGATCGATGATGGGCCGAACGCACTATCCGGACATTCGAGGACATGTTGCGTGCTTGTGCCCTCGATTGGAGTAGCGATCGAGGAGCATTTGCCATTGATCGAATTCACGTACAACAATAGTTGGCACGCGTCGATTCGGATGGCACCGTATGAGGCACTTTATGGCGGCGATGTCGATCGCCGATTTGTTGGAATGAGGCATCCGATTTGGTCGACCGAACCGGATGTCGCTTTAGAGACGAGACGGAAGATAGAATTAATTCGAGAACGGATGTTGACGCCCGAGTCGGCGTAAGTCATATGCCGATGTCCGTCGTCGACCTTTAGAATTCGAGGTGGGAGACCACGCTTTGTCAAGGTGTCGCCGACGAGAGGAGTTTTCCGTTTCGGGAAGAAGGGGAAGTTGAGTCCGAGATTTATTGGGCCCTTCGAGATTCTCGAGAGAGTCGGTGGGTTAGCATACCGTTTGGCATTACCCCCGGCCCTGAGTCATGTTCATAGCGTTTTTCATGTTTCCCAGCTGAGGAAATATGTCCCTGATCCTAGTCACATCATCGACTATGGGGAGATTGACGTTGCCGAGGATATTACTTTTGAGGAGCGTCCTTTGAAGATTTTGGAGCACCGTGAGAAGCGACTGAGGCATAAAACCATTCCTTTGGTCAAAGTGCAGTGGTCGAGACATGGTGTCGAGGAGGCGACTTGGGAAACCGAGGATAGCATGCGTGCTAAGTATCCCGAGTTGTTTATTTCTTAAGTTTCGTGACGAAACTTGTTTTTAGAGGGGTAGAATGTAATATCCGCATTTTCCTTCTCTTATTATTCTCATCATGGTGCATTTTCGTTTCTAGCAACTCGCTTGTAACCGTATTAACATTTTGAGGATATTTAATATTGAACTTTTGTCGCTCGAGCTTGTTTCGGACTCGTTTTACTCGAGTCGGTGGTTCATGTTGTTTCCGCCGCTATTTGGTGTGTTATCATAATCGCTGCTCGAACCGCCGCTTTGGGGTTGCCAAGATCGATCTCATGTTATTGTGGGCGTTGTGCGTTTTGTTGGTGTTTCACCATGTTTCGTATATTTCACATGTTTGGATCGTTTTGTAAATTTCCCAAAAGTTTGGGAAATTTACGTTGATGTTGTTTTCTCAACCTTTGGGTAGTCGGGAATATGTTTTCCTTCGGTACTTAAGTTCGCTGTTTGTGCCCCTTACGTCCGTACCATCGTGAATTGTTCACCGTTGTATTTCGATTCTTTTCGGTACCTCCCTCTTTCATTCTGGCTCGTACTCAAAGAAGGAATGTTACGTACGTAACACCCTTTTGGTTACGTCGTAACGCCCTAGTGTAAATCGGCACAGCACTTCGCCTTTTGGTTACATACGTAACACCCTTTTCTGCCACGTACGTAACGCCTAGTGTATTTCGGTCCAGCGATTCTGCCTTTTTGGTTACGTACGTAAGGCCCTTATGGCTTACGTCGTAATACTGACTTACGACGTTAGCATGTGGTGGCTAACGACGTAACGAGGCCTGGGGTTATAAACCCAGAGTTGACCGATTTCGGTCATTCTTCACCCTCTCCTTCCCATCCGACTCCTAGGCGACCTTCTTGGTATTTCCGCGATTTGAAGCTTTGTAACTCCGAGCCATCATCTTCTTCGAGTTTTTGGTGTATATTATCAACCTCTAATCGTGTTCTTCATCATTATTCAAGGTAAACTCCTAAAAACCTTGTTTTGGGTAAATTGAAGGGGTTTTCATGTTTCGTCCGATTCGTTCCGTATGTTAGATTAATTCATGATGTACATGATTAATCTCGTTAGTTTTGTTGGTTTCCCTACGGATTCATGCTATATTTCGTAGTAACTTTGTAATCGAAAGGGTTTGGTTGAGGTCCGCCCTCGTTGTTGTTTTTATACGAATATACATGAATCGTAGGCGGGTTTTTGAGTGTTTTCCAATTCCGTATTCGTTTAGAATTGGTTGTGATTGTGTTCTTCGTATCGTTAGGTTCGTGATTATCGGATCCTAACGTCCGTCGGTGTTTCCTTTCCGTTCGTAGCGTCGTCTATTATTCAAGGCAAGTATTTTTTTGGAAACCTTTAAGCTTAACATGAAATGGTGATGTATATTACTTGTGTGTAACTCACCTTGTGTTGGCCCGACGGGGTCAAGGAGGGAAATCTATGCTGCCGCCCTGGATTTCACGAGTTTCGTACCGCTAGCCAACTCGTTAGGGTCCTTGCAAGGCCTCGAGTGAGAATGTATGCTGCCGCCCTGTTCTCACGGCTTAGCGTGTGCGTGGTTTTGTCTTTCTGTATTTGTAGCCAACTCGTTAGGGTCCCTGTGAGGCCCCGAGTGAGAATGTATGCTGCCGCCCTGTTCTCAAGGCTAATTGTTTGACTGTTTACTTCCGGGAAAAGACATGTCTGGTTTTGACTTTTGAAATTGATATTGGTGCATGTACTATGAAATGTGTAAGCGATTGGTTTGCCTTGAATACTTGTACTAGCGTAATTGCTAACCCCTTTGGGGACCCATTTTGGGGAAATTCTTGTTATGGATTTCAGGTTATGATTATCTGGACGAGCGAGCACCAGGACAGTACGAGGATGTTGGCCAGGGTCGTTGACATGTGCATTTGGGTCTATTCATTTCCTTTGTCCATTTCGATATGGTTGTTCCCATAGTTTTAAACTTATAGATTGTACTCGCGAGTACTTAGGCTTTTCGTTTCAAACTCCGTATTGTATTACTTTAAATTGTCACGTTGTTGGTTGATGCTTATTTTGCCGGTTGCTCCGGGCGTATCTTTATATGTCATATTATTTAATTGTGTATCCTCGTTAACCAAGATGGTTAGTCGAGTGGAGTTTTCCTATTGTAGCCTGGTGGGTCCCATGTAGGGGTCTACGACGCTGTAATACACCTCGAATAAATTGGGGGTGTTACAATTTGGAGGGTGCTTTTAAAGTGATTTTAACGACTAACAGAAACTTCTAATATAATGAATCATAACCATGCAATAAAGTTCACTGGATAGAACCCTGTGCTATAATAACCTCTACCCATGCAACTGAAGTTGCGCTTCAATTAATGGAATACAAAGTGATATATAACTTAATGGAATACATAGTGACACATAACTTGAATCCCATCCTATTTATCAAATAATTAAATACATTCAATATATGTTCTTACAAACACTACACTCTTTTATAAAGGTTCTCATTATTACGATGCCCGTTTTGTTCAAATAGATACTTTTATCTTCATTTCTAAAATTTTACGCTAAACATTATGTAGCAAATAATTTTATACAATGCCGCAATGCTATGAGACGTGTGGGTTTCTTCTTTTTGACCGAGACTATGGGATGGCAGATTGATTGACTTTTTTATGGTTATTTTTTTATTAAAGAAATTAATTAATAATGTAAATTTATAATAATGTGTAACCAAGCCATCTTAAGCAATCCCAAATTTTGAGAAATTAAGAATAGAAAAACAAAAAGTAAAAAAAAAGGGACAACAACAAGAATTAAACTATAAAGTCAATGAAAGGGAAAAAACAACGAGGTTAATACTATCAATAACTGATTCGACAATATCAAATGTTGCTACACATTTGCTATCATCGTCTTCTAACAATGATGCAGATTGTTAGGTGATGAAAGATGATTACAGGTGATTATGAAGGCCAAGAGTCTGCACCAACATTACGTAAACACACTAGATATTAAACCAAAACATCACGGCATCGCACGGGTTCGTAAAGCCTCGTCCCATAATAACAAACACAAATCACGTACTTATTGAACAAAAAATAAAAATAAACAACCTATTACATTACATATAATCGATTATATAAAACTTATATTACAAACATTGACGCAACCTTGATAAAAAGTATATAAACATCTCCACAAATATTACGTACAAAACACGTAGAAATTCAATCAAAAACACAGCCACTGCATCGCACGGGATCGTAAAGCCTCGTTGTTATGAAGGAAAAATTGGCTAATCTAGTAATTGTCACTCTCTCTAGTAATTGTCTCTCAAGCAATTATTAAACACATTTATGGCTATGGGTCATCTCTCTCTCTCTCTCTCCCTCTCCCTCTCTATTGATTTTCTTTTCCCATTAATTGAGATGATAGAGAAAAATTTGATCGGGCCGGCACCTAGGTACTGCAGAGTGCAGATTCTCTCTCTCTCCCTCTCTCTCTCTCTCTCTCTCTCTCTCTCTCTCTCTCTCTCTCTCTCTCTCTCTTTTCTTTTCCCATTAATTGAGATATTCTTAAATACGGATTTGTCAGTTCATGACTTCACATTTTATGAAAGCTTTACATGGGTTTTGTTTCAAGAATTTGAATATTGGAGGAAATTAAAATTTACTCTTCAATATTAATTTCTGCATTAGATTACATTTTTTTTCCCATAACGGTTCTAATTCTGTTAATTTTTTTGGGAAAATGGCACAAATGGTACGAAAATTATATGGTCCTGGCACGCGCAGTACATTGTTCGTTGACACTGGTCAATATGCACAACAATATAGTAAAAATTGGCAATTTTGGTGCATTTGTCGCTGAATTTGCATTGTCATCATTTTTTTGTTGATGTAGCATGCCACATAATTAGGTTTAAGAAAAAAAAAATACAAGGAAAATATAAAATTCATTAACATTTACTAATGTAAATAAAAACAAACGAAAAGAGGGGTAAATAGAAAAAGGGATTTTCTCAAAACCATCGTCTTTCTAGGGTTCTTCTTCGATTCTAAAGTAGAGCTTCCTCTTTCAAGGGCATTTTCGATCGAAAGTTGGCTAATCTAGTAATTGTCACTCTCTATAGTAATTGTCACTCTTAGGGGTGGACACGAACCGAGCTTTTGGTGTTATTGACCGTTCGTTCGTTCGGTTCGTGTAGTGTTCGGTTCGTGTTCGTGTTCGACGAACATTACAAATTAGTGTTCGAGTTCGGTTCGACATATTTTTTATTGTTCGTGTTCGGTTCATTTATATTCAATTGTTCTGTTCGTACGCTTTGTTCATTTGTGTTCAATTGTTCTGTTCGTTCGTTCGGTTCGTTTGTGTTCAATTGTTTCTGTTTGTGCCATATTATATATATATATTAATGTTCGCGAACAGTTCGCGAACACCCGATCAAAATATAAAATGTTCGATGTTCGGTTGAAAATATTCTAACATGTTCGCGAACATGTTAGATTCGGTCAAAACGAACTCGAACCGCTGACCGAAGTTTTTCACGAGCGATTCATGAACGTTCGGTTCATGGGCCACCCCACTCTCAAGCAATTATTAAACACATTTATGACTATGCGTCATCTATCTCTCTCCCTCTCCTCTCTATTGATTTTCTTTTGCCATTAATTGAGATGATTAAAAGGAGAAAAATGTGATCGGCCGGCACATAGGTACTGCAGAGTGCAGATTCCCTCTCTCTCTCTCTCTCTCTCTCTCTCTCTCTCTCTCTCTCTCTCTCTCTCTCTCTCTCTCTCTCTCTCTCTTTTCTTTTCCCATTAATTGAGATATTCTTAAATACGGATTTGTCAGTTCGAGACTTCACATTTTATGAAAGCTTTCTGAGACGTGGGTTTTGTTTCAAGAATTTGAATATTGGAGGAAATTAAAATTTACTCTTCAATATTAAAATTTACTCTTCAATACTCATTTCTGCATTAGATTACATTTTTTTTACCATAATGGTTCTAATTCTGTTATTTTTTTTCTTCCGACGATGATCAAAGTGAGAGTAATATCCCCATGCGGTTAACCAGGTACTTCAGACTCTCTCTCTCTCTCTCTCAATAGTTGCATGAATTTGGGGTATTAAGTGAAGCCCATAAAATTAAGTAAGAATTCTCAACCTTAGAGATTCATTTTTGCACTGATATTCTATAGGTTATTACATTTTCTCAGCTTATTATGGATTGGAAAAGTTGACCAATATACTTGATACGTTAAGTAATTTTTCACAAGTTTTTTTTTCATTTAATTAAATCTCATTTGCTATTCCATTTTTTATTTTTGTACTTAAAACTGATCATCTTTCGTAATTGAGTTGTTATCATAAATATTTTTTTTCTTTTGTTGTTGTAGGGAGCATTTGGACTCTATTCTCTTTCCTTGCATCAGTGTGAGTGTCCTAACATAAGTCATAAATGTATCGTAGGATTTTGGAGAATTATAAGACAGCAAAACAACAACAAAAACTAAGGCCCGTGAAATTTCACGGTTTTCACAAGATACAATTGGAAAATTAGATATTTTCAACAAGTAGGAAAACCTAATATCACAAAGAATTTTATTTGCTAGAAATGTTTGATGCGTTTTTCGTACTGAGAAAGCATCGGTATGTATAGTTAAAAACCGGGCCTTTCCGCTCAGCTTTATCGATTTAAGTTAAGATAAAATAAAACAATCAAGGCTATTTAACCTCCTGCTATTGCATGAACCAAAAGGAGAGAAATAAACTCTGCAGAAGAAAGCCAACATTTTGATGTCTCGCATAGTAAAATATGATTATGACAATCATCTGTGTTATAAGACAAACAAGACTCAAAGAAAATTGCACCTACAGTTGCACAATTTACTTCACTTCACATTTCACGTTTTCCAATAAATATTACATTGGACTATACCTTTAAATAATTTCTTTTCATTTACATTTATAAGAATTCATGAACAAAGAGTCATTGGGAGAACTCGTGTTACACCACACTTGTTCATGCTCCTATCGGCCGTGATGGGCGCATACATCGCCATCTTGGAGCTCAATTATATGGAGCTTGAGACGAGTCTAGTTGGCCGCATATTGGAGATGGCATATATTTCGTATATTTATATTATGCTCCTAATGCCCGGTAAGTATATTGAGATGTTCATATATTGTATTTTAACATTCTTGAAACATAAAAAAAAAGTATATTGAATCCTTAAAAACAATCTCAACTTTTCATTTCTATCAAATTACCATGCTGAAATTTATAATCACTAATTTATTTGATTTGCTCTTTTCAAGATTCGTGCTTTCAAGATACTGGGTTCGTTGATAACTTTGTTGGCCATCCTAGTTTTCATCATATCTAACTTCATTACAGGACAATGGAAAGTCGCCATTGCAAAACTGATATCCGTAACTTTTTCTATCATTATACTTGTATTACCACTTCCTAGGGTGGTAAGTTTGCAAGTTTACTTCCACTGAAAAAATAAAATACAAAAAAATATATGTGTATGTAAAATGTATCTGCAAGTTTCTTATATTGTTTGTTTACTTTGTTATTTATTTATTTGGATAGAAGCGGTTAGGACGCATACACTGGACATGATCACGCCGTTCTGGCTATCTTTAACACTAACGTTGGCTTACACCGTCACATTCACTTATGAAATGTGACTAAGCATTATGTGTTTATTATTTTTTATGTAAGTGAATTAATCATAGAAATTCTAACCTTAACTAACTAATATTTTTGATTTTATTCTAATATTGTTATTCTATTTTGATTTACGCAGTTCCAAAAGTTTGTGGAATTAGTTTAGGTATAACGCAAATGGTATTTTATTATGTAATTCGATCACAACAAGTCTCGATCCCACTTCAACAAAATCCACCATCCCGATCATTCCTCAACAAAATCCACCAACCGTGGTTCCTCACCAACAAGATCCACCAAGGTGAATGAATAATAAATCTTGATATTTTATCTTTATGGTTTTCACCATACTTAACAATTTCGTGAATCAGGTCAAATAATTGTCAACATAGAATATGTGGATGGAGTACGATCACAATCGAACGAACAAGAGATGATTATGAATAGAGGGGCCTGGATGAAGTTGGTTCTTCTCAGGAACTCAAGAAATAACAGAAGACCAACGATGTGGTTTTATTGAGGTTAAGTTTCTTTACTTTTACTCGTGGCATGAATATTTCTTTTTTTGACGGTTAAGTAAATTTTTGTTGATCAAATATACAACCATTATCTTTCTGTCTTCCTCCACTAATTTTCCTTTGTTTAGTGTAACTGCAAGTTCTTGTTTGTTTCCTTCTACTTTTTTCTAATTAGTTTTGCTAATTCTTTTGAACCAAGTTAGAAGGATCAACGAATGTGTGGTCTTGAACGAATATTTTGTTTCTAGAAATTAATTAGTTTGGAAATTGATTTTCTTGGCAGAGAGATACTGGTTTTGGCAGCTCCAGGGACTTGAGAACTCAGATATAACTGATGAGAATCTGCATAGAATAAGGCTTTTTCTCCCTCTTGTGTTATTTGAGAACCATTACGTGAAAACATCATCAAAACTCGTCCAAATGGAAAAACTCTAAGAACAAAGTAGATTCGAAATGTCGAAACGGTTACAAGCGAGTCGATAAAAATAGACATACACCAAAAATGGAAACTGCTAAAAATGGAAAAATTACGGATATTACATTCTCCCCCTCTAAAATAAAGTTTCGTCCCGAAACTTAAGAATCAAAAAGCTCGGGGTATCTCGAACGCATATCCTCCTCTAGCTCCCACGTCGCTTCTTCTACTCCGTGCCTCGACCATTGCACCTTAACCAAAGGAATGGTTTTGTGCCTTAACTGCTTGTCACGACGCTCCAAAATTCTGACGGGCCTCTCTTCAAACGTAATATCCTTCTCAATCTCCACGTCCCCAAAGTCAATAATGTGGGACGGGTCCGAACGCATTTCCTCAATCGGGAAACGTGAAATACGCTATGTACATGACTCGGCGACGGAGGTAAAGCCAAAGCAGTCGCTAACTCACCGACTCTCTCAATACCTCGAAAGGTCCAATATATCTCGGTGAGTTTCCCCTTCTTCCCAAAACGGAAGACTCCCTTCGTCGGAGACACTCTCAACAACATGATCCCCACCTCAAACTCCAAAGGTCTACGCCTAACATCCGCGTAAGACTTTGTCGACTCTGGCACCCAACATCCTCTTTCTAATCAATTCGATTTTCTACCTCTTCTCCAACACCAGATCCGGCTCGGTGCCAACCAAATCGGACGGCTCATCCCAACATATCGGTGATCGGCAACGTCGGCCATAAAGTGCCTCATATGGTGCCATCTTAATCGACGCGTGCCAGCTATTATTATAAGTAAACTCAATTAAGGCCAAATGCTCCTCCCAATTACTACTCCAGTCTAACGCACACGCGCGCAACAAATCCTCGAACGTATGAATGGTACGTTCGGACTGCCCATCGGTCTGGGGATGGAACGAAGTGCTCAAACGTAGCTGAGTCCCCAATGCCTTATGCACTGCCTGCCAAAAATGCGATACAAATCGGCCATCTCTCTGCGAAATAATGGTCCTCGGCGTACCATGAAGCCTCACTATCGAGTGATAAAAATACGAGCGGCTTTTCCGACCCCAAGTATCCTTGATGCCCGGAAAATGTGCCGACTTAGTCGGTCGGTCTACAATCACCCATACCATATTCATACGGTCTTCGTCCTCGGTAAACTCGTGACAAAATCCATAGAGATGTCCTCCCACTTCCATTCCGAACAGAAGTGGTTTCAATAATCCGGTGGCCGATGCTCAATCTTGACTTGTGCCGACAAGTCAAACACTTAGCTACAAACCGAACTACCTCTTTCTTCATATCGTTCCACCGTAAATTTTTCCTCGGATCTTTATACATTTTACTCGAGCCGGATGGGTGAGTAAGGTGACGCATGAGCCTCTCGCATGATATTCTGTCTCAATTCCGAGTCGTTCGAACACACAACCGACCTCGGAATCTCAACACTCCATCCTCATGAATAACAAATCCGGGCTTTCCTTCTCTACACTCTCCCGGTTTGAATAAACATCGGGTCCTCCAACTATCCCGATTTAATGTCCTCGACTGAGACGAAGAAATCTCAAGAGTACGCAATCGCCCGAACTCTGCAGCGATAATCTCAATGCTCGGCTTCATAAAATCACGTGAAGTCTGACTGGGCCGTATGCAACTCAAGCGCTCGAAGCGATCGATTTCCGGCTCAAGGCGTCTGCTACCACATTAGCCTTGCCGGATGATAAAGGATCTCGAGATCGTAATCCTTAATCAATTCCAACCACCTCCTCGCCTCATATTAAGCTCTTCTGCGTGAAAATGTACTTCAGGCTCTTGTGATCGGTGAAAATCGACACGGCGAGCCATACAAGTAATGACGCCAAATCTTCAACGCAAAAACAAGCTGCGGCCAACTCAAGATCGTGCGTAGGGTAACTCAATTCATAGCGTTTCAAACGGAAGCATAAGCAATCGTCCTCCCGTGCCGCATAAGTACGCATCCGAGCCCTTGGCCCGAAGCATCACTATAAACCGAGAAACCATCATTACCACTCGGTAAGGCCAAAACGGAGCGGTCGTCAACCGCTTCTTCAACTCCTCAAAACTATTCGCCTCTCATCGGTCCACACAAACTTCTCCGATCGTAACAAGCTGAGTCACGGTCGAGCGAGTTTAGAGAACCCCTCGACGAATCTACGATAATACCCGGCTAATCCCGAGAAAACTACGGACCTCTTTCACGTTCTTGGCGGCGCCCAATCCAACACTGCCTCTACCTTATGTGGGTCCACACGAACACCCTCGGCCGAGATCACATGACCAGAAACATAACTTCCCGTAACTAAAACTCGCACTTTGAGAACTTCGCAAAGATGCGAGTTCTCAAAATATCTAACACAATATGCAAATGACGGCGTGCTCCTCCTCGCTCCTCGAGTAAATCGGGATGTCATCGATAAAACGACTACACACTTATCGAGGTACTCGATAAAGACTTTGTTCATAAGCCGCATGAACACGGCCGGTGCGTTAGTTAGCCCAAAAGGCATAACCACAAACTCGTAGTGACCGTATCTCGTCCGAAAGGCCGTCTTCGGAATATCGGTATCCTTCACTCGGAGCTGATAATACCCCGATCTCAAATCAATCTTCGAAAACACGGTCGCTCCTTGCAACTGATCAAACAAGTCATCAATCCTCGGGAGTGGATATTTGTTTTTGATGGTCACTTTGTTCAACTCTCGGTAGTCGATGCACAAACGAAGTGACCCATCCTTCTTCTTTACAAATAGGACCGGTGCGCCCCAAGGCGAAGCACTCGGTCGAATATACCCCATGTCTAGCAACTCTCCCAATTGTTTCTTCAACTCAAGCATCTCGGCAGGCGCCATACGGTATGGCGTCTTAGAGATAGGTCCGCACCCGGCTCTAGATCGACAGTAAACTCAACCTCTCGGCCCGGCGGCAAACCCGGCAACTCATCTGGAAAGACGTCAGGATACTCACATACTACCGGAATAGACGAGAGCTCGACTCCCCCTTCTTCCGATCTCAAAGCGTAACACCAATAGCCCGTGCAACCTCCCCGAAGGAGTCTCACCGCCCTCAAAGAGATCGGTAATCTCTGGCTACCGCTTCGCCCCACAAAAGAATGCTCGGTACCATCGTAGGCTAACATCGAAGCTTGATCCTCGTTCTATAATTCATGATCGCCCCATGACGGTCCAACCAATCCTCACCCAGAATCAAATCCTCATCTCTAATATCTACCGCAATCAGATTAGAAAGCCAATCCCTCCCCGCGATACTCACAGAAAAATCTCTAATCTCACGGTCCCCCACGATGCTATCCCCGCTAGGAAGTTTAACAACAAAAGGCTCACAAGCAACAAGGCAATCAACATGCAGGCGACGCACACAGTCCATAGATATAAAAGAATGAGTAGCACCAGAATCGAACAATACGGAAACAGGATGGTCAAGGATGTGGACGGTACCTGTAGCCACCGTCGCGTCGGGATCTCCGGCTCGCCTCATCTCATACACACGGGGCGGAATGCACCCGCACTAGAAGCTCCCCCTCTAGAAGGCTGACCACGACCTCGACCTCTACCAAAACTCTGCTGCGGCTGAGGAACTGTCGGTGCCTGATTCACACTCGGCTCTCCTGCAGCTGGAGCAGATATCTGAGTAACTGGAGCCCGAGCTGTATCCGTACAAAACTTAGCACGGTGACCCATACGACCACAAGCAAGGCACTGGATCGGAGGCCTATCACACTCACTCATCATGTGACCGGACGATCGCAGTTGAAGCACGTAGGACCACGAACGGAACCGGCGAGGCAGACCTAGAACCGTTTCCTCGACCAATCGATGGCGGCCCGACCCCGAAGACTCGCGAACCTGCATCGAGTCTTCGGATACCCTCCTGACTTGCCTCCCGAAACCGCCGGCGGTTTTCTGTTTCTTTCCTTCGGTTGCCGTCTCTGCCGCAGAAAACGACATCTCATAAGCCATCGCCTTATTCGATATTCTTTCAAATTCGTGCACCCTGCACCGGACATGTAGTGGCGCACTCTCGGTTTCATCCGCATGTCAAAGTGGCGGATCTTATCAAGCTCATCGCGGACTTGGTTTCTCACATAATGTAAATGTTGATTGTAGTCCTTGATAGCTTGAGAAATAGGAACATCTTGGGGCTTAGCCTCAAAGAAGTCTCGGATCCTCCTCTTTCATGGCCAAGGACGGTATTCGTCTTCCATCGGATCTCGAAACTCGCCCACGTAGGCCGCCGGCCACGCGGTTTCACCGCTTGCCACCACGTCAGCCTCCTTGGCGAGAAGTACCGAGCAATGGGTACTTTCCTCTCCTCGGGGCAATTAGCGCCTCAAACACTTTCTCTATCTCGAATAGCCAATTCTCCCAACCGGAAGGGTCGGAAGCACCATCAAACCGCGGAGGACGCATACGAATCACGTCCTGAAGTAGCTTATCATTGCCGGATCCAGAGGGCGGAACCGGGTTGGCATTAGCATGGCCGGCGAGCGGCTGAGTCGGTGGCGTCATCCGGTTCGCTACTTGTCAATATGTTGGCCACTCCAACATTCTCATGAGCATTACCGAGCTAGCGGGTAGTCCTGTGACCTCCGAACTAGGGGAACACTGCTCGACAAAGAGGGCATCGCCGAATCGGTTCGAGTGATCGGACATGGCCGCCCCACCGCCGCGCCACGTCCCTACTGCGTCGCGGCCGCGTCGCGTCCTCTACCGAGGAATTCTCAAGAAGCAACGGGTAAGTACAATTCAAACGCAAAACGCAAAAGATACTAAGACAGAATAGAACGAGCGGTGAAACGAGTCAAGTTAGGAAAACTTACGAGCACCGGCGTCGAGATGATGGCATAGCGTTGATATCTTGTCCCAAAACGACACTTAACTAGACCCGAATGACCGACAGCCTAGGTATCCATAAACCTAAGCTCGATACCATTTTCTGTAACACCCCAAGACGTTCAGACATATTACAGCGCCGTGGACCCCACACCGTGGAATCCACCAGCTATCATAACAACAAGACATTCGACAACGAAAAACTATCCTTAATAAAACGACAATTCAAATAAAAGACTACAAACCGACCATTAAATTCGACATCAAATCCATTTCCCAAAACGGAACACAACATTAACAATTTCAAACAGAAGTACTCGAGTACTTAAACCAATTTTATAATACATAAATCCCAAAATCGACATCAATAGTAACCGATGACATAACATCGAAAATCAAATCTTGGACAATATCATGCTTGCCCATCATCCTCATACGTCCGAGTGCTCGTTTATCCCCACGATCAATACCGAAATACAAAAGTATTTCCCCATTTAAGGGTTAGCGACAACTGCTAGTGCAAGTACAATCCATTTGAACTACATTCTAATCGGATGAATATATGCGCCAAAAAGTCAATTTACAAAACATTATAAAAACCGTAAAATATACAAACACAAAACACATTATCTCCAACAAATCACAATTCAAAGTTAACCGTTGGTACGAGACTCACGGCCCCCGTACCGCAGAGTCCCGTCGGACATCCCCGGGTGGCTAACCACTGTTCGCGATACGCACACTCACGGCAATACGTATCCCTAGAGGCCCCGTCTGACCGTCCCTAGGTGAACATTCACATTACAATCCACATCATCGACGATACAGCCATTATTGAATTACTAGATCTTGTTAACAAATGTAAAGTTATTGCCTTTGAGCCATTCTTCGTAGAATCGGATGTGAAAATGACTACGGATGATCCGAATGGAAAAGCAGCGGTTCTAAACGAAGAATTAGCATAACTCGTCCCAACGGACATCAATAATCGAAAGGAATACTCCCAAAACCCCGATTACAATTAACGACAAAAGACGCTCAATCAATACGGGTGAGGGTTTACGCAAAATCTCCCCGTATTGATAATTCACGGATTAAAATCAAGGAAATCGGATTTGGAATCATTCAATAATCACAATCGGTGAAGAATATCGTAATATATATGAACAATTCGGAATTAAACCCTAAAATCCCGAAATCCCCCAAAAACGACAAAATTAGGGTTCCTGAGGAATTACCTTGGATTCGACTGATGGAAGATGTGAATGTTGTAGATTAATCTCCCTTGGTACACAATAATCAATCTCTAAAGGAAATCCACGGATTGTTCTGGACAAATCGCTCCAAATGCACTCAAGAACACTCACGTCGCGAGAAGGGTTGAATAAGAATGAAAAGAAACTGACTGAGGTTAAGTCAGGTTTAAAAACGCTGACAGCGCGTTACGTACGTTAACACAAGCTGTTAACGTACGTTATGATGGTTACGTACGTAACCCAATGCTGGTTAACGTACGTAACCAAATGTCTGTACTAAATTGTGAAGGGTCATAACGTACGTTATGGATCATGCATAACGTACGTTATGCACGTAACAGACCCCAGTTCTGAACACCAATTCTGCACAGTCGATTCGACGACGAACTACAACACGAGGATAGAATCAAAAGTGTAAATACGAGGTATTCATAACAAGGAAGTTGAGTGCTCGAAAGTAAATGCACTCCCAACTACCGAGGAATCCAAAATACGACGAGGAGATAAATTTCCCTAAATTTATAGGAAATTACGAAAATGACCCAAGCGTCCGAAAATCACGATACGACGTCGGATTTACAAACCGGAAGTCTCAACATGACCAACTCAACCATAAGGACTTGTACAAACCAAGAAACAACGGAAACGAACGAGTTTTACGAGAATCGAACGTTCATACGGCAAAACATATCATAAAATGAGATTACGTGAAAACATCATCAAAACTCGTCCAAATGGAAAAACTCTAAGAACAAAGTAGATTCGAAATGTCGAAACGGTTACAAGCGAGTCGATAAAAATAGACATACACCAAAAATGGAAACTGCTAAAAATGGAAAAATTACGAATATTACAAATGTTACTTCCAGAAGAGGAGCGAAGAAAACGTTCCGCATTTGTAAGACATTAGATACCTGCTCAGAAGCCTGTAATGATCATAAGCAGATTTAGCAACTCAACAACTGCATTATTCATTTTCACCTTCTCCTCTGAGGAATTACGCTTTATCTCCTGAAATTTTCTCAGACGTTCGGTTAATTCCCTCTCGATTCTCAGAACAACTCGCCTATGAGCTAGGCACCCCCGTTCTCTTTTCCTCTCATATTTATTATAGGAAATGCAAAAGATCAACTAAAATGATATAATCTTTTCGACAAAAACCACCAGTAAAAGGTCAAAATGTGGCGAACCAGATCAATGTTTTAAAAGGTGCGAGGCGAGTTTGAGGCGTTTTCGCGAGGCGAGGCGTAAGCCTCGAGGCGCATTGAGGCGTAAGCCTCGATTAAAATTAGAAAAATCATAAAAAAAACTCATAAAGGTATTATAATATTGATAGGCATTAGTAAAAGAGCAAAAAGTATAAATTAGATTACTATAATATGAGGTGTAAGCCTCAATTTTATTTTATTTCTTTAGTAAAGATTTAAAACTATATCTAACATTAGGTTACCTTTTTTTTCACTAAATTAAATTGCATTCTCTACCAAAATTTCCACTAAATTTTAATATTTAATCACTATGTATTAATTTGAGAAGATTTAATAAAAAATAATTTCATATGTTTTTATGTTTTTTAAAGAAAAGAAAACTACTCATAAATTTAATATATGCAATTGTAACTCTATATTTATGAAGTCTAAATTGTAGCATAAATTGTAGTGTTCCATCAGATATTTTGATAGGAAAATGCATAATCCTAAATGTGGCCCCTACAGAAAACAAATAAATAAATTTTATACAACCACAACCAGAAGCATCATTATCTCACATTTTAAATCTGAATGAAAATACCTATTCAGTACAAAAATCAACCCTTTAACAGAGAAGGTCAAATTCAAAAGGAGTTTTATAGAGAGTTGTTAAATACATAAAACAACGACTACATTAAATAGTCATCCTCGGGAAAACCCAAGAGCCTAAAATGCTATCAGCAAATAAGTTTCAGTTCTCTGTAAAATGCCACATATATAAATGAGCAGGCCCGATACTATCACCAAATAAGTTTCAATTCTTTGTAAAACAACACATATATCGATGATTGAAAAAATACTTACAGTTTCAAGCACTACTGCCCGGGAATGAGCATCCTTTGCACGCAACACCTCCTCAAGCTCTTGTGGGTTAAGTTGCTCGTCCATAGGAACCCAATCATCTTCCAGTCTCACATCGTCATCCACCTAAATTTGGAACAATAACATCGGAATTATCGAACGCAAGAATTTGACTTGTTTACAATGACAAAGAGTAAATCAGGTCTTTCAGATTGAGCATATTAGGATGATTTACATTATCCACGCATCAACACTCTGTAACAAGTCTGAAATTTTCAATTTCCAACAAAACAAACAAGAAAATGTGAAAGATGGGAGAAGTACAGTACACATACATCCAGAATAAAGGCCACTCATCAAATCCCTGATCAACTGATTACTATCTCCTTCTTCTACATAATCATCTAGCCTAAATGTGCAAAAAGACATTCATAGTGATCCGCAAGTGAAAGACCTATAGAACAATCATTACTTCATCTTTTGGTTTTCCTTCTGCTGAAGCATCTGGGATCAATTCAGATAGCTGCAGAGAATCATCAAAAGGATCATCCAGTATATAAGTATGTTCTGCATAGTTAAACAATAGTTATAACTTATAAGAAGCGACAGAGAGTACCGTTGGCGGTGAGTCGGCGGAAGCAGCGGCAGGTGATGGTTAGGCAACAGATGTTCTTGCAATCCAGAGATTTTGGTCGAAAAAAATTTCAGTACTCTCGACATCATCAATAGAAAATCTACATATACTAATTCAGGTAGACACATAAACTAATTGAAGAATCCAACATACATTACATAATAAACAAACAAGTAGCAAGTTGCTTTAAACACTTGATCAACCACAACCATACATTACATAATAAAATAACAAGTAGCAAGTTCCTTTATACTCAATCAACCACAACATTTACTACAAGTAGTCCGAATTGTTTGTGGTTGTCCCTGTGGATCATTTTTGTGTTTATTTCTGTTTTCTTGATTGTTCGTGTTTCCTTGTAATGGGTGCCTTGCGTTTTGTGATTGTTCGGATAATCGACTTGGTTGTATTATCTGTTTGATGACGCTTGTCACTTGTTGGTTTTATTATGTCTCTATCGGTGGCGTTGTGTTGATCGTCGTGGAGCGTGTTTTCACACCGTATGTCTCTTGGCGTTTCTTGCAGCGGTTCGCCGTTGGGCGCAAGTTTTCGGTTTTTGTGTATCTCATCGAGTTTTCCTGGCGGGTTATTGCTTCTCCCTACTTGGTTTAAGTTTCGGGACGAAACTTCTTTTAAGGAGGGTAGTATGTAATATCCGCAATTTTCGATTCCGGTGATTTTTCTTTTTTTCGGTGGAAGTCCGTTTTGATGACACTCTTGTGACCATTTCGTCATTATGAGAATGTTTAATTCGGCACTTTTCGACATCCGAGTTCGTTTCTGTGTCGTTTTGTTGAGTTCCGTGCTTTTTAGCGACTTTTCCGCACTTGAGTTCGATTCTTTCGAATCTCGTCCGAAACTGTTGGTTCGAGTTTCTCGTAAGTTCATTTGATGTTATTTTTCATGTTGCGAGCTTTGGTTTGGTTATTCGATCACGTATCGTGATTTTCGGACGTTTTGGGCCATTTTCGTAATTTCCCAAAGTTTGGGGTAATTACTTCTGTTGTCGAATTTTGAGCCCTCGGGTTGTCGGATCGTGTGTACTCTTAGTGTTCGGATTCGTCTTTGCGAGTACTTAATGTCGTGTTTCGGTTTACATTCGCAGTATGAGTTTGGGATTTTTAGGCCGTCGGATCGAGAAATCTTGCCGGCGGATCTGGCGAAATAACGGCCATGGCACGCAGCGATATGGCCGTAAGGCCTGTTACATACGTAGCAGTCTGCCGGTAATGTACGTAACATGTCGTTAGAATTGGTACGGGGAGTTCAGCCATGGCCGATTACGTACGTATGCCATCGCCAGTTACGTATGTAAGCGGTCGGCCAGGGTCGGCTATTTAAAGGCCTGGACCGAGTCACATCCGGCATTTTTCATTTTTCTCCATTCCTTCCGCGATTTTTCACCATAGATTGATGTATTTGAGTAAGAACATCATGTAGCAACATATTTTGGAAGTTGGATTCGTGTTTAACATCATCTTCCGCCCGGATCGAAGGTAAGAACACCTAAACCCTTGGTTTTGGGAAATTTTGAGGTTTCTCGATGTTTTGTCCGATTTGATTTGCTATAATTCAGATTATTGTTAGAACTTGGTTGTATACTCGAAATCATTCATAACCCTTGAATTTTTGCGGAAGAAATTCGAGTATTTCTCCGTTAAACGATTATATTGGACTATGCCCTCAAAATGTCCGATAAAATGCCTCAATGGGTAGAACTTGGGAAGTTCTATACGTTTTTGTAGAATTGTGATTGAATTGATATCGTTGTGACTTAGGAACGAAATTCTTGTGAAGAACTCGAGTCGGAACCCTTCCGTTCGTTGCCTTCTTTGGGGTCCGAGCTTCCCGGTCGAACCGTGTTCTTCGGAGCATTCGGTAGCGGTTAGTAAGGCAAGTATCTTATTATACGACTTGTATCTTACGACTAATAATCACGTATGATATTTATAATGATTTTGCTTGCCTTCGTAAATATGTTCCGTTTGAATTGGTTGTGTATTCCGCAATTTGAAGGCTTTGTGATAATAGTGTTATATTGGTATACGTGTTAGTTGTTGTGCCATTTGTGCAGGATTGCAACGTACATATGGGATGGTTGTACACTTGGTTGTGAAATGTATTGTGTACCGAACGTGTGTTATGTTGGTTGTGTGTCGTTGATTGATGATAGCTGTTGAGAGTGTTGAGATTGTCTTATGTGCGTGTGATGTACGATTTTGTGGTGATCAACGTGATTGATTAACTGTGCTCATTGTTGTATGTAATGTGAATGTGAATGTTATGTGCTGGAACGCTAAGTTCACTCGTGTGGGTTCGAAGGGGCCTACGAGGATTCATGGCACAGGTCCATGGGATCAGAACTTAGTGTGTGGTGCTGAGGTCCAATCGTGCGGGTCTAACGAGGCCTACGATGATTCATGGCACAGGTCCATCGAATCAGGACACAGTACGTCCAACCGTGCGGGTTTGACGGAACCTACGGTGACACGTGACACAGGTTCACGGGGTCGGGACTGGTTGTTATGGTTGATGTGTGACTTCCAACCGTGCGGGTTCGGCGGAACCTACGGTGACACGTGACACGGGTTCACGGGGTCAGGACTAATTGTTGTGATTGATGTGTTTGTTTCTTTTCGTGCGGGTTGTCGAACCTACGGAGACTCGTGGCAGGAGATCACAGGGTCATGAATATGTTTTGATCTTCTAAGTTTTGAAAATGAAGTTTTCTAGAAATGAATGTTGGACCGAGTCCTAAGCTTGAGTAAATGTTTCCCGTATTGTAAACTGCTGAGTTATGAAACAAGATTTGGGTTAAGGCCCTAAAGTTTTTCGAAAGGTTTTGTGAATCAGGACTTGAGGTCTTAAAGGTTTTGAAATTCTAAATATTCCCGAGATTATAATCTTATTTTCGAATGCTTCATAGCTTATCTTCCCTTGTAAAAACCTCCCGGGAATATTTTGATACTTGATTATTATATTTGATTCACGATTATTATTTGCTTGTTACATTTCGTATGATTTGATACTTGCACTAGTAAAACAGTGGAGTTTTACTAACCCCCGAGTAATCGGGGGGTGGATGTCTGTTTTGCGTCCAGTTACATGCAGATTCAGGGGAGCAGTCACAGAATTGGCACAAGAGAATGACGAGCTGCGATACTAATCATGAGTAGAGAGTTGTTTGATTTTTGTTGTGTTGTCAGAGTTGATTTCAGTCTTCCGCTGTATTGTATTTCGACCTCGGTGTGGGTAAGGTTGTTTAAGTCAGTTTTGTTGATTGGGTTGTGTGACCTCATCGGTCTGTGTTTTCACGTGTAAGTGACCATAACAGTCTGTATTATTTTATTGTTTGACCCTGTCCGGGCAAGCATTTGGTTGTTTATGGATGTTTAGCCTGGTAGATCCTTGTGGAAGGGTCTACGGCGTGTAATATTCCCATATGGTTTTGGGGGTGTTACACCTCGGGGGGTCCGACGGGGCCACAGAGGGAAATCCAATGGGAGAGCCCTGGATTCACGAGTGGTGAAAGTATTTTACTCACCTTGGGTAGGTTCGATGGGGCCTCGAAGGGAAATCCAATGGGAGAGCCCTGGATTCACGAGTAAAAACTTCACGAGTGGTGTGTATGTTTGGTGATTGTATTTGCTCACCTCGGGAGGGTTCGACGGAGCCACGGAGGGAAATCTAATGGGAGAGCCCTGGATTCACGAGTAAAAACTTCACGAGTTGGTATTGATTTTTATGTTCGTCGGGGACACGTGACGTGGGTTTTAACCCTGTGTATTGTTGTTGGTTTCATTTGTGAAAACAAAACCTTTGGGCTATGACCCCTATTGATTTTGGAAAGAGAAGGATTCGATAATCCTAAATTGTTTTCTAATAAAACTCTTGATGGCATTTTAAACCGTTTTATAAATTGTTTCCCTTGATTTGTGATCTTTCGGTTTTGGAATGTTTTACCTAAACCCTTGCCTCGGGAAGTACTTTTCGTTATGTTTGGATCTTTGAGGATTCCTGGTTATTGTTATTCGTGTAATGTGAATTGTATGGCTCATATTTCTGTTTTATACTTGCACTAGCAAAACAGTGGAGTTTTGCTAACCCCCGAGTATTCGGGGGGTGGATGTCTGTCTTTGCATTCAGGTTTTGGGGAGCATAGCATAGGTTCGGCATGAAGGATGATGGAAGATGAACGATACTAATCATATGAGGATCCGTACATTGTCGTATTGGTTCAGTTGTACTTTATTTTCCGCTGCAGTAACTTTTCCCCATTGTACGGGAGTGGTCGTATTTTGACCCCTGCGTGGGCATGAATTGTAATTGAGTTGTATATTTTTATTGAAAGACCAAGTCGGTCTACTGAGTTATTGTAGCCTTAAAGGCATCGTCGAGTTGTTCGGTTGTTGTTACCAGCCTCATAGATCCTTGAGGAAAGGTTCTACGGCATGTAATATCCCTGAGCGGATTGGGGGTGTTACATAAATGCTATCAGAGCTTAAGTTGTGGAAAACCTAGGCTGTCGGGTCAAGTGGTGTCTGTTGAGTTTTGTCTCGTCGGATTTTATCTGACTGAGTCGACACGTCGTCTGAGTCTGTTGGTCGCGATTAGTATCGTGGAGCGATCATCATCTTCGTGCGACCTGTGGATGTAAGTCTCCCTTCTTTGTGTTGTGCCTCGTGTGACATGAGCTGCTTGTATGATTATATCGTTGATTGATTGAATCCTTCTGTAGATTTTGATTCCGTGATATGTGGGTATTCGAGTCTAATATTTTATTTATATGAGGAGCGGTGTCGCTGCTAATGTATTTTCGAACTGTATTTTATCCGCTGCGTGGGTCCTTTCAAAATGACTTTCAGTATTTTGCAAACTGATTTCTAATTCGTAAAACTGACTCCCTAAATCGAGTTTTGGCACTTTGGCCTTGAATGTTTTATGACGGTTTGATAAAGGATTTTGTGAGTTTTGGGCATTACGGCTATTGAATTTTGAAAACCTTGAGTATCTTAGAAAATTAAATTTCGAGACGTACTTTTAAAACGAATTATTTTCTCGTGGTACTTTCAATGTGCCTTCTAGTGCCGCGATATGTTTCAAAATTATTCCAGTTGAGGACCAAAATATTTTGAGATATTTTCGAATTATTTAGAAATGCTTTGCTTAGACCCGAGGGTCGAATATTTTTGAAAGTTTTTCACTAAACGAAAAGTGTCCTCATTTTTGTTCAAATGCAAGATGATTTTCAAAGTCTCGGTAATGGTGTTTGTACTACTTTTTGAAAGGTGATACTCAAGATCAACTAGTGTTTCCAAAATCTTTCTTTTTCAAAGGTAGTTTTCGTTTTAAAACCTTTCGTTCCTGTTTGCGGTCCGAGAATGTATGTATAATGTTCGCACTTTCGTTAGGGTGTTAACCCCCGAGTTGTGATTGAATTGGTGGTGTGAGCACTGAGTTGTTCGCCACGCAATTGTTGTATTAGCCCTCGGGGAGAGGTGTGATGTTGATCTTTAACGTTGTCATTTCGTGGTGATTTGCATGCTATCGCACATGTGCGAGCTGTTAATGCTTGGGTTGTACGTTTGTGTAAATGTGTGATTGTTCATGATGTTTTGTGATTATGTGCTGGTTATTGTTCGGGCCGTTGAGATCGCGAGCAGTCTTTGTCGTTCTTGTGATGTTGATATGTGTTGCTTTATGATAACAATCATCGTATGTGTTGCGTGTTATGATTTTATGTTGTGCTGAGTTGGCATCTTCGGTTTGTTGTTTTGCGATGTTATATATTCCATTGTACCTAGCAGTTGTATATTCGGTATGCCGAGCCGAGGTGTTTCAACCGTGGTGTGTCGGGGGTATGCACGTACCAATTGTCCTTCTCGCGATGCTTGCATTTCAAGTGTGGACCCAAGAGACACGGGATCCAGGTTTTGCGAGTTGGGTTCCGAGTCTTTGAGGCACGAACTTGGCCTGAGATATCAGGATCGGCTTTAAGTGGCCCATGGGGAATGTTTCCGTCAGCTGCCTTTGTGTTGTTGCCTTGTTTCCGTTATTGTGAGTTGCGGGGACAACCTTCTTTTATAAGAGGTCGAATGTAATACCCGTATTGTTTTGGACTTCTGCATTTTCTCTTTCTCAAGTCTATCGACTCGCTCGTGTTCATTGATAATTTCTAGACTTGTTCTGTATTTCGGTTTCATTGTTCGAACGAGCCGTGATCTTGTTTTGGGTCGGTCTGATTATCACTGTGACTTTTCCGAGTTCGGTTCGATTCTTGTGAACTTTGTTCGGAAGTAACATCTTTTGATTCTACTAGTTCTTTTGATGTCTTGTGTTGAAGTGTGAACTTCGGAGTCATTGTTCGTCCGTTGTTGTTCGATCATTGTTGTTTGATCGTTGTTACTCGATCATTGCTTTTTGATCGTTGTTTTTCTGATTATTGTTATTTGATCGTTGTTATTCGACCGTTGTTGTTTGGTCGTTGTTGTTCGATCGTTGTTGTTCGATCGGGGTTGTCATTGTTGTTGCGATCTCGTATCGCGAAGAATTGTCGTTATTGTTAGTCAATTTGTTTGAGTGTGGCGGATGGGTCACTGAGCCGTGCATTGCGAGACGGTCGCTGAGAGATTTGGGGGTCGAGGCTGCGTCTCTGCTCCGAAAGGGCACAGAGATGCCTAGTATGCTTTTTGAGGATTTCGGCGTAGTCCGAATTATTTGTAATGTCCTTGTGGATTTCGGGTTTCGGGGTCGTTCGGACCGTCGGAGTTGGCCACGGCCGAGTCATGGCCGCACGTCTTTGGGCATTGGCACTTTGGCGATTACGGCCGTAAGTCCCAGCGATTCTGGCCGTAAGGCTGTTACGTACGTAAGGCCATGGCGATTACGTCGTAACACTTCTTTGGATTAGGGGCGATTTAGTCGGCTTTGGCACATTACGTACGTAAGGCCATGGTGATTCTGGCCGTAAGCGTCCGGATGTCCGCTATATAAGGCACAGCGGCGGGTTTTTGCTCATTTCTTCACTTTTCTTGCGGCTATCGGACGGGTGCCATGGGAAATAGGGTTCTTGGTCGATTCTACTCAATTCCAAGGCATTTTGGAAGATTCTTGTTGATTATATCATCATCCAATCCGTGTTCTTCGTCGAATCAAGCTATATTTCTTGATTTTCCTTCAAGTTGACTTTTTGGGGAATTGTTCTTGATTACAATTCTAGTCCGATTTTGATACATCGGTTGGCGTAGTATGATGTTATTAATCGTGTTTCACGGATTGTATATCCATATATCGAGTTTGTTTAACTCAATTGATGATTCGAGTGTTCTTGGGAATTATTGAACATTTAATGTTCGATTAAATGCCCCAATGAGTTCCCTTCGATAGTTTGTTGGGATTTCCGTTGTTTTCGGCCTTGATTCTCGTCGTAATCACGTTTTATTGTTCCTTACGGAGGATTATAGGTGCTCAATGATTCCGATGTTGAATTTCGTTGGTGATTGATGATTTGTGTGGTGTTTTCCCGTAGTAATTTCGGTGCTATCGCGTTCTTGATATTGTTCGGGGGTTGGGGGCTATTCGATCGCATCCCATCCGTCGTCTCGTTGCGATCGTGATTTTGAGGCAAGTACCTTGGCCATACTTTTCTTGTTTTTCTGGATATGATAATTAGTGATCGTCTAGATGTGTTTGTTTGATCGTTTGAAGTGAACTTTCAAAAGATTCGGTTTAGCCTTGTTAAAGGCTTGTTTTCAAAACGCGTGTGTTTTGTGAATGGTGTGTCTTATGAATGACTATGTGAATCCTATGGATATGTTTGGTGTTGATGATGCACTTGGTATTGCGTGTGGACGTATATTGTTTCATTTCGGTGCATTGTGTTTTGACGTGGTGTTTTACTAAGTGTTTGATGCCTCTGGGTGAATTGTTTGGATATCCTTGGTGTGATATGTTATTTGTGCATGATTGCTTCGCTCACCTCGGGGGGTACGACGGGGCCACGGAGGGAAATCCAGTGGGAGAGCCCTGGATTCACGAGTGGTGAAAGTATTTTACTCACCTTGGGTAGGTTCGACGGGGCCTCGAAGGGAAATCCAATGGGAGAGCCCTGGATTCACGAGTAAAAACTTCACGAGTGGTGTGTATGTTTGGTGATTGTATTTGCTCACCTCGGGAGGGTTAGATGGAGCCAAGGAGAGAAATCCAATGGGAGAGCCCTGGATTCACGAGTAAAAACTTCACGAGTTGGTATTGATTTTTATGTCCGTCGAGGACATGTGACGTGGGTTTTAACCCTGTGTATTGTTGTTGGTTTTATTTGTGAAAACAAAACCTTTGGGCTGTGACCCCTGTTGATTTTGGAAAGAGAAGTATTCGAGAATCCTAAATTGTTTTCTAATAAAACTCTCGATGGCATTTTTAACCGTTTTATAAATTGTTTCCCTTGATTTGTGATCTTTCGATTTTGGAATGTTTTACCCAAACTCTTGCCCCGGGAAGTACTTTTCATTACGTTTGGATCTTTGAGGATTCCTGGTTATTGTTATTCGTGGAATGTGAATTGTATGGCTTGTATTTCTGTTTTATACTTGCACTAGCAAAACAGTGGAGTTTTGCTAACACCCGAGTATTCGGGGGGTGGATGTCTGTCTTTGCATTCAGGTTTTGGGGAGCATAGCACAGGGTCGGCATGAAGGATGATGAAAGATGAACGATACTAATCACATGAGGACCCTTACATTGTCGTATTGGTTCAGTTGTACTTTATTTTCCGCTGCAGTAATTTTTTCCCGTTGTACGGGAGTGGTTGTATTTTGACCCCTGCGTGGGCATGAATTGTAATTGAGTTGTATGTTTTTATTGAAAGACCAAGTCGGTCTACTAAGTTATTATAGCCTTAAAGGCATCGTCGAGTTGTTCGATTGTTGTTACCAGTCTAGTAGATCCTTGAAGAAAGGTTCTACGGCGTGTAGTATCCCTGAGCGGATTGGGGGTGTTACACGCCACCTTGTCCGGTAGTGGCATCCGCATCAAGTTATGCACAAGAAATTCATTTATATGTAACAATAAGAGAAAAACGAAAAAAAATAACGCAAAGGGGATAATTTTCTCCGGTCCCGACTTTGGCAAAGGGGCTGAATGAATAACCTCGCTAAATGTATTAACGAATAAATATTTTTTGAATCCTTAAAGACCACATGTAAATATAAATGAATAATCATTGAAATCCATAAGATATATATACCCTAAAATTCATACAATAAATCATTTCTTCACAAAAAAAAGCGTCTAAAGTTATTTGCCTTTTTCTTCCACCAAAATGATCATCATTGACTTTTTCTAGTGCAAACAAAACTTCTGGATATTCTGCTCGCGCTAGCATGTAGTTTCGTATGGTGATTATTGCTTGAAATGCTTGTTTTAATGACACATTTGGTGTGACGCCACTATCATGTGGTTCTGGATCATTCTCATCATTTAGTACGGACTCATGATTTCTTCGTGTGTAGGGTGCATGTATTCCTAATATAGACTTTAAGTATTTCATACATAGAATCTTATTAGTACATGATGCGTGTACTTAGTTTATATATGTATTTATACAGTAGATGTAAAATATTTAATCATACGAAAAAAATAAAAATGTAAAACTACCATCTAAATAAATCAACACGTTTGATCTAATCTTGGTTGAATTTTGTAGAAAGTTCCAGTGACATATCGATCTATCTTGATTTTACATTGTACAATTAAATTACAATTACAATTCCAATACTAAACCAAGATAAATCAACACGTTTGATCTAATCTTGGTTGAATTTTGTAGAAAATTCCAGTGACATATCGATCTATCTTGATTTTACATTGTACAATTAAATTACAATTACAGTTCCAACACTAAACCAAGGGGAAAAATATTTTTTTAGGCCCATAACTTTGGCGTAGTTGGGTTATAAGGACATTATCTTTTCGGGCCTGGAGAAGAAGGACATTAATTTTAAAAAGTGGGAAAACAAGGACAATTAAGCCCGAAGGAGGTCCGATTGGGCTAAATTGGCTCGTGCCTCGCACGTGACGGGCCTGGAATATTTTCTCTTTTTTTTTTGGGATTGTGAGAAAATTATGTTTTTTGGTTGGTATTAAACTTCAAATATCTAGTAATTAAATATATGTTAAATATATAAATAAATAAAAATTAAATAATCCATATAAAAAAGATAAAACAATTTATAATTGAAAATTGCATATAGTTATTTAAAAAGAATAACAACTTATTTAGTTTTGAAAGTTGTGTAGGTGATATTTTAAATTTTTGAAGGTTAAATTTGAATTTTATTATTTATTTATTTGTGTTTTGATATTTTATAAAGATATTTTTTATGTAAATATTGAATTATAATATTATTTTAATTTTTACACTCCATATACCACTACACCATTTTGGAGTGTAAATGACACCACCATTTATTTCTAAAGTTTCTAAATTACTTTTTATTTCTAAAGTTTATAAATTACTTTTTTATTTATTTTACCATTTATCTTTTCAATTATTATAATTTTATTAATATTTTTATTTCAATTATTTTGAAATATATTTTTAAAAATAAAAATATTTAAATTGTTAATAATTACACATCATTAAAATCTTAATAACCGAATGTACTCAAATTTTAAGTTTGAAAATTTGAAAATCATCACAAAATTAAAAGTATCAAATAATTTAAAATAAAAAATTATGTATAAAATTGAAAAATTAGTAAGCATCAATTAATTAACAGCAAAAAAAATATGTAAAAACATGAATATTTTGATATAGTTAAAAATAATATTTGATATAGTTTTTTTATTTATATTAATCAATTTGAAAAATTCTTTAGATGGGGTAAAATAAATTAAACTAATCGAATTGGTTAACTCGATTAAATTTGATTTTATTATAAAAATTTATTGATTTGATTTAAAAAATTATAAATAATTGAAATATTTTTTTTGATAAATTAATCAATAATATTTTTAAAATTATTTTTTTAGTTCATATATTATGATATAAATATAAAAATTAAGAGAAACTCAAGAAAGGATCTACAATACTCTTAACAAAAATACATAATTGATGTTTTAACAAAAATATTTTTTCTCCAACTCTTCTATACAATATGAATCGATTTGAAGTGTTTTTAAACTTTCTAAAAAATGAAAAGGTATTTTAAAAAAAAATACCAACTCAGTGAGAAATTTTTCTTTTGATTAGAAGTGAGCACGAATAGATTTAGTTCGGTTTGGTGTGTTCATTTTTATAAATAAAAGTAAATTAATTAAATTCGGTGTCATTTTATTCGATTTTTATTTTTTTGGTCGAGTTTCAGTTTAAACCATGATTTCTAAGAACTAATTAAATTCAAATTTTATTTTAAGTAATAATTATTTTTAAAAAAATTAACTAGAAATATTTTTTTTTAAAATTTAATTAAATACTACATACACTAGAAAAAAATATTTCAAAACGATTGTGAGGCTGCTTCCATTTCTGAAATATTTTTTTATTTTCCGCAATCGGCCCGTCACGTGCGAGGCACGAGCCAATTTAGCCCAATCGGACCTCCTTCGGGCTTAATTGTCCTTGTTTTCCCACTTTTTAAAATTAATGCCCTTCCTCTTCAGGCCCGAAAAGATAATGTCCTTATAACCCAACTAAGCCAAAGTTACGGGCCTAAAAAATATTTTTCTCCTAAACCAAGATAAATCAACACGTTTGATCTAACCTTGGTTGAATTTTGTAGAAAGTTCCAGTGACATATCGATCTATCATGATTTTACATTGTATAATTAAATTACAGTTACAATTCCAACACTAAACCAAGATAAATCAACACGTTTGATCTAATCTTGGTTGAATTTTGTAGAAAGTTCCAGTGACATATCGATCTATCTTGATTTTACATTGTACAATTAAATTATAATTACAATTCCAACATTAAACCAAGATAAATCAACACGTTTGATCTAATCTTGGTTGAATTTTGTAGAAAGTTCTAGTGACATATCGATCTATCAATTAAATTACAATTACGCTTCCAACACTCAATCAAGATAAATCAACTCTACATCCAGATCTATCTTGGTTTATGGTTTGGCGTTTTGTAGAAAAGGAGAAAAAGGATTTAGGAAGATCAATTTCGCATAGAATGAATTTTGGGCGGCAGAGAAGAGAACAAAGTTGTTATCAAGTGATAGGTGGTATCGAGCAGTCACAACTATCGGAATTGACATCTTTACTTGTGAACTTTTCTTGCTCGGAAGATAGAGATCGTTGGTGGTGGAGCCTTGATCCTCAAGGGTTGTTTTCGGTTAAATCAACTAGATGTTGGATCAATAAAGCTGTCCTTCCATCATCTACGGCTCCAACTCGTTGGAATAAACTTGTCCCAAGGAAAGTAAATATTCTGGTATGGCGGGTTTTGTTAGATCGAATCCCCACGAGGTTAAACTTGCTGAATAGAGGTATGGACATCCCATGTTCCTTGGGTCCGATCTGCTCTTTGGAAATGGAAAGTATAAACCATATTTTCTCCTCTTGTGAAGTGGCGGCGCGAACATGGAATGCGATTGAAGTTTGGCTTCAGATTCAACATCTTGGTATGCATTCCATTGCGGACATTTTTGCTTGGCTTGAATCATCTAACCTGATAGCAAAACGGAATAAGCTTATTGAAGCAGTGATCCTCACCACAATTTGGGTCTTATGGCGTTTCAGAAATGCAACGGTTTTTGGTACAAACGAATTTAGAAAGGATAGAATTGTCGACTCTATCAAGGAGTTTTCGTTTCTTTGGGTGTCTAATCGTAGTAAGAAATTTGTAGGTAATTGGATTGATTGGCTTAAAAACCCAATTAATATCTTGTAATTTGTTTTCTAGCTGTTTCAAAAAAAAAAATTACCTTGTAAAAAGTTATTAATTATCACTAATTACCGATGCATGCAACTACAGCTATAAATATGGATGCACCTATCATCAAGAAAAGAGGTTGTCCGATTAAGAAAAACATCCCAAGGAAATTTCCAAAGAAGGCCCCTCCAACTAAAGATATGACCCAAACAACTCCCAAAAGAGAGGCCACAGCAACAAGTCCAAACGACCGAAGTTCAAAAGCGAGAGTGCTGGATCTCAAAGTGCTATGTATGCTAGGGCTAAAGATGATTCCAATGAGCTGAGGACCGAGATTAAGGAGCTTTAGAAGCATTTGTTGTCTAGCGAGCAACATGTTTGTAACTTGCTATTGGAAAATAACACGCTCCTTAACTTGTACGATCTGCTTTTGGACTTGGAGGTGGCTGACGTTGCAAAGAAAGTTGTGGATGAAGAAGGGAGTTCCAAACCCAATGCAGTGATCACTATATCGAGCTCGACTGCTGTTTGATTTTTCTAGAGTTGTTTCTTGTTATTTTTTTGGTTGTGTTGTTTTTTTTTTTTTTTTTTTGTGTGTGTTCTCGGATGTTGCTTGTGAATTGTGATAGGTCATATTTTGCAACAGTTTGGCCAATCAATTTAATTAAGGATGGTGACCTATTTAAATAGTGTGCTTTTATTTATTCTTTGCAATTTTATAGATTGGTTGTTCCAATGATATATGAGTGCCGGGATTTTCTTTCTAACAAAGTAGAGGAGCTTTGAAGAAATAACATTACCGGAACACCAGTCTTTAGATTCAATATGTGGCTTGGGACACCAGAGGCAGAAATACTATTTAAAAATTCAGGAGTATGAATATCTCGGAGAAGTTCACTATCGCAATCATCAGATCTACATGTAGAATATGAGCTATAATAAGTTTTTAACTTAGACTGGTTCATACCAATCATGTATTCATTCACCATAGGTACGTCCTCAAGTGTAGGAGCAAGTATCGCTCTTCCATTTAAGTAAGTAGGAGAACGACATTCGCTTAAAAAGTTAGGGTACGTGCTACTCACAATAGCTTTAATCGGATTCGTGAAATTAAGTATCAGCATATCTTCTGGTATTTCAACCGAAATCTCGCCATCATTTGGCCCTCCTATTACTCCATCGCCAATGCTCAAAATCCACTCAGAAAAATTTCTATGAGCATTTGTTTCTTCATCCCCTGGAAGGTTTTGTAGTCTCATGTTTTTGGTGAGCTTTAATGCCTGTGCACAACAGATAGAGAGTGTAAAACTAAAAGATAATCTATAATTGAAGTAAGTAAATTGTATATATCCTTGATAATACCAAAAAGAAACGTTCCAAGAACAAATAAAACTAATTTTAGTGTTAAATTTCATTGTTCATTTCCTAATAAAAAAATCATATAATTTTCCAAGTTTACTACAATTCATGACTATTATTTATTTCATACTTTAGTTATCAAGCCATATCTTATAACGAATTTAATTTTTTATAGATGCGATTATTTTAACTAATAAAGCTATTGAATACTACGAAAAAAATAGATTTTATCTAATTATAAATAAAACCCAGATACTGTAACACCCCCAGATTTAACCGCAAATATTACAGAGCCGTGGTCCCCGAGATGGAACCCACAAGGCTTAAAAAAATTTTCACAATCATTTACAAATGCCCAAGAGGCCAACGACGGTACTATCTTTAAAAATGCATAAAGACATAAAATCCATTTATCAAAAACCGTCGTAAAAACTCATTTGAAATCGCAAGGCCAAACGGACGACACTTAAAAGTTTAGAAAATGATTTCCAAAGCAACCTCGATTACAGATACCAAAAGGTCATTTCAAAATACTCACGCAATGGAAAAAGACCAACCATAAAGATACTCTAGCGGCGGAATACAAGAACCAATCAAGAAACTCAATGCACAAAACATGTCCTAGCTAGTATCTTCCGGGAAGCTCATCTCTTCACGACCGCTACAAGCTCGATACTCCAAGAACCTAAAAAGAAATCCCACGACGGGTCAGCCATAATATCCAATAATGATAACCGTCACAAAACATTAATAATTACATACCAACGAGAATACAACATAAGAATACGACCAACGTAATCTTACCACCATAACTTTACTTACTCAAGAAATTCTCATCAGAATAACCATTATCACATTTCACATCTCGTACTCGATTAACCAATAAACTCGAACATAATATATGTATTGTACCTCAAACGATACTCAAGGTTCTCAAACTATCATCACCAACTCACGATACGGAAATCTACCATTTCTGACCAATACGATCCATCGAATAACATCATCAAATCCCAAGACGATAACCGATCGTCCATCAAAGACAAAGACCAAAGAAAATACGGAACATACCTCGAGATATGATGTGCCACGATAATCATATCAGTCTAATCCGAGATCAGATCAATGCAATACGGACACAGTCCTAACACAAGACCTACAAATGCATACTCATATGACAACGTCAATATTATCACAACAATAACAATGATGTATACTCAATGGAAATCCGACGATCCAGCGCCCTCAGCATAGATCCCCTTGATGATCCTATCAGATCATCATAAGGTGGATAACCAACAATACACATATGAACAACAACGCATGATAAAATCAATGATGCGAATTCACAAGATTCCATCAACACAATACTGGTAATCCAACGATCCAGTGCCCTCAGCATAGATCCCCATGATGATCCCGTCGAACCAACGCATGGTGGAAAAACCTGTCCAACGATCCAGTGCCCTCAGCATAGATCCTCATGATGATCCCGTCGAACCAACGCATGATGGACATTCGATCCAGCGCCCTCAGCATAGATCCTCATAATCCCATCGGATTATTTACACAACATAAACAACACAATATGCATACACATATGCAAATCAACACGTTCATCAACATGAACAACATAACATGCACGACAACATGACAATTTCCTAGGACGACTTCATGTTCAACAACATGAAAGAAAATGTGCGAGACCAAAATAAATAACATTAAACCATAATCAATATGGAATACTTGCCCCGAGTCCTTCGGGAGCAACCTCGATGTCCAATCATCACCGACGATTATCCTCAATGCTCGGCGATCCAAACGTACAATGAACTATAGATACTCATATCCTCGTCTTTACCATAATGTAACCTCGATACTCGAACATACCAATAACTGAGATAAAGCACATACATTATGATTTACCTCCCAGAATCGAAAGAACGATATGCGATCCGAATACCCAGAGTTCACAATAATAACCATCGCTATATGCATTATAAACAAAATGAAACTGAAACCATTCATTAAATATTATAACTGAGCAAGTAATAACTTGCCTCGATACCGATACCACGAAGCTGCTACCGAACACATTGCCTTTGTCTACGAGCTCCTCAGCCCCGATCAAAAGCAATACAATGGACATACTCGAACACGACCGCAATATCCGGTTATAATCACCGATCAACAATCTCAACCTATCGAAGAAATCAAATAACACATATCCGATAACAATCAAAAACTGACAAAACTAACCAATCGAACTCAACGGTTCAACACAACCTCGAATAACCACAGTCAGAACTAACCAAGTTAAACCATCACGAATTCATAATCAAAACACAAAAATACTGCACTGTCTGCCTACTTAGTGTAACACCCCAATTCACAACTGGGATATTACACGCTGTAGAACCCTCGTGAGGTCTACCAGGCTAACACATGACATATAAACCACAATGTAGTCCCGAATAATGCACTCAAAAGTAAATAAGGCCGTGGCCTCGGCCAAAACATTTTTAACGTAATGCATGAACAGAGGTTAAATACCAATTTATTGCCCACGCAGGGGACTTAAACCAAGTTTCAAAACAGACAGTCTAACTTCAATACTCGACAATGCAATGACAAAACATAAAAATGTAGACTCGAGCCACATCATCAAGCCAGCCCATCCTTCGCGTGCGTGTCCCGTGCCTGCCCCTCAGCCCTCCCGGTACCTGAAATGCATAAGACGCATTTCCCCCATTTAAGGGGTTAGCATTCGAATAGCTAGTGCAAGTACACAATTACACAACATTATATACAAAAACGGTTTTGCACAATCATCTCAAACATAAGTCATTTGCCACATATATATATTCCGGAATACTACATTGGCAATCACATCAATTTCCAATCATCACGATATCACAAAATCACAACTGGTATCCCGTGGCCGTACCCCTTAGTATCGACCCCCAGACATCCCGTCGAACACTCCGGATGGGATACCACTTCCGCGGCCGTACCCCTTAGTATCGACCCCCAGACATCCCGTCGGACACTCCGGGTGGAAGTTCAATCACGCACGCACCCAAGTCCACTTCCGCGGCCGTACCCCTTAGTATCGACCCCCAGACATCCCGTCGGACACTCCGGTTAATTCTAATAACAACATCGGTTAATTCGAATTAAAACACAAGATCACCACCAAACCCTTCCCAAAATCATACTAGGGTTGAAGGAATTCTTATCTCTTGAAGATTCAAGCCCTATAATCCGAAGAACACGTGCTAAATCCACAATCCGAGCTACACGATCGAAGGAGGATGAAGAAAGTTAAACACTCAAATGATTTGTGAAGGAAAAACCCTCCCTCAAGCTTTCTCTCTCGATTGTAGGTGAAGAAAAGTGAAAAAAATGAGCTGAAATGCTCAAAAAACGAATTTAAAGGGTTTGACTGCCCTGCCGGACACGGCCCGTGCCGATCGGCACGGTCGTGTCGCCAGTGGCCGACAGGACTCGGCCGTGTCTGCTTGACACGGTCGCGGCGCGGAGGGCCTTCCGATAGCGACCCGTCCCGGCGACTTCGGCATGACTCGGCCGTGTCACGGAACACGGTCGGGCGTGTCGGCGATCGTTTGCTTATCCGGAAGAGTTCGACTCGGCCGTGCCAACGACACGGTCGAGTCACGTGGCGATATGCCCGGCATTTCCGGACGAGTACGGCACGGGCCGTGTCGGACGACACGACCGAGTCCGGTCGGCGATGATCGCCAAAAGTCAAAATGAGCGGGTAAAGCAACGATCATAACTCTCTCGTCCGGACTCCGATTGACTCACCGTTTGAACCATTGGAAAGCTAATTCGATGCTCTACAATATTGCAAAGATTTAGCATTTTTGGAGTTACCAAAAATTAATGGTGATCTAACAAAGTCGAACTCATAAGAGGAAGTTGAAACAATGAACAATAATGATACACAACTCGAAGTTTTTCCGAACGGTGAACACGGTGAATGAACATGATTGATGAATGATTATAATTGAGTGAAAATACACTGAGTGACAATTACAGACTGATAATTACTGAATGAGAATGAATGAATTACAACCGGGTATTACACTTAGCGCACGTTAAACGCATAACGTAGCGTGTGCTAAGTTGTCCCGTTAGCGTGCGCTAGCCAGTAAGCTTAGCGTGCGCTAATGCTGTTCAGTGGCATGCATTCCAAACATCGACTCACATCTTGCGACTACGAATCTGAATGAAGGGAGACATAAATCTCCATATCTCTTGAAGATAAACGACCCCATAATTATCACCATGATCATGTCAATGTCCATATATCAATAACAACATCAACAATCAAACCGACTCGATAACAAGGATCATATCATGCTAAATCTGGAATTCAACCTAGTATCATGATTCATCTCATCTAAATCGACCAATATAATTACCAAGATTCAGAATTCCCTCTTAGATCGGGTTCAATGAATCAACATCCTTATAGTATGAAGAATCTTAACTAACATCCGAAACTCTTATCAAAATTCCATTGAATCTCATATAACATCATCATATGATTATCCAACATGCTCCTTACATGAAATCATCCAAGAAAAACGAACCATTAACAAAGGAATACGAAGATTACTGGTTTAGGCAGACAAAAAGAAGAACACTAGAACTCCATCCAAAGAATCATGAACATCTTGAAGAACAAGGCTTGAATCCAAGCTCTTAATCTAATGTTATCAAAGATTATCATTATACAGTGTTTGGGAACCTCAAATATATCCCAACTCTCTCTCTCTCGACTGAAAGAAGAAAAATGACGAAATGCTTCTCAGCACCCTTCTGTCCCCTTTTATAATATTCATTATTAGCGTGCGCTAACATCTCATGTTTAGCGTGCGCTACTGTAATATCCGCAATTTTCGATTTTCGGTAAATTTCTTTTTTCGACCGGAGTCCGTTTTGACGGCTCGCTCATGACCGTTTCGTCATTCTGAGAATGATTAATTCTACACTTTTTGTCATCCGAGTTCGTTTCGGTGTTGTTTTGTTGAGTTCTGTGGTTTTTAGCGACTTTTCCGCACTTGAGTTCGATTCTTGCGAATCTCGTCCGAAACTGCTGTTTCGAGTTTCCCGCAAGTCCGTTTAACTTTGTTAGACGTGTTGTGAACTTCGGTTTGGTTATTCGATCACGTATCGTGATTTCCGGGCGTTTTGGGCCATTTTGTAATTTCTTGAAAATTATGGGTATCCATATCTGTATTTGTCGTCTTGACCCTTTTCTTGGTCGCGTATGATTAATTATTGCATTACGTTTTCATCTCGAGTCGTTGACGTCGTCATGAACTTTTCGTCGTGTCCGTTCCGTGCGTTTCGGAAATCGGCGTCGGGTCGTGGCGGTGGCAAATGGCCGGACGGGTGCGGGAGGCCCGGCGGACAGTCTTGGACACCGCCGGCGAGCACGGCAGAACCGCGTAGCGCCACGCTTCTGGCCGGGGCCTTCTGCGCGCTAGCTTCAGCGATGTAAGCGCCTGTGTCGAAGTCGGCAATGTCTGTGCTCGGGCACAGACAGGTATTACGAGGTTGGACTCGGTCGGGATCGGCGGGTAGCGCCACGCTCATCGGTCGTAGCGCGCTAACCGGGGTAGCGCGCCTGCGGCCGACTAGCGTCGTTGCACGGATGAGTTGTCGATCCGGTGGCTCTTGGGCCGGAGTCGGCTAGCGCGCAGCTTCGGCCGTAGCGCACGCTAGCGGGAGTCGGCGGTCGAGTCACGGTCGGCGGGGTGGTCGGTGGTGCCGGGTCGTGCGGGCCATGGCCGAGTGTGCTCGGCCGTCTTGGCCGATAGCGCACGCTAAGGGAAGGCTAGCGCACGCTAGTTCCGCCCAAGATAAAAATGATGAGACCAATGACTTTCTCCGTCATTTTTCATTTCATTTCTCTTCGGTCCTGGTGGGGTTTCGGAGGAGACGAAACCATGTTGTTGAACAACAAATCCATGAAGTTCTTGGGGTTATATCG
This sequence comes from Orobanche coerulescens, assembly GCA_033398695.1. NCBI lineage: Eukaryota > Viridiplantae > Streptophyta > Magnoliopsida > Lamiales > Orobanchaceae > Orobanche > Orobanche coerulescens. The sequence goes on from CM065817.1 coordinate 137,668,300, forward strand.
TTGATCAATCATCCTATAACATCCTTCGATCCATAATCAAGGTTAGATCTTTAGAACCCTACTTTTGGGTAGATTTGGGGATTTTCGCGTTTTTGTCCGATTCGTTCCGTTTTGTCGATTAATTCATGATGAATATGATTAATATTGTTGGTATTCTTAGTTTCCCTACGGATTCATGGTATATTTCGTGATTTTTACGGAATCGAGAGGGTTTGGTTGTGGTCCGCCCTCGTTGTTGTTTATATACGAATATACATGAATCGTAGGCGGGTTTTCGGGTGTATTCCAATTCCGTATTCATTTAGAAATGGTTGTGATTGTATTCTTCGAATCGTTAGGTTTGGTTTCATTGGTTCCTAGCGTTCGTCGGTGACTTCCTTTAGTTCGTTGCGTAAATCGATAATTCAAGGCAAGTATTTTTGGAAACCTTTAAGCTTAACATGAAATGGTGATGTATGTTATTTGTGTGTAACTCACCTCGTGTTGGCCCGACGGGGTCAAGGAGGGAAATCTATGCTGCCGCCCTGGATTTCACGAGTTTCGTACCGCTAGCCAACTCGTTAGGGTCCTTGCAAGGCCTCGAGTGAGAATGTATGCTGCAGCCCTGTTCTCACGGCTTAGCGTGTGCGTGGTTTTGTTTTTCTGTATTTGTAGCCAACTCGTTGGGGTCCCTGTGAGGCCCCGAGTGAGAATGTATGCTGCCGCCCTGTTCTCAAGGCTAATTGTTTGATTGTTTATTTTCCGGAAAAGACATGTCTGGTTTTGACTTTCGAATTGATATTGGTGCATGTACTATGAAATGTGTAAGCGATTGGTTTGCCTTGAATACTTGTACTAGCGTAATTGCTAACCCCTTTGGGGACCCGTTGTCGGGGAAATTCTTGTTATGGATTTCGTGTTATGTTCACCCATTGAGCGCTACGGATGGTACGAGGATGTTGGCCAAGGTTGTTGACATGTGCAATTGAGTCTTGTTATTTCCTACTGTCTCTTTTGATGTGGATGTTTTCCAAATTGTAAACTTATAGATTGTACTCGCGAGTACTTAGGCTTTTCTTTTCGGATTATGTTTGGACTTCGTTGGAGTTACTGTATTTGTCGGTTGATGTTTATTATGCCGGTTGTACCGGACGTGTTGTTTTATGTTCTTGTTGTTAATAGTTGTTTCCTTGCTAACCGAGATGGTTAGTCGAGTGGTGTTTTATTGTGTTAGCCTGGTGGGTCCCATGTAGGGGTCCACGGCGCTGTAATACACCTCGAATATCTTGGGGTGTTACAGAAAATGGTATCAGAGCTCTAGGTTTATGGATACCTAGGCTTGTTGGTTATTTGGGTCTAGTTGTGTTTTGTTTTGCACATTGTCACACCGCTGCCGGCATCTCAGTACATCCAGTGCTCGTAAGTTTTCCTTACTCAATTCTCTTGTTTTCTCGTATTGAAATTCCACTTCTCGAACTGTGATTGCCTCTCTCGTACTTATTGTCGAGTTGTTTCTCGATCCATCCGGTTGTGTACTTTTGATTCTAGTATTGCGCCGTCCTTTGTCTCTCTGGAGTATGTGCGCCGTTATGGGCTTGACCGTTTGTCGTTTTGCGAGCCTTCCATCGCTAAACTTCCTAGCATTGGTGGGATCGTTGGTGATCGAAAGATCCGAGTTTTGCTCCGTGGTATATTGTGAGAGGGCTTGACTCTCTAGTCTTTTCTTTGTGTGATGGAATCTGCGTTTGGTAATTGCGATATACTAAATGTATGTTGAGCCGAATGTACCGATGAGTTGGACACCGAAGGGTGCAGTATGATGTAGAAGTTTTGAACATTGATATGTTCCGGTATAGGTATTGATGGCAGAGTTTGTTGAGAAACTCACATAGCTGGTTTCGACATATGTCCAAATCGGTGATCTTTAGTTCTGTTGTCAAACTTGAAGAGATAGTTTGACATATGCTTGGAATTAGTATTCCCGAGTTGCGCTTGTTGAACTAGTGATTTTTGAATGTCGTATATGAGTGTGTCCGGGAATTGTTGGTACTTGGCTAATTATTTTTATTTACAACCAATGTGTTTCTATTAATAATAATACATGCGGCGTGCATGCTTGAAAATCTCTGAGATTTGATCGTATTGTGGGTTTTTGAAAAGTGACATGAATTTGGGCGAGCCAGCCTTGTATTTTCAAATAAAAACTTGCGTCGTATTTAAAGGTCGTGTTTCAAAGTGTTTGGGACATTTTATAAAATGCTACCGCTGTTAAGCCCTTGTCGTGTTTGAAAGGGTCTTGAAAACGATTTTTAACTTATCGGTTTTATTTTCGAATAACTAAAGTATACGATTTTAAAATCATATTATCGTGGGGAAACCTAGGCTGTCGAGTCAAGTTGTGTTTGTTGAGTTTTGTCTCGTCGGATTTTGTCTGACTTAGTCGCATCGCGACGCGTCGTTTGAGATCATTGGTCGTGATTAGTATCGAGGGGTGGTCGTCACTTACGTGCGATCTATGGATGTAAAACTCCATTCCTTGTGTTGTGCCTCGTGTGACACGAGTTATTTGTATGATTAGTCGTTAAATGATGGAATCCTTCTGTGGATTTTGATTTCACGATATGTGTTTATTAGACTCTCGTATTTGGTTTATACGAGGAGTGTAAATCTTCTTGATGTATTTTCGTACCGTATTTTATCCGCTGCGTGAGTTCTTTCAAACGGCTTTTGGTATTTTGCAAATTGAGTTTTATTTCGTAAAACCGATTCCTTGAATCAAGTTTTGGCATTTTGGCCTTGAATATTTCATGATGGTTTGACAAATGATTTTGTGAGCTTTGGAAAAATATTACCGTCATTGGTCTTTTTAGCATTTTCGAAATAACATGGGAAATTGTGCTTAGCCTGGTAAATCCTTGTGAGAAAGGTTTACGGCATGTAATTTTTCTGGTGTGTTCTGTTGTTGTCTCTGTGGGTCGTTAGCGCACGCTACGCTTTGCAGCTAGCGCGCAAGAGTGCATTGGTAGCACGCTAAGGGGAGGATAGCGCACGCTACACGGTAGTTCGAGCGATCCAGAGCTACCGGACTGGTCCAAGTTCTCGTTAGCGCACGCTAAACACTTGGGGTTAGCGCACGCTAACAGTGTATTTTTGGTCGAGTTTTGTTTGGTGCCGTGATAGCGCACGCTAACCTTAATGATTAGCGCACGCTAATTGTGTCGATATAAATCTGGACACCGATCTAGAAGTTGCATTTTTCTTCATTTCTTCTCCTTCCTCCATGAGTTTGAGACGTAGCGACTCGGTTTCGCATCCGCTGATTTTTCTTCCATCCAAAGGTGTTTTGGAGTATCCTGAGACGATTTTTAACATCATCTAATCCATTGTTCTTCGCGAATCTAGGTATTTTCTTGAATCCGTAGAGTTGACTTTTTAGAGTTTTGTTCTTGATATCGTTTTCCATCCGGTTTGATAAACCGATTGTTGTTTTAACGATGTTGTTGAACATATCACGAGGATTGTATATCACCGTCGTGATTTTGAGCGATTTGATGCGTGTGATATGATGTGTTTAAGTAAATGTTGATACGTGCGAATTTTGGGCATTACGGCCTATTGTACTTACGAAAAACCTTGAGTATCTTAGAAAATAAACCTCGAGACGTACTTTTAAAATAAATTATTTTCTCACGGTGCTCTCAAGATGCCTACTAGTGTCACGCTATGTTTCAAAATTATTCTACTTTGAGGATCAAAATATTTTGAAATATTTCTAATGATTTAGAAATGCATTCGCTTAGACCGAAGGTCGAATATAGGACAAGTTTTAATTTAACGAAAGGTGTCTTCATTTCTTTTTTTTCAAACGCAAGATGATTTTTAGTCTCGATGACGATGTTTGTACTACTTTTTGATATATGATACTCAAGATCATGGTGCTTACAAGTTATTTTCAAAGGTGGCTTTCGTTTTCAAAACCTATCATTCCTATTTGTGGTCTGGAATATATGTGAGATGTTCGTACTCTCGTTAGGATGTTAACCCCGAGTTGTTGTTGAATTGGTGGTGTGAGCGTTGAGTCGCTCGCCACACGGTTGTCGTGGTAGCCTGTGAGGGGTGTGATATTGGTATTGGATGTTGTCGCCTCGTGGCGGTTTATGCTTTATCGCATATATGCGAGCGGTTAGAGATCGGATTGGTATGATTGTGTGCATCGGTGATTGTTCCACGTTGTGTCGGTTACTTGTTGTATTGTTACCTTGGTTCCGTTGTGGTGAGTTTCGGGCGAGGTCAAAAGTAATACCCGTACTATTTTGACTTCTATATCTTCTCTTTCTCCAGTCTATCGATTCGCTCGTGTTCATTGATACCTTATGAACTTGTTCTGTACCTTGGTTTCATCGTTCGAGCGAGCTGTAATCTGGTTTTGAGTCGATCTGGTTATCGCTGTGACCTTCCGAATTCGGTTCGACTATTGTAAACCTTGTTCGGAAGTAACATCTTTTGGTTCTAATAGTTCTTTTATTCGAAGTGGATCGGAATTTTAACTTCTGTACTTTTGGCTCTATCAACTTGTTTATGCTCGTTAACATTTCTGAACTTTCCCTATCCCTTGCTTTTGTTGATCGAACGAGGGTGGTATTGTTTCGGAATAACTCGTTTGTCGTTGTGGCTTTTCAATCGCTATTCCCTTTCCTGTGGATATTGTGGGAATGCACGTCTTGCTGTTCTCACCAGGTCATCCTGGGAGTTGTTGTTTGAATTTTATTATCCTACGTGTTTCGGACATGATTGTTCGATTCTTGTTGTCTCAATCGTTTGCTTGTTCGGTTTTTGTTCTCGTTTCGTGATTGTTGAGCGTTCAGGCTCCTTCGTAGTTCCCTTAAGTTCGGGAAATTAGTCTCGTTTTCGATCTTCCAACCCTTGAGCGGTGGAATTTCGTATTTGTTCAGCGTTGACTCGCGTTTTGGGTTGATGAACCGTTGGGTTGGTCAATCGTATTGATTTTCGTTCGTTGAGTTTTGTGATTGTTCGGATAATCGACTCGATTGGATTGTCTATTTGATGACGCTTGTCACTCGTTGATTTTATTATGTCTCTACCGGTGACGTTGTGTTAGTCGCCCTAGAGCGTATTTTCTCGCCGTATGTCTCTTTGCGTTCCTTGCAGCGTTTCGCCGTCGGGCGCGAGTCTTCGGTTTTGTGTATCTCGTCGAGTTTTCCTGGCAAAGGATATTGCTTCTCCCTACTTATTTTAAGTTTCGGGACGAAACTTCTTTTAAGGAGGGTAGAATGTAATATCCGCAATTTTCGATTTTCGGTAAATTTCTTTTTTCGACCGGAGTCCGTTTTGACGGCTCGCTCATGACCGTTTCGTCATTCTGAGAATGATTAATTCTACACTTTTTGTCATCCGAGTTCGTTTCGGTGTTGTTTTGTTGAGTTCTGTGGTTTTTAGCGACTTTTCCGCACTTGAGTTCGATTCTTGCGAATCTCGTCCGAAACTGCTGTTTCGAGTTTCCCGCAAGTCCGTTTAACTTTGTTAGACGTGTTGTGAACTTCGGTTTGGTTATTCGATCACGTATCGTGATTTCCGGGCGTTTTGGGCCATTTTGTAATTTCTTGAAAATTACGGGTATCCATATCTGTATTTGTCGTCTTGACCCTTTTCTTGGTCGCGTATGATTAATTATTGCATTACGTTTTCATCTCGATTCGTTGACGTCGTCATGAACTTTTCGTCATGTCCGCCTGCGCGTTTTCGAAATCGAGGCGTCGGGTCGTGGCCGAGCACCGGGCCGGACGGAGTGCGGGATCGCCGGACGAGTGCCGACATCGCCGAGCAGCACGGCAGAACCGTGTAGCGCACGCCTACTGGCCGGAGCAAGCGCTAGCTTCAGCAGCGCACGCTGCCGAGTCACCAACAGACGCTATCGGGCATGGACAGAGGTATTCGAGGTTCTCGACTCGGCCAGATCGGCGGGTAGCGCACGCCATCGTGGTCGTAGCGCGCGCTAACCGGGCAGGGTAGCGCCTGACGCCGGCCGACTAGCGTGCGCACGGATGAGTTGTCGATCCGGGCTACTTGGATAGGTCGGCTAAGCGCGCAGCTTCCGTCCGTAGCGCACCCTAGCGAGAGTCGGCCGGTCGAGTCACGGTCGGCGATTGGTCGGTGGTGCCGGGTCGTGCGGGCCATGGCCGAGTGTGCTCGGCCGACATCGGCCGATAGCGCACGCTAGGTCGGAAGGCTAGCGCACGCTAGTTCCGCCAAGATATAAAATGACAGACAGCCGACTTTCTCCGTCAATTTTCATTTCATATCACTTCGGTCATCTGCTGGGGTTTCGGAGGAGACGAAACCATGTTGTTGAACAACAAATCCATGAAGTTCTTGGGGTTATATCGTTGATCAATCATCCTATAACATCCTTCGATCCAGCGAATCAAGGTTAGATCTTTAGAACCCTACTTTTGGGTAGATTTGGGGATTTTCGCGTTTTTGTCCGATTCGTTCCGTTTTGTCGATTAATTCATGATGAATATGATTAATATTGTTGGTATTCTTAGTTTCCCTACGGATTCATGGTATATTTCGTGATTTTTACGGAATCGAGAGGGTTTGGTTGTGGTCCGCCCTCGTTGTTGTTTATATACGAATATACATGAATCGTAGGCGGGTTTTCGGGTGTATTCGTGATTGTATTCTTCGAATCGTTAGGTTCGGTTTCATTGGTTCCTAGCGTTCGTCGGTGACTTCCTTTCCGTTCGTTGCGTCGTCCATAATTCAAGGCAAGTATTTTTGGAAACCTTTAAGCTTAACATGAAATGGTGATGTATGTTATTTGTGTGTAACTCACCTCGTGTTGGCCCGACGGGGTCAAGGAGGGAAATCTATGCTGCCGCCCTGGATTTCACGAGTTTCGTACCGCTAGCCAACTCGTTAGGGTCCTTGCAAGGCCTCGAGTGAGAATGTATGCTGCCGCCCTGTTCTCACGGCTTAGCGTGTGCGTGGTTTTGTTTTTCTGTATTTGTAGCCAACTCGTTAGGGTCCCTGTGAGGCCCCGAGTGAGAATGTATGCTGCCGCCCTGTTCTCAAGGCTAATTGTTTGACTGTTTATTTTCCGGAAAAGACATGTCTGGTTTTGACTTTCGAATTGATATTGGTGCATGTACTATGAAATGTGTAAGCGATTGGTTTGCCTTGAATACTTGTACTAGCGTAATTGCTAACCCCTTTGGGGACCCGTTGTCGGGGAAATTCTTGTTATGGATTTCGAGGTTATGTTCAAACGAGCCGGGCTACTGGGATGGTACGAGGATGTTGGCCAAGGTTGTTGACATGTGCAATTGAGTCTTGTTATTTCCTACTGTCTCTTTTGATGTGGATGTTTTCCAAATTGTAAACTTATAGATTGTACTCGCGAGTACTTAGGCTTTTCTTTTCGGATTGTGTTTGGACTTCGTTGGAGTTACTGTATTTGTCGGTTGATGTTTATTATGCCGGTTGTACCGGACGTGTTGTTTTATGTTCTTGTTGTTAATAGTTGTTTCCTTGCTAACCGAGATGGTTAGTCGAGTGGTGTTTTATTGCGTTAGCCTGGTGGGTCCCATGTAGGGGTCCACGGCGCTGTAATACACCTCGAATATCTTGGGGGTGTTACAGCTACCGCATTAGCGTGCGCTAACTGACTTTGTTAGCGTGCGCTATCGAAGCCCAGAGCTTACTGCCTTGCTTCGTAAACTAGCTTACGTACGTAATGCCCATGCATTAACGTACGTAAAACATCCTGCTTAGCGTACGCAAGTCATTTACCTTAGCGTGCGCTATCCGAGGTTGACTTGCTACAGTACACACCTACCACTCGTGCCCCCACATGCCGAAAGCATCCGCGATTATCGGGATTCCTTTGACCGATCTGGAATTAGCATGCGCTAACCATACAGTTTAGCGTGCGCTAGCCCTACATGACATTGGTTGTTCCAATAATATATGAGTGCCGGGATTTTCTTTCTAACAAAGTAGAGGAGCTTTGAAGAAATAATACAGATAAATCAAATTTAATATACAAAAATAATTCCTTTCCGTACTTTGTTTAGAAAATATAGACATCTAAAGAAACAAATTACAGATGAGTGGTACTTTTTTTGTTTATTTATTTGTATTTTTTTTCTATGCGATTATAAAGAGTGAAAAAAATAAAGTGTAAAAAATTAGCTAACAAAAAAATTGGTTTCAGATGCGTGAAAATGCATTTTGACATTTTTCATAAAAAAAAAATGTTTTGGTATGTGCTTGGTTCGAGATAAAAAAAAATTAGTACAAAAAAAGTGTGCAATAATAGGCATATAAAAAAAACAAGTTAATTTAATTGGGTCTAGGGATAATCGAAACCTAGACCCATTGCAATTGTGTTTAATATTTTGCCACCTTGTCCGGTAGTAGCATCCACGTCAAGTTGTGCACAAAAAATTCATTTATATGTAACAATAAGAGAAAAACGGAAAAAACAATGCTACAAAACTGGACCTGGGGGAGTCGAACACTATACCTTGGGCAAGTGTGATAGAGCCCCTGCCACCTTGTCCAGTAGTGGCATCCGCATCAAGCTATGCACAAGAAATTCATTTATATGTAACAATAAGGGAAAAACGAAAAAAAAAATAACGCAAAGGGGATAATTTTCTTCGGTCCCGACTTTGACAAAGGGGGTGAATGAATAACCTCGCTAAATGCATTAACGGATAATTTTTTTTTGAATCCTTAAAGACCACATGTAAATATAAATGAATAATCATTAAAGTCCATTGACTTTTTACAAAGTTATATGTCAATAAATATGACTACATATCAATTACTCAATTCTCAAATTAATTTACAAGCCTTTTGGAATTATATTATATATTTTTATTTCATTTTTTTTGCATACCCCAATCACACCATATAATAAAAAAAAAGTAGCAATTAATTCTCTGTGTTCGGTTTAAGATTAAAAAAATTGGTAAAAGAATTGTGCATTAAACATCAAAAAATTGGTAAAAAAATTTGGCAATAAACAGTATATAAAAAAAAGCTAGCTAGGTCCAGGGAGAATTGAACCTTAGACCCATTGCAATTGTGTTAAATATCTTGCCTCCTTGTCCGATTGTGGCATCTGCATCAAATTATGCACAAGAAATTTATTTATATGTAGCAATAAGAGAAAAACGAAAAAACAAAATAATGCTACGAAACTGGGGCACAGGGGAATCGAACACTATACCTTGGGTCAGTGTGATAGAATCCCTGCCACCTTATCTGGTAGTGGCATCCGCATCAAGTTATGCACAAGAAATTAATTTATATGTAACAATATGAGAAAAACGGAAATTAATATAGTTCTCCAATCGACAGAGTTTCTTTTAGTATCGATGTGTTATTCAAAATTTTAGATAAATATAATTTATATAAATTTGATAATTGGTCAAATTAGATTCTTAAATAGACATTAAAGTAATTTATTTAATAACTGATATTATTAATAGTGGCCAAACTAAAATTTTCAATTAGAATAAAACTACTAAATAAAATAGATATGATATTCAAATATTAGATAAATAAATTAATAGAAATTTAATCTGATCAAATTAATTTGTCATTAAAAAATTTAACTATTTATTTGTCCAACTTAATAATTGGACAAACTAAATACAATAAAAATAAAATTCTAAGTTTGTGTGTGAAATATAAATATGAGATTTAAAAATAAACATTGAATTCTAAGTATTTATTTAGGAATACAAAATTTAGATAATTTCACATAGGAGAGAGATTCAATGTAGTGCTTCAAATTCATAACGCTGTTATACATATTTTTAATTATCATAAAAACTACTAAATAAAATAGATGTAAGATTCAAAATTTAGACAAATAAAATTAATTTAAATTTGATAATTATAACTTCATTCAGTCCATTGTTGTGAGCAAAATTAGTCCATTGTATGACACTAATGTTGTGAGCAAACTTTGTCTATAGCAAACTCCATCTCACTGCCGAAGGCAAACCCGGTAACTCGTCAGGAAAGACATCAGGGAACTCACTAATGACTGGGATCGATGAGAACTCGAGTCCACCATCCTCCGTCTTCAAGGCGTAACACCAATAATCAGTACACCCCTTCCGCAGGAGTCTCATCGCCTTCAAGGCGTTAATTATGAACTTCCATCCTCGGCTAACATGGTGATGATTCTCGTGCGGTAGTTCATGATCGCACCATGCCGCTTGAGCCAATCATCCCCAAGAATTAAATCCTCACCCTCAATATTAACGACAATAAGATTAGAGGGCTAAGCCATCTCATAAATATAACACAGAACAGTCTCGGACCTCTCGCTCGCCGACGATTCTATAACCGCTAGGAAGTTTAACAATGAAAGGCTCGCAAGGTGACAAACAGGCAAGATTCAAACGGCGTACACACTCTAGAGAGATGAATGAATGTGTAGCACCCGAATCAAAAAGCACACTGACAGGATGAGAATGAATATGAACGGTACCTGTCGCTACAGTAGCTGCTGGATCATCGGCCCTCCTCAATTCATAAATACGCAGGTGGGCGGAGCCGACACTAGAAGCTCCCCCCCTAGCGCGCTGACTCCGACCTCTCCCTCGACTGGCACTCGGCGGAGACTGCGAAGCAAACGAGCCCTGGTTCACACTCGGCTCCCTAGGTGCTGGAAAAGAAGTCCGAGCACCAAGAATTTGTCCTACCTGCTCACAAAAGAAAGCCTTGTGGCTCGACTGACCATAAGTATGACAAGTCAAATGCGGAGAAGGACACTCCCGGTTCTGATGGCCCGACTTGCCACAGTTAAAGCATTTGACATCCCGAACGGAGGCACTGGCAGTACCTCGATAGCCCCCAGAGAAACGAGCCGAACCACCCACAAGAATATTTGCAGACTCAGAATTCTGTTGGACTCCACCCTTGTGGCCCGAAAAATTTCCGACAGACTTCTGCTTCTTGCTCTCATAAGTCGCTTCACTGGCCATCACTGACATATCTTACGCAAGAGCCCTACTCTGATAATGCTTCAAAGTGGTGCAGACGAGTCCAGACATGTAGTCCTGAATCGACAGTTTCATCCGCCTGGAGAAGTGAAAAATCTTGACATTCTCCTGTATAACTTGGGCCTTCACGAAGCCCAACTCCTTGTTGAAATCGGCAATAGCTTGAGAAACAGGAATATCCCGAGGCTGAGCATCATAAAAGGCATGAACTCGAGCCTGTCTAACCGGCCATGGGCAATATTCGGTCTCCATCAGGTCCTTAAATTCCGCCCATGAATCAACGTGATCCTTAGGCCCAACAGCCTCCCACCAATCAGTAGCGTCCCCAGTGAGAAAATACTGGGCAATAGGGACCTTGCGGTCCTCGGGACAATTGGTGGCAACAAAGACTTTAGATATCTCCTTGATCCATCCCTCCCAGCCGATCAGGTCTGAAGCCCCCAAAAATTAAGGAGGATGCATCTTGATGACATCCTGAGGCCAACGATCTGCTCTGCCCCGATTAGCGTGGTCCGGAGTCGGGTTCTGAACCGCCTGAGCTATCACAACCATTTTGTTCACCATTTGATTCATCACCGCTGCAACACTAAGATCGGCGCCATCTTGAATAGAAGCATGGCTATGACAGTCACCCATGCTGCTGGCTCCTGAAGAATGTGATGTAGCCACCTCACCGGCTGCCCCATGTCCCCGGCCGCATCGACAAACGTAAATAACTTCAACGAATACAAACTACAATCCGAAGGGAAAAGCCTAAGTACTCGCGAGTACAATCTATATGTTTATAAAGTAGACAACAACCATATCGAAAAGAACAACATAATTAAAAAGACTCAAATGCACATGTCAACGACCCTGGACAGCATCCTCGTACTGTCCCAGCGCCCGCTCGTCTGGCAGAACATAACCTGAAATCCATAACAAAAATTTCCCCAAAACGGGTCCCCAAAGGGGTTAGCAATTACGCTAGTACAAGTGATCAAGGAAAACCAATCGCTTACACATTTCATAGTACATGCACCAATTCATTTCGAAAACCAAAACTAGACATGTCTTTTCCGGAAACAAACAGTCAACAATCAATTTGCCTAGGACTGGGGTGAAGCCACTGGTACCACTCGAGGCCTCTAAGGACCCTTCCGAGCTGGCCATATCATAAAACAAATCACGCACACACATCTCCTAGGACCGGGGTGAAGCCACTGATCCCACTCGAGGCCTCTAAGGACCCTCCCAAGCTAGCTAGCGAATCAAACTCGTGAATCTAGAGTGAAGTCATAGATTCACTCGAGGCCCCATCGGACCCTCCCGAGGTGAGCAAAGCACACATAATATACATCACTATTTCATGTTAAGCATAAAGGTTTCCAAAAATGCTTACCTTGAATAATTGACGACGCAACGAATAGAACGGAAAATCACCGGTGAACGCTAGGAACCGGCAACCACGAACCTAAAGATTTTAAGAAAACTACCATTACTAGTGATATACATAGTAACAACATGTTACCACGCCAACCATCACGTGAACATAAGAAGTTTAAAATTCCGAAAAACCGAAAAAAATTCGTTTTGCAAAATAAAATTTTTTTCTAAAATCCTTCCGTTCATAATCAAAAATACAATGTCCGAAGTACTTCAAAACCTATATTCCATATACCGTCTGATGGTGTCATTTGAAAATACACGATCAATTTGTCAAGAATTTAACCGATTTTAAAATCCATATAAACCGTGGCTTTAACCGCACCATCAGAGTATTTAAACAATAGCAAACGATTCATACAAAAATGTTCAAACTCGTAAAGTCCTCCAGGAAGAACATTCTAAAACCTACCTGTAGCGGCATAATCATAACAATCTAAAAATAATCAAACTAAAAATCACATGTCTAAACAAAGAACTGTGATCGCTGATCCAATCGAATACATCTCACGGTATCAAGTTTAAACATACAAAGAAACCATTCCTCGGAGTTTCTCACGAACTCAATCGTCGATACCTTATTCGAAACCCATCAAGATTCTCAATTTTTCACACCATACCACCCCATACGGTGGTTCAAAGGTAAAATAATAATACGCTCAGTTTTTATACATCTACTATGTGTCACAAGTATTATATACAACTATATTACTCAACACCGTGTAAATAAAATTATGCACCGCAATTAACTCACTAAGATAAAATTATGATACACAGGTACCTCGCATAAAAGAGGAGTCTTATGTCCACAGGACGCACGAAAATGATGGTCGCCCGCGATACTAATCTCATCTGACAACATATCCGACACGTTGTGACTATGCACAACTCAACTTGTCACCCGACATATCGAATGACAAAACCACACAATACTCGACAAATCACGACTTGACTTGACCCGACAGCCTAAGTTTCCGCAACCTTGCTCTGGTACCATAAATGTAACACCCCAAAATCATATGGGAATATTACACGCCGTAGACCCCTTTTTACGAGGATCTACCAGGCTATACCTTACAAAACAACCAAGTGCTTGCCCGGCCAAGGTCAAACAATATAATAATACAGACTGTTAAGGTCACTTACTCATGAATACACAGACCGATGAGGTCACACAACTCCATCAACAGAACTGACTAAAAAAACATTACCCACACAGGGGTCGAAACACAATACAGCGGAAGACTGAAATCAACTCTAACAATACAACCAAACTCTACCAACTCTCGACTCTTGACTAGTATCGCAGATCGTCATCCTCTTGTGCCAATCCTGTGAGTGCTCCCCTGAACCTGCATGTACCTGGACGCAAAACAGACATCCACTCCCCGATTTCTCGGGGGTTAGTAAAACTCCACTGTTTTACTAGTGCAAGTATAATACGATACGAAAAGAAACAAGTAAATAGCAACTACGAATTTAATATGGAAATCAATTATAAAAATGTTCCCTAGAAGTTTCATTAATTTTGAACTCAAGCAAGAGATATTTGAAAAGTAACACATCATCTCGGGGATTTTTAAAGCAGAAATTCTTTTGGACCTCGAGTCCCAATTTATAAAGCCTTTTGGAAAACATTAGGGCCTTAGCCCAATTCTCGTTTCAAAACACATTGGATAAGATATCATTATGAGTCCGAGACCCATATTTAAAATGTTATCCAAACAATCACTGTTATACGATCGTTGTTCGTACACATCATGTACCGAACTCCGGAGGCCTCGACGGACCTTACCCGGACCACAGACTCTGTTCGTACACATCATGTACCGAACTCCGGAGGGCTCGAAGGACCTTATTCGACCACATACATCATTCATACACATCATGTAACGAACTCCAGAGGCCTCGTCAGACCCTACCTGGATCACACACCTTGTTCGTACACATCATGTACCGAACTCCAGAGGTCTCGTCAGACCCTACCTGGAACACACACACACCTCGACACGACACAATTCATAATCATCAAACGTCAAGCCATTCCACATTACATCGGAATGCATAATCAAGTATGTAAATCAAAACAACACAAATATCATAATCATCACAACAACTCAACAATTAAAAATCACGCCCGGCACAACTTAGATGATTTGCACATCCAACACAATTCCACGATGTTAACTAGGTGATGGTATTATCGCTACCATCAATCATCCATAATAATCAATTCATACGAAACATATTCGCAAAAGTAAACCAATGCATCACAACCATAACACGATGTCCTTATTCACAAGACACAATTCGTATAGTAAAATACTTGCCTCGAAACCACGACGCGGAGAATCGACCGAAGTAGGTTGGCACGAACCGACTACGAACTCGCCGACTCCACCGAATGACCACCCACAACAATAAACTACGAAGGACAACAATAACAATGAAAATGAATTCCAAAGTACGACCCAAATCCGTTGAATTCAAGGAACAAACGACGAAAGTTCAAGGGTTTTCCCCAAAACGGCCAAGAACACGATTCGTCCCGTCAAAACATGAAAATGGAATTCCACACCGAAATATGGATATACAATCCATAGGATATGTTTAAAAACATCATTTAACAACAATCGATCCATCAAAAATGTATGGAAAACGAAATCAAGAACAAATCCCCCAAAATGTCGATTCGAAGAAAATCAAGAAATATACCTTGATTCGACGAAAAACAATGGATTAAATGATGTTAAACACATGAATAATACTAATATTAATCATACCCATAATGGATTAATCAACAACACGGAACGAATCGGACAAAAACGCAAAAACCCCATATTTTCCCAAAATAGGGTTCTAGGAAATCTCACCTTGATTCGCTGGATCAAAGGAGGTTATGGAGGGATTAATCGATGATATGAGCTCCCAATCTTCGTGTATTAGTTGCTTGACAACATGTCTCCTGGATCGCCAAGCCTCCAGCCGCGGAGAGGAAAAGATGGAAATGAAAAACGGGTGAAAATATGACTACTCTGTCATATTTATATCGGGCGAACTAGCGTGCGCTAGCCTCCCGACTAGCGTCCGCTATCGGCCAAGATCGGCCCAAGACACCCTCGGATAAGGCCCGCATGACCCGGCACTACCAACCAAACTGCCGACCGCGACACCCGCCCGACTCCCGAGAAGCGTGCGCTGCGCCTAACGCTAGCGCGCGCTAGCCGACCTGTCCAGTGACCTTTGGACTAAACAGCTCGCCCAGGTAACGTACGCTAGTCGGCCGGCAGCGTGCGCTACATATGCCGATTAGTGCGCGCCACGACCGACAGTAGCGTGCGCTACCTGCCGATCCTCCCCGAGTCCAGAACCTCATAACCCCTCTGCCCAGATCTGATAGCGTGCGCTGGGCCGGTCGATAGCGTACGCTACACCTGCCGAGCTAGCACGCGCAGCCTCCCGGCCGTAACATGCGCTACGCCGGTTCCTACTGTGCCTGCTCGGCCGGCTCAAGATTCCGACAAAGCCGCACTGTCTGCCACCGCCGCCATGACCCGTCGACTCGATTTCCGAAAACGTGCAGAACGAATACGACGAAAAGCTCGCGGTCAACATCAACGACCTGAAATGAAAACATAATGCGATAATTAATCATACGCGACCAAGAAAATGGTCGAGACCACAAATACAGATACGAATACCCATAACTTTGGGTAAATTACAAAATAGCCGAAAACGCCCGAAAATCACGATATGTGATCGAATAACCAAACTGAAGTTCATAACACGTCTAACAAAGTTAAACGGACTTACGGGAAACACGAAACAGTAGTTTCGAACGAGATTCAAAAGAATCGAACTCAAGTGCGAAAAAGTCGCTAAAAAGTACGGAACTCAACAAAACGACACCGAAACGAACTCGGATGTCGAAAAATGTAGAATTAATCATTCTTAGAATGATGAAACGGTCCCAAGCGAGTCGTCAAAATGAACTCTCGCCAAAAAAAAAAAGAAAATTACCGGAAATCGAATTTGCGGATATTCCACATACGCTTCTCGTTTTGTGGATATGATTGATCGGTGGTCATCTTGGTGTGTTTGTTTGGTTATTTTAAAATGAATTTCCAAAAGATTTATTTTAACCTTGTTAAAGGCTCTCTTTCAAAATGCGTGTGTGTTTTGTGAACGGTGTGTTTTGGGAATTGATTATGATTTGATTATTTTGAACGTTGAGGGCTTTGATGATACCCCTGTTGTTTAAAGTATGGAATCTTGTATTCCGTGTTTGATCTTGTTATTGTATTTTGAAGAGTTTGATAATGATGTCGGATAAGTGGCCATCCCTAGTAAGTATTCTTGATGAACTTACATTCTTAGCATGTTAGTATTGCATGAGTAACGTGTGTGTGTGTGTATGCTCATTACGGGTTAGATCCGACGGGTCTCGGTAGGGGTCCACAGAGGCGTGGGTCCGCGAGCTTGCTTTTAACCACTACGGGTTAGATCCGACGGGGTCTCGGTAGGGGTCCACAGAGGTATGGGTCCGCGGTTAATTGTGGTGCATTTTACAAATGTGATTTGGATTATTGGCGTTTTCGGAAACGAGTATTTTGAACAGTTTTCATGATTGCATGCATCGACTAAGTGTGTAAGAGGTAAGTTGTTCGTTTGGCCTACTTGGCTAGGATGGCACTAGAGTATTTTTGTTGGTTGTGTTAAATCCTTTAATTGTGAATTTTGATGTTGGAAAACGAACCTTGTTGTCGTTCTCGCATCAGTGAGTTGATGAGATTTGGGGCCAAAATCCCAACGGTTTGGTAAAGGTCATTTTACGGAAAGTAAACCTTTGGGGCGGTGACCCCTTTCGTCTTTTTGGTTTTGGAAAGTAGGATTTGATAAATCCTAAATTGTTTTCTATTAAAACTCTCGATGGCATTTTAAACCGTTTTATAAATTGTTTCCCTTGATTTGTGATCTTTTGGTTTTGGAATGTTTTACCCAAACACTTGCCTCGGGAAGTATTTTTCGTTTCGTTTAGGTCTTTTAGGATTCCTGGTTATTGTTATTAGTGGAATGTGAATTGTATGACTCGTATTTTTGCACTTGTACTTGCACTAGCAAAATAGTGGAGTTTTGCTAACTCCCGAGTATTTCGGGGGTGGATGTTTGTATTGCATTCAGATTTTGGAGCATAGCACAGGGTCGGCATGAAGGATGGTGAAAGATGAACGATACTAATCACACGAGGACCGTTTGATGTTATATTGGTTTAGTTGTATTTTATTTCCGCTGCAGTATTCTTTCCCGTTGTACGGGAGTGTGTTGTATTCGACCCCTGCGTGGGTATATAATGTATTTGAGTTGTACGTATTTATTGAAAGACCAAATCGGTCTACTGAGTCATTTTATCCTTAAAGGCATTGTTGAGATGTTTTATGTTGTTACCAGCCTGGTAGATCCTTGAGGAAAGGTTCTACGGCGTGTAATATCCCTGAACGGATTGTGGGTGTTACATAAATGGTATCGGAGCTTAGGTTGTGGAAACCTAGGCTGTCGGGTCAAGTTATGTCTGTTGAGTTTTGTCTCGTCGGATTTTGTTTGACTGACTCGTGTCGCGACGCGTCGTCTGAGTTTGTTGGTCGTGATTAGTATCGTGGGGCGATCATCATCTTCGTGCGACCTGTGGATGTAAGTCTCCCTTCTTTGTGTTGTGCCTTGTGTGACACGAGCTATTTTTATGATTGTTCGTGAAATTGGTCTCGTTTTCGATCTTCCAACCCTTGGGCGGTGGAATTCCGTATTTGTTCAGGGATTGGCTCGCATTTTGATTGACGTACCGTTGGGTTGGTCAATCATATTGATTTTCGTTCGTTATGTTTTGTGATTGTTCGGATAATTGATTTGACTATATTATCCATTTGATGACGCTTGTCATTTGTTGGTTTTATTATATCCCTAACGGCGACGTTGTGTTGGTCGCCGAGCGTGTTCACACGCCGTATATTCCTTTGCGTTGCTTGTAACGTTTCGCCAATGGGCGTAAGTTACACGTTTCTTGTGTATCTCGTTGAGTTTTCTTGGCGGGGATATTACTTCTCCCTACTTGTTTTAAGTTTCGGGACGGAACTTCTTTTAAGGAGGGTAGAATGTAATACCCGTAATTTCGATTTCCGGTAATTTATTTATTTTCGGCGAAAGTTCGTTTTGACGAATCGCTCATGACCGTTTCGTCATTCTGAGAATGATTAATTCTACACTTTTTGACATCCGAGTTTTTTTCGGTGTCGTTTTGTTGAGTTCCGTGCTTTTTAGCGACTTTTCCGCACTTGAGTTTGATTCTTACGAATCTCGTTCGAAACTGCTGTTTCGAGTTTCCCGTAAGTCCGTTTAACTTTGTTAGACGTGTTGTGAACTTAGGTTTGGTTATTCGATCACATATCGTGATTTTCGGGTGTTTTGGGCCATTTTATAAATTTACCCAAAGTTATGGGTATTCGTATCTGTATTTGCTGTCTCGACTCTTTTCTTGGTCGCGTATGATTAATTATTGCATTATATTTCCATTTCGGGTCGTTGATGTTGTCCGCGAGCTTTTCGTCGTGTTCGTTCCGTATGTTTTTGGAAATCGAGTCGTAGGGTCACAATGGCCGAGCAATGGCGGACAAAGTGCGGTAATCGGAAGTGTTGGGCATCGCCGAAAGCACGGCAGGAACCGGCGTAGCGCACGCTACGGCCGAGAGGCTGCACGCGCTAGCTCGGCAGGTGTAGCGCACGCTGTTGAGCAGCCCAGCGTACGCTATCGGGTCTGGGCAGAGGGGTTCTGAGGTTCTGGAATCGGGTAGGATCGGCAGGTAGCGCACGCTACTGTCGTTCGTGGCGCATGCTAACCGGCAGGGGTAGTGCACGCTATCGGCCGACTAGCGTACGTTACCTGGGCGAGCTGTTTAGTCCAAAGGTTACTGGACAGGTCGGCTAGCGCGCGCAGGCTTCCGGCCGTAGCACACGCTAGCGGGGGTCGGGCGGATAGGTCACGGTCGACAGGATTGGTCGGTGGTGCCGGGTCGTGCGGGCCCTGGCCGAGGGTACTGGGCCGATACTGGCCGATAGCGCACGCTAGTCCGGGAAGGCTAGCGCACGCTAGTTTCGGCCCAGTATAAATGTGACAGAGCAGTCCAGTTTCGGTCATTTTTCCCATTTCTCTTTTTCTCTTCCGTGGCTGGAGTCTTGGGGATCTCGAAGCCATGTTGTTGAACAACAAATCCATGAAGTTCTTGAGTTCATAACATTGATTGGTCATCCTATATCATCCTTTGATCCAGCGAATCAAGGTAATCTCTTCTTAGAACCCTAGTTTCTTGAATTTTGGGGGTTTTGCATTTTTGTCCGATTCATTCCGTGTTGTTGATTAATTCATGATGGGTATGATTAATCTTGGTAGTATTCTTGTGTTTAACATCATTTAATCCATTGTTCTTCATCGAATCGAAGTATATTTCTTGATTTCCTTCGGATCGACTTTTTGGGGGATTTGTTCTCGATCTCGTTTTACATCCGTTTTTGTTGGATCGATTGTGGTTAAATGATGTTGTTAAACATATTTTATGGATTGTATATCCATATTTCGACTTGGAATTCCGTTTTCGTGTTTTGTCGGGACGAATCGTGTTCTTGGCCGTTTTGGGGAAAACACTTGAACTTTCGTCATTCGTTCTTTGAATTCAACGACTTTGAGTCGTGTTATGGAATTCATTGCATTGTTATTATTGTCCTTCGTAGTTTATGAACGCGAGTTGGCGATCGGTGGATTCGGCGGGTTCGTAGTCGGTTCATGTCAACCTACTTCGGTCGATTCTCCACGTTGGTCTTATTCGAGGCAAGTACCTTGTTCATACGCTTCTCGTTTGGTGGATATGATTGATCGGTGGTCGTCTTGGTGTGTTTGTTTGGTTATTTTAAAATGAATTTCCAAAAGATTTGTTTTAGCCTTGTTAAAGGCTCTCTTTCAAAATGCGTGTGTGTTTTGTGAACGGTGTGTTTTGGGAATTGATTATGATTTGATTATTTTGAATGTTGAGTGCTTTGATGATACCCCTATTGTTTAAAGTATGGAATCATGTATTCCGTGTTTGATCTTGTTATTGTGTTTTGAAGAGTTTGATAATGATGTCGGATAAGTGGCCATCCCTAGTAAGTATTCTTGATGAACTTACATTCTTAGCATGTTAGTATTACATGAGTAACGTGTGTGTGTGTATGCTCACTACGGGTTAGATCCGACGGGGTCTCGGTAGGGGTCCACAGAGGCGTGGGTCCGCGATCTTGCTTTTAACCACTACGGGTTAGATCCGACGGGGTCTCGGTAGGGGTCCACAGAGGTGTGGGTCCGCGGTTAATTGTGGTGCATTTTACAAATGTGATTTGGATTATTGGCGTTTCCGGAAACGTGTATTTTGAACGGTTTTCATGATTGCATGCATCGACTAAGTGTGTAAGAGGTAAGTTGTTCGTTTGGCCTACTTGGCTAGGATGGCACTAGAGTATTTTTGTTGGTTGTGTTAAATCCTTTAATTGTGAATTTTGATGTTGGAAAACGAACCTTGTTGTCGTTCTCGTGTACCGTGAGTTGATGAGATTTGGGGCTAAAATCCCAACGGTTTGGTAAAGGTCATTTTACGGAAAGTAAACCTTTGGGGCGGTGACCCCTTTCGTCTTTTCGATTTTGGAAAGTAGGATTTGATAAATCCTAAATTGTTTTCTATTAAAACTCTCGATGGCATTTTAAACCGTTTTATAAATTGTTTCCCTTGATTTGTGATCTTTCGGTTTTGGAATGTTTTACCCAAACACTTGCCTCGGGAAGTATTTTTCGTTTCGTTTTGGTCTTTGAGGATTTCTGGTTATTGTTATTCGTGGAATGTGAATTGTATGACTCGTACTTTTGCACTTGTACTTGCACTAGCAAAACAGTGAAGTTTTGCTAACCCCCGAGTATTCGGGGGTGGATGTTTGTATTGCATTTAGGTTTTGGAGCATAGCACAGGGTCGGCATGAAGGATGGTGAAAGATGAACGATACTAATCACACGAGGACCGTTTGATGTTATATTGGTTTAGTTGTATTTTATTTCCGCTGCAGTATTCTTTCCCGTTATGCGGAGTGTGTTGTATTCGACCCCTGCGTGGGCATATAATGTATTTGAGTTGTGTGTATTTATTGAAAGATCAAATCGGTCTACTGAGTCATTTTAGCCTTCAAGGCATTGTTGAGATGTTTTATGTTGTTACCAGCCTGGTAGATCCTTGAGGAAAGGTTCTACGGCGTGTAATATCCCTGAATGGATTGGGGGTGTTACACCTATGACATGCAATATTGTAATTTATGGATATATTCTTATGAAGGAAAAATTGGCTAATCTAGTAATTGTCACTCTCTAGCAATTATTAAACACATTTATGGTTGTACTTTTCCTTTTAACAAAAAAAAGATTTTATATCACAATGTTTACATGAATCAAATATTTTGGAGAAATGATTTATTTATAATTCTTTTTTAAAGAAATAGATTACATACGAGTGAGATTTATTTATTTATCTGTACTTTTTCCCGAGAAAAAAATCAATAAAAAAATTTATAGATGCATTGTAATTTCCAATAAATTGCTATTTCATATATTGGTTGTTCCAATAATATATGAGTGCCGGGATTTTCTTTCTAACAAAATAGAGGAGCTTTGAAAAAATAATACAAATAAATCAAATTTAATATACAGAAATAATTCCTTTTCGTACTTTGTTTGAAAATATAGACATCTAAAGAAACACATTACAGATGAGTGGTACTTTTTTTGTTTATTTATTTGTATTTTTTTCTATGCGATTATAAAGAGTGAAAAAAAATGAAGTGTAAAAAATTGGCTAACAAAAAAATTGGCTTCAGATGCGTGAAAATGCAATTTGAGATTTTTCATAAAAAAATGTTTTGGTATGTGCTTGGTTCGAGATAAAAAAATAGTAAAAAAAAGTGTGCAATAATAGGCATATAAAAAAACAAGTTAATTTATTGGGTCTAGGGTTGATTATCCCTAGACCCATTGCAATTGTGTTTAATCTCTTGCCACGTTGTCAGGTAGTAGCATCCACGTCAAGATGTGCACAAAAAATTCATTTATATGTAATAATAAGAGAAAAATGGGAAAAAAATAATGCTACAAAACTGGCCCTGGGGCGAGTCGAACACTATACCTTGGGCAAGTGTGATAGAGCCCCTGCCACCTTGTCCGGTAGTGGCATCCGCATCAAGTTATGCACAAGAAATTCATTTATATGTAACAATAAGGGAAAAAAAATAACGCAGAGGGGGTAATTTTCTCCGGTCCCGACTTTGGCAAAGGGGCTGAATGAATAACCTTGCTAAATACATTAACGAATAATTTTTTTTTTTGAATCCTTAAAGACCACATGTAAATATAAATGAATAATCATTAAAATCCATTGACTTGTTACAAAGTTATATGTCAATCAATATGACTACATATCAATTACTCAATTCTCAAATTAATTTACAAGCCTTTTGGAATTATATTACATATTGATATTTCATTTTTTTTTTTTGCATACCCCAATTACACCATATAATACAAAAAAGATATATGTCAATCAATATGACTACATATCAATTACTTAATTCTTCTACTCAACCAAATTAATTTACAAGTCTTTTTGAATTATATTACATATTTTTATTTCGTTTTTTTTTGCATACCCCAATTACACCATATAATACAAAAAAGTAGCAATTAATTTCTCTGTGTTCAGTTTAAGATAAAAAAAATTGGTAAAAAAATTGTGCAATAAACAGCAAAAAAATTGGTAAAAAAAATTGGCAATAAACAACATATAAAAAAAAGCTAACTGGCTCCAGGGAGAATTGAACCTTAGACCCATTAGTTAGGGAAATTAAAGCCTTTATTTCAACTTTGAGTATTTATAGCAAAACCTTATGGTATTAGGCATGCAGTCTGTTGCATCAAATTGTTGAAAAAAAATACTCCTGCATGCTTAATTGAGTTAGACATATACATATTTGTGCAATACCTAGTTTTTGGAGTTTTTGAAAAGAAACAAAAAAAGTCTTTTTTATCACTCACTATGGCAGTTGTTGTAATATCCGAGATTTTTATTTTGATTTATTCGAATTTTTTCTTTTTCTTAGACCGGAAATTTCTCGGTTTCCGAGCGTCGGTATTATTTTTCTCGACAATCGATTTTGTGTTTATGGCCATAGGTGGTGATTTGTTGTATGTTAATTTCATTTCGGATCGGTGTTGTTGTCCGCGAGCGTTTCGTCGTGTTCGTTCCGTGCGTTTTTAGGAATCGAGTCGTCGGGCCACGATAGCCGGGCCGCCGGACGGTTATGGAGGAACTGCACGGATGCCGGGCACGCCGACAAGCTGCGGCAGGACCGGCCTAGCAGACGCCACTGGCCGGACAAAGGCTGCGCTAAACCGCAGAGTAGCGCACGCCATCTGCCGGGAGGTAACGCACGCTAATCGCCCGGCCGTTTAGGCGTAGGGTCTGACTTCGCCAGACAGCAGTAGCGCACGCTTCTGGACAATGCGCGCGCTAACTCGGCGAGCTAGCGCACGCTACTGGCTCGGCCGCGACGCTACCTGCCGGACAGATTAGTCCGAGAGGTCCTGGACGGCCGATTGCGCCGCCGCCGCCGATGACTTGCGCACGCTTATCGCTGTGTCCGGCCGAGAAGACGCTACCCGGACAACCTAGCGCACGCTAGTCACTACAAGATATATTTGACCGAAAGCGACCTGCTTTCAACACCTTTTTCATTTCATTCTCTTCCTTCCGCGCCGGAGGTTATGAGAGCGATAAGGCATGTTGTTGAACAACAAAACCACGAAGATCCCGAGTCCATATCATTGATCGATCAATCCATAACATCCTTCAATCGACCGAATCAAGGTTAGTTTTTCCTAAAATCCAAACTTTGGGAAATTTGGGGATCTTGGTAGATTTCGTCCGTTTGAGCCTTATGAACTTAAATTATTGATGGATAATTGTAGATTAAGTTGTATTCTATCATTTTCATCATCTTTCCACGGTTTTACCATTTCCGATTCGCCGATTATATGAACTTCCGCTTGACGCCTTCAAAGTGTCCGGAAATGCCGCATAGAGGAATTTGGTCGCTTTGTGATGTTTTTCCTCGTATGATTGATTGTTTATTCGATGATAGGATATTAGGACGATTTCCCTACAAAAATCTGGTGTTGAGCCCTTCCGATCGTTGTTTTCGTTGGAGTTCCGGATTTTGCCAACCGACCGTACTTTCTGAGTATCCGCGAGAGATTACCAAGGCAAGTACCTTGATATACGAATCAGAATCGCGTGAAATCATCGTTGTCGAAGTGTATGAAATTATACGGATATGTATATATATATATGTGTGTGTGTGTATATATATATATGTGTGTATATATATATAGATTTATATATATTTATATGTTAAATATATGTATGTATATACGTATATTGATATATATGCCTATGTCGGTGAACGACGAGTGGTGAATGCTAACACTAGTTGGCGTACTCAACTTGGATTGATGGATGAACTATAGTTATTCATATAATATAGTAAGGTTATATGTATATATACATATATATATCTATATATATATATATATATATTCGGTTGAGTCGCAATACAAGGATATATGTGTAGCGTTGGTTGGTTGTGCCGAAGGCTTATTGTGTTGGATCTTGATTGATAATGTACGTGTTATTGTTTATTGTGTGGTTATGGACTGTCGGATAAATTGTGTGAATTGGTGTATTGATTTGATAATTGTTGAATTGATTGATTGTGTACTTGATGTTTGTAATAATGTGAATACTTGTTGTGAGAGACGTCGTATCCGGGAACCTCTGAGGGCGGGGTGTGTACTCCGGCCTGGTGTACGCTGCAATGTGCGGCTCCATATGTTTGGTGAACACCGGTGTTACCTAATGCGCGTGCAAGGGGCGGCTCTGTCAGGAGTGATCGCCGGCGCGGTGACATGTTCAAGGGGCGGCCAACATAGTGGAGTGAACGCCGGTGCACAGGTGTGCAAGGGTGGCGCCTGGCAGGCTTATTGGTAACGGATATTCGAGTGATAGCTAAGACCCCGTTACCGAACAATCCTCGTATTTCAAAGTTCTTTCAACTCTTTTAAAATACTGGTCTCGATATAGACTGTGATTCGTGTTTTTGAAAGCTTGTTTCAAATTGTTTTTAAGACGTTGGTATTGGGGTTAATTAACCAAGGATGTTTGACGAAATCTCCGAGGGTTAATTAATCAAGGGTCTTGAGCGGGAATTGTCGAATGAGAGGTCATGCCTTTGATTGTCCGTGATGATTATTCTGTGCATTGGGTCGAGGACCCCGAATAACGTTGTAATGGTTTTCTTGTAAATTGTTTTCCACATGCTGGGTCGAGGATCCGAGAGTTTTTGAAGTATTTTCTAAAAGTATTCCCATTTGATTTTCAAAACCCCATGATGGCCTCGAGTCAATAATAATGTTTTCCAACTTTCTTATCAAAATACTTTTCCTTTTATAAAAAGGGATTTTTCTGACTCCTTGGACTCGTTTAAAGTTTCATTGGCGTTAGGTTCCGTACAGAGAATATGACTATGTGATTATCTTTCACTTTGTGTATGTGATACTATTCTGTGTGGACTATGGGAATGTGTGGTTTATATTAAGGCTTCACTTGTTGAGATTTGTGTTGTTATTATTCGTATATCTTGTATATTATGTACTTGCACTAGCAAAATTCCGTTGCTAACCCCGAGTTTTCGGGGTGGGTGCTGTTATGCGCTGTGTTTTGGCAAATGAGCAACACAGGATTGGCTTGGAAGGAGATGGAGGACAATGATACTAATCACACCAGAGTCGAGTCTTTTCTTTTGTTTCATTCTGCCTGGTATTTCTGTCGTTTCGAGTATTCACCCTTGCATGGGTGTAGTTTTCATTTATTAAATTGAGTTGTCATTCTTTTCGGTGTTCTAGTTTATTATTGTCATTGTAATATGAATGTCGTTAGTTCTGAATTGGTTAATGACCTTGTCGGTCTGCTTTGTATTTAATTTTGACCCCGGTCGGTCAATCATTGAGTAGTCTTTTGGAGTTTAGCCTGGTAGATCCTCGTGATAAGGGTCTACGGCGTGTGACATTCCCGGTCGTATTCTGGGGGTGTTACATTTATGGTATCGGAGATTAGGTTTGCGAAAAACCTAGGCCGTTGGGTCAAGTCCATGTCTTGTGTAAGTCGCGCGCATCAGAGTTGTGATTAGTATCGTGGTTCCGACATCATCTTCCGGCAATCTGTGATGGTAAGCCTCCCGATCGTAAGTCCCCTTATATACGTATTTGATTATATTGTGCTAACGTGTTTAATGTGAACTAAGGATTGGAACTTGTTGGTGATATTATTGTTTTAGGATATAACATGCGTATGCGGTCCGAGCAAAAATGGTTATGTAATATGTTTCGTAAGACGAGCATTTTTATCTGATTCTACACTTATTAGAATAAACTTATGAATGTTAATTTTATCCGCCGCATGAGTATTTTAAGATGGCTTTTGGTATCTTGCAAACCGATTTTTGATATTTTGGTCTTTCACGTTTTGATAGTATTCTTATGACGGTATTTGATATTTTTATAAATGACTTAGTGAGTATTCGAGAATATTACCAACATCGGCCTTTTTGGCAATTTGAACATTTTTTTTAAAAGATTTTTAGCACAGTGGGTTCCTGCACGGCCCACGACAGCCGTAGTATCACGAATATTTTAAAGTGGTGCTTTGAAATTTTCTAACATTGTGAAAAACCATGATTTAATGTCGTCATGTTAAATGGTCACGTATCTCGGTGAAAAAAAAAAAAATTCTTTCGAATAAACATTTTGGAAGAAGAGGAAAGATTTTCAAAATTGTGGTATTTGGGACTCAACACTTTTGAAATATTTCAAATTAGTTACAATTCAATTTCCGATTTTTCTTAATACATCACTCGAAAATAATTTTTAGAGTCGTTATATAAACTTCCTCTTCCGAAATAAAAGACAGTATTTATGAGTCTTGGGCGCAACGTGACTAGCCCTCTTTTCCAAAAATTTATTTTCATTAAGTGCATACATATAATGATCGTCATCGTCGGAGGACTCGAAATTAACTTCATAAAACTTAACGCTTTACGTTATTCTATAGATGTTAACTAAACCTTATGTTGATAATTGTGGTATACTGTGCAACTGATTATTGATAACGCTGAACGGTACTATCTGTATTAGTATGTCGGGCCTTGGCGGACGTAAGTGTGATGACGGAAGTGGAAGCGACAAGGTGGTTCGTACGACAACTATTCTTGCTACAGTGAAGGAGTATCAAGATCAAACGATATCCTATGAAATGTCCTTAATGGTCGAGCCCACGAGCGAAACGAAGAGACCGAGGACATCTGGGAAATTTTTGGGCGATGAAGAGTCTAAGGCTCCCAAACCCCGCGCTGCTCGGACGCGTCGTCTTTGCGTTCGGGAGTGAGCGCTGGGATCCCAAGCCAACATCGGTGATTCTCGGTAAGAAGAGAAGGTGCTTCAACCGCAATCGGGGACATGATCGTGCAAATTGTCCCTTTCCACTCTTGACTTGTTACCGGTGTGGGTGTGAAGGTCATCGGGAGAAACATTGTGAGACAGCTTCCGAATTGGCAAAGAATGCCGCCTAAGAGAACGCAGAACTAGGGACCGGAAGTGTCCCAAATCCTATGTTTCCTTCTCAAGATCCTAGCATGGGAGAATGAAGATTTTGTACGATGTCTTAATCGTTGTCGCTTCAAACAATCGTGACTTCGATCGTATTTCGTTTCATTGCTTTACGTTTCCAACTCTTGTTGTTCTAAGTTTCGGATCATAATGTCCTCTTAGTATGGGGGAATGTATTACCCGTACTCTTTTAGTATTTTCGGTATGGGACGACTTTCGTTGTTGGTAATTCATCTGCGCACCTTTCGACCATTTTAAAGCGCCTTGTACTTGCTAGGTCACCATCGTATTTCTGGAACCTTGCACTCGCGCTTTGCTCGTGATGATTTGGGGTGAGCAAGTAGTTATTTCCTTGATTGTTCCGCCGCTCTCTATTTTAAGTTTCGGACGAAACTTATTTTGAGGGGGTAGAATGTAATATCCGAGATTTTTATTTTGATTTATTCGAATTTTTCTTTTTCTTAGACCGGAAATTTCTGGTTTCCGAGCGCCGTATTATTTTTCTCGACAATCGATTTTGTGTTTATGGCCATAGGTGGTGATTTGTTGTATGTTAATTTCATTTCGGATCGGTGTTGTTGTCCGCGAGCGTTGGCCGTGTTCGCTCCGTGCGTTTTAGGAATCGAAGTCGTCGGCCACGGCTACCGGGCCGGCCGGACGGCTATGGAGGAACTGCACGGATGCCGGGCATCACGGACAGCAGGGCAGGACCGGCCTAGCGACGCACTGGCCGGACACTGCCGCGCTAAACCGCAGAGTAGCGCACGCCATCGCCGGGAGGTAACGCACGCTAATCGGCCCGGCGATCTAGGCAGAGGGTTCGGACTTCGCCCGCACCAGGAAGCGCACGCTACAATGGACAATGCTCGCGCTAACTCGGCAGGCTAGCGCACGCTACCGGCTCGGCCGGCGCACGCTACCTGGCCGGACAGATTAGTCCAGTAGGTCCTGGACGGGCCGATTGCGCACGCTGCTGCCGATGACTTGCGCACGCTATCGGCCAGGGCCGGCCGATAGCGCACGCTACCCGGACAACCTAGCGCACGCTAGTCGACCCGATATATATTTGGCCGAGCGACCTGTTTCAACACCTTTTTTCATTTCATTCTCTTCCTTCCGCGGCCAGAGGTTATGAGAGCGATAAGGCATGTTGTTGAACAACAAAACCACGAAGATCCTGAGTCCATATCATTGATCGATCAATCCATAACATCCTTCAATCGACCGAATCAAGGTTAGTTTTTCCTAAAATCCAAACTTTGGGAAATTTGGGGATCTTGGTAGATTTCGTCCGTTTGAGCCTTATGAACTTAAATTACTGATGGATAATTGTAGATTAAGTTGTATTCTATCATTTTCATCATCTTTCCACGGTTTTACCATTTTCGATTCGCCGATTATATGAACTTCCGCTTGACGCCTTCAAAGTGTCCGGAAATGCCGCATAGAGGAATTTGGTCGTTTTGTGATGTTTTTCCTCGTATGATTGATTGTTTATTCGATGATAGGATATTAGGGACGATTTCCCTACAAAAATCTGGTGTTGAGCCCTTCCGATCGTTGTTTTCGTTGGAGTTCCGGATTTTGCCAACCGACCGTACTTTCGGAGTATCCGCGAGAGATTACCAAGGCAAGTACCTTGATATACGAATCAGAATCGCGTGAAATCATCGTTGTCGAAGTGTATGAAATTATACGGATATGTATATATATATATATGTGTGTGTGTGTGTATATATATATATGTGTGTATATATATATATATTTATATATATTTATATGTTAAATATATGTATGTATATACGTATATTGATATATATGCCTATGTCGGTGAACGACGAGTGGTGAATGCTAACACTAGTTGGCGTACTCAACTTGGATTGATGGATGAACTATAGTTATTCATATAATATAGTAAGGTTATATGTATATATACATATATATATCTATATATATATATTCGGTTGAGTCGCAATACAAGGATATATGTGTAGCGTTGGTTGGTTGTGCCGAAGGCTTATTGTGTTGGATCTTGATTGATAATGTACGTGTTATTGTTTATTGTGTGGTTATGGACTGTCGGATAAATTGTGTGAATTGGTGTATTGATTTGATAATTGTTGAATTGATTGATTGTGTACTTGATGTTTGTAATAATGTGAATACTTGTTGTGAGAGACGTCGTATCCGGAACCTCGAGGCGGGGTGTGTACTCCGGCCCGGTGTACGCCGTAATGTGCGGCTCCATATGTTTGGTGAACACCGGTGTTACCTAATGCGCGTGCAAGGGCGGCCTGTCAGAGTGATCGCGGCGCGGTGACATGTTCAAGGGGCGGCCAACATAGTGGAGTGAACGCCGGTGCACAGTGTGTGTAAGGGAGGCGCTGTGCTTATTGGTAACGGATATTCGAGTGATAGCTAAGACCGTTACGAACAATCCTCGTATTTCAAAGTTCTTTCAACTCTTTTAAAATACGGTCTCGATATAGTGTGATTCGTGTTTTTGAAAGCTTGTTTCAAATTGTTTTTAAGACGTTGGTATTGGGGTTAATTAACCAAGGATGTTTGACGAAATCTCCTAGGGTTAATTAATCAAGGGTCTTGAGCAGGAATTGTCGAATGAGAGGTTGTGCCTTTGATTGTCCGTGATGATTATTCGTGCATTGGGTCGAGGACCCCGAATAACGTTGTAATGGTTTTCTTGTAAATTGTTTTCCACATGTGGGTCGAGGATCCGAGAGTTTTTGAAGTATTTTCTAAAAGTATTCCCATTTGATTTTCAAAACCCCATGATGGCCTGAGTCAATAATAATGTTTTCAAACTTTCTTATCAAAATACTTTTCCTTTTATAAAAAGGGATTTTTCTGACTCCTTGGACTCGTTTAAAGTTTCATTGGCGTTAGGTTCCGTACAGAGAATATGACTATGTGATTATCTTTCACTTTGTGTATGTGATACTATTCTGTGTGGACTATGGGAATGTGTGGTTTATATTAAGGCTTCACGACTGTTGAGATTTGTGTTGTTATTATTCGTATATCTTGTATATTATGTACTTGCACTAGCAAAATTCCGGTTGCTAACCCCGAGTTTTCGGGGTGGGTGCTTATGCGCTCAGTTTTGGCAATGGGAGCGATCAGGATCGGGCTTGGAAGGAGATGGAGGACAATGATACTAATCACACCAGAGTCAGAGTCTTTTCTTTTGTTTCATTCTGGTCGGTATTTCTCTGTCGTTCGAGTATTCACCCTTGCATGGGTGTAGTTTTCATTTATTAAATTGAGTTGTCATTCTTTTCGGTGTTCTAGTTTATTATTGTCATTGTAATATGAATGTCGTTAGTTCTGAATTGGTTAATGACCTTGTCGGTCTGCTTTGTATTTAATTTTGACCCCGGTCGGTCAATCATTGAGTAGTCTTTTGGAGTTTAGCCTGGTAGATCCTCGTGATAAGGGTCTACGGCGTGTGACATTCCCGGTCGTATTCTGGGGGTGTTACATTTATGGTATCAGAGCTTAGGTTTGCGAAAAACCTAGGCCGTTGGGTCAAGTCCATGTCTTGTGTAAGTCGCGCGCATCAGAGTTGTGATTAGTATCGTGGTTCCGACATCATCTTAGGCAACTGTGATGGTAAGCCTCCCGATCGTAAGTCCCCTTATATACGTATTTGATTATATTGTGCTAACGTGTTTAATGTGAACTAAGGATTGGAACTTGTTGGTGATATTATTGTTTTAGGATATAACATGCGTATGCGGTCCGAGCAAAAATGGTTATGTAATATGTTTCTAAGTCGAGCATATTTATCTGCTTCTACACTTATTAGAATAAACTTATGAATGTTAATTTTATCCGCCGCATGAGTATTTTAAGATGGCTTTTGGTATCTTGCAAACCGATTTTTGATATTTTGGTCTTTCACGTTTTGATAGTATTCTTATGACGGTATTTGATATTTTTATAAATGACTTAGTGAGTATTCGAGAATATTACCAACATCGGCCTTTTTGGCAATTTGAACATTTTTTTAAAAAGATTTTTAGCCAGTGGGTTCCAGACGGCCCACGACAAGTAGTATCACGAATATTTTAAAGTGGTGCTTTGAAATTTTCTAACATTGTGAAAAACCATGATTTAATGTCGTCATGTTAAATGGTCACGTATCTCGGTGAAAAAAAAAAAAAAAATTCTTTCGAATAAACATTTTGGAAGAAGAGGAAAGATTTTCAAAATTGTGGTATTTGGGACTCAACACTTTTGAAATATTTCAAATTAGTTACAATTCAATTTCCGATTTTTCTTTTATACATCACTCGAAAATAATTTTTAGAGTCGTTATATAAACTTCCTCTTCCGAAATAAAAGACAGTATTTATGAGTCTTGGGCGCAACGTGACTAGCCCTCTTTTCCAAAAATTTATTTTCATTAAGTGCATACATATAATGCTCGTCATCGTCGGAGGACTCGAAATTAACTTCATAAAACTTAACGCTTTACGTTATTCTATAGATGTTAACTAAACCTTATGTTGATAATTGTGGTATCCTGTGCAACTGATTATTGATAACGCTGAACGGTACTATCTGTATTAGTATGTCGGGCCTTGGCGGACGTAAGTGTGATGACGGAAGTGGAAGCGACAAGGTGGTTCGTACGACAACTATTCTTGCTACAGTGAAGGAGTATCAAGATCAAACGATATCCTATGAAATGTCCTTAATGGTCGAGCCCACGAGCGAAACGAAGAGACCGAGGACATCTGGGAAATTTTTGGGCGATGAAGAGTCTAAGGCTCCCAAACCCCCGCGTCGTTCGGACGCGTCGTCTTTGCGGTCGGGAGTGAGCGCTGGGGATCCCAAGCCAACATCGGTGATTCTCGGTAAGAAGAGAAGGTGCTTCAACTGCAATCGTCAGGGACATGATCGTGCAAATTGTCCCTTTCCACTCTTGACTTGTTACCGGTGTGGGTGTGAAGGTCATCGGGAGAAACATTGTGAGACAGCTTCCGAATTGGCAAAGAATGCCGCCTAAGAGAGAGCAGAACTAGGGACCGAAGTGTCCCGAAATCCTATGTTTCCTTCTCAAGATCCTAGCATGGGAGAATGAAGATTTTGTACGATGTCTTAATCGTTCTTGTTTCAAACAATCGTGACTTGATCGTATTTCGTTTCATTGCTTTACGTTTCCAACTCTTGTTGTTCTAAGTTTCGGATCATAATGTCCTCTTAGTATGGGGAATGTATTACCCGTACTCTTTTAGTATTTTCGGTATGGGACGACTTTCGTTGTTGGTAATTCATCTGCGCACCTTTCACCATTTTAAAGCGCCTTGTACTTGCTAGGTCAGTTCATCGTATTCTGGAACCTTGCACTCGCGCTTTGCTCGTGATGATTTGAGCAAGTAGTTATTTCCTTGATTGTTCGCCGCTCTCTATTTTAAGTTTCGGGACGAAACTTATTTTAAGGGGGTAGAATGTAATATCCGAGATTTTTATTTTGATTTATTCAATTTTTCTTTTTCTTAGACCGAAATTTCTCGGTTCCGAGCGTCGGTATTATTTTTCTCGACAATCGATTTTGTGTTTATGGCCATAGGTGGTGATTTGTTGTATGTTAATTTCATTTCGGATCGGTGTTGTTGTCCGCGAGCATTTCGTGCCGTTCGTTCCGTGCGTTTTAGGAATCGAGTCGTCGCCACGGCAATGGCGCGGCGCCGGACGGTTGCGAGGAACTGCACGGATGCCGGGCATCGCCGGACGATGGCGAGGACCGCCTAGCGTGACGCTACTGGCCGGACACTGCGCGCTAAACCGCACGAGTAGCGCACGCCATCGCCGGAGGTAACGCACGCTAATCGCCCGGCGATCTAGGCGGTAGGGTCTGGACTTCGGCCAGACCAGCAGTAGCGCACGCTGCCTGACAATGCACGCGCGCTAACTCGGCAGTTAGCGCACGCTACTGCCGGCGCACGCTACTCTGGCCGGATGATTAGTCCAAGAGGGTCTGGACGGCCGATTGCGCACGCCGCCGCTGATGACTTGCGACGCTATCGGCCGTGGCCGGCCGAGCGCGACGCTACCCGACAACCTAGCGCACGCTAGTCGATTGCCCGATATATTTGACCGAAAGCACTGCTTTCAACACCTTTTTCATTTCATTCTCTTCCTTCCGCGGCCGAGGTTATGAGATCGATAAGGCATGTTGTTGAACAACAAAACCACGAAGATCCCGAGTCCATATCATTGATCGATCAATCCATAACATCCTTCAATCGACCGAATCAAGGTTAGTTTTTCCTAAAATCCAAACTTTGGGAAATTTGGGGATCTTGGTAGATTTCGTCATTCGTTTGAGCCTTATGAACTTAAATTATCATGGATAATTGTAGATTAAGTTGTATTCTATCATTTTCATCATCTTTCCACGGTTTTACCATTTCCGATTCGTCGATTATATGAACTTCCGTTTGACGCCTTCAAAGTGTCCGGGGAAATGCCGCATAGAGGAATTTGGTCGTTTTGTGATGTTTTTCCTCGTATGATTGATTGTTTATTCGATGATAGGATATTAGGGACGATTTCCCTACAAAAATCTGGTGTTGAGCCCTTCCGATCGTTGTTTTCGTTGGAGTTCCGGATTTTGCCAACCGACCGTACTTTCGGAGTATCCGCGAGAGATTACCAAGGCAAGTACCTTGATATACGAATTGTAACTGCGTGAAATCATCGTTGTCGAAGTGTATGAAATTATACGGATATGTATATATATATATATGTGTGTGTGTGTATATATATATATGTGTGTATATATATATAGATTTATATATATTTATATGTTAAATATATGTATGTATATACGTATATTGATATATATGCCTATGTCGGTGAACGACGAGTGGTGAATGCTAACACTAGTTGGCGTACTCAACTTGGATTGATGGATGAACTATAGTTATTCATATAATATAGTAAGGTTATATGTATATATACATATATATCTATATATATATATATATATTCGGTTGAGTCGCAATACAAGGATATATGTGTAGCGTTGGTTGGTTGTGCCGAAGGCTTATTGTGTTGGATCTTGATTGATAATGTACGTGTTATTGTTTATTGTGTGGTTATGGGTACTCGGATAAATTGTGTGAATTGGTGTATTGATTTGATAATTGTTGAATTGATTGATTGTGTACTTGATGTTTGTAATAATGTGAATACTTGTTGTGAGAGACGTCGTATCCGGAACCTCCGAGGGCGGGGTGTGTACTCCGGCTGGTGTACTGTGCAATGTGCGGCTCCATATGTTTGGTGAACACCGTGTTACCTAATGCGCGTGCAAGGGGCGGCTCTGTCAGAGTGATCGCCGCGGTGACATGTTCAAGGGCGGCCAACATAGTGGAGTGAACGCCGGTGCACGTGTGTGTAAGGGAGGCGCCCGGCGTGCTTATTGGTAACGGATATTCGAGTGATAGCTAAGACCCTGCTATCAACAATCCTCGTATTTCAAAGTTGTTTCAACTCTTTTAAAATACTTGGTCTCGATATAGATCGTGATTCGTGTTTTTGAAAGCTTGTTTCAAATTGTTTTTAAG
The DNA here is from genome assembly GCA_033398695.1 of Orobanche coerulescens. NCBI lineage: Eukaryota > Viridiplantae > Streptophyta > Magnoliopsida > Lamiales > Orobanchaceae > Orobanche > Orobanche coerulescens. Next base: position 137,704,179 of record CM065817.1, read on the forward strand.
ACGTTGGTATTGGGGTTAATTAACCAAGGATGTTTGACGAAATCTCCGAGGGTTAATTAATCAAGGGTCTTGAGCGAATTGTCGAATGAGAGGTCGTGCCTTTGATTGTCTTTGTGATGATTATTCTGTGCATCGGGTCGAGGACCCCGAATAACGTTGTAATGGTTTTCTTGTAAATTGTTTTCCACATGCTGGGTCGAGGATCCGAGAGTTTTTGAAGTATTTTCTAAAAGTATTCCCATTTGATTTTCAAAACCCCATGATGGCCTGAGTCAATAATAATGTTTTCCAAATTTCTTATCAAAATACTTTTCCTTTTATAAAAAGGGATTTTTCTGACTCCTTGGACTCGTTTAAAGTTTCATTGGCGTTAGGTTCCGTACAGAGAATATGACTATGTGATTATCTTTCACTTTGTGTATGTGATACTATTCTGTGTGGACTATGGGAATGTGTGGTTTATATTAAGGCTTCACGACTGTTGAGATTTGTGTTGTTATTATTCGTATATCTTGTATATTATGTACTTGCACTAGCAAAATTCCAGTTTGCTAACCCCCAAGTTTTCGGGGGGTGGGTGCCTTGTAATATCCGGAGGTTAATTTTTTTTTTTTTTTTTTTTTTTTTTTTTTTTTTCGTGTTACTGTTGAGTTGTACGTATTCATTTGGAATTGTACAAGTGTTGTTGTTTGGACCAATACAATTTATATTGTATTAAAATATTTCGGGATCGAAATATTTATTCCAGCCGTCTTTGGTTTCGTCGTTTGGTTGTTGTTTGGCGAGTTTGGAATTTTCGCTAAGTTTATAGCCATAGCGTACGCTACTGTGTAGCATTACGTACGCTAATTTGTTGCGATTACGCACGTTACGCCCGAGATTACGTACGTAATGCGCAGAGGTGGTAACCTTCCTCGCCAACTTTCTATGGCGCTATCTTTGGGGTATCATTTATATATATATATATATATATATATATATATATATATATATATATATATATATTTTGCCAACTTTGTCATTATTGACTTCCTCACGTGAATTTTCCCCTCTCCCTCATTCATGCCATATTATATATATATATATAATACAATCATCACCTCATTATCATCTCTCACCTATCCCATGTATAATATATATATACATATACACTCACCCCTCATCAATCATCATCTTCTCACCTCACCATCTTTCTCACCCCCTCTCGGCAGCATCTCTCTCTCTCACACTTTTTTTTTTTTCTTTTTCTTCTTCTCCCTTCCCTCTCTCGCCCTCTCTCCCTTCTTCTCCATTTTTCCGGCGAGCTTGAGTTCGGCGGGCAGGCAGCTCACGACCGGAGCTCGGCGGAGGCCTGGTCGGAATTTCCGAACCGGAAGGCTGCAAACCCGGTCAACGTGTTCCGGTATTTTTTCTTCTTTTTCCGGCGAGGCGGAGCAAGCACCAGCTTCTCCATTTTTTCCGGCGACCGGAGGAAGGGCCGACGGCTCCGACGGCGACTGTAGCTCGGCAGCGGCCGATCGGAATTTCCGGGTCGGGAGACATTATAAATCCGGTCGATTTGAACTATTCCGGCATATTTTTTTCTCTTCCGGCGAGGCGGAGCTCGGGCATCCGGCGTCTTCATGGTTTCCGGCCATGGATGCGGAACTCCATTATTTCCGGCGAGGTGGTTTTTGTCCGGAACGGACGGCGGAACGGAAATTTGACATTCTTCCGGCGAAGAGTTACAACGGAGATGGTGAAAACCGGCCATAGACGGAACGGGCCGGAGTTGGACGAAGTCCGGCGGGTCATTTTTCCGGCGGCCGATTTCCGGCATGGGAGTTTTTCGGACCTGGCCGATCCACTCTACCGGTTAGTCTTATGTGTTTTTCAGTTTTATATACATATATATATATATATGTGTGTGTTGTGCAGTGATTATACGTGTGTGTTATGTGTTTAGATGTGTTATATATATATTATATATATATGTAGCGTGTATGTGTGCGTGTGTGTTGTGATGTGAGCAGGTGGGTGTGTGAGTTGTGTGTGCGTGAGTAGTGTGTGTGTTGTGTGTGTTATGTATATTATATATATATATGACAGTAGTGTGTGGGTGTAGTGTTAGTATATATATATATTTATATATATATATAGATATTGTGAACTACATTGTATACATATTATTATACATATATGTAATATATATATTATATATATACGTATGTATACGGATTAATACGAGTATAGTATGTGTTCGTGTTGGAATTATCTATTGTGTCGTTTTCGATCGATATCGTGTTATCGAATGAATTGTATTTCATTCAAGGTTGTTCGAGTGCTTGTGATTGTCGGAGGACGCGTGGATCGATTCGTGGTAGGACGTTGATCGTGGAAGGACTTTCTCGCCTTCGGTTTGAGGCAAGTTTTATACTTGTACTGGTCAATGAGATTAATGTTATCATGTATGTGTATGAATGTGTGTATCATTTCGAGACTTCGTCTCTTTGTGATTTTGTTGATATCAGGGGATTGTTTGATACGATACCCTTCGGCAAATTATGCCAAATATTATTGTTGTTCGTAAATGGCCGATTTAAGGCATTGCGGTACTTGTTGATAATATTGTTGTCGATAGCTTCGGTTCAGATCGACATATCGATTTTTATTGTTGATTGATGTTTCTTCGAGATATTGTTGTCGATAGTCGGTCGGCATCGACATATCGATTGTTATTATTGATTGACGTTCCATCAAGATATTTTTTTGTGAATCGTCGTTATTGATATCAGTGTTTTTCTATTGATGTCGTTTTGGCCAATTGAAGGCATCGACGTATTCGATTTTCATCTTCGTTATCGGTAACCGATTAAAGGTGCCGAGACATCCGTTGTATAATTGTTATCGGTTAACCGTTCTGAAGGTAATCGATATATTGAATTGGGATTATCAAAGATAATTCCCATCCGATGTATAATTATTATCGATTGTCCGCTCTAACGGTAATCGATATATTGAATTGGGATTATCAATTATAGTTTCCACCCGTTGTCAAAAAGATAATTCCCATCCATCGTATAATTGTTATCGATTGGCCATTCTACGGTAATCGAAGTATTGAATTGGGATTATCAACGATAATTCCCATCCGTTGAATTATTATTGTCGTGTTGACCGATTCAAGGCAGCACACTATTATTCTTGTGAACTCGGTAATTTTGTGATCTTTGAAGGTTGAGGATTTTCCCGAACTGTTGTGTTGTGATCGTTGCTCGTGTTAATTGGTCCTTAGGGATTTTGATCCCAGGATGGTTGTTTCGAACATTGTCGGTCGTGTCGATCTTTCATTATTCGCGTCATCGTTCACTTGGTGAGTCGTATGATTTGTTTTGGATGTCTTATCCTTTGAGTTTCGTTGTCATGTTGTATCGTGACATATCCGAGTCATATCTCGCGCCGATTGGTTATTGTGTAGATTTTTAGCCGTGCACACGATGGTCATGCGTGGATATCACCACATCGACCGCACACGAGACGTTACTCGTGAGGCTAATTAGGTACATTGTCCCACGTATATTTCTCGATTCCAGATACGTGGACATGTGCACGGACACATTTCCGGATCGGGCGTCTTGTGATGTCCATCTTGAGCCATAGTATTAATCGTTCACGCACCATGTATGATTGGATGTGTTCGATATTTTGTGATCGATTGTTTCATACGCCCGAGGGGTATGTTCGACATCGAGTTTGTTTCTTTGAGATCTGTATTGTGATGATTTACACTTCGGGCCATTCGGCTTTCGTGCCATCGTGATATTTTGGCGGCAATTACCGAGGGCTTTCGTGCCATTGTGATGTAACGGTATTTCCGTTTGAGCCTTCGCATTATGATCCTTATTTATTTCAGCGTTGGATTGATTTACTTTCGGGTAATGTATTGTTGTGATGTTTCGCCGTTGGGCACTTATGTTCTAATCTATTGAGCAGGTATTGATCATATGCCATGGGCATAATATTCCACGAATGCTCGATTCTTACTTTGGTTTGTGAGCATCTCGTACTACCATTGTTGTACTGTTTATTCTGCCTTTGGATGCATATCATGTTGTGCATGTACTTGATATTCATTATCTTGGATGGTGACCCAGTGGGGAACATGTTTTCATGTTTTAGGTACTTGCGAGGAGAGAGTTGAGACACAGGGGCATGACGAGGGCGACGAGGCATTCGAGCGATACTAGTCCGAGATATTTTGGTGTTCATGTTGGTCAGACAGTTGGAGTACTCCACTTTTGTTCAGTCGTTGTCGTTTTGTATTATCCGAGCAAGGCTCGTGTATGTTGTATTTTATTTTGGCCATGTAGGCCCATCCTTGTCGTTGAAATTCCATATCGGAATAGTACGTCGGACGTCATAGTAGGGTCTGTGATTTCCTATTTTGGTCAGTTTGTTGTATTTTAGTCGTGTTCGCCTGGTGGATCACCTGAGGTGGGGTCCACGGCACTGTAATAACCCAATGGGATTTGGGGGTGTTACAGAAGATGGTATCAGAATGGGTTGTGAGATACCCGACTTGTGTGTTATGTGGCTCTACCAAGGCGGTAGTAGCGGGGTCAGTTATGACAACTGGACAATCGGGGATTGTGAGTCGTGAAAGTAGGACGAATGTATGAGTCAATCTTTCATCGAGTCGTAAATCGGTGAAGACTAGTTTCGCAAGACCTCGTAGCTTCGTATGACCTGTGTAAGGACTCTATTCTCTTTTATGTGCATACATTCATTATGTCATTGATTAAACCTGCTTTGTTGACACTTGTATGTGGCGATCGGGTGCGATTGATTTATGATTATTTGCTTTGGAGCGTGTGGACTCTGTATCGGCTATGATTAGCGCGATTGATGTGATCGCTTATCCGCTGAGTATGTATACTCGTGTTTTGTGTTGACTAGCATTCGCCGTTGAGGCGTATTTGAGCCGTGGTCATGATCAACGTTATTCTTTCACCGAAAGAGGACGTGACAGAGGGGTAGAGGCCGCAGAGTGGGCCGACACCAAACCTCGTACCAATACTTTGGTGGTGACGAATCATTTTCGAGTCATTTGATGTGATTTTCTTTCCTTTTGGTCCTGCATCTGAGATTTTTGTGATGATCCGGTAATCGCTCATTATGATTCGAGACGCCAAGTCGTGAGGACTTGGGCGTGCTCGATATAGTCCCGGGACTATGTCCGTGTTGTTATTTTTCTTTTGTGGTGCGACTTCCCGGGCCGGTCTCTAGCAGGAGAGTCATGATTCGGCTAATCTCGCATTTGATTGAGTGTCTTTATCACTTGATTTTTTCGCCTTGTTCGTGCAGAGATGAGGGGACCCGTGGGGTCGGCCTAGTTGCTTAGGCGAATTGCTCGTAGTGAGGAGTATTCCTGAGATGTTGTTTTCTTATCCCGATGGATAGTCCGTGCCCGACTTAGCGCCCGAGTTTCGGGACGAAACTCTTTTGGGGGAGTATGTAATATCCGAGGTAAAATTTTTTTTTTTTTTTTTTTTTTTTTTTTTCGTGTTATCGCTGAACAGCATTTATTCATTTGGAATTGCAAGTGTTGTTGTTTGGACCAATACAATTTATATTGTATTAAAATATTTCGGGATCGAAATATTTATACTGGTCGTCGGTTTGGTTTCGACGTTTGGGTGTTGGTTGGCGAGTTTGGAATTTTTGCTAAGTTTATAGCCATATAGTACGCTACCTGTGTAGCATTAAGTACGCTAATTTGTTGCGACATGCACGTTACGCCCGAGATTACGTGCGTAATGCGTGGTAGAGTGGCGAACCTTCTCGCACAACTTTCTGGCGCTATCTTTGGTGTATCATTTATATATATATATATATATATATATATATATATTTTGCCAACTTTGTCATTATTGACTTCCTCACGTGAATTTTCCCCTCTCCCTCATTCATGCCATATTATATATATATATATAATACAATCATCACCTCATTATCATCTCTCACCTATCACATGTATAATATATATATACATATACACTCACCCCTCATCAATCATCATCTTCTCACCTCACCATCTTTCTCACCCCCTCTCGGCAGCATCTCTCTCTCTCACACTTTTTTTTTTTTCTTCTTCTCCCTTCCCTCTCTCGCCCTCTCTCCCTTCTTCTCCATTTTTCCGGCGAGCTTGAGTTCGGCGGGCAGGCAGCTCACGACCGGAGCTCGGCGGAGGCCTGGTCGGAATTTCCGAACCGGAAGGCTGCAAACCCGGTCAACGTGTTCCGGTATTTTTTCTTCTTTTTCCGGCGAGGCGGAGCAAGCACCAGCTTCTCCATTTTTTCCGGCGACCGGAGGAAGGGCCGACGGCTCCGACGGCGACTGTAGCTCGGCAGCGGCCGATCGGAATTTCCGGGTCGGGAGACATTATAAATCCGGTCGATTTGAACTATTCCGGCATATTTTTTCTCTTCCGGCGAGGCGGAGCTCGGGCATCCGGCGTCTTCATGGTTTCCGGCCATGGATGCGGAACTCCATTATTTCCGGCGAGGTGGTTTTTGTCCGGAACGGACGGCGGAACGGAAATTTGACATTCTTCCGGCGAAGAGTTACAACGGAGATGGTGAAAACCGGCCATAGACGGAACGGGCCGGAGTTGGACGAAGTCCGGCGGGTCATTTTTCCGGCGGCCGATTTCCGGCATGGGAGTTTTTCGGACCTGGCCGATCCACTCTACCGGTTAGTCTTATGTGTTTTTCAGTTTTATATACATATATATATATGTGTGTGTTGTGCAGTGATTATACGTGTGTGTTATGTGTTTAGATGTGTTATATATATATTATATATATATGTAGCGTGTATGTGTGCGTGTGTGTTGTGATGTGAGCAGGTGGGTGTGTGAGTTGTGTGTGCGTGAGTAGTGTGTGTGTGTTGTGTGTGTTATGTATATTATATATATATATGACAGTAGTGTGTGGGTGTAGTGTTAGTATATATATATATTTATATATATATATATATATAGATATTGTGAACTACATTGTATACATATTATTATACATATATGTAATATATATATTATATATATACGTATGTATACGGATTAATACGAGTATAGTATGTGTTCGTGTTGGAATTATCTATTGTGTCGTTTTCGATCGATATCGTGTTATCGAATGAATCAGATTTCATTCCGGTTGTTCGAGTCTTGTGATTGTCGGAGGACGCGTGGATCGATTCGTGGTAGGACGTTGATCGTGGAAGGACTTTCTCGCCTTCGGTTTGAGGCAAGTTTTATACTTCAGACTGGCCAAAGATTAATGTTATCATGTATGTGTATGAATGTGTGTATCATTTCGAGACTTGGTCTCTTTGTGATTTTGTTGATATCGGGGATTGTTTGATACGATACCCTTCGCAAATTATGCCAAATATTATTGTTGTTCGTAAATGGCCGATTTAAGGCATTGCGGTACTTGTTGATAATATTGTTGTCGATAGCCTTCGCGGTATCGACATATCGATTTTTATTGTTGATTGATGTTTCTTCGAGATATTGTTGTCGATAGCGGTTCGCGCATCGACATATCGATTGTTATTATTGATTGACGTTCCATCAAGATATTTTTTTGTGAATCGTCGTTATTGATATCGATGTTTTTCTATTGATGTCGTTTTGGCCAATCAAGGCATCGACGTATTCGATTTTCATCTTCGCATTCGTGAACCGATTAAAGGTGCCGAGACATCCGTTGTATAATTGTTATCGGTTAACCGCTCAAGGTAATCGATATATTGAATCGGGATTATCAAAGATAATTCCCATCCGATGTATAATTATTATCGATTGTCCGCTCTAACGTAATCGATATATTGAATCGGGATTATCAATTATAGTTTCCACCGTTGTCAAAAAGATAATTCCCATCCATCGTATAATTGTTATCGATTGGCCATTCTACTAATCGAAGTATCAATTGGGATTATCAACGATAATTCCCATCCGTTGAATTATTATTGTCGTGTTGACCGATTCAAGGCAGCACACTATTATTCTTGTGAACTCGGTAATTTTGTGATCTTTGAAGGTTGAGGATTTTCCGAACTGTTGTGTTGTGATCGTTGCTCGTGTTAATGGGTCCTTTGGGATTTTGATCCAAGGATGGTTGTTTCAACATTGTCGGTCGTGTCGATCTTTCATTATTCGCGTCATCGCTCACTTGGTGAGTCGTATGATTTGTTTTGGATGTCTTATCCTTTCGAGTTTCGTTGTCATGTTGTATCGTGACATATCCGAGTCATATCTGCGTGCCGATTGGTTATTGTGTAGGATTTTTAGCCGTGCACACGATGGTCATGCGTGGATATCACCACATCGACCGTGCACACGGACGTTACTTCGTGAGGCTAATTAGGTACATTGTCCCACGTATATTTCTCGGATTCCGTATACGGGTGGACATGTGCACGGACACATTTCCGGATCGGCGTCTTGTGATGTCCATCTTGAGCCATAGTATTAATCGCTCACGTACCATGTATGATTGGATATGTTCGATATTTTGTGATCGATTGTTTCATACGCCCGAGGGGTATGTTCGATCGAGTTTGTTTCTTTGAGATCTCAGATTGTGATGATTTACAATGGCCGTTTCGGCTTTCGTGCCATCGTGATATTTTGGCAATTTGAGGGCTTGTGCCATTGTGATGTAACGGTATTTCCGTTTGAGCCTTCGGGCATTATGATCCTTATTTATTTCAGCGTTGGATTGATTTACTTTCGGGTAATGTATTGTTGTGATGTTTCGCCGTTGGGCACTTATGTTCTAATCTATTGAGCAGGTATTGATCATATGCCATGGGCATAATATTCCACGAATGCTCGATTCTTACTTTGGTTTGTGAGCATCTCGTACTACCATTGTTGTACTGTTTATTCTGCCTTTGGATGCATATCATGTTGTGCATGTACTTGATATTCATTATACTTGGATGGTCGACTTCGTGGGGGAACATGTTTTCATGTTTTAGGTACTTGCGAGGAGAGAGTTGAGACACGGGGCATGACGAGGGCGACGAGGCATTCGAGCGATACTAGTCCGAGATATTTTGGTGTTCATGTTGGTCGATACTGAGTACTCCACTTTTGTTCAGTCGTTGTCGTTTTGTATTATCCGAGCAAGGCTCGTGTATGTTGTATTTTATTTTGGCCATGTAGGCCCATCCTTGTCGTTGAAATTCCATATCGGAATAGTACGTCGGACGTCATAGTAGGGTCTGTGATTTCCTATTTTGGTCAGTTTGTTGTATTTTAGTCGTGTTCGCCTGGTGGATCACCTGAGGTGGGGTCCACGGCACTGTAATAACCCAATGGGATTTGGGGGTGTTACAGAAGATGGTATCAGAGAATTGGGTTGTGAGATACCCTGACTTGTGTGTTATGTGGCTCTACCAAGGCGGTAGTAGCGGGTCACAAAGTTATGACAATGCTGACAATGGGGTTTGTGAGTCGTGATAGTTGGACGACTGTATGAGTCATTCTTTCATCGAGTCGTCGTCAGTGAAGACTAGTATCGCAAGACCTCGAAGCTTCGTATGACCTGTGTAAGGACTCTATTCTCTTTTATGTGCATACATTCATTATGTCATTGATTAAACCTGCTTTGTTGACACTTGTATGTGGCGATCGGGTGCGATTGATTTATGATTATTTGCTTTGGAGCGTGTGGACTCTGTATCGGCTATGATTAGCGCGATTGATGTGATCGCTTATCTGTTGAGTATGTATACTCGTGTTTTGTGTTGACCTAGCATTCTGGCCGTTGAGGCGTATTTGAGCTGTGGTCATGATTGAACGTTATTCTTTCAGTCTGGAAAGAGGACGTGACAGAGGGGGTAGAGGCCGCAGAGTGGGCCGACACCCGAAACCTCGTACCAATACTTTGGTGGCTGACGAATCATTTTCGGAGTCATTTGATGTGATTTTCTTTCCTTTTGGTCCTGTACCCGAGATTTTTGTGATGATCTGGGTAATCGTTCATTATGATTCGAGACGTCAAGTCGTGAGGACTTGGGCGTGCGTTCGATATAGTCCCGAGGACTATGTCTGTGTTGTTATTTTTCTTTTGTGGTGCGACTTCCTGGCTGGTCTCTAGCAGGAGAGTCATGATTCGGCTAATCTCGCATTTGATTGAGTGTCTTTATCACTTGATTTTTTTCGCCTTGTTCAGGCAGATGAGACGTGGGGACCCGTGGGGTCGGCCTAGTTGCTTAGGCGGAATTGCTCGTAGTGAGGAGTATTCCTGGAGATGTTGTTTTCTTATCCTGATGGATAGTCCGTGCCCCGACTTGTGCGCCCTGAGTTTCGGGGACGAAACTCTTTTTAAGGGGGGGAGTATGTAATATCCGGAGGTAAAATTTTTTTTTTTTTTTTTTTTTTTTTCGTGTTACTGTTGAGTTGTACGTATTCATTTGGAATTGTACAAGTGTTGTTGTTTGGACCAATACAATTTATATTGTATTAAAATATTTCGGGATCGAAATATTTATTCTGGTCGTCGGTTTGGTTTCGTCGTTTGGTTGTTGTTTGGCGAGTTTGGAATTTTGGCTAAGTTTATAGCCATAGCGTACGCTACCTGTGTAGCATTACGTACGCTAATTTGTTGCGATTACGTACGTTACGCCCTGAGATTACGTACGTAATGCGTGGTAGGTGGTGGGAACCTTCCTCGTGGTCAACTTTCGGGGCGAGGCTATCTTTGGGGTATCATTTATTTTATTTTGGCCATGTAGGCCCATCCTTGTCGTTGAAATTCCATATCGGAATAGTACGTCGGACGTCATAGTAGGGTCTGTGATTTCCTATTTTGGTCAGTTTGTTGTATTTTAGTCGTGTTCGCCTGGTGGATCACCTGAGGTGGGGTCCACGGCACTGTAATAACCCAATGGGATTTGGGGGTGTTACATGCCTGTTATGCGCTCAGGTTTTGGCAGCTCGGGAGCAGTCACAGGATTGGCTTGGAAGGAGATGGAGGACAATGATACTAATCACACCAGAGTCAGAGTCTTTTCTTTTGTTTCATTCTGGTCGGTATTTCTCTGTCGTTCGAGTATTCACCCTTGCATGGGTGTAGTTTTCATTTATTAAATTGAGTTGTCATTCTTTTCGGTGTTCTAGTTTATTATTGTCATTGTAATATGAATGTCGTTAGTTAGTTCGAATTGGTTAATGACCTTGTCTGCCGCTTTGTATTTAATTTTGACCCCGGTCGGTCAATCATTGAGTAGTCTTTTGGAGTTTAGCCTGGTAGATCCTCGTGATAAGGGTCTACGGCGTGTGACATTCCCGGTCGTATTCTGGGGGTGTTACAGCGCGTGTGTCTCGGCCGTATTCGACACGGCGCATCACCCGGCGCAAATCTTGCGCGGGTTCTCGGTCGTGTCTCGGCAAACTTGCTGGTCCTGGATGACCCGGCGCAAGACACGGCGCTCGTCGCTGCTGGGCTGCTTTCGCATGTGTCCGCCAAGAACCTCCACTTGCAAAATGATCCCGACACAAACCGAAAATTACGACAGAACCCCAACGACGATCCGAACGACCCCGAAACCCAAACCTGAATACGAATCGAAGATACGGTTACGAAGTACTCGCGAAGACGAATTCGAGCACTAAGAGAACACACGATTCCGACCACCCAAAGGCTCGAAATTCGACAATGTATAATTACCCCAAACTTTGAAAATTACAAAACGCCCAAAACGTCCAAAATCACGATACGTGATCGAAAAACCAAACCGAAGTTCGCAACACGCCTAACAAAGTTAAACGGACTTACGAAACTCAAACAAGAATTTCAACGAAATTCACAAGAATCGAACTCGAGTGCGGAAAAGTTGTTAAGTAACACGGAACTCAAGAAACAATACCGAAAAAAACTCGGATAACAAAAAGTACGTAATTAATCATTCTCGTAATGATGAAACGGTCCAAGTGAGTCGAAACGGACTCTGCCGAAAAAAGAAGATTACCGGAAATCGAAATTGCGGATATTACATATTACATATTTTTATTTCATTTTTTTGCATACCCCAATTACACCATATAATACAAAAAAGTAGCAATTAATTTCTCTGTTTTCGGTTTAAGATAAAAAAAATTGGTAAAAAAATTGTGCAATAAACAGCAAAAAAATTGGCAATAAACAGCATATAAAAAAATGACTACATATCAATTACTCAATTCTCAAATTAATTTACAAGCCTTTTGAAATTATATTTACATATTTTTATTTCATTTTTTTTCATACCCCAATTACACCATATAATACAAAAAAGTTATATGTCAATCAATATGACTACATATCAATTACTTAATTCTTTTACTCAACCAAATTAATTTACAGGCCTTTTGGAATTATATTACATATTTTTATTTCATTTTTTTTGCATACCCCAATTACATCATATAATACAAAGAAGTAGCAATTAATTTCTCTGTGTTCGGTTTAAGATAAAAAAAAATTGGTAAAAAAATTGTGCAATAAACAGCAAAAAAATTGGCAATAAACAAAGATATAAAAAAGCTAACTGGGTCCAGGAGAATTGAACCTCAAACCCATTGCAACTGTGTTAAATACCTTGCCACCTTATCCGTAGTTATATGTAACAATAAGAGAAAAATGAAAAAAATAAAGCTACAAAACTGGGGCATGGGGAGTCGAGCACTATACCTTGGGCAAGTGTGATAGAGTCCCTGCCACCTTGTCCATTAGTGGCATCGCCACAAGTTATGCACAAGAAATTAATTCATATGTAACAATATGAGAAAAACGAAAATTAATATAGTTCTCCAATCGACAGTCTCTTTTAGAATCGATGTGGTATTCAAAATTTTAGATAAATATAATTAATATATATTTGATCATTGGTCAAATTAGATTCTCAAATAAACAATAAAGTAATTTATTTAATAACTGGTATTATTAATAGTGGCCAAACTAAAATTTTCAATTAGAATAAAACTACTAAATAAAATAGATATGATATTCAAATTTTAGATAAATAAATTAATAGAAATCTAATATGATCAAATTAATTTTTCATTAAAAAATTTAGCTATTTATTTGTCCAACTTAATAATTGGACAAACTAAATACATTAAAAATAAAATTCTTAAGTTTGTGTGTGAAATATAAATATGAGATTTAAAAATAAACATTGAATTCTAAGTATTTATTTAGGAATACAAAATTTAGAGAATGTCACATAGGAGAGAGAGTCAATGTAGTGCTTCAAATTCGTAATGCTATTATATATATTTTTAATTATTATAAAAACTACCAAATAAAATAGATGTAAGATTCAAATATTAAATAAATAAAATTAATTTAAATTTGATAATTGACCCAATTAAATTTCACTAAAAAATTAAACTATTTATTTGTCCAACTCAATAATTAGTCAAATTAAACACAATAAAAATAATATTTCTAAGCTTGTGTGTAAAATACCTATGTGGTTCAAAAATAACATTCATTCTAAGTATTTATTTAGGTTATCTATTGGTGTAGTTCTATTTTATATCGATGTGGGATCCAAAATATTAAATTCTATTTATTTGGAATGTCCATCGATTAAGTATCATTTTAAATTGATGTGGGATTCAAGATTTTAGATAAATAGGAATCTAAAATTAAGGGAATACCACATAGGAGAGATAATTAATTTAGTGCTTCGAATCCGTAACGATATTATATATATAGATGGGTTAACCCCCTATAGTTTTAACCGGAAAAAATATCATTTGTATCGCTTTTGTGTACCACTATGTGCCTTGCATTGTAGGCTCACCAATTTTACACTAGGCTACATGTTATAGTACTCAAAAGTGGTATAGATAAATATAAGTTTTAACCAATCATACAAATTTGGTGTACAAAATTAAGTGCTAGTATAAAAACATTCCAAAAAAAGAACAAGTCTTCCTCCATTTTCAAACTCATGCAGAGTTAAAACCTATGAAATGCAATATTGTAACTTATGGATATATTCTTATGAAGGAAAAATTGGCTAATCTAGTAATTGTCACTCGCTAGCAATTATTAAACACATTTATGGTTGTACTTTTCCTTTTAACAAAAAAAAAAGATTTTATTAAATAATGTTTACATAAGTCAAATATTTCGGAGAAATGATTTATTTATAATTCTTTTTTAAAGAAATAGATTACATTTGAGTGATATTTTATTTATTTATTTGTACTTTTTTCTGAGAAAAAAATCAATTAAAAAATTTATAGATGCATTGTAATTTCCAATAAATTGCTATTTCATACATTGGTTGTTCCAATAATATGTGAGTGCCGGGATTTTCTTTCTAACAAAGTAGAGGAGCTTTGAAGAAATAATACAGATAAATCAAATTTAATATACAGAAATAATTCCTTTCCGTACTTTGTTTAGAAAATATAGACGTCTAAAGAAACAAATTACAGATGAGTGGTACTTTTTTTTATTTATTTATATTTTTTTCTATGCGATTATAAAGAGTGAAAAAACATTGAAGTGTAAAAAATTGGCTAACAAAAAAAAATTGGTTTCAAATGCGTGAAAATGCAATTTGACATTTTTCATAAAAAAATGTTTTGGTATGTGCTTGGTTCGAGATAAAAAAAATTAGTAAAAAAAAGTGTGCAATAATAGGCATCAAAAAAGCAAGTTAATTAATTGGGTCCAAGGATAGTTGAACCCTAGACTCATTGCAATTGTGTCTAATCTCTTGCCACCTTGTCCTGTAGTAGCACCCACATCAAGTTTTGCACAAAAAATTCATTTATATGTAACAATAAAAGAAAAATGGGAAAAAATTCAAAAAAATAATGCTACAAAATTGGCCTTGGGGGAGTCGAACACTATACCTCAGGCAAGTGTGCTAGAGCCCCTGCCACTGTAACACCCCCAATATATTCGGGAATATTACAGCGCCGTAAATCCTTTACATAAGGATTTACAAGGCTGAAGAATTTAACAAGTATAAAAAGTTACTGACGAATGGAAATAACGGAATTTCAGTACATCAATTCTGACCAAATACAGAAATAGTACAATTTGTTCAACAGAACTCAATATTACATCACCAATTCAAAACATCACAAACGACTTCGTACTCGAGTACTTATTGAAATAACGAATAAACGAAAGATAAATAAACCCGGTCGGGACATCACTCTGCACCCCCGTCATCATACAATTCCAGTGGTTGTTTCCCTGCTCTCCTGGATCCTGAACACAAACAAAATGTTCACCCCCAAAGGGGTTAGCACAACGATGCTAGTACAAGTACCACAACATATTATTCATATCTCACGGTGAATAATAATAACATAAACGACAAAATACCAACGAGTCTTCTCCTACGAGAAACTCAAACATAACATACACAACTGATAATCACAACATGATATCAATACATACACATGGTAATTCCATCGATCCAGTTCTTGCCTAGAACCCACGATGATCCCGTCAGACCAACCCGTGGTGGAAAAACCCGTCCGATGATCCAGCGCACGCTAGCATAGATCCCCCGATGATCCCGTCGGACCAACACGAGGTGGACACACAATAACGACATACATGCACGACAATATGTATAACAACAATACATAAAACAATTAAGGTACTTGCCTCGATTTGAAGACAATAACAATACTTCCACGAAAATGAACACTCGAAGATCGTCCTCCTCAATCAATCACGTAACGAGATCAAACCTTAACAAAAGAAATGATATAGAGTTTATCTCACGTCGTATGAATGTTTAACAATTAAGCAACGGTCAAAAGTTCATAAACCGCAATGCTGAGGAGCTTAGCGCACGCTAAGTACTTCGTGTAGCGTGCGTTACGTCGCCCGATAGCGCACGCAAACAACAAAGCCTAGCGCACGCTAACGACGCATGGTCAAGACTTCACCGACCGATCAACTGACTCGTCGATGGTCTAGCGTCGTTACGTACCAAACGTAGCGCACGCTAACTAGTGCTCGATAGCGCACGTTAAATCGCATAACATAGCGTGCGCTATCTACGCATGGCGCTTTCTGGCGATCAAGAATCGTTCTTGCCATGAACGAAACAATGAAATCCTTCGTGATAATTCATGTTACTTCCATGAATACCAAGTTCTTACTCTTATGAATAATCTCGAGATTATATCAACTTCAAGATGCAAATATACGAATAATCATCATGACACCATAATCCATCTTGATTACAATTCTCATGCAAAGTTGGTGATCTCCGGTTGATGTATTAGATTCTACTATCATTATACATATTCAGACTTCATCTTGAGGTGAACTAACAATTCCGACTTATACGAAAGAATATTTCCTAAGATGATTCTCCCTTTAAGTTCTTATAACATATTTTCCAAATCATGATCACAAAGATAACATAAATCATACGGATTGTTAACTTCCGAATATATCTCTCATCATTTGAAGTACTAGGATTCCAACTTCAAGGTCCCAACAATAATATCTTAATTGTAGACATCCCAATCTTCTAAACATGATGTTGTTGAAATAATTCACTAATGAAATTCAATATCCTGTTAACATGATCATCATATCCATTGTAAATCCGAATCTAAGGTGGTGATAGGTTGAACATACCTTAATATGCCGAAATCAACCGAACCACAAGGTGTAATCCGACTCGGTTGGTTACGTGCCCCTCAAGGTGTCACTTCTCTTCAAGGATCACTTCACAAGTGATACTCATTCGTTCTATGATCACTCATACATGTTCTAAGTGTTTAGAAGGTAGATTATTGCTCTCTGGACTCTCAAAGATGAAGTATAGACGAAGGAAATGAAAGCTCAAGCGGTTGCTGTCCCATTTATAATTTTTGCATTATTGATAAGTTAGCGCACGCTACTAAGTATCCCTTAGCGTGCGCTAATAATGGTTGACTTCAGATTTTGTCGGTTGCGTCGGCGGAATCTTATCCGGACCCATGTCCCGGCGCGCACGAGCCAGTGCCACCTGCTCAATAATTGAGTCCTTAGCGCACGTTACTACTACATGTAGCGTACGCTAATAGTGGCCCGATAAGCGCGCGTTAAGATACATTCTTAGCGTGCGCTATCACTAGGTTGTTTGAGCAATTTTGCATGTTTCTATACTTATGTACAATGATATCAATGCACGAAATATCATACTCAATAATCAAAATCACCAATCCGAAATAATACATGGTTGAATACGGATGAAATACCGTAATAAATCCGGATATTACATACTCTCCTACTAAAAAGGAGTTTCGTCCGAAACTCAAGATGAAAATAACTCGGGATATCTAAACTTCATATCGACTTCCGTTTCCCAAGTGGCTTCTTCCGTTCCATGACGTGACCACCGAACTTTGACCAAAACGATTGACTTGTTCCTCGGTTGCTTAACTCGACTCTCGAGTATCTTGATTGGTCTTTCTTCAAACGTCCCATCTGTTCGACTTCGATCTCGCGAAATCGATGATATTTGGGATCTGGTATATATCTCCGTAATCGGGATACGTGGAACACGTTATGAACATGGTACAATGACGGCGGTAATGCTAATCAGAGGCCAACTCCCCAACTCTCTCGAGGATCTCAAATGGTCCGATATATCTCGGACTCACTTACCTTTCCTACCGAAACGAAAGATTCCCGGGTAGGAGAAACCTTCAAAAGTACGTGATCTCCTGATCAACTCCAATGGCGCGCGTGCGTCCGCATAGATTTCTGGCGACTGGCGGTCAATGACCTTTCACGAATCAAGGCTATCTTCTCTCGAGTCTGCTCGATCAACTCTGGTTCTGTCCCGATCAAGTCTGATGAATCGTCCCAGCATAGGGGCGATCTGCATCTCCTTCCGTATAATGCCTCAAACGGTGCCATCTTAATGGAAGCATGCCAACTATTGTTGTAAGTAAATTCAATCAATGGTAGATGAACTTCCCAATCGTTTGACCAATCTAAGGCACATGCCCTTCGCATATCTTCCACCGTTTGTATAGTTCTCTAAGATTGTCCATCGATCGCGGGTGATAAGTCGCATGAAGTTCAATTCGGTCCCCAAGGCCTTATGAACTGCCTTCCAAAAGTGAGACACAAAACGGCCGTCTCGATCAGAAACAATGGTCTTCGGCGTACCATGTAATCGAACTATCTCTGAAATAAAGACTCGTGCCAACCTCTCTGGTCCCCACGTATCCTTAATGCCTATAAAATGAGCCGATTTGGTTAAACGATCAACTATCACCCAAATCATGTTCATTCCCGTCCTGGTTTTCGGCATATTAGTGATGAAGTCCATTGATATGTCCTCCCACTTCCATTCAGGGATCGGGAGCGGCTTCAACATTCCAGCAGGCCGTTGATGTTCGATCTTAACCTGCTGACAAGTCAAGCATTTCGAAACATAGTTCTCTAGGTCTTTCTTCATGTTGCCCCACCAGAAATTCTGCTTCAAGTCCTTATACATTTTACTGGTGCCCGGGTGGATAGAATAGGGCGAACTATGAGCTTCCTTCATAATCGTCTGTTTCAGAACATCAACATCGGGAACGCAGAGTCGGTCCTGAAATCTCAAAACTCCATCGTCATGAATTATGAATCCGGGGGCCTTTCCTTTGCTCACTTCGTCATGCAACCGAATCATCAGAGGGTCATCTCGCTGTCTAGATTTGATTTCTTGATGCTTGACGAAGTTATCTCCATCACGCACGCTTGTCCTGGACTCTCTGTAACCACACTTCAATCCCTTCACGAATCATCTCTCGCTGAAGGCTAAGTTGGGAGGTCGGTGTCTCCAAAGATCTCGAATAGAGACAGCT
Organism: Orobanche coerulescens; assembly: GCA_033398695.1. Lineage (NCBI taxonomy): Eukaryota > Viridiplantae > Streptophyta > Magnoliopsida > Lamiales > Orobanchaceae > Orobanche > Orobanche coerulescens. Next base: position 137,723,056 of record CM065817.1, read on the forward strand.
TGCGGCTAAGTGCATCGGCCACTACATTCGCTTTGCCTGGATGATATAAAATCTCCAAGTCATAGTCCTTAATCAGTTCCAACCATCTTCTTTGCCGCATATTCAACTCTTTCTGACTGAATATGTACTTGAGGCTCTTATGATCCGTAAAGATTTGATGATGAGTCCGTCTGAGATAATGCCTCCAAATCTTCAAGGCAAAAACCACCGCCGCTAGTTCCAAATCATGTGTCGGGTAATTCACTTCATAAGGTTTCAGTTGTCGCGATGCATAAGCGATCACCTTGTTATTCTGCATCAACACACACCCAAGTCCTTGGTTCGAAGCATCACTGTAAACTATGAATCCCTCAGTTCCCTGTGGAAGTGATAGAATCGGTGCCGTCGTCAATCTCTTCTTCAATTCATCAAAGCTAATCTGACATAATTCATTCCACTCAAACTTTTGAGTTTTCTGAAGGAGTCGAGTAAGTGGGCGGGAAATTTTAGAAAACCCTTCCACGAATCGACGATAGTATCCAGCAAGTCCTAAGAAGCTTCGGACCTCTTTCACGTTCTTTGGAGGCTTCCAATCCAATATTGCCTCGATCTTCCGAGGATCCACTCGGACTCCTTTAGCTGACACCACATGGCCGAGGAACATTACTTCCTTTAGCCAGAATTCACACTTAGAAAGTTTGGCGTACAATTGTTCGTTCCTCAAAAGTCCCAATACAATCCGCAAATCCGTGCATGTTCTTAGGACTCTTAGAATACAATTGAATGTCATCGATAAACACGACCACAAATTTATCCAAAATTCAATGAACACACGGTTCATCAATTGCATAAATCTGCAGTGCGTTAGTGAGACCAAACGGCATCACCACAAACTCATAATGCCCGTAACGAGTTACGAATGCGGATTTGAACATCGATTCCTTAATCCTCGGTGATGATATCCCGATCTCGATCAATTTTAGAAAATCTTGTTGCCCCTTGCAACCGGTCAAATAGATCATCAATCGTGGCAACGGATACTTGTTTTTAATCGTCATCTTGTTCGGCTCTCGATAGTCAATACACATGAGAGCGATCCATCCTTCTTTCGGACAAAAGAATCGGGCGCTCCCCACGGTGAAACGCTTGGCTGAATATAGCCCTTGTCCAAGAACTCCTCCACCGCTTCTTCATTCGTACATCTCAAGAGGTGCCATACGATACGGCGCCTTAGAAATTGGTGTCGCTCCAGTTCCGGTTCAATAGTAAATTCCACATCCCTTCGTGGAGGTAGTCCAGTAACTCGTCAGAAATACATCCGGAAATTCGTTCACAACAGAATGGATGAAAGTTCCACAATTTCTTCTTCTTTCTTCATTCATTGCGTAGCACCATTGCGATCTGACCTTGTTTCAACAATTTGACAGCTTTCATCGCCTTGATCAACTTTCCTGAGCTTCCCGGTTTCCATCCCTCAAACAGAATCTCGGAACCATCGTCAGCGATCAGCGAGATATTCCTCCTTCGGTAGTTCACAATTGCTCCATATCGATTAAGCCAATCGTCTCCGAGTATTAGGTCATCTCCTTGCATTTCTATCATGATCAGATTTGAGAGCCACTCTCTGCCTCCAAATGATACAGGGAAATTTCTAGTTTCTAAATTTCCGACAATCCTCTCTCCACTCGGTAAACCAACAACATAAGGTTCACAAGCATGAAAACCGGAAATATTCAAACGATTTACACAAGACAAAGATATGAAAGAATGTGTAGCTCCTGTATCGAATAAAACGCTAACTGGCTGGGAAAGGATCTCGGATGCACTGATGCGACAAAGAAGATCCCGATCGTCTGTCCTCCTCATCTCGCATGCACGTGGGGAGCAGATCCGGCACTCGATGTCCCCCTTTCGGTCCCATTGTCCTCTGCCTCGCCACGGCCAAAATTGCAGGCATCGAACACTTTGCTGCGTCGTGGAATACCGGCCTCCTTACGGGTAGGTGGTGCACGGGCTCTAAAAGACTTTGCAACCTCTTCACAAAACACCGCCCGATGTCCCTCTCGTCACAGTCAAAACAAGTCACGGCAGAAGGGGCAATTCCGTCGATAGTGCCCCGTCAGCGCGATTAAAGCATTTCTGGTAACATCGGTAATAGTTGATGTCGCCCGAAATTCTTTCCGCTCCTAGTCGGGTGCGGAGGTTTCTTAAAAGAGTGAAAAGATGACTGGGCCTTACGGGGCCCATGTTTTTGTGCTCTGTGAAAGTACCAGAGACTTCTGTTTCTTGTTTTCCAAATTTCTCCATGGCCGCTTCCTTGATCTCATATGCCAACGCCTTATCTTGGTATTGGCGGAGTGTGGTACATTCGAATCGGACATGTACCTCAACTTCGGTTTCATTCTCATATCGAAATGAATCATCATTTACGCATCTGCTCGACCGGATGTCGAACAAATGCCATTTCTTGGTTAAACGTCTTGATCGCACGGGATACGGGCACATCGGAAAGGCCGAGCAGAAAAACTCTCGAACTTTGGCTTCCCTCACGGGACGAGGGCAATCTGGCTTCCATCATCAATCTAAACTCTGTCAATCGGCATCATGGTCTACAGGCCGGATGGCTTCCCACCATTCGGACGCTTCCCTATCGAGAAAATATTGAGCGATAGAGGCTCTCCGGTCGTCAGGCGCTTAATTCGGCAAAAATCTTCTCCGGCTCCTTTAACCAATGATCCTGTGGGAGTCTCGTAAATACCGTCGAATTTGGGTGGTTGCATCTTCGCCACTTCTTGCGACCACCGGTCACCTCGATTTCCCATATCTGGGATCCCTTGCATCCCTCTCCCTGCGTAGCCCAACCGCCACTTGCATTCGGTCCACGACACAGGCGAACCGAGTCATCCTGGTTCACCACTTGACGAAGGATCTCTGTACAATGAGATCTGGTTCATTATTAATAGGCTACTGCGGCTCTTTGAGCTATGACTGGCCTGGTTAGAAGGCGACGTTTCCCTTTCGGCATTTCTCTGTCCGCGTCCACGACCGCGACCACGTCCACGTCCGCCTCTCAACATACTGTAAGCATAAATACTCAATATACAGGAAACAACATCGTTCTAATATTCGAGTATGAAGAGATACAATATGCAAAGAACGAGATAGAGTTTAGGAACTTACAACCACTGTTCGCATGAAGACGTAGGCAGTGCAGTGATGTCATTCACGGCCGGTTATCCCAAAAGACATAAATGACCCCTATTTTAACCCAACGGCCAAGATATCCATAATCTTAGCTCGATACCATATTCTGTAACACCCCAATATATTCGGGAATATTACAGCGCCGTAAATCCTTTACATAAGGATTTACAAGGCTGAAGAATTTAACAAGTATAAAAAGTTACTGACGAATTGAAATAACGTAATTTCAGTACATCAATTCTGACAAAATACATAAATAGTACAATTTGTTCAATGTAACTCAATATTACATCACCAATTCAAAACATCACAAACGACTTCGTACTCGAGTACTTATTGAAATAACGAATAAACGAAAGATAAATAAACCCGGTCGGGACATCACTCTGCACCCCCGTCATCATACAATTCCAGTGGTTGTTTCCCTGCTCTCCTGGATCCTGAACACAAACAAAATGTTCACCCCCAAAGGGGTTAGCACAACGATGCTAGTACAAGTACCACAACATATTATTCATATCTCACGGTGAATAATAATAACATAAACGACAAAATACCAACGAGTCTTCTCCTACGAGAAACTCAAACATAACATACACAATCGATAATCACAACATGATATCAATACATACACATGGTAATTCCATCGATCCAGCGTTCACCGCCTAGAACCCACGATGATCCCGTCGGACCAACCCGTGGTGGAAAAACCCGTCCGATGATCCAGTATGACGCTAGCATAGATCCCCGATGATCCCGTCGGACCAACACGAGGTGGACACACAATAACGACATACATGCGACAATATGTATAACAACAATACATAAAACAATTAAGGTACTTGCCTCGATTTGAAGACAATAATAATACTTCCACGAAAATGAACACTCGAAGGTCGTCCTCCTCAATCAATCACGTAACGAGATCAAACCTTAACAAAAGAAATGATATAGAGTTTATCTCACGTCGTATGAATGTTTAACAACCCGCTTAACGGTCAAAAGTTCATAAACCGCACCGCCCGAGGAGCTTAGCGCACGCTAAGTACTTCGTAGCGTGGCGCATGCCCGCCCGATAGCGCACGCAAACAACAAAGCCTAGCGCACGCTAACGACGCATGGTCAAGATTTCACCGACTACCAATCGACTCGTCGATGGTCTAGCGTCGTTACGTACCAAACGTAGCGCACGCTAACTAGTGCTCGATAGCGCACGTTAAACCGCATAACATAGCGTGCGCTATCTCGCATGGCGGTTCATCGCCGATCAAGAATCGTTTCTGCCATGAACGAAACAATGAAATCCTTCGTGATAATTCATGTTACTTCCATGAATACCAAGTTCTTACTCTTATGAATAATCTCCAAGATTATATCAACTTCAAGATGCAAATATACGAATAATCATCATGACACCATAATCCATCTTGATTACAATTCTCATGCAAAGTTGGTGATCTCCGGTTGATGTATTAGATTCTACTATCATTATACATATTCGACTTCATCTTGAGGTGAACTAACAATTCCGACTTATACGAAAGAATATTTCCTAAGATGATTCTCCCTTTAAGTTCTTATAACATATTTTCCAAATCATGATCACAAAGATAACATAAATCATACGGATTGTTAACTTCCGAATATATCTCTCATCATTTGAAGTACTAGGATTCCAACTTCAAGGTCCCAACAATAATATCTTAATTGTAGACATCCCAATCTTCTAAACATGATGTTGTTGAAATAATTCACTAATGAAATTCAATATCCTGTTAACATGATCATCATATCCATTGTAAATCCGAATCTAAGACTGGTGATAGGTTGAACATACCTTAATATGCCGAAATCACTGAACCACAAGGTGTAATCCGACTGCTGGTTACGTGCCCCTCCAAGGTGTCACTTCTCTTCAAGGATCACTTCACAAGTGATACTCATTCGCTCTATGATCACTCATACATGTTCTAAGTGTTTAGAAGGTAGATTATTGCTCTGGACTCTCAAAGATGAAGTATAGACGAAGGAAATGAAAGCTCAAGCGGTTCTTTGTCCCATTTATAATTTTTGCATTATTGATAAGTTAGCGCACGCTACTAAGTATCCCTTAGCGTGCGCTAATAATGGTTGACTTGATTTTGTCCGGTTGCGTCGTGGGAATCTTATCCGACCCATGTCCACGGGCGCACGAGCCAGCTGCCCTGCTCAATAATTGAGTCCTTAGCGCACGTTACTACTACCTGTGTAGCGTACGCTAATAGTGGCCCGATAGCGCGCGTTAAGATACATTCTTAGCGTGCGCTATCACTAGGTTGTTTGAGCAATTTTGCATGTTTCTATACTTATGTACAATGATATCAATGCACGAAATATCATACTCCAATAATCAAAATCACCAATCCGAAATAATACATGGTTGAATACAGATGAAATACACTGTAATAAATCCGGATATTACAGCCACCTTATCAGATAGTGGCATCCACATCATGTTATGCACAAGAAATTCATTTATCTGTAACAATAAGGGAAAAATGAAAAAAAAAAAATAACGCAAAGGGGATAATTTTCTCCGGTCCCGATTTTGGCAAAGTGTGCTAAATGCAATAATGAATAATTTTTTTTTGAATCCTTAAAGACCACATGAAAATATAAATGAACGAGTCATTCAGACCCGGGCGATGCCCCGGGCTGTATATGATGGTATTATATATTTAAATTGTTATTGTTCAGCACAGATTTTCGTCATTTTGATCATGGATCCGTCATTTATTTTCGTCATTTTATATTCGGGACGTATTTTTGTCATTGTATATATAAGTTGTCATGGTAGCATACATTTTGTAGCATGATACGTATTTAAAATAGTTTATTGACATGTAATCTTTTAAGATGTATTTTTTACGTAATATTTTTTGTCTATTTATTTTGGTATTGACTCTATCATTTTTAATTGGAACTAACTAATATTAATACATTGGGCTAAGTTATAACTATTTCTTATGATAGTCAATGATGCCCGTGCGATGCACATGTGCTGTATAGAAGTTTTCATAGATTTAAAATACGTGCGATGCACATGGGCTATATAGAAGTTTTCATAGCGTAATATTCGGCATTTATTTTCGTCATTTTATATTTAAGTTTTCATGATGTCACACATTTGCTAAGCTTTATACGTACTTAGAATACTTTATTGAGTTGCACATGGGCTGTATATAAGTTTTTATATCGTAATCTTCAGAACTTGTTTTTGTCATTATATATCTAAGCTGTGATGGTATCACATTTCTAAGCATGACACACATTTAAAATAGTTTATTGACATTAAAAGAGTATATGTGAAGAGATTTTTTTCAAGATGTTAAATTGAAAAGAGTCTATTCACATGTAATTTTTTAGTATGTATAAGTTACATAAATTATTTTAAATATGAAGTGATGACATTAATGTTGGAGACCTTTTATATTCATCCACGTGCAATGCACACAGGTTTGGACTGCCTCAGGACCCATGCGATGCACTCAGGTTGGATCTAATTGTTTTTTCGTAATGTTCGGGACTAATTTTCGGTTCATGTTTGAAACTCTCATTTTTTTGTGAAAGACAGACTTCGTTGTTCAAATAAATTACATTATTAAAAGCGAACTATAAAACAAATTTCCTTTTTAACAAAACTATAAAAACATAAAACATTAAAGTGATTAGTATATTTAAGAGTATAAATTATAATTCGTATAATAAATTATAATTCGTATAGTAAAATATTGCATGTTTAATTTGTAACGTACTATTAATATGAATGCCAGGTATTCATCTATATTGACACCGGTGGCCGTGGCGTTGTTCTTGTTGTTGTTCTTCTTCTTGTTGTCTTTGTCGTTGTTGTTCATTGGCATTTTGCATGTTTTGTTCTTGATACAATTTTCGTGACTTGTCAATCTCTTTCTTTAATGTGAAGAGTTTTTTTGCAAAATGTTATATTTAAATGAGGCTTTTCATATGTAATCTTTTAATGTGAGTAACTTACATAAATTATTTTTTGATTAATGCATTATTACAACATTTTTCCATAAACTATAATATCGAATTTGGAGCATTCATTAGTAACTCATTCTAAGTATTTACAGTATGACGACATGAATCACATGATCTCAAACTCAAATGAATAATGCTTACCTCGTGATATGTGGATAACATTTGAAATACAATTTTCTTCTCCTTTATATACTTCTTCGATTTAGAAGATTCTCATTGTTATGATGATAGTGTGAAGATATTTTTATTATATTTTTATTATATACTACCATTTGCAATATGTAACATCGACATAATTTACACAGTCATATCAAATATCAAAGTCACACAATATTCCAAGACGTTTAATTAAAAAAGTGACATTAACACAACGCAAGACAAAAAACTACATTAAGAGCAAAAATATTAAAATACACCAACAAAATGTAGTAATAATTATTGACTAAAAATTGAATGCTCCTCACATCATTTTCAATAAACTTACTTGCTAACGAATCAATAGTATTAGCCCGTTTATCGGTATTACATGAAGTAAAATATTGCATGTTTAATTTGTAACGTACTATTAATACTAATGCTAAGTATTAATCCCACAGGTGTCCACGTCGTTGATCATGTTGTTGTAGTTGTATTTGTAGTTGTTGTTCATCGCCTTTTGCATGTTTCGTTCTTGACATAATTTTTGTGACTTCTCGATCTCTTTCTTTAATGCTTCTTGATGCGCTACAAAAAAAATAGATATAGTTGATCGTTAGTAACTTAAATACAGTTAATCAATATATTGCATTTTCGATCAAAGTAAAAATATTCGTGCATGTTCCACTTAATTGATAAGACAACGATGTGCAGGATCTCTTAAACCATTAGAAAAGATGATGTTACTACCAAATCTACTAAGACATCATCTTTATGTCCTACATTGTTACACACAAAAAACACACGTGAAATTTACATAAAATAATATAAATCAATATGCTAAATAAGTAAGACGATATGATGCTTACTTTACCACCATAATAAGTTGTAGCCCAATGTGCACGCGGTGTGGAGGAAGTTGTGGTTTGTTGTGTGTGATTTTTGACACATTATATAGTTGATAAAATATTTGTAACTCATGGACGGGAAGGTAAAAAGACTAACCACTAATTGGTGTGTTTAATTTATGCATTCATGGCATTTTTGGTTTGTATTCTTTGTGTTTAATGTGCACGATTCCTATGTACTTACCTTTATGCATGACTATTAAATCAATGTACTAACACATGAAGCTTTCACATTTCACTTTCAATTCATGAAACATTTATTGTGAGCACTTTGCATTTATAAGACAACTTAAGCTTTTAGTATATAAGATAATCATTAAAATTCAATGACTTTTTACAAAGTTATGTGTCAATCAATATGACTACATATCAATTACTCAATTCTCAAATTAATTTACAAGCCTTTTGGGATTATATTACATATTTTTATTTCATTTTTTTTGCATACCCTAATTACACCATATAATACAAAAAAGTTATATGTCAATCAATATGACTACATATTAATTACTTAATTCTTTTACTCAACCAAATTAATTTACAAGTCTTTTGGAATTATATTATATATTTTTATTTTATTTTTTTTGCATACCCCAATTACACCATATAATACAAAAAAGTAGCAATTAATTTCTCTATATTCGGTTCCAGATAAAAAAATGGTAAAATTGTGCAATAAACAGCAAAAAAATTGGTAAAAAAATTGGCAATAAACAGCATATAAAAATTAAAGCTAATTGGGTCCAGGGAGAATTGAACCTTAGAATCATTGCAATTGCGTTAAATACCTTGCCACCTTATCCGGTAGTGGCGTCCGCATCAAGTTATGCACAAGAAATTCATTTATATGTAACAATACGAGAAAAACGAAAATTAATATAGTTCTCCAATCGACAGAATCTCTTTTAGAATCGACGTGGTATTCAAAATTTTAGATAAATATAATTAATATAAATTTGATAATTGGTTAAATTAGATTCTCAAATAAAGTATAAAGTAATTTATTTAATAACTGGTATTATTAATAGTTGCCAAACTAAAATTTTCAATTAGAATAAAACTACTAAATAAAATAGATATGATATTCAAATTTTAGATAAATAAATTAATAGAAATTTAATCTAATCAAATTAATTTTTCATTAAAAAATTTAACTATTTATTTGTCCAACTTAATAATTGGACAAATTAAATACAATAAAAATAAAATTCTTAAGTTTGTGTGTGAAATATAAATATGAGATTTAAAAATAAACATTGAATTCTAAGTATTTATTTAGGAATACCAAATTTAGAGAATGTCACATAGGAAAGAGAGTCAATGTAGTGCTTCAAATTAAGTAATTGTTATACATATTTTTAATTATTATAAAAACTACTAAATAAAATAGATGTAAGACTCAAATTTTAGACAAATAAAATTAATTTAAATTTGATAATTGACCCAATTAAATTTCACTAAAAAATTAAACTATTTGTTTGTCCAACTCAATAATTGGTCAAATTAAACACAATAAAAATAATATTTCTAAACTTGTGTGTAAAATAACTATGTGGTTCAAAAATAACATTCATTCTAAGTATTTATTTAGGTTATCCATTGGTGGAGTTCTATTTTAAATCGATGTGGGATCCAAGATATTAAACTCTATTTATTTGGAATGTCCATCGATTAAGTATTATTTTAAATTGATGTGGGATTTAAGATTTTAGATAAATATAAATCCAAAATTAAGAGAATGCCACATAGGAGAGATAATTAATTTAGTGTTTCGAATCCGTAACACTATTATATATATAGATAGGTTAACCCCCTATAGTTTTAACCGGGAAAAATATCATTTGTGTCGCTTTTGTGTACCACTACGTGCCTTGCATTGTAGGCTCACCCATTTTACACTAGGCTACACGTTATAGTATTCAAAAGTGGTATAAAGAAATATAAATTTTAACCAATCATACAAATTAAGTGTACAAAATTAAGTGCTAGTATAAAAACATTCCAAAAAAAGAACAAGTCTTCCTCCATTTTCAAACCCATGCAGGGTTATGACATGCAATATTGTAATTTATGGATATATCATATATATATATATAAAGATTGAGTCCTAAAAATCATTGGGGAGTATTAATGACACCAATTTTGAAGTGAAAATTCTATAAGTCTCTACATTGATTGTGGAGTCTTAATGATTGAAAGCATGCATCTACGAGGAAGGGCTGTGTAAATGAATGTTGGGAATGTGAATTGGTGCTGCAAATAAATGTTGGGATTGGGAATGCGAATTGTTGCTGCAAATAAATATTGGGAATTCGAATTGAAGTCCTTTATGAAATCGATTTATGAATATTGATCACAGGTAATTGTTGTAACCAATTTCATTAGTTACAATCTCTTTGTATCCTGAATAGTTACACATTACAAAGTATAAATAGCATAGTTCAACACATCTCATTTTAGTCATCATGGCGTGCATGAGTCGTTGATGAAGAAGGTTATTGAAAAATTGTTGTGATGTATATTTTATTTATTTGAATTGTTTCTTTTGGTAATGTGATATGGTACTAAGTTTAGTTTTGATTGTTGTCGCGTGTAATGAGCAGCTCCAAAATGATTAACGTCGTTGGCAAACATATTTGTTTGTGATTTTATTGTTAATGATTGATTATTAGTAATCGTATATGTGTTGTTGGTGTTGCATGATAGGTTTGGGCAAGAAGATGGTGTAGGAGATGATATCTTCGTCAACAACCGTATGTCTTCTTTCATTCCCTTTTACAAACTATATTTATATAAGGAAACACATACACACGTAAAATGTATTTGATTTTATTTAACCCCTCATGTATGAGGAGGGGGTGACCAACTCAAATTCATTCATTTCGTTTTCTTAAAAAAAATATTTGTGGGGGATAAAGTTAAGTTCTATTGTTCTATGTCTTATCGATTTTCCAAATGTCAGGTAATGGATGAAGGAAAAAAAAGAATTAGAATAAGAAGAAGAAAAAAAAAGAAAGCAAAACAACTAACTCAACTCGAGTTGCAGCAACAAAAAGATGACGAAGAGAAACTTAAAGTCCACTTGGAGAAAGAAGAGAAGATTAAACAAGAGCCCGATCACTACCGAGAAACGATTATGTTCATGCATAGCTTTCCTCAAAGGAAAGAAGCCAACAATAATCGTCTTCGAGCTTAGGAGTGTCGAGATCATGTTCAACCAGGGAAATGCAAAGATATTCATCGAGGCAAACTTGGTTGGCTCTTCGGTCCTTTAGGCTTCGGTTGTCAACAATATATGAAGTTGTATCATTCTCTAATCAGTCTCAGTCTCATAAATTTTATCCATGATTCATTGCGACACTCAATAGTTCGATGGATCTGAATGTTAATATTTTGTTTGCGTTTAATCTTTTTGACTCTTTGATATCCATATATGTATATACTGAATTGTTGGAGTAATGAATCTGAGCTTTAATTTTGTAATCTCATGCTGTGAAAGTTAGATTCTTTAACTTTTTATCATCATGATTATGCTAAAAATAGAAAATTCAAACTCTGTTAAACAAAAAAGTATGAACGAATGTTCGTCATATAATAAACTTCCACGTTATAAGAATATAGGCCATGTCTTCAAACACAATATATAATACAAGTTCATTGTTAGGCAACAATTTTTTATACTCAATCACTTTGTCCAGAAAATTAAAAGTCAAACAAAACAATTAGTTTAGTTATTTGTTTCTGGAATCATTAAAGGACAATGTCATGTGTGTTTATACTGATTTGGAGGGTATTTGGAGGGTGCTTTTAAAGTGATTTTAACAACTAACAGAAACTTCTAATATAATGAATCATAACCATGCAATAAAGTTCACTGGATAGAACCCTGTGCTATAATAACCTCTACCCATGCAACTGAAGTTGCGCTTCAATTAATGGAATACAAAGTGATATATAACTTAATGGAATACATAGTGACACATAACTTGAACCCCATCCTATTTATCAAATAATTAAATACATTCAATATATGTTCTTACAAACACTACACTCTTTTATAAAGGTTCTCATTATTACGATGCCCGTTTTGTTCAAATAGATACTTTTATCTTCATTTCTAAAATTTTACGCTAAACATTATGTAGCAAATAATTTTATACAATGTCGCAATGCTATGAGACGTGTGGGTTTCTTCTTTTTGACCGAGACTATGGGATGGCAGATTGATTGACTTTTTTATGGTTATTTTTTTATTAAAGAAATTAATTAATAATGTAAATTTATAATAATGTGTAACCAAGCCATCTTAAGCAATCCCAAATTTTGAGAAATTAAGAATAGAAAAACAAAAAGTAAAAAAAAGGGACAACAACAAGAATTAAACTATAAAGTCAATGAAAGGGAAAAAACAACGAGGTTAATACTATCAATAACTGATTCGACAACATCAAATGTTGCTACACATTTGCTATCATCGTCTTCTAACAATGATGCAGATTGTTAGGTGATGAAAGATGATTACGACAGTGATTATGAAGGCCAAGAGTCTGCACCAACATTACGTAAACACACTAGATATTAAACCAAAACACTGCCGGTGCATCGCACGGGTTCGTAAAGCCTCGTCCCATAATAACAAACACAAATCACAGACTTATTGAACAAAAAATAAAAAATAAACAACCTATTACATTACATATAACTGATTATATAAAACTTATATTACAAACATTGACGCAACCTTTATAAAAAGTATATAAACATCTCCACAAATATTACGTACAAAACACGTAGAAATTCAATCAAAAACACAGCCGCTGCATCGCACGGGATCGTAAAACCTCGTTGTTATGAAGGAAAAATTGGCTAATCTAGTAATTGTCACTCTCTCTAGTAATTGTCTCTCAAGCAATTATTAAACACATTTATGGCTATGGGTCATCTCTCTCTCTCCCTCTCCCTCTCTATTGATTTTCTTTTCCCATTAATTGAGATGATAGAGAAAAATTTGATCGGGCCGGCACCTAGGTACTGCAGAGTGCAGATTCTCTCTCTCCCTCTCTCTCTCTCTCTCTCTCTCTCTTTTCTTTTCCCATTAATTGAGATATTCTTAAATACGGATTTGTCAGTTCATGACTTCACATTTTATGAAAGCTTTACATGGGTTTTGTTTCAAGAATTTGAATATTGGAGGAAATTAAAATTTACTCTTCAGTATTAATTTCTGCATTAGATTACATTTTTTTTTACCATAACGGTTCTAATTCTGTTAATTTTTTTGGGAAAATGGCACAAATGGTACGAAAATTATATGGTCCTGGCACGCGCAGTACATTGTTCGTTGACACTGGTCAATATGCACAACAATATAGTAAAAATTGGCAATTTTGGTGCATTTGTTGCTGAATTTGCATTGTCATCATTTTTTTGTTGATGTAGCATGCCACATAATTAGGTTTAAGAAAAAGAAAAAATACAAGGAAAATATAAAATTCATTAACATTTACTAATGTAAATAAAAACAAACGAAAAGAAGGGTAAATAGAAAAAGGGATTTTCTCAAAACCATCGTCTTTCTAGGGTTCTTCTTCGATTCTAAAGTAGAGCTTCCTCTTTCAAGGGCATTTTCGATCGAAAGTTGGCTAATCTAGTAATTGTCACTCTCTATAGTAATTGTCACTCTTAGGGGTGGACACGAACCGAGCTTTTGGTGTTATTGACCGTTCGTTCGTTCAGTTCGTGTAGTGTTCGGTTCGTGTTCGTGTTCGACGAACATTACAAATTAGTGTTCGAGTTCGGTTCGACATATTTTTTATTGTTCGTGTTCGGTTCATTTATATTCAATTGTTCTGTTCGTAGGCTTTGTTCGTTTGTGTTCAATTGTTCTGTTCGTTCGTTCGGTTCGTTTGTGTTCAATTGTTTCTGTTTGTGCCATATTATATATATATTAATGTTCGCGAACAGTTCGCGAACACCCGATCAAAATATAAAATGTTCGATGTTCGGTTCGAAAATATTCGAACATGTTCGCGAACATGTTCGGTTCGATCAAATCGAACTCGAACTGATCGTTGACCGAGTTTTTTCACGAACAGTTCGCGAACGTTCGGTTCATGAGCCACTCCACTCTCAAGCAATTATTAAACACATTTATGACTATGCGTCATCTATCTCTCTCCCTCTCCTCTCTATTGATTTTCTTTTGCCATTAATTGAGATGATTAAAAGGAGAAAAATGTGATCGGCCGGCACATAGGTACTGCAGAGTGCAGATTCCCTCTCTCTCTCTCTCTCTCTCTCTCTCTCTCTCTCTTTTCTTTTCCCATTAATTGAGATATTCTTAAATACGGATTTGTCAGTTCGAGACTTCACATTTTATGAAAGCTTTCTGAGACGTGGGTTTTGTTTCAAGAATTTGAATATTGGAGGAAATTAAAATTTACTCTTCAATATTAAAATTTACTCTTCAATACTCATTTCTGCATTAGATTACATTTTTTTTACCATAATGGTTCTAATTCTGTTATTTTTTTTCTTCCGACGATGATCAAAGTGAGAGTAATATCCCCATGCGGTTAACCAGGTACTTCAGACTCTCTCTCTCTCTCAATAGTTGCATGAATTTGGGGTATTAAGTGAAGCCCATAAAATTAAGTAAGAATTCTCAACCTTAGAGATTCATTTTTGCACTGATATTCTATAGGTTATTACATTTTCTCAGCTTATTATGGATTGGAAAAGTTGACCAATATACTTGATACGTTAGGTAATTTTTCACAAGTTTTTTTTTCATTTAATTAAATCTCATTTGCTATTCCATTTTTTTATTTTTGTACTTAAAACTGATCATCTTTTGTAATTGAGTTGTTATCATAAATATTTTTTTTCTTTTGTTGTTGTAGGGAGCATTTGGACTCTATTCTCTTTCCTTGCATCAGTGTGAGTGTCCTAACATAAGTCATAAATGTATCGTAGGATTTTGGAGAATTATAAGACAAAAAACAACAACAAAACTAAGGCCCGTGAAATTTCACGGTTTTCACAAGATACAATTGGAAAATTAGATATTTTCAACAAGTAGGAAAACCTAATATCACAAAGAATTTTATTTGCTAGAAATGTTTGATGCGTTTTTCGTACTGAGAAAGCATCGGTATGTATAGTTAAAAACCGGGCCTTTCCGCTCGCCTTTATCGATTTAAGTTAAGATAAAATAAAACAATCAAGGCTATTTAACCTCCTGCTATTGCATGAACCAAAAGGAGAGAAATAAACTCTGCAGAAGAAAGCCAACATTTTGATGTCTCACATAGTAAAATATGATTATGACAATCATCTGTGTTATAAGACAAACAAGACTCAAAGAAAATTGCACCTACAGTTGCACAATTTACTTCACTTCACATTTCACGTTTTCCAATAAATATTACATTGGACTATACCTTTAAATAATTTCTTTTCCAGATTTACATTTATAAGAATTCATGAACAAAGAGCTGTTGGGAGAACTCGTGTTACACCACACTTGTTCATGCTCCTATCAGCCGTGATGGGCGCATACACTGCCATCTTGGAGCTCAATTATATGGAGCTTCAGACGAGTCTAGTTGGCTGCATATTGGAGATGGCATATATTTCTGTATATTTATATTATGCTCCTAATGCCCGGGTAAGTATATTGAGATGTTCATATATTGTATTTTAACATTCTTGAAACATAAAAAAAAAGTATATTGAATCCTTAAAAACAATCTCAACTTTTCATTTCTATCAAATTACCATGCTGAAATTTATAATCACTAATTTATTTGATTTGCTCTTTTCAAGATTCGTGCTTTCAAGATACTGGGTTCGTTGATAACTTTGTTGGCCATCCTAGTTTTCATCATATCTAACTTCATTACAGGACAATGGAAAGTCGCCATTGCAAAACTGATATCCGTAACTTTTTCTATCATTATACTTGTATTACCACTTCCTAGGGTGGTAAGTTTGCAAGTTTACTTCCACTGAAAAAATAAAATACAAAAAAATATATGTGTATGTAAAATGTATCTGCAAGTTTCTTATATTGTTTGTTTACTTTGTTATTTATTTATTTGGATAGAAGCGGTTAGGACGCATACACTGTAACACCCCCAAGATATTCGAGGTGTATTACAGCGCCGTGGACCCCTACATGGGACCCACCAGGCTAACACAAGAAAACACCACTCGACTAACCATCTCGATTAGCAAGGAAACAATTATTAACAACAAGAACATAAAACAACACGTCCGGCACAACCGGCATAATAAACATCAACCGACAAATACAGTAACTCCAACAAAGACCAATCACAATCTGAGAGGAAAAGCCTAAGTACTCGCGAGTACAATCTATAAGTTTACAATTTGGAAAATATTCACATCAAAAGAGACAGTAGGAAATAACAAGACTCAATTGCACATGTCAACAACCTTGGCCGACATCCTCGTACCATCCCAGCGCCCGCTCGTCTGACTGAACATAACCTGAAATCCATAACAAGAATTTCCCCGACAACGGGTCCCCAGAGGGGTTAGCAATTACGCTAGTACAAGTATTCAAGGCGAACCAATCGCTTACACATTTCATAGTACATGCACCAATATCAATTTCAAAAGTCAAAACCAGACATGTCTTTTCCGGAAACAAACAGTCACAATTAATTTGCCTAGACCGGACGAAGCCACGAATCCCACTCGAGGCCTCTAAGGACCCTCCCGAGCCGCCACATTCATAAAACAAACCAAGCACCACACGTCACCTAGGACCGGGACGAAGCCACGAATCCCACTCGAGGCCTCTAAGGACCCTCCCGAGCTGGCTAGCGAATCAAACTCATGAATCCAGGACGAAGCCATAGATTCCCCCCGTGATCCCGTCGGACCCTCCCGAGGTGAGCAAATCACACACAATATACATTACCATTTCACGTTAAGCATAAAGGTTTCCAAAAATACTTGCCTTGAATTATTGACGACGCAACGAACTAAAGGAAGGTCACCAACGAACGCTAGAACCAATGAAACCGAACCTAACGATTCAAGAATACAATCACAACCATTTCTAAATGAATACGGAATTGGAATACATCCGAAAACCCGCCTACGATTCATGTATATTCGTATATAAACAACAACGAGGGCGGACCACAACCAAACCCTCTTGATTCCGTAAAAACCACGAAATATACCACGAATCCGTAGGGAAACTAAGAATACCGACAAGATTAATCATATTCCCAAAACAAGAATAGTATGGACAATGTACTTGCCTCGAAATCACGAGAAATGGAAAAGTGAACGGATACGGCCGGGTAGCCCTCAAATTCCCGAACACTATCTAGAACGTGATAAAGACCGAAATTACTACGGGAAAACACCATATAAATCATCAACACCAACGGAATTCAACATCGGAATCATCGAGCACCTATAATCCTCCGTAGGGAATAATAAAACATGATTACGACGAGAATCAAGGCCAAAAACAACGGAAATCCCAATAAACTATCAAAGGGAACTCATTCGAACATTTAATCGAACATTAAATGTTCAAGACCCTTCAAGAACAAAGAAATCACCTCTCGGGTCGAACGAGCCAAAGATACGAGTATCCAATCCGTAGAACAAGTTCAAAACAACGTTTATACAACAACTAATTGATCAAAAACGGATTGGAATCGAAATCAAAAAGGAAAATCCCCAAATCTACAAAAACAAGGGTTCAAGCCACAATACCTTGATTTGGATGAAGGATTCAAGTAGAGATCGAAAATCTTCAACAAGACTTGAGTAGGATGATCTCTACAAGTTTTGGAGCATTCAAATCGCCCAAAATCGCCATCAAATCGCCTAAGATGAAGGAGGAAGAAGAGAGGAGAAGAAATGAAGTTCTTCTCCTCGCAAATCTAAAAACGCAGAAAAGCCCGTGTGCCGCGGCACAGATGAGTGTGCCGCGCCTGTGGACAAGAAAACGCCCAGAATTAGCTTAGTGCCGCGCACACCTCGAGTGTGCCGCGGCACACGGTACAGCCTCCTTCAACACCAAAAAGGCACACCGTGCAGTCTTCGCTATTTCGACCATAACTCCTTCGTCCGGACTCCGATTGACTCACCGTTTGAACCATTGGAAAGCTAACTTGATTCTCTATAATGTTGCAAAGATTCAGAATTTTTGGAGTTTCCAAGAATTAATGGTGACTTTACAAAGTCGAACTCCCACGTGAAAAAGTCGATTAAGGACACGGAACTCAAAAAAACGACACCGAAACGAACTCGGATGAGAAAAAGTGCAGAATTAATCATTCTCGGAATGACGAAACGGTCATGATAGAGTCGTCAAAACGAACTTCCTACGAAAAAAGAAAATTACCGAAATTCGAAATTGCGGATATTACATTCTACCCTCCTTAAATGAAGTTTCGTCCCGAAACTTAAAACAAGTAGGGGGAAGCAATATACCCGCCAGGAAAACTCGACGAGATACACAAAAATAGGAAACTCGCGCTAAACGGCGAAACGCTGCAAGAAACGCAAAGAGACATACGGAGTGAAAACACGCCCCACGACGACCAACAACGTCGCCGTTAGGAATACAATAAGACCAACAAATGACAAGCGTCATCAAACGGATAATATAGTCAAGTCAATTATCCGACAATCACAAAACACAACGAACGAAAGTCAGTATGATTGACCGGCCCAACGGTACATCAATCGAAACGCGAGCCAATCGCTGAACTAATACGGAATTCCACCGCCCAAGGGTTGGAAGATCAAAAACGAGACTAATTTTCCAAACTTAAGGGAATTAGGAAGGAGCCTGAATGCTCAACGATCACGAAACGAGGACCAAAAACCAAACAAACAAACGACCGAACCACAACGGTCGAGACAACAAAAAGCGAACAATCATGTTCGAATCACGAAGAACAATAAAATTCAAACAACAACTCCAAGGTTCACATCTCGACTCGAGACAATATATGATCCGGTGAAAACAACAACGTATGCATTTACATAAGATCCACATGAAAGGGAATAGAAATTGAAAAGTCACAACGACAAACAAGTTATTCCGAAATGATGCCACACTCGTTCGATAAACAAAAACAAGGGGCAGGACAAGCTCAGAAATGTCAACGAACATAAATGAGTCGACAAAGTAGAATATACAGAAGTTCAAAATCCGATCCCTTCCAAGACAAGGCCTAGTAGAACCAAATGATGTGACGTCCGAACAAGGTTCACAAGAATCGAACCGAATTCGAAAAGTCACAAATGATAACCGATCGACTCAAAATCGGACATTACTGCTCGAACGATGAAACCAAGATACGTAAGTTCAAGGTATCAATGAACACGAGCGAATCGATAGACTGGAGAAAGAGAAGATATAGAAGTCAAAATAGTACGGGTATTACCTTTGACCTCGCTCCGAAACTCACAACAACGGAACCAAGGTAACAATATAACAAGCAACCAACACGACGCGAACAATCACCGATGCACACAATCATACCAACCCGATCTCTAATACCGCATATATGCGATAACGCATAAACCGCTACGAGGCGACAACATCCAATACCAATATCACACCGCAGAGGCTACCACGACAACCGTGTGGCGAACGGCTCAACGCTCACACCACCAATTCAACAACAACTCGGGGTTAACACCCTAACGAGAGCACGAACATCACACATATCTTCCTGACCACAATTAGGAATGATAGGTTTTGAAAACAAAAACCATCTTTTGAAAATAATTTGCAGGCACCAGTTGATCTTGAGTATCATATATCAAAAAGTAGTACAAACATCGTCATCGAGACTTAAAAAAAATCATCTTGCGTTTGATAAAAATGAAGACACCTTTCGTTAAATTAAAACTTTTCAGTTATATTCGACCTTCGGGTCTAAGCGAATACGTTTCTAAATCATTAGAAATATCTCAAAATATTTTGATCCTCAAAGTAGAATAATTTCAAACATAGCGTGGCACTAGTAGGCATCTTGAGAGCACTGTGAGAAAATAATTTATTTTAAAAGTACGTCTCGAGGTTTATTTTCTAAGATACTCAAGGTTTTTCAGAAGTACAATAGGCCAGAATGCCCAAAATTCGCACGTATCAACACTTACTTAAACACATCATGTCACACGCATCAAATCACTCAAAATCACGACAGTGATATACAATCCTCAGGATATATTTAACAACATCGTTAAAACAACAATCGGTTTATCAAAACTGATGGAAAACGATATCAAGAACAAAACTCCAAAAAGTCAACTCTAGGGATTCAAGAAAATACCCAGATTAGGCGGAAAACAATGGATTAGATGATGTTAAAAATCATCTAGGACACTCCAAAACACCTTTGGATGGAAGAAAAATCAGCCCAGATGCGAAACCGAGCCGCTACGTCTCAAAATCATGGAGGAAGAAGAAGAAATGAAGAAAAATGCAACTTCTAGACTGGTGTCCAGTATATACACTGGCCACAATTAGCGTGCGCTAATCATTAAGGTTAGCGTGCGCTATCACGGCACCAAACAAAACTCCTGACCAAGAATACACTGTTAGCGTGCGCTAACCCCAAGTGTTAGCGTGCGCTAACGAGAACTTGCACCACCCGGTAGCTCCTGGATCGCCCTGAACTACCGTGTAGCGTGCGCTATCCTCCCCTTAGCGTGCTACCCACGCACTCTTGCGCACGTTAGCAGTAAAGCGTAGCGTGCGCTAACGACCCACGAGACAACAATAGAACATATCGAAAAATTACATGCCGTAAACCTTTCTCACAAGGATTTACCGTGCTAAGCACAATTTTCATGTCATTTCGAAAATGCTAAAAAGACCAATGACGGTGATATTTTCCAAAGCTCACAAAATCATTTGTCAAACCATCATGAAATGTTCAAGGCCAAAATGCCAAAACTTAATTCAGGGAATCGGTTTTACGAAATAAAACTCAGTTTGCAAAATGCCGAAAGCCGTTTTGAAAGAACTCACACGGCGGATAAAATGCGGTTCGAAAATACATCAGCAGTGACGACACTCCTCATATAAACCAAATACGAGAGTCTAATAAACACATATCGTGAAATCAAAATCCACAGAAGGATTCCATCATTCAACGACTAATCATACAAATAACTCGTGTCACGCGAGGCACAACACAAGGAAGGGAGTTTTACATCCATAGGTCGCACGTAAGTGACGACCGCCCCTCGATACTAATCACAACCAATGATCCCAAACAACGCGTCGCGATGCGACTAAGTCAGACAAAATCCGACGAGACGAAACTCAACAAACACAACTTGACTCGACAGCCTAGGTTTCCCCAGGCTAATCTGATTTTAAAATCGTATACTCTAGTTATTCGAAAATAAAACCGATAAGTTAAAAATCGTTTTCAAGACCCTTTCAAACACGACAAGGGCTTAACAACGGTAGCATTTTATAAAATGTCCTAAAACACTTTTATACACGACGTTTAAATACGACACAAGGTTTTATTTGAAAATACAAGGCTGGCTCGCCCAAATTCATGTCACTTATCAAAAACCCACAATACGATCAAGTCTAAGAAATTTTCAAGCATGCACGCCGCATGTATTATTATTAATAGAAACACCTTGGTTGTAAATAATAATAATTAGCCAAGTACTAACAATTCCCGAACACACGCATATACGGCATTCAAAATCACCAGCTCAACAAGCGCAACTCGGAAACACTAATTCTAAGCATATTTCAAACTTATCTCTTCAAGTTTAACAGATAACTGATGAACACCGATTCGAACACATGTCGAAACCATCTATGTGAGTTTCTCAACAAACGCTGCCATCGACACCTTTCCCGGAACATATCAATGTTCAAAACATTCACATCATACTGCACCCCTCGGTGTCCAAACAATCAGTATGTTCGGCTCAACATACATTTAGTATATCGCAATTATCAAACACAGATTCCATCATACAACAAAAGACTAGAGAGTCAAGCCCTCTCACAATATACCACGGAGCAAAACTCGGATCTTTCGATCACCAACGATCCCACCAATGCTAGGAAGTTTAGCGATGGAAGGCTCGCAAAACGACAAACGGTCAAGCCCAGAACGGCGCACATACTCCAGAGAGACAAAGGACGGCGCAATACTAGAATCAAAAGTACACAAACCGGATGGATCGAGAAACAACTCGACGATAAGTACGAGAGAGACAATCACAGTTCAAGAAGTGGAAATACAATACGAGAAAACAAGAGGATCGAGTAAGGAAAACTTACAAGCGCTGGATGTACTGAGATGTCGGCAGCGGTGTGACAATATGCAAAACAAAACGCAAATAGACCCAAATAACCAACAAGCCTAGGTATCCATAAACCTAGAGCTCCGATACCATTTTCTCAGAACACCCCCAAGATATTCGAGGTGTATTACGCCGCGTGGACCCCTACATGGGACCCACCAGGCTAACACAAGAAAACACCACTCGACTAACCATCTCGATTAGCAAGGAAACAATTATTAACAACAAGAACATAAAACAACACGTCCGGCACAACCGGCATAATAAACATCAACCGACAAATACAGTAACTCCAACAAAGACCAATCACAATCTGAGAGGAAAAGCCTAAGTACTCGCGAGTACAATCTATAAGTTTACAATTTGGAAAATATTCACATCAAAAGAGACAGTAGGAAATAACAAGACTCAATTGCACATGTCAACAACCTTGGCCGACATCCTCGTACCATCCCAGCGCCCGCTCGTCTGACTGAACATAACCTGAAATCCATAACAAGAATTTTCCCGACAACGGGTCCCCAGAGGGGTTAGCAATTACGCTAGTACAAGTATTCAAGGCGAACCAATCGCTTACACATTTCATAGTACATGTACCAATATCAATTTCAAAAGTCAAAACCAGACATGTCTTTTCCGGAAACAAACAATCACAATTAATTTGCCTAGGACCGGGACGAAGCCACGAATCCCACTCGAGGCCTCTAAGGACCCTCCCGAGCTGGCCACATTCATAAAACAAACCAAGCACCACACGTCACCTAGGACCGGGACGAAGCCACGAATCCCACTCGAGGCCTCTAAGGACCCTCCCGAGCTGGCTAGCGAATCAAACTCATGAATCCAGGACGAAGCCATAGATTCCCCCCGTGATCCCGTCGGACCCTCCCGAGGTGAGCAAATCACACACAATATACATTACCATTTCACGTTAAGCATAAAGGTTTCCAAAAATACTTGCCTTGAATTATTGACGACGCAACGAACGTAAAGGAAGGTCACCAACGAACGCTAGGAACCAATGAAACCGAACCTAACGATTCGAAGAATACAATCACAACCATTTCTAAATGAATACGGAATTGGAATACATCCGAAAACCCGCCTACGATTCATGTATATTCGTATATAAACAACAACGAGGGCGGACCACAACCAAACCCTCTTGATTCCGTAAAAACCACGAAACATACCACGAATCCGTAGGGAAACTAAGAATACTGACAAGATTAATCATATTCCCAAAACAAGAATAGTATGGACAATGTACTTGCCTCGAAATCACGAGAAATGGAAAAGTGAACGGATACGGCCGGGTAGCCCTCAAATTCCCGAACACTATCTAGAACGTGATAGCACCGAAATTACTACGGGAAAACACCATATGAATCATCAACACCAACGGAATTCAACATCGGAATCATCGAGCACCTATAATCCTCCGTAGGGAATAATAAAACATGATTACGACGAGAATCAAGGCCAAAAACAACGGAAATCCCAATAAACTATCAAAGGGAACTCATTCGAACATTTAATCGAACATTAAATGTTCAAGACCCTTCAAGAACAAAGAAATCACCTCTCGGGTCGAACGATCCAAAGATACGAGTATCCAATCCGTAGAACAAGTTCAAAACAACGTTTATACAACAACTAATTGATCAAAACCGGATTGGAATCGAAATCAAAAAGGAAAATCCCCAAATCTACAAAAACAAGGGTTCAAGCCACAATACCTTGATTTGGATGAAGGATTCAAGTAGAGATCGAAAATCTTCAACAAGACTTGAGTAGGATGATCTCTACAAGTTTTGGAGCATTCAAATCGCCCAAAATCGCCATCAAATCGCCTAAGATGAAGGAGGAAGAAGAGAGGAGAAGAAATGAAGTTCTTCTCTCGCAACCGCTAAAAACGCAGAAAAAGCCCGTGTGCCGCGGCACAGATGAGTGTGCCGCGGCCCGGGGACAAGAAAATGCCCAGGAATTAGCTTAGTGCCGCCGCACCACCTGAGTGTGCCGCGGCACACGGTACAGCCTCCTTCAACACCAAAAAGGCACACCGTGCAGTCTTCGCTATTTCGACCATAACTCCTTCGTCCGGACTCCGATTGACTCACCGTTTGAACCATTGGAAAGCTAACTTGATTCTCTATAATGTTGCAAAGATTCAGAATTTTTGGAGTTTCCAAGAATTAATGGTGACTTTACAAAGTCGAACTCCCACGTGAAAAAGTCGATTAAGGACACGGAACTCAACAAAACGACACCGAAACGAACTCGGATGACAAAAAGTGCAGAATTAATCATTCTCAGAATGACGAAAAGGTCATGATAGAGTTGTCAAAACGAACTTCCTACGAAAAAAGAAAATTACCGAAATTCGAAATTGCGGATATTACATACACTGGACATGATCACGCCGTTCTGGCTATCTTTAACACTAACGTTGGCTTACACCGTCACATTCACTTATGAAATGTGACGGAAGCATTATGTGTTTATTATTTTTTTATGTAAGTGAATTAATCATAGAAATTCTAACCTTAACTAACTAATATTTTTTGATTTTATTCTAATATTGTTATTCTATTTTGATTTACGCAGGTTCCAAAAGTTTGTGGAATTAGTTTAGGTATAACGCAAATGGTATTTTATTATGTAATTCGATCACAACAAGTCTCGATCCCACTTCAACAAAATCCACCATCCCCGATCATTCCTCAACAAAATCCACCAACCGTGGTTCCTCACCAACAAGATCCACCAGAAGGTGAATGAATAATAAATCTTGATATTTTATCTTTATGGTTTTCACCATACTTAACAATTTCGTGAATCAGGTCAAATAATTGTCAACATAGAATATGTGGATGGAGTACGATCACAATCGAACGAACAAGAGATGATTATGAATAGAGGGGCCCTGGATGAAGTTGGTTCTTCTCCGGGAACTCAAGAAATAACAGAAGACCAACGATGGGGTTTTATTGAGGTTAAGTTTCTTTACTTTTACTCGTGGCATGAATATTTCTTTTTTTGACGGTTAAGTAAATTTTTGTTGATCAAATATACGACCATTATCTTTCTGTCTTCCTCCACTAATTTTCCTTTGTTTAGTGTAACTGCAAGTTCTTGTTTGTTTCCTTCTACTTTTTTCTAATTAGTTTTGCTAATTCTTTTGAACCAAGTTAGAAGGATCAACGAATGTGTGGTCTTGAACGAATATTTTGTTTCTAGAAATTAATTAGTTTGGAAATTGATTTTCTTGGCAGAGAGATACTGGTTTTGGCAGCTCCAGGGACTTGAGAACTCAGATATAACTGATGAGAATCTGCATAGAATAAGGCTTTTTCTCCCTCTTGTGTTATTTGAGAACCATTACACTTTTTTCCTTCTCGGGAGAACCCGTTGCATATAACACATTCTCTTTCAACTGTAATTGAAATATTTGTATATATTTTTCAGTGTTTTTTGCACGAGAGAGAACTTTGTATGTCATTGAAATCTATCCACCTGAATAAAAGCATGCAAATTGACATGAACAATTGGTCCATAGTTATATTATGCCTTCTTGTGCCCTCATTTAAATATATACTACTACTTGGTATTAGATGCATACGTAATGTAGTTATGTGCGTGCACCACCTGATTGTTTAAGACAAAGATACTCTTTCTCCGCCATTTATCTTCTTTTTCGATTATTTTTCATTTTGCTGTATGTTTAAATTAAAAGTTCAGTTATTTTACCTTCTCTTGCAATTTTCAATCGGTTGGTAAATTATATAGGGAATTTTTTTTTTTTTACACTAGAACCTTTTGAACAAATTTGAAGTTACACAACCTTTTTTTTTTTCATCCGACACCAAAACCTTTCAAAAATTTTGAAATCATATAAATGTTGTGGATGGCGTTAAGAATTCCGTTAGAAAAATAAAAAGTAAATAAAAAAATTCTGGAAAATTCTGCAAAATTTTAAAAATCTGAAAAAAAATCCGAACTTTTATTTTTTAAGAAAAAATTATCTGGAATAAATATTAAAAATCAGATCTTTTATTTAAAATTCAAAATAAAAAGTAAAAAATAAAAAAAAATCTGAAAATACTGGAAAATTTAAAAAATCTCGGAACTTTTATTTTTAAGAAAAAAAATATGGAATAATATTAAAAATTGTAATTTTTTATTTAAAATTCAAAAATATCAAGTAAAAAATAATTAAATTTTAAAAATTCTGGAAAATTTAAAAAATCTGAAAAAAATCGGAATTTTTATTTTTTAAGAAAAAATTAAATGGAATAATAATATTAAAAATCAGATGTTTTATTTAAATTCAAAAATAAAATGTAAAAGTTCTGATTTTAAATATTATTATTTTCAGAATTTTTTTTATTTTAAATTTCCACATCAGTCCAAGTAGTTAATTATGTTTGACCTTAACGGTCCGTAATGTTATGTTGGTTGACCCCGATCGATCGAACATTTAGTTACTCTGTGGAGTCTAGCCTGGTAGACCCTCATGAAAAAAGGTCTACGGCGTGTAATATTCCCATATGGATTTGGGGGTGTTACAAGAGCGAATCTCAAGCATTTCACAAATCAATGTTACTTCCAGAAGAGGAGCGAAGAAAACGTTCCGCATTTGTAAGACATTAGATACCTGCTCAGAAGCCTGTAATGATCATAAGCAGATTTAGCAACTCAACAACTGCATTATTCATTTTCACCTTCTCCTCTGAGGAATTACGCTTTATCTCCTGAAATTTTCTCAGACGTTCGGCTAATTCCCTCTCGATTCTCAGAACAACTCGCCTATGAGCTAGGCACCCCCGTTCTCTTTTCCTCTCATATTTATTATAGGAAATGCAAAAGATCAACTAAAATGATATAATCTTTTCGACAAAAACCACCAGTAAAAGGTCAAAATGTGGCGAACCAGATCAATGTTTTAAAAGGTGCGAGGCGAGTTTGAGGCGTTTTCGCGAGGCGAGGCGTAAGCCTCGAGGCGCATTGAGGCGTAAGCCTCGATTAAAATTAGAAAAATCATAAAAAAAACTCATAAAGGTATTATAATATTGATAGGCATTAGTAAAAGAGCAAAAGTATAAATTAGATTACTATAATATGAGGTGTAAGCCTCAATTTTATTTTATTTCTTTAGTAAAGATTTAAAACTATATCTAACATTAGGTTACCTTTTTTTTCACTAAATTAAATTGCATTCTCTACCAAAATTTCCACTAAATTTTAATATTTAATCACTATGTATTGATTTGAGAAGATTTAATAAAAAATAATTTCATATGTTTTTATGTTTTTTAAAGAAAAGAAAACTACTCATAAATTTAATATATGCAATTGTAACTCTATATTTATGAAGTCTAAATTGTAGCATAAATTGTAGTGTTCCATCAGATATTTTGATAGGAAAATGCATAATCCTAAATGTGGCCCCTACAGAAAACAAATAAATAAATTTTATACAACCACAACCAGAAGCATCATTATCTCACATTTTAAATCTGAATGAAAATACCTATTCAGTACAAAAATCAACCCTTTAACAGAGAAGGTCAAATTCAAAAGGAGTTTTATAGAGAGTTGTTAAATACATAAAACAACGACTACATTAAATAGTCATCCTCGGGAAAACCCAAGAGCCTAAAATGCTATCAGCAAATAAGTTTCAGTTCTCTGTAAAATGCCACATATATAAATGAGCAGGCCCGATACTATCACCAAATAAGTTTCAATTCTTTGTAAAACAACACATATATCGATGATTGAAAAAATACTTACAGTTTCAAGCACTACTGCCCGGGAATGAGCATCCTTTGCACGCAACACCTCCTCAAGCTCTTGTGGGTTAAGTTGCTCGTCCATAGGAACCCAATCATCTTCCAGTCTCACATCGTCATCCACCTAAATTTGGAACAATAACATCGGAATTATCGAACGCAAGAATTTGACTTGTTTACAATGACAAAGAGTAAATCAGGTCTTTCAGATTGAGCATATTAGGATGATTTACATTATCCACGCATCAACACTCTGTAACAAGTCTGAAATTTTCAATTTCCAACAAAACAAACAAGAAAATGTGAAAGATGGGAGAAGTACAGTACACATTGGCGGTGAGTAACTTATAAGAAGCGACAGAGAGTACCGTTGGCGGTGAGTCGGCGGAAGCAGCGGCAGGTGATGGTTAGGCAACAGATGTTCTTGCAATCCAGAGATTTTGGTCGAAAAAAATTTCAGTACTCTCGACATCATCAATAGAAAATCTACATATACTAATTCAGGTAGACACATAAACTAATTGAAGAATCCAACATACATTACATAATAAACAAACAAGTAGCAAGTTGCTTTAAACACTTGATCAACCACAACCATACATTACATAATAAAATAACAAGTAGCAAGTTCCTTTATACTCAATCAACCACAACATTTACTACAAGTAGTCCGAATTGTTTGTGGTTGTCCCTGTGGATCATTTTTGTGTTTATTTCTGTTTTCTTGATTGTTCGTGTTTCCTTGTAATGGGTGCCTTGCGTTTTGTGATTGTTCGGATAATCGACTTGGTTGTATTATCTGTTTGATGACGCTTGTCACTTGTTGGTTTTATTATGTCTCTATCGGTGGCGTTGTGTTGATCGTCGTGGAGCGTGTTTTCACACCGTATGTCTCTTGGCGTTTCTTGCAGCGTTTCGCCGTTGGGCGCAAGTTTTCGGTTTTTGTGTATCTCATCGAGTTTTCCTGGCGGGTTATTGCTTCTCCCTACTTGGTTTAAGTTTCGGGACGAAACTTCTTTTAAGGGGGGTAGTATGTAATATCCGCAATTTTCGATTCCGGTGATTTTTCTTTTTTTCGGCGGAAGTCCGTTTTGACGACACTCTTGTGACCGTTTCGTCATTCTGAGAATGTTTAATTCGGCACTTTTCGACATCCGAGTTCGTTTCTGTGTCGTTTTGTTGAGTTCCGTGCTTTTTAGCGACTTTTCCGCACTTGAGTTCGATTCTTTCGAATCTCGTCCGAAACTGTTGGTTCGAGTTTCTCGTAAGTTCATTTGATGTTATTTTTCATGTTGCGAGCTTTGGTTTGGTTATTCGATCACGTATCGTGATTTTCGGACGTTTTGGGCCATTTTCGTAATTTCCCAAAGTTTGGGGTAATTACTTCTGTTGTCGAATTTTGAGCCCTCGGGTTGTCGGATCGTGTGTACTCTTAGTGTTCGGATTCGTCTTTGCGAGTACTTCGTAATCGTGTTTTCGGTTTACATTCTGGTATGAGTTTCGGGATTTTTTAGACCGTCGGATCGACCGAGTACTGGCTGGCCAGATCTGGCCGAGTAACGGCCGTAATGGCCCGGCAGTAACGGCCGTAAGGCCTGTTACATACGTAACAGTCTGCCGGTAATGTACGTAACATGTCGTTAGAATTGGTACGGGGAGTTCAGCCATGGCCGATTACGTACGTAGGCCATGGCCGATTACGTACGTAGGCCATGGCCGGTTACGTATGTAAGCGGTCGGCCAGGGTCGGCTATTTAAAGGCCTGGACCGAGTCACATCCGGCATTTTTCATTTTTATCCATTCCTTCTGCGATTTTTCACCATAGATTGATTGATTTGAGTAAGAACATCATGTAGCAACATATTCCGCCCGGATCGAAGGTAAGAACACCTAAACCCTTGGTTTTGGGAAATTTTGAGGTTTCTCGATGTTTTGGCCGATTTGATTTGCTATAATTCAGATTATTGTTAGAACTTGGTTGTATACTCGAAATCATTCATAACCCTTGAATTTTTGCGGAAGAAATTCGAGTATTTCTCCGTTAAACGATTATATTGGACTATGCCCTCAAAATGTCCGATAAAATGCCTCAATGGGTAGAACTTGGGAAGTTCTATACGTTTTTGTAGAATTGTGATTGAATTGATATCGTTGTGACTTAGGAACGAAATTCTTGTGAAGAACTCGAGTCGGAACCCTTCCGTTCGTTGCCTTCTTTGGGGTCCGAGCTTCCCGGTCGAACCGTGTTCTTCGGAGCATTCGGTAGCGGTTAGTAAGGCAAGTATCTTATTATACGACTTGTATCTTGCGACTAATAATCACGTATGATATTTATAATGATTTTGCTTGCCTTCGTAAATATGTTCTGTTTGAATTGGTTGTGTATTCCGCAATTTGAAGGCTTTGTGATAATAGTGTTATATTGGTATACGTGTTAGTTGTTGTGCCATTTGTGCAGGATTGCGACGTACATATGGGATGGTTGTACACTTGGTTGTGCAATGTATTGTGTACCGAACGTGTGTTATGTTGGTTGTGTGTCGTTGATTGATGATAGCTGTTGAGAGTGTTGAGATTGTGTTATGTGCGTGTGATGTACGATTTTGTGGTGATCAACGTGATTGATTAACTGTGCTCATTGTTGTATGTAATGTGAATGTGAATGTTATGTGCTGGAACGCTAAGTTCACTCGTGTGGGTTCGACGGGGCCTACGAGGATTCATGGCACAGGTCCATGGGATCAGAACTTAGTGTGTGGTGCTGAGGTCCAATCGTGCGGGTCTAACGAGGCCTACGATGATTCATGGCACAGGTCCATCGAATCAGGACACAGTACGTCCAACCGTGCGGGTTCGACGGAACCTACGGTGACACGTGACACAGGTTCACGGGGTCGGGACTGGTTGTTATGGTTGATGTGTGACTTCCAACCGTGCGGGTTCGGCGGAACCTACGGTGACACGTGACACGGGTTCACGGGGTCAGGACTAATTGTTGTGATTGATGTGTTTGTTTCTTTTCGTGCGGGTTGTCGAACCTACGGAGACTCGTGGCAGGAGATCACGGGGTCATGAATATGTTTTGATCGTCTAAGTTTTGAAAATGAAGTTTTCTAGAAATGAATGTTGGACCGAGTCCTAAGCTTGAGTAAATGTTTCCCGTATTGTAAACTGCTGAGTTATGAAACAAGATTTGGGCTAAGGCCCTAAAGTTTTTCGAAAGGTTTTGTGAATCAGGACTTGAGGTCTTAAACGTTTTGAAATTCTAAATATTTCCGAGATTATAATCTTATTTTCGAATGCTTCATGGCTTATCTTCCCTTGTAAAAACCTCCCGGGAATATTTTGATACTTGATTATTATATTTGATTCACGATTATTATTTGCTTGTTACATTTCGTATGATTTGATACTTGCACTAGTAAAACAGTGGAGTTTTACTAACCCCCGAGTAATCGGGGGGTGGATGTCTGTTTTGCGTCCAGGTACATGCAGATTCAGGGGAGCAGTCACAGAATTGGCACAAGAGAATGACGAGCTGCGATACTAATCATGAGTAGAGAGTTGTTTGATTTTTGTTGTGTTGTCAGAGTTGATTTCAGTCTTCCGCTGTATTGTATTTCGACCCCGGTGTGGGTAATGTTGTTTAAGTCAGTTTTGTTGATTGGGTTGTGTGACCTCATCGGTCTGTGTTTTCACGTGTAAGTGACCATAACGGTTTGTATTATTTTATTGTTTGACCCTGTTCGGGCAAGCATTTGGTTGTTTATGGATGTTTAGCCTGGTAGATCCTTGTGGAAGGGTCTACGGCGTGTAATATTCCCATATGGTTTTGGGGGTGTTACACCTCGGGGGGTCCGACGGGGCCACAGAGGGAAATCCAATGGGAGAGCCCTGGATTCACGAGTGGTGAAAGTATTTTACTCACCTTGGGTAGGTTCTATGGGGCCTCGAAGGGAAATCCAATGGGAGAGCCCTGGATTCACGAGTAAAAACTTCACGAGTGGTGTGTATGTTTGGTGATTGTATTTGCTCACCTCGGGAGGGTTCGACGGAGCCACGGAGGGAAATCTAATGGGAGAGCCCTGGATTCACGAGTAAAAACTTCACGAGTTGGTATTGATTTTTATGTTCGTCGGGGAAACGTGACGTGGGTTTTAACCCTGTGTATTGTTGTTGGTTTCATTTGTGAAAACAAAACCTTTGGGCTATGACCCCTATTGATTTTGGAAAGAGAAGGATTCGATAATCCTAAATTGTTTTCTAATAAAACTCTTGATGGCATTTTAAACCGTTTTATAAATTGTTTCCCTTGATTTGTGATCTTTCGGTTTTGGAATGTTTTACCTAAACCCTTGCCTCGGGAAGTACTTTTCGTTATGTTTGGATCTTTGAGGATTCATGGTTATTGTTATTCGTGTAATGTGAATTGTATGGCTCATATTTCTGTTTTATACTTGCACTAGCAAAACAGTGGAGTTTTGCTAACCCCCGAGTATTCGGGGGGTGGATGTCTGTCTTTGCATTCAGGTTTTGGGGATCATAGCATAGGGTCGGCATGAAGGATGATGGAAGATGAACGATACTAATCATATGAGGACCTATACATTGTCGTATTTGTAACACCCCCAAGTTATTCAGGGTATATTACAGCGTCGTGAGCCCCGCCGTGGGACCCACAAGGCTAAACATACGCGGAACTATAAACTTGACCGAGAAGGTCTACATACAATGGAAAGAAAGACGATACAAATGGTATTCAAAACCATAACCAATGAAACCATATACATCACTGCACAAATCAATACCTCGGCAACACAGCCTAACATCAAGGAAATCAAATACAATACTCGAGTATTTAAAAATTCATTCCAAGATAACAACACCGAATGGAGGAATCCAAGAAAATAACCGAGACAAAACACGGATCACACTTGCCCATCATCTTCATGCCGACCCGGTACCCACCTGTCCGCTCTCTTGGAATCTGAAATACATGAAACGTATTTCCCCCATAAAGGGGTTAGCCGTCGAATAGCTAGTGCAAGTATAACAATATGAAACATAATACTCCTCGACAATAAAGTAAATGTAATCCGTCAATTCATCAATTTAAGACTAGTATTCCGGAATGACTAAAATCTCAAGACGTATGTGAATGCCGTAGAAACGGTTCGTTCATATCATACGCCGTTACATGTAGGAATGCCGTCAAAACGGTTCGTTCATTACATGCCAACATTATTTCATATGAATGCCGTAGAAACGGTTCGTTCATATCAACCATGGAATCGCACCAGAGGCTACGAAACCCTCAGAGGACCATAGGCCCGTCCCGGAGTGGCTAGAAATAATCATACCATCAATATTTCATACTTTCAAAGTCGAGAACGTACAATCATAAATGTATACTTGCCTTAATAAACGTTACCGAAGATCCCGAAGAATACGGTTCGACCGGGAAGCTTGAACCACGAAGAAGATAACGAACGGAAGGGTTTCGACTCGAGTTGTTCACAAGAATTCGACCCTAACAACATAAATTCAATAAATCATCGATCATACGAGGAAGAATAATCGTAGAACGCCCGAAAACCCCTCTATGACATTTTACCGGACACCTTCAAGGCGTCGGTCAAGAACTCGACCAAAACAACGAATCGATACGATCCAACCATGGGATAATAAGGGAAATGATACAATACATCTAAATAATCATCAATCCACCACAATCCTAAGTTAAATCGGATTAAAACGGATGAAAATAACCAAAACACCCAAATTCCCCAAAACTAGATTTCTAGGAAATCTGACCTGATTCGGTAGATCGGAGGATGTTATAGGACGGATGATTGATGATATGAACCTCCAAACTTCATGTATATGTTGTTAAACAACATGGCTTCAAGCTTAGAACACGCCCAGCTGCGGAAGAGGAGAAGAAGAAGGTGAAAAATGGCAAGAAAAACGTCTGCAGGGCCTTTTATAGGGGTTGACTGCCCTGCCGGACACGGCCCGTGCCGATCGGCACGGTCGTGTCGCACAGCTGGCCGACAGGGACTCGACCGTGTCCTGCTTGACACGGTCGCGGCGCGGAGGGCCTTCCGATAGTGACCCGTCCGACAGCGACTCGGCATGACTCGACCGTGTCCCGGAACACGGTCGGGCGTGTCGGCAGTGGATTCTGGCTTATCCGTAAGAGTACGGCACGGGCCGTGTCAGACGACACGGTCGGGTCCTGAGGCAGAGACTCCGGCATTTCCGGACGAGTACGGCACGGGCCGTGTCGGACGACACGGTCGAGTTCGGCCGGCAGTGATCGGACAATGAGCTAAAACGATCATAACTCTCTCGTCCGGACTCCGATTGACTCACCGTTTGAACCATTGGAAAGCTAACTCGATGCTCTATAATATTGCAAAGATTTAGAATTTTTGGAGTTTCCAAGAATTTATGGTGATTTAACAAAGTCGAACTCATACGTGGAAAAGTCGCTAAAGAACACGGAATTCAACAGAACGATACCGAAACGAACTCGGATGACAAAAAGTGTAGAATTAATCATTTCTCAGGATGAAGAAACGGTCCCAAGCAAGTCGTCAAAATAGACTTCCGCCAAAAATAGAAAATTTCCGGGGATAAAAATTACGGGTATTACATTCTACCCTCCTTAAAAGAAGTTTCGTCCCGAAACTTAAAACAGGTAGGGAGAAGAAATATTTCGCCAGGAAAAACTCAACGAGATGCACAAGAACCGAAACTTACGCCCAAACGGCGAATCATCAATATAGAACACCACAATACATTACCCGAAGGCAAACAAAACCTATGCCGAAAAAGATACGATTTAACAATGCACGAATGCTCCAACAAAAATACCTATACATCACAACGGGCTCGAAAGCCGAATGTACCCCAAAGTCAGAATCATCACAATACAGATCTCAAAGGAGCAAACCTGACTGTCGGACATACCCCTCGGCGTATGAACAACCAGTCGCAAATCGTCGGACATATCCAATACAACATGGACTACGAACGATCAATCAATAAAGCTCAAGAGGGACATCACAGTACGCCCGATCAGGAAATGTGTCCGTGCACATGTCCACCCCGTATACGGAATCTAGAATATACGTGTGACAATGTACCTAATTAGCCTCAAGAACTACGTCTCGTGTGCACGGTCCAATGCGGAAATATCCACGCATGACCATCGGGTGCCTGGCTAAAAATCTTACACATAACCAATAGGCACGCAGACATGATTCCAGATATGCCACGATACAACATGACAACGAAACTCAAGGGATAAAACATCCAATACGGATCATACGACTCACCAAGTGAACGATGACACACGAATAATGAAAGATCGACATGACCAACGATATTCAAAACAACCATCCTGGGATTAGAATTCCCTAAGGACCGATTAACACGAGCAACGATCACAACACAACAGTTCGGGAAATCCTCAACTCTCAACGATCACAAAATTACCGAGTTCACAAGAATAATAGTGTGCTGCCTTGAATCGGTCAAAACGACATCAATGGAAAAACACTGATATCAATAACGACGATCACCACAATATCTCAATGGAACATCCATCACAATCACAATCGATACGTCGATATCGCGAACCGGCAATCGGCAGCGACTTAACCAACAAGTATCGCAATGCCTCGAACCGGCCTTTTACAAACAACAGTAACATTTGGCATAATTTGCCGACGGGCGTCGTGTCAACCAATCCCCTGATATCAATACAATCATAAAGAGGCCATGTCCCAAAATGATACACACAATCGTACGCCTACACGATGACATTAGTCTCATTGATTAGTACGAGTATAAAACTTGTCTCGATATCAATACAAAGTACTGTTACCAATTCAGTTGATTTCGTCTTACGAATTCCCTCAGTCTCGACCAAGTTAATCTACGAACCCTTCAACCTTAACCGCAACACAACAGTCATAATTCACGATCAAATATCATACCTTATTGTAAAACGAAGGATTGATAATCAACCGGTTCGATGACGACCAATATCAATACCACCAAACCACGAACTCACTCGTTTTACCATATCTCGACTAATCACAGTCTGAACAATCCAACTCAGACACTTACAAATCCTGTCCACAATACGAGTCGAAATATGATGATCATATCAGTAACCAATTCGGACCAATAATAAGGGTCTAAATGTTCCAAACTCAATTCTTAAATACGAATTGACAAGGTTCCCTTCTCGTAAATCCATCGTTAAAATTTACTTATAACCGTCATCAATTCGAATCATCCGACTGGTTCAAAATAATAGATAATCATATTAAAAAGGTTATCAAACAATCCAATCATTCGATTTGAATATTTGCTCCATACGTATGGGCTTCCAAATTCAGAGATGAATAATAGTCTCATCAAACTCATAATCACATTCGTATTCCTATACGAATATTATTTCCAACACATATTTTAGCTCTAGATATGAATATTCCATATTCATTTTCAAAACATCAACACTTCAAAAAAAAATTTCATCACCTCGTATAATTCAAGAGTTCTTCAAGAACATGAAATATCCGAAATCACGTTCAGAACAACATATCCGAGGTATATATCTCCATGTTACCATTTTCTTCATCATGTCATTCATACAATCTCAAGAATCGCAACAAAACCCTTATCACCATATGAAGAAGATCTCAATGATCATATCAACATCCGAAATCTCTTATTACAATTCCAATAAATCTCGTATAAAATTATCACATGATACCATAATTGTAACACCCCAGATCCTCCTGGGAATATTACACGCCGTAAACCCTTCTCACAAGGATTTACCAGGCTAAGCACAATTTCCACGTCATTCCAAAAATGCCAAAAGACCGATGACGGTAATATTTTTCAAATACTAAAAAAAAATCATTTTTCAAATACCGTCAAAACGATCAAGGTTAAAATGCCAAAAACTCAGTTTAGGGAATCGGTTTTACAAAATAAAATTTCAGTTGGCAAAATACCAAAATCCATTTCAAAAATACTCACGCAGCGGATAAAAGTACAGTCCAATTTATGCATTTTCATTAAAATAAGACGAACATCAAAATACACGATTCCCAAAATACTCCCTCCCAAGTAGTAATCCAAAAAGAAAAAATGAGCCACTATCAAAGGGATATGAGGATTACCTTGTATGAACGAACCACGAAGAAAGAATAATTGAACTCCATTCCAAGAATCATTAAATCATCATAGTCATCATATGGCCTCAAGAACATCAAGATATCTATGATTCCATAATCATAATCAACATATTCAAAGCATATCATTATCTTCCTTCAACATAAACTTCATAGAATATGGATAACACAAGAAATCACTTCAAGAAACAATAGTTCCATAACCAAGCTCTAATTCCATGATTCCAAGCTCACAATCATGTTAAAAGTGTTTAGAACACTCTTAAAAGTGAAGAGGGACGAGTTTTGGAGAGAAATATCTCAAAGGATCGTGAGAGAAATGAAAGGCAACACTTCAATATATAAATTGCACTCTCATTACGTACGTAAGTGTCCTTTCTTAACGTACGTAACAACTTTAACGTACGTAATCCAATATCCATAACGTACGTAACCAACTCACTGTCTCATTCCGTGCATTCCATTACGTACGTAACCCATACCATATAACGTACGTAATATACCAGTTGACTTGCTACAGTACAATGGTTGTGTTACGTACGTAACACGTCCTGTATAACGTACGTAACACGTACGTTGACTCACCTGTCAACATCCTCCGCCGAAAGTTAAGGTTCCATTAATAGCGATCTGGTGTTAGCGTGCGCTAACCAACATGCGTTAGCGTGCGCTAACTGAATATAAAAATCAACCTGGGCCTACCTGTCGGTCGCCTTCCGAACTAACCCAGCAAGTCGTTACGTACGTTAGGGGTCCTCCTTAGCGTACGTAACCGAACCTCTTAGCGTGCGCTAAGTATGCACCGTAGCGTACGCTAAGTATATATCTTAGCGCGCGCTAGGCATACCTTGTAGCGTGCGCTAACGTAGCTGTACTTAGCCATTTTTCGCTATTCTCGACCAACATCTCGACATACCAAACGATCATACGGCACAATGAATACATAAACACATTCAATAACATTGTCATACGTTCACATCATCCTCAAGAACAATTATCCATCAACGACATCCAACATATAAACGAAAAAAAATATATCCGAAAAATCGGGGTATTACACTCTACCCCCCTTAAAAATAAGTTTCGTCCTCGAAACTTACAATCACTCGTACAAACAACATTTCAACGGAAAATCCAAAATCACCAAGATAACCAAGAATTATCGAATAATCCGAACAACATACTTACAGGTCAGTGAAGTCGAAGATCTCCCGTGATACTAGCATGCGACTCCTAAACAAAGTCTCAACATAATACCGTTACACACCAATATCGCAATTAGCAGTTTAACAAAATCTCAAGAAAGAGTTCACGTCCGTGATCACTGCCACGATTCTTTCTACTTTCAGCCAACATTCTGAAGGGCACATCCGTGCGTAAGTATAATCCGAATCGCACATTCTCGAAGTGACCAAATCCCAAGAATACCAAGCTATAAACGAAACGATTAAGAAAAATACAAGAAGAGTGAGAGGACTTACAAGTACCGGTCGCACTGTGATGATGGCAGAGTAGTGATACTGTGGGCAAATGCCGACTCAATCGACCCAAAAGACCGACAGCCTAGGTATCCATAAACCTAAGCTCTGATACCATATTCTGTAACACCCCCAAGTTATTCAGGGTATATTACAGCGCCGTGAGCCCCGCCGTGGGACCCACAAGGCTAAACATACGCGGAACTATAAACTTGACCGAGAAGGTCTACATACAATGGAAAGAAAGACGATACAAATGGTATTCAAAACCATAACCAATGAAACCATATACATCACTGCACAAATCAATACCTCGGCAACAAAGTCAGGAACATCAAGGAAACTGAAATACAATACTCGAGTATTTAAAAATCCATTCCAGTACAACAACACTGAATGGAGGAATCCAAGAAAATAACCGGAGACAAAACACAGTATCACACTTGCCCATCATCTTCATGCCGACCCGGTACCCACCTGTCCGCTCTCCTGGAACCTGAAATACATGAAACGTATTTCCCCCATAAAGGGGTTAGCCGTCGAATAGCTAGTGCAAGTATAACAATATGAAACATAATACTCCTCGACAATAAAGTAAATGTAATCCGTCAATTCATCAATATCCGTCAATTCATCAATATCCGTCGGGTCCTGAGGCAGAGACTCCGGCATTTCCGGACGAGTACGGCACGGGCCGTGTCGAACGACACGGTCGAGTTCGGCCGGCAGTGATCGGCCAATGAGCTAAAACGACCATAACTCTCTCGTCCGGACTCCGGTTGACTCACCGTTTGAACCATTGGAAATCTAACTCGATGCTCTATAATATTGCAAAGATTTAGAATTTTTGGAGTTTCCAAGAATTTATGGTGATTTAACAAAGTCGAACTCATACGTGGAAAAGTCGCTAAAGAACACGGAATTCAACAGAACGATAACGAAACGAACTCGGATGACAAAAAGTGTAGAATTAATCATTTCTCGGGATGACGAAATGGTCCCAAGCAAGTCGTCAAAATAGACTTCCGCCAAAAATAGAAAATTTCCGGGGATAAAAATTACGGGTATTACAGTATTGGTTCAGTTGTACTTTATTTTCCGCTGCAGTAACTTTTCCCCATTGTACGGGAGTGGTCGTATTTTGACCCCTGCGTGGGCATGAATTGTAATTGAGTTGTATATTTTTATTGAAAGACCAAGTCGGTCTACTGAGTTATTGTAGCCTTAAAGGCATCGTCGAGTTGTTCGGTTGTTGTTACCAGCCTGATAGATCCTTGAGGAAAGGTTCTACGGCATGTAATATCCCTGAGCGGATTGGGGGTGTTACATAAATGCTATCAGAGCTTAGGTTGTGGAAAACCTAGGCTGTCGGGTCAAGTGGTGTCTGTTGAGTTTTGTCTCGTCGGATTTTATCTGACTGAGTCGTGTTGCGACACGTCGTCTGAGTCTGTTGGTCGCGATTAGTATCGTGGAGCGATCATCATCTTCGTGCGACCTGTGGATGTAAG
Source organism: Orobanche coerulescens (assembly GCA_033398695.1). NCBI lineage: Eukaryota > Viridiplantae > Streptophyta > Magnoliopsida > Lamiales > Orobanchaceae > Orobanche > Orobanche coerulescens. Next base: position 137,763,678 of record CM065817.1, read on the forward strand.
TCTCCCTTCTTTGTGTTGTGCCTCGTGTGACATGAGCTGTTTGTATGATTATATCGTTGATTGATTGAATCCTTCGTAGATTTTGATTCCGTGATATGTGGGTATTCGAGTCTAATATTTTATTTATATGAGGAGCGGTGTCATTGTAATGTATTTTCGAACTGTATTTTATCCGCTGCGTGGGTCCTTTCAAAATGACTTTCAGTATTTTGCAAACTGAGTTCTAATTCGTAAAACTGACTCCCTAAATCGAGTTTTGGCACTTTGGCCTTGAATGTTTTATGACGGTTTGATAAAGGATTTTGTGAGTTTTGGGCATTCTGGCCTATTGAATTTTTGAAAACCTTGAGTATCTTAGAAAATTAAATTTCGAGACGTACTTTTAAAACAAATTATTTTCTCGTGGTACTTTCAATGTGCCTTCTAGTGCCGCGATATGTTTCAAAATTATTCCAGTTGAGGACCAAAATATTTTGAGATATTTTCGAATTATTTAGAAATGCTTTGCTTAGACCCGAGGGTCGAATATTTTTGAAAGTTTTTCACTAAAAGAAAAGTGTCCTCATTTTTGTTCAAATGCAAGATGATTTTCAAAGTCTCGGTAATGGTGTTTGTACTACTTTTTGAAAGGTGATACTCAAGATCAACTAGTGTTTCCAAAATCTTTCTTTTTCAAAGGTAGTTTTCGTTTTTAAAACCTTTCGTTCCTGTTTGCGGTCCGAGAATGTATGTATAATGTTCGCACTTTCGTTAGGGTGTTAACCCCCGAGTTGTGATTGAATTGGTGGTGTGAGCACTGAGTCGTTCGCCACGCAATTGTTGTATTAGCCCTCGGGGAGAGGTGTGACGTTGATCTTTAACGTTGTCATTTCGTGGTGATTTGCGTGCTATCGCACATGTGCGAGCTGTTAATGCTTGGGTTGTACGTTTGTGTAAATGTGTGATTGTTCATGATGTTTTGTGATTATGTGCTGGTTATTGTTCGAGCCGTTGAGATCGCCGAACGGTGCCGTCGTTGCTGTGATGTTGATATGTGTTGCTTTATGATAACAATCATCGTATGTGTTGCGTGTTATGATTTTATGTTGTGCTGAGTTGGCATCTTCGGTTTGTTGTTTTGCGATGTTATATATTCCATTGTACCTAGCAGTTGTATATTCGGTATGCCGAGCCGAGGTGTTTCAACCGTGGTGTGTCGGGGGCATGCACGTACCAATTGTCCTTCTCGCCAGTAACGCATTTCAAGTGTGGACCCAAGAGACACGGGATCCAGTTTTGCGAGTTGGGTTCCGAGTCTTTCGGGGCACGAACTTCAGCACAGATATCAGGATCGGCTTTAAGTGGCCCATGGGGAATGTTTCCGTCAGCTGCCTTTGTGTTGTTGCCTTGTTTCCGTTATTTTGAGTTGCGGGGACGACCTTCTTTTATAAGAGGTCGAATGTAATACCCGTATTGTTTTGGACTTCTGCATTTCCTCTTTCTCAAGTCTATCGACTCGCTCGTGTTCATTGATAATTTCTAGACTTGTTCTGTATTTCGGTTTCATTGTTCGAACGAGCCGTGATCTTGTTTTGGGTCGGTCTGATTATCGCTGTGACTTTTCCGAGTTCGGTTCGATTCTTGTGAACTTTGTTCGGAAGTAACATCTTTTGATTCTACTAGTTCTTTTGATGTCTTGTGTTGAAGTGTGAACTTCGGAGTCATTGTTCGGCCGTTGTTGTTCGATCATTGTTGTTTGATCGTTGTTACTCGATCATTGCTTTTTGATCGTTGTTTTTCTGATTATTGTTATTTGATCGTTGTTATTCGATCGTTGTTGTTTGGTCGTTGTTGTTCGATCGTTGTTGTTCGATCGGGGTTGTCTGACTGTTGTTGCCTGATCTCGTACCGCGAAGAATTGTCGTTCGCTGTTAGTCAGCTGTTTCGAGTGTGGCCAGATGGGTCACTGAGCCGTGCATTACGAGACGGTAGCTGAGAGATTTGGGGGTCGAGGCTACGTCTCTGCTCCGAAAGGGCACAGAGATGCCTAGTATGCTTTTTGAGGATTTCGGCGTAGTCCGAATTATTTGTAATGTCCTTGTGGATTTCGGGTTTTGGGGTCGTTCGGACCGTCGGAGTTGGCCACGGCCGAGTCATGGCCGCACGTGCTGGGCATTGGCACACCTGGCCGGTTACGGCCGCAAGGGTCCCAGCAGTTACGGCCGTAAGGCCTGTTATGTACGTAAGGCCATGGCCGGTTACGTACGTAACACTGCCGGAAGATTGGGGCAGTTTGGTCGGCCTGGCCTGTTACGTACGTAAGGCCATGGCTGGTTACGGCCGTAAGCGTCCGGCAGTGTCCGGCTATATAAGGCCTGGCAGCTGGTTTTCGCTCATTTCTTCACTTTTCTTGCGGCTATCGGACGGGTGCCATGGGAAATAGGGTTCTTGGTCGATTCTACTCAATTCCAAGGCATTTTGGAAGATTCTTGTTGATTATATCATCATCCAATCCGTGTTCTTCGTCGAATCAAGGTATATTTCTTGATTTTCCTTCAAGTTGACTTTTTGGGGAATTGTTCTTGATTACAATTCTAGTCCGATTTTGATACATCGGTTGGCGTAGTATGATGTTATTAATCGTGTTTCACGGATTGTATATCCATATATCGAGTTTGTTTAACTCGATTGATGATTCGAGTGTTCTTGGGAATTATTGAACATTTAATGTTCGATTAAATGCCCCAATGAGTTCCCTTCGATAGTTTATTGGGATTTCCGTTGTTTTCGGCCTTGATTCTCGTCGTAATCATGTTTTATTGTTCCTTACGGAGGATTATAGGTGCTCAATGATTCCGATGTTGAATTTCGTTGGTGATTGATGATTTGTGTGGTGTTTTCCCGTAGTAATTTCGGTGCTATCGCGTTCTTGATATTGTTCGGGGGTTGGGGGCTATTCGACCGCATCCCATCCGTAATCTCGTTGCGATCGTGATTTTGAGGCAAGTACCTTGGCCATACTTTTCTTGTTTTTGTGGATATGATAATTAGTGATCGTCTAGATGTGTTTGTTTGATCGTTTGAAGTGAACTTTCAAAAGATTCGGTTTAGCCTTGTTAAAGGCTTGTTTTCAAAACGCGTGTGTTTTGTGAATGGTGTGTCTTGTGAATGACTATGTCAATCCTATGGATATGTTTGGTGTTGATGATGCACTTGGTATTGCGTGTGGACGTATATTGTTTTATTTCGGTGCATTGTGTTTTGACGTGGTGTTTTACTAAGTGTTTGATGCCTCTGGGTGAATTGTTTGGATATCCTTGGTGTGATATGTTATTTGTGCATGATTGCTTCGCTCACCTCGGGGGGTACGACGGGGCCACGGAGGGAAATCCAATGGGAGAGCCCTAGATTCACGAGTGGTGAAAGTATTTTACTCACCTTGGGTAAGTTCGACGGGGCCTCGAAGGGAAATCCAATGGGAGAGCCCTGGATTCACGAGTAAAAACTTCACGAGTGGTGTGTATGTTTGGTGATTGTATTTGCTCACCTCGGGAGGGTTAGATGGAGCCACGGAGAGAAATCCAATGGGAGAGCACTGGATTCACGAGTAAAAACTTCACGAGTTGGTATTGATTTTTATGTTCGTCGGGGACACGTGACGTGGGTTTTAACCCTGTGTATTGTTGTTGGTTTCATTTGTGAAAACAAAACCTTTGGGCTATGACCCCTATTGATTTTGGAAAGAGAAGGATTCGATAATCCTAAATTGTTTTCTAATAAAACTCTTGATGGCATTTTAAACCGTTTTATAAATTGTTTCCCTTGATTTGTGATCTTTCGGTTTTGGAATGTTTTACCTAAACCCTTGCCTCGGGAAGTACTTTTCGTTATGTTTGGATCTTTGAGGATTCCTGGTTATTGTTATTCGTGTAATGTGAATTGTATGGCTCATATTTCTGTTTTATACTTGCACTAGCAAAACAGTGGAGTTTTGCTAACCCCCGAGTATTCGGGGGGTGGATGTCTGTCTTTGCATTCAGGTTTCGGGGAGCATAGCATAGGGTCGGCATGAAGGATGATGGAAGATGAACGATACTAATCATATGAGGACCCGTACATTGTCGTAATGGTTCAGTTGTACTTTATTTTCCGCTGCAGTAACTTTTCCCCATTGTACGGGAGTGGTATTTTGACCCCTGCGTGGGCATGAATTGTAATTGAGTTGTATATTTTTATTGAAAGACCAAGTCAATCTACTGAGTTATTTTAGCCTTAAAGGCATCGTCGAGTTGTTCGGTTGTTGTTACCAGCCTGATAGATCCTTGAGGAAAGGTTCTACGGCATGTAATATCCCTGAGCGGATTGGGGGTTGATCGCTTGTTTTCGCGTAGTATGGTTTTCAAATCCGATCAATTTTAAAATTTGTAAAACCTCGAAGTAATTCCAAGGTGTCGAACCTAAGGGAATTGATGTGTCGAAAATAAAGGAAGTAACTCTACTCAAAATTTGACTGCTATTTAGGAATCCGAAAATTTGTTTGTTTTCTAATTATCTAACTTTAAAAATCGAAAAATAAAAATTAAATAAAAGATGAATTATCTAAATCAAGCAAATAAAGCAAATTAGCAAGATAAAATCACAAGTCGAAAGGTAATTGATCCTAGGGTAGTATCATCTAATTGAGTTCACACAATCCATTCACTTGATTCCTTTTCCCCAAATTTTAATTCAATCCTAGAAATAATCACTCAGCCGATCTAGAATTCCGATCAAGGCAACCTAGAAAGATAGTTAATTTAAACCCTTTTTCCCGCTAAGGCTCAAAGAATTTAAATCACTTAAAAGCATCAACTTATTTATCTATGATTTATCTTTCTCCGCTAGGTCTTAAGATAAAATCATATTGTGCATCAAGTATTTCCACTAATTAATTACACCTTCCGGACAAAATCAATTAGCTAACATGCATCGATTAAGGGCCCTTTAATCTAACATGAGATTTAACACATCTTGAACACAAGCCTAGGATGAAAGGTCAAAAGGTAATCAAAGGAACATCATGTGAACATCAATTAAAATTACTAACCCTAGAATCAATCAATGAATTAGCCAGACATAATTGAAATTAAACAAGAAATAGATGAAGAATGCATATTATTAATATGAGAAGAGAGATTACAACCCTTACGGATGAACTCCGAGTCTTCAATCTCCCAAAAACAATAATAATTCTGCTCTCCAAAAAGTTCTTGAATCAAAGGAATAGATCTTGCTAAAAAGATGTGAAAATCTGCTAAAGATAATAATAGATGATAAAAGAATGATGAAAGATAGATAAAAGATAGATAAAAGATAGATAAAAGATAGCAAAACTAGGTCTAGGAGGAGGTTTATATAGCCTAAGGGGGTTAAAATCCCGATTAGCCCTAATCTAGGAAACAAAAACTATCCAAAAGAGTCATAATCCGCCAAAATACGAGAGTCCGCTGGGCAGCCTATCGGACTGGCCTATCGGCCGATAGGCTGGCCGATAGTTTGTTTGTCGATCTCTTCACTCGATAGGGCAGGAACTCCTTTCGGACGCACCTATCGGCCGATAGGCTGGCCGATAGGTGTGTCTGTCTTTTGCAAAAATCTGTTTCTTCGTCCGTTTGACTCGACTCTCGGTCCTTTGTCTTGTTTTGGGTCCTTTTGGCTCTAAAAACCTGCAAACACACTAAAACCAACCCAAACGCGTAATACGGCTCGACTAATCATAAATAAGCCAAATACGAGCACATTAATCACGAAACGAGATAAAAACCTAGTATAAAATCCTAGAAATAAGTGGTAAAATTACCACTTATCAAACCCCCCCAAACTTAAGCCTTGTTCGTCCCGAACAACAAAAAGAAAAGAAAAAGAATGTCGTGAATCATCGTGCAACTCATAGTGTTCAACCTAATCAATACTATCCTGTAATTCTCTCTAAATAATCCGAGTGTCGTAAAAGCGAGCCGCACTCGAATAATGATTCCGCAAAGTAATCAAGTTCACCCTAATCATTCGTTCATGAAGAAAATCCACCAAAGATTAACAAAACGTGAGTCAAATCGACCACAATATGAAAGGCTAAAATAAACAAGCTAGTTCTTCCTGTTACACGCCTAGTGGCACAATTTTAACGAGTTTCATAACAAATAAACCTCAGTCAAGACTCCCTTATATATATGTTCAAGAATTTGATTCGAGTTGACCACTAGGTTAGGATCTCGGGATGTTTCATCGGGGTAATCCTAGGGTGGAACTTCCATTCTCATGTATTAGGAAACCGTTTGACGTAAAAGACACTCATGGGGCACATGGATGCTTCTAGTTACTAAGTTCCCGTCTACAATGAGAAACAACTCGTATATATAATTTCAGCATGTCCGTATCAAGGTCGCCGTTTTTCGCGAGAGTAAACAGCGGGTCTCGCGAATTCCCCATGTTACTAGTTTAACTATCATTGGAACATGTGAAATATCTAAATCACTAGTCTAATCGTAGTCGTGCTTTACGCGAGGGTAAACAACGGGTCACGCGAATGCCCCCGGTTACTAGACTTCCCTTCATAGAACAACATTATCTCAACTTTTAGGAAAAACTGACCGACTCTAAACTCAATCTAAGTGCCAACACGACTAAAGAACAGTACGACTCACTATCCGGAAGATGTAACCAAACGTATTGACGGTGATTTTAAAACAAGTATGTATCGTCTCTTATCTGCCAAGACCTCTACAATCACGAAAAATTTTGGACCTAAATGAATACTATGCAAAACAGAAATAACTGACTACAACTCGACTAAACTCGACCGTTTCTTCAGAGAGAAAAACAGTGTCGTAACATCGGTATCACACAAATAGAAGCACGAAAAATTCACGAATAAAGAAAAAGTAGGACAAGCAAGGCTATCTAAAAAAATTAAAAATCTACCCAAACAAGGCATCAAAGCAAACAACAAAAAAAACAAACAAAAGCAAACACGAAATCTAAAAAAACTACTACGACCTAAAAAAAATAGAAACTAGCAAACACACCAAACGAAAATGAACATAAAAATATAAAAACTAAGCAACCAAAAGCCAAATCCACACAACACCAATATGATAAGCACAAATAAAAACAACGGGCACCAACACAAGCAAATAATGATACAAGGCAAACAAGGTACTCACACGTAAAGAAATTAACAAAGCCGCACTTCTCCCCCAAACTTATTTCGCATCCCAAAGGAGGAATAAGTTTGAAAAGAGAAAGGAGTGGCTTTGTTAACGGAGTACCTGATCACTGTGGTGGAAATGGCGGGTTTGTCGGCGAGCTCGGATCATAGCGGGCATGTAATTTTTCTCAGCCTATCGGCCGACAGGCTCGCCCGATAGGATTGTCTGTCTCAAAATTTTTGTCAGCTTTTGCTGGTTCGCAAACTTGGTCCCGTTTTTGCTTGGATATGGCGATTAAAGACCTGCAAGTATCCAAAACTCGGCGTGCATGGATTAGAACTTAACAAAAACTAGCAAAGCTACTACGAAACTAGAAACTACAAAAATCACGCAAACGAAAAATCGAAAACAAACGAATAAAACGAACTAATATACATACGTTGGGTTACCTCCCAACAAGTGCTACGTTTAACGTCTTTAGCTAGACGATACCTCATTCATTCCGGGTCTTCGGCGACTACTCCCCCTTGAACGGGTTTGTTGATATCAAGATAGCATACGTCCTTTTCATTAGATCGACTCTCGTTCGCCTCCAACATTCGAACATACTCTGGCAAATCCTCGGAAATTTCATCAACATCGGAATGTGAGTAAATGGAGTGTGAAATGCAATGCTCCAACAAGTCGGTCGGGGGCGGCATAATAGACTCAATTTCAAAACATTCCTCGGGCGCATCGTCGGGCTTCTTCATCGCGTCATAGATGAAAATTTTCAGATTTTGATCATTAACCCGGAAAGTAAGATCACCCTCCTGGACGTCGATAAGTGCTCTCCCCGTCGCTAGAAACGGTCTCCCAAAGATCAATGGTTGATTCTCGTCCTCGGGCATATCAAGAACTACGAAATCGGTCGGGAAGACTAAGTGTTGGACTCTAACGAGCACATCCTCCACAATTCCCCTCGGATAAGTGATCGACCGGTCCGCCATGAGTAGAGAAATGGTAGTCGGTTTCATCTCCCCAATCTTCAACCTCTTAAAGATGGATAGAGGCATAAGATTGATGCTTGCCCCTAGATCACACAACCCATTACGAAACGTTTGGTCGCCAATCATGCATGTCAAAGTAAAACGTCCCGGATCCTTCTGCTTGAGCGGAAGCTTGTTTTGAATGATAGCGCTACACTCCTCTGTCAAATTTATTGTTTCAAATTTCCCCAACTTCCTCTTGCTTGCCACAGCGTCTTTCAAGAATTTCACGTACCCCGGCATGTCTCTCAAAGCGTCTAGAAGTGGAATGTTGATATTCACCTTTTGAAACATGTCGATAAATCGCTGAAGCTTTTCATCATGTCTCGACTTGGCCAATCGCTGTGGAAATGGAGCTTTTACCTCAAAATCCTTCACATTCGAACTTCCAGGAGCCTTTCGACCGATAGGGGGGTCGATAGGCGTAACTGCCGGCATTCTGTCTGGGTATCCGTTGGGCCTATCGGCCGATAGGCTACCCGATAGGTTCTGCTGTGTTTCATCTGCCTTCTCGTTCTCGGCTCCCGTTTCTAGTACATCCTTGTTTCCAGATTTCTCAACTTCAGCCCCATGATTACTGTACCTTGTCCCACTCCGAAGCTCGATTGCGTTGCATTGTTGCGTCTTCGGGTTGGTCTCGGTGCTGCTCGGAAAATGGCCCGGCTTATGAAATCCGGCTTGGGCGTTCGCCATTTGACTCATTTGGGTCTCCACCATCGACATCTGCTTTGTCAAGGCTATCACTGAGTTTCCAATAGATGTCACACTATGCTCGAGAGCTCCGAACCTCTTGTCTACTTTATAAATAAAATCTTTTTGGCTCGCCTCCAACCGTTCCAACATCTCTTCCATAGGTGTCTTAGCAATCGGCTCTTGAATAACCCCGTTTTTCACGTTAAATCCCGGTGGTGGCTGAAGAGCATTGTTCGGGTTGGCATAGGAGAAATTAGGGTGGTTTCGATTGTTCGGATAATAGTTCCCCCAATTTCCCCCTTGCCGGAAGTTTCCTCCTTGCACGTAATTTGCATCCTCTTCAATTGCAATAAGCTCGTTTAGCTCTTCAAAAACTGCATTGACTCCCAAAGTCTTCTTTTTTAGCATCTCAAGTTCTTTTTGTTGTTTTTCAAATTTTGCCTTCAAATCACCGTAGGCGTCCTCGTCACCGGATGGAACCTTTCTTCTGGTCATCTTCCTATCGGTCACCTTCTCGTAATCATTGTTGACTGCTAGCTCGATGAGATTCTTGGCCTCTTCATAATCGTTAGCAAGAAATCCCCCTTTCGATGAATAGTCCAACTCTCTTCTAGCCTTCCTCGTCAAACCCCGATAAAACCGAATATAGATCTCCTCTTTGTCAATTCCATGTTGTGGGCATTTGCGAAGTAGCTTCTTAAATCGGATCCATGCCTCGTATAAGTATTCATCCTCATATTGCTCGAATTGCAAGATATCGTTGATTTGTTTTTGCACCTTCGAGGGAGGATAGAAGCTGTTAAGAACAACCGAGTCATCTCTCTCCAAGTACCAATTTCCTTCCGATCTAGGCTCTTGTACCAATCTAGCGCATCGTCTTCTAAGGAGAATCGGAATAGGCGGAGCTTAATGACATCCGGAGTCACTCCGTTTTGCTTGATGGTGGCACATATGTCCAAAAACGACTCAAGGTGAGCATTTGGATCTTCATTAACTCCTCCTCCGTATGTTTGAGACTTCACTGTAGCAATGAGGGACGGCTTAAGCTCGAAGTTGTTGGCATCAATCTTCCCCCAACCTCCTTCTTGATAATCGTCCAGCTTAGGTCGAAAGCGGGCATTCAAAGGGATCTTCTCGGGACGAGCGAGTTCTCGTGGTGGGTCAACAATGCCGGCCATGGTATCAACAAAAGGTATAGAAATAGTCTCGGTTCTAGCTTCTTGCTTCTTCCTCCTCAAAGACTTCTCGATTTCCGGATCCAAAGGAAATAAGTCCTTTCCTTGGGATCTTGTGATCATGCACCACCTACAAGGAAGAGAAAACAAGATGTGAGGAAACGAGATCGAAAATTAATAATAATAGTAAACAACCTAAAGTAACAATCTCTTCTTTTTCGAATTATTCCCTTAAATTTTCTATCAATTCCGCGGCAACGGCGCCAAAAATTGATCGCTTGTTTTCGCGTAGTATGGTTTTCAAATCCGATCAATTTTAAAATTTGTAAAACCTCGAAGTAATTCCAAGGTGTCGAACCCAAGGGAATTGATGTGTCGAAAATAAAGGAAGTAACTCTACTCAAAATTTGACTGCTATTTAGGAATCCGAAAATTTGTTTGTTTTCTAATTATCTAACTTTAAAAATCGAAAAATAAAAATTAAATAAAAGATGAATTATCTAAATCAAGCAAATAAAGCAAATTAGCAAGATAAAATCACAAGTCGAAAGGTAATTGATCCTAGGGTAGTATCATCTAATTGAGTTCACACAATCCATTCACTTGATTCCTTTTCCCCAAATTTTAATTCAATCCTAGAAATAATCACTCAGCCGATCTAGAATTCCGATCAAGGCAACCTAGAAAGATAGTTAATTTAAACCCTTTTTCCCGCTAAGGCTCAAAGAATTTAAATCACTTAAAAGCGCCAACTTATTTATCTATGATATATCTTTCTCCGCTAGGTCCTAAGATAAAATCATATTGTGCATCAAGTATTTCCACTAATTAATTACTCCTTCCGGACAAAATCAATTAGCTAACATGCATCGATTAAGGGCCCTTTAATCTAACATGAGATTTAACACATCTTGAACACAAGCCTAGGATGAAAGGTCAAAAGGTAATCAAAGGAACATCATGTGAACATCAATTAAAATTACTAACCCTAGAATCAATCAATGAATTAGCCAGACATAATTGAAATTAAACAAGAAATAGATAAAGAATGCATATTATTAATATGAGAAGAGAGATTACAACCCTTACGGATGAACTCCGAGTCTTCAATCTCCCAAAAACAATAATAATTCCGCTCTCCAAAAAGTTCTTGAATCAAAGGAATAAATCTTGCTAAAAAGATGTGAAAATCTGCTAAAGATAATAATAGATGATAAAAGAATGATGAAAGATAGATAAAAGATAGATAAAAGATAAATAAAAGATAGCAAAACTAGGTCTAGGAGGAGGTTTATATAGCCTAAGGGGGTTAAAATCCCGATTAGCCCTAATCTAGGAAACAAAAACTATCCAAAAGAGTCATAATCCGCCAAAATACGAGAGTCCGCTGGGCAGCCTATCGGACTGGCCTATCGGACGATAGGCTGGCCGATAGTTTGTTCGTCGATCTCTTCACTCGATAGGGCAGGAACTCCTTTCGGACGCACCTATCGGCCGATAGGCTGGCCGATACGTGTGTCTGTCTTTCGCAAAAATCTGTTTCTTCATCCGTTTGACTCGACTCTCGGTCCTTTGTCTCGTTTTGGGTCCTTTTGGCTCTAAAAACCTGCAAACACACTAAAACCAACCCAAACGCGTAATACGGCTCGACTAATCATAAATAAGCCAAATACGAGCACATTAATCACGAAACGAGATAAAAACCTAGTATAAAATCCTAGAAATAAGTGGTAAAATTACCACTTATCAGGGTGTTACATAAATGCTATCAGAGCTTAGGTTGTGGAAAACCTAGGCTGTCGGGTCAAGTGGTGTCTGTTGAGTTTTGTCTCGTCGGATTTTATCTGACTGAGTCGTGTTGCGACACGTCGTCTGAGTCTGTTGGTCGCGATTAGTATCGTGGAGCGATCATCATCTTCGTGCGACCTGTGGATGTAAGTCTCCATTCTTTGTGTTGTGCCTCGTGTGACATGAGCTGTTTGTATGATTATATCGTTGATTGATTGAATCCTTCTGTAGATTTTGATTCCGTGATATGTGGGTATTCGAGTCTAATATTTTATTTATATGAGGAGCGGTGTCGCTGGTAATGTATTTTCGAACTGTATTTTATCCGTCATTAGGTCCTTTCAAAATGACTTTCGGTATTTTGCAACCGAGTTCTAATTCGTAAACCGACTCCTAAATCGAGTTTTGGCACTTTGGCCTTGAATGTTTTATGACGGTTTGATAAAGGATTTTGTGAGTTTTGGGCATTACGGCTGTTGAATTTTGAAAACCTTGAGTATCTTAGAAAATTAAATTTCGAGACGTACTTTTAAAACGAATTATTTTCTCGTGGTACTTTCAATGTGCCTTCTAGTGCCGCGATATGTTTCAAAATTATTCCATTGAGGACCAAAATATTTTGAGATATTTTCGAATTATTTAGAAATGCTTTGCTTAGACCCGAGGGTCGAATATTTTTGAAAGTTTTTCACTAAAAGAAAAGTGTCCTCATTTTTGTTCAAATGCAAGATGATTTTCAAAGTCTCGGTAATGGTGTTTGCACTACTTTTTGAAAGGTGATACTCAAGATCAACTAGTGTTTCCAAAATCTTTCTTTTTCAAAGGTAGTTTTCGTTTTTAAAACCTTTCGTTCCTGTTTGCGGTCCGAGAATGTATGTATAATGTTCGCACTTTCGTTAGGGTGTTAACCCCCGAGTTGTGATTGAATTGGTGGTGTGAGCACTGAGTCGTTCGCCACGCAATTGTTGTATTAGCCCTCGGGGAGAGGTGTGATGTTGATCTTTAATGTTGTCATTTCGTGGTGATTTGCGTGCTATCGCACATGTGCGAGCTGTTAATGCTTGGGTTGTACGTTTGTGTAAATGTGTGATTGTTCATGATGTTTTGTGATTATGTGCTGGTTATTGTTCGGGCCGTTGAGATCGCCGAACGGTGCTGTCGTTCTTTGTGATGTTGATATGTGTTGCTTTATGATAACAATCATCGTATGTGTTGCGTGTTATGATTTTATGTTGTGCTGAGTTGGCATCTTCGGTTTGTTGTTTTGCGATGTTATATATTCCATTGTACCTAGCAGTTGTATATTCGGTATGCCGAGCCGAGGTGTTTCAACCGTGGTGTGTCGGGGGCATGCACGTACCAATTGTCCTTCTCGCCAGTAACGCATTTCAAGTGTGGACCCAAGAGACACGGGATCCAGTTTTGCGAGTTGGGTTCCGAGTCTTTCGGGGCACGAACTTCAGCACAGATATCAGGATCGGCTTTAAGTGGCCCATGGGGAATGTTTCCGTCAGCTGCCTTTGTGTTGTTGCCTTGTTTCCGTTATTGTGAGTTGCGGGGACGACCTTCTTTTATAAGAGGTCGAATGTAATACCCGTATTGTTTTGGACTTCTGCATTTCCTCTTTCTCAAGTCTATCGACTCGCTCGTGTTCATTGATAATTTCTAGACTTGTTCTGTATTTCGGTTTCATTGTTCGAACGAGCCGTGATCTTGTTTTGGGTCGGTCTGATTATCGCTGTGACTTTTCCGAGTTCGGTTCGATTCTTGTGAACTTTGTTCGGAAGTAACATCTTTTGATTCTACTAGTTCTTTTGATGTCTTGTGTTGAAGTGTGAACTTCGGAGTCATTGTTCGGCCGTTGTTGTTCGATCATTGTTGTTTGATCGTTGTTACTCGATCATTGCTTTTTTATCGTTGTTTTTCTGATTATTGTTATTTGATCGTTGTTATTCGATCGTTGTTGTTTGGTCGTTGTTGTTCGATCATTGTTGTTCGATCGGTGTTGTCTGACTGTTGTTGCCTGATCTCGTACCGCGAAGAATTGTCGTTCGCTGTTAGTCAGCTGTTTCGAGTGTGGCCAGATGGGTCACTGAGCCGTGCATTGCGAGACGGTAGCTGAGAGATTTGGGGGTCGAGGCTGCGTCTCTGCTCCGAAAGGGCACAGAGATGCCTAGTATGCTTTTTGAGGATTTCGGCGTAGTCCGAATTATTTGTAATGTCCTTGTGGATTTCGGGTTTCGGGGTCGTTCGGACCGTCGGAGTTGGCCACGGCCGAGTCATGGCCGCACGTGCTGGGCATTGGCACACCTGGCCGGTTACGGCCGTAAGGGTCCCAGCAGTTACGGCCGTAAGGGTCCCAGCAGTTACGGCCGTAAGGCCTGTTATGTACGTAAGTCCATGGCCGGTTACGTACGTAACACTGCCGGCAGATTGGGGCAGTTTGGTCGGCCTGGCCTGTTACGTACGTAAGGCCATGGTGAATTCTGGCCGTAAGCGTCCGGCAGTGTCCGGCTATATAAGGCCTGGCAGCGGGTTTTTGCTCATTTCTTCACTTTTCTTGCGGCTATCGGACGGGTGCCATGGGAAATAGGGTTCTTGGTCGATTCTACTCAATTCCAAGGCATTTTGGAAGATTCTTGTTGATTATATCATCATCCAATCCGTGTTCTTCGTCGAATCAAGGTATATTTCTTGATTTTCCTTCAAGTTGACTTTTTGGGGAATTGTTCTTGATTACAATTCTAGTCCGATTTTGATACATCGGTTGGCGTAGTATGATGTTATTAATCGTGTTTCACGGATTTTATATCCATATATCGAGTTTGTTTAACTCGATTGATGATTCGAGTGTTCTTGGGAATTATTGAACATTTAATGTTCGATTAAATGCCCCAATGAGTTCCCTTCGATAGTTTGTTGGGATTTCCGTTGTTTTCGGCCTTGATTCTCGTCGTAATCATGTTTTATTGTTCCTTACGGAGGATTATAGGTGCTCAATGATTCCGATGTTGAATTTCGTTGGTGATTGATGATTTGTGTGGTGTTTTCCCGTAGTAATTTCGGTGCTATCGCGTTCTTGATATTGTTCGGGGGTTGGGGGCTATTCTACCGCATCCCATCCGTCGTCTCGTTGCGATCGTGATTTTGAGGCAAGTACCTTGGCCATACTTTTCTTGTTTTTGTGGATATGATAATTAGTGATCGTCTAGATGTGTTTGTTTGATCGTTTGAAGTGAACTTTCAAAAGATTCGGTTTAGCCTTGTTAAAGGCTTGTTTTCAAAACGCGTGTGTTTTGTGAATGGTGTGTCTTGTGAATGACTATGTCAATCCTATGGATATGTTTGGTGTTGATGATGCACTTGGTATTGCGTGTGGACGTATATTGTTTTATTTCGGTGCATTGTGTTTTGACGTGGTGTTTTACTAAGTGTTTGATGCCTCTGGGTGAATTGTTTGGATATCCTTGGTGTGATATGTTATTTGTGCATGATTGCTTCGCTCACCTCGGGGGGTACGACGGGGCCACGGAGGGAAATCCAATGGGAGAGCCCTAGATTCACGAGTGGTGAAAGTATTTTACTCACCTTGGGTAGGTTCGACGGGGCCTCGAAGGGAAATCCAATGGGAGAGCCCTGGATTCACGAGTAAAAACTTCACGAGTGGTGTGTATGTTTGGTGATTGTATTTGCTCACCTCGGGAGGGTTAGATGGAGCCACGGAGAGAAATCCAATGGGAGAGCCCTGGATTCACGAGTAAAAACTTCACGAGTTGGTATTGATTTTTATGTTCGTCGGGGACACGTGACGTGGGTTTTAACCCTGTGTATTGTTGTTGGTTTCATTTGTGAAAACAAAACCTTTGGGCTATGACCCCTATTGATTTTGGAAAGAGAAGGATTCGATAATCCTAAATTGTTTTCTAATAAAACTCTTGATGGCATTTTAAATCGTTTTATAAATTGTTTCCCTTGATTTGTGATCTTTCGGTTTTGGAATGTTTTACCTAAACCCTTGCCTCGGGAAGTACTTTTCGTTATGTTTGGATCTTTGAGGATTCCTGGTTATTGTTATTCGTGTAATGTGAATTGTATGGCTCATATTTCTGTTTTATACTTGCACTAGCAAAACAGTGGAGTTTTGCTAACCCCCGAGTATTCGGGGGGTGGATGTCTGTCTTTGCATTCAGGTTTTGGGGAGCATAGCATAGGGTCGGCATGAAGGATGATGGAAGATGAACGATACTAATCATATGAGGACCCGTACATTGTCGTATTGGTTCAGTTGTACTTTATTTTCCGCTGCAGTAACTTTTCCCCATTGTACGGGAGTGGTCGTATTTTGACCCCTGCGTGGGCATGAATTGTAATTGAGTTGTATATTTTTATTGAAAGACCAAGTCGGTCTACTGAGTTATGGTAGCCTTAAAGGCATCGTCGAGTTGTTCGGTTGTTGTTACCAGCCTGATAGATCCTTGAGGAAAGGTTCTACGGCATGTAATATCCCTGAGCGGATTGGGGGTGTTACATAAATGCTATCAGAGCTTAGGTTGTGGAAAACCTAGGCTGTCGGGTCAAGTGGTGTCTGTTGAGTTTTGTCTCTTCGGATTTTATCTGACTGAGTCGTGTTGCGACACGTCGTCTGAGTCTGTTGGTCGCGATTAGTATCGTGGAGCGATCATCATCTTCGTGCGACCTGTGGATGTAAGTCTCCCTTCTTTGTGTTGTGCCTCGTGTGACATGAGCTGTTTGTATGATTATATCGTTGATTGATTGAATCCTTCTGTAGATTTTGATTCCGTGATATGTGGGTATTCGAGTCTAATATTTTATTTATATGAGGAGCGGTGTCGCTGGTAATGTATTTTCGAACTGTATTTTATCCGCTGCGTGGGTCCTTTCAAAATGACTTTCAGTATTTTGCAAACTGAGTTCTAATTCGTAAAACTGACTCCCTAAATCGAGTTTTGGCACTTTGGCCTTGAATGTTTTATGACGGTTTGATAAAGGATTTTGTGAGTTTTGGGCATTCTGGCCTATTGAATTTTTGAAAACCTTGAGTATCTTAGAAAATTAAATTTCGAGACGTACTTTTAAAACGAATTATTTTCTCGTGGTACTTTCAATGTGCCTTCTAGTGCCGCGATATGTTTCAAAATTATTCCAGTTGAGGACCAAAATATTTTGAGATATTTTCGAATTATTTAGAAATGCTTTGCTTAGACCCGAGGGTCGAATATTTTTGAAAGTTTTTCACTAAAAGAAAAGTGTCCTCATTTTTGTTCAAATGCAAGATGATTTTCAAAGTCTCGGTAATGGTGTTTGTACTACTTTTTGAAAGGTGATACTCAAGATCAACTAGTGTTTCCAAAATCTTTCTTTTTCAAAGGTAGTTTTCGTTTTTAAAACCTTTCGTTCCTGTTTGCGGTCCGAGAATGTATGTATAATGTTCGCACTTTCGTTAGGGTGTTAACCCCCGAGTTGTGATTGAATTGGTGGTGTGAGCACTGAGTCGTTCGCCACGCAATTGTTGTATTAGCCCTCGGGGAGAGGTGTGATGTTGATCTTTAACGTTGTCATTTCGTGGTGATTTGCGTGCTATCGCACATGTGCGAGCTGTTAATGCTTGGGTTGTACGTTTGTGTAAATGTGTGATTGTTCATGATGTTTTGTGATTATGTGCTGGTTATTGTTCGGGCCGTTGAGATCGCCGAACGGTGCCGTCGTTGCTGTGATGTTGATATGTGTTGCTTTATGATAACAATCATCGTATGTGTTGCGTGTTATGATTTTATGTTGTGCTGAGTTGGCATCTTCGGTTTGTTGTTTTGCGATGTTATATATTCCATTGTACCTAGCAGTTGTATATTCGGTATGCCGAGCCGAGGTGTTTCAACCGTGGTGTGTCGGGGGCATGCACGTACCAATTGTCCTTCTCGCCAGTAACGCATTTCAAGTGTGAACCCAAGAGACACGGGATCCAGTTTTGCGAGTTGGGTTCCGAGTCTTTCGGGGCACGAACTTCAGCACAAATATCAGGATCGGCTTTAAGTGGCCCATGGGGAATGTTTCCGTCAGCTGCCTTTGTGTTGTTGCCTTGTTTCCATTATTGTGAGTTGCGGGGACGACCTTCTTTTATAAGAGGTCGAATGTAATACCCGTATTGTTTTGGACTTCTGCATTTCCTCTTTCTCAAGTCTATCGACTCGCTCGTGTTCATTGATAATTTCTAGACTTGTTCTGTATTTCGGTTTCATTGTTCGAACGAGCCGTGATCTTGTTTTGGGTCGGTCTGATTATCGCTGTGACTTTTCCGAGTTCAGTTCGATTCTTGTGAACTTTGTTCGGAAGTAACATCTTTTGATTCTACTAGTTCTTTTGATGTCTTGTGTTGAAGTGTGAACTTCGGAGTCATTGTTCGGCCGTTGTTGTTCGATCATTTTTGTTTGATCGTTGTTACTCGATCAATGCTTTTTTATCGTTGTTTTTCTGATTATTGTTATTTGATCGTTGTTATTCGATCGTTGTTGTTTGATCGTTGTTGTTCGATCGTTGTTGTTCGATCGGGGTTGTCTGACTGTTGTTGCCTGATCTCGTACCGCGAAGAATTGTCGTTCGCTGTTAGTCAGCTGTTTCGAGTGTGGCCAGATGGGTCACTGAGCCGTGCATTGCGAGACGGTAGCTGAGAGATTTGGGGGTCGAGGCTGCGTCTCTGCTCCGAAAGGGCACAGAGATGCCTAGTATGCTTTTTGAGGATTTCGGCGTAGTCCGAATTATTTGTAATGTCCTTGTGGATTTCGGGTTTCGGGGTCGTTCGGACCGTCGGAGTTGGCCACGGCCGAGTCATGGCCGCACTTGCTGGGCATTGGCACACCTGGCCGGTTACGGCCGTAAGGGTCCCAGCAGTTACGGCCGTAAGGCCTGTTATGTACGTAAGGACATGGCCGGTTACGTACGTAACACTGCCAGCAGATTGGGGCAGTTTGGTCGGCCTGGCCTGTTACGTACGTAAGGCCATGGTTGGTTACGGTCGTAAGCGTCCGGCAGTGTCCGGCTATATAAGGCCTGGCAGCGGGTTTTTGTTCATTTCTTCACTTTTCTTGCGGCTATCGGACGGGTGCCATGGGAAATAGGGTTCTTGGTCGATTCTACTCAATTCCAAGGCATTTTGGAAGATTCTTGTTGATTATATCATCATCCAATCCGTGTTCTTCGTCGAATCAAGGTATATTTCTTGATTTTCCTTCAAGTTGACTTTTTGGGGAATTGTTCTTGATTACAATTCTAGTCCGATTTTGATACATCGGTTGGCGTAGTATGATGTTATTAATCGTGTTTCACGGATTTTATATCCATATATCGAGTTTGTTTAACTCGATTGATGATTCGAGTGTTCTTGGGAATTATTGAACATTTAATGTTCGATTAAATGCCCCAATGAGTTCCCTTCGATAGTTTGTTGGGATTTCCATTGTTTTCGGCCTTGATTCTCGTCGTAATCATGTTTTATTGTTCCTTACGGAGGATTATAGGTGCTCAATGATTCCGATGTTGAATTTCGTTGGTGATTGATGATTTGTGTGGTGTTTTCCCGTAGTAATTTCGGTGCTATCGCGTTCTTGATATTGTTCGGGGGTTGGGGGCTATTCGACCGCATCCCATCCGTCGTCTCGTTGCGATCGTGATTTTGAGGCAAGTACCTTGGCCATACTTTTCTTTTTTTTGTGGATATGATAATTAGTGATCGTCTAGATGTGTTTGTTTGATCGTTTGAAGTGAACTTTCAAAAGATTCGGTTTAGCCTTGTTAAAGGCTTGTTTTCAAAACGCGTGTGTTTTGTGAATGGTGTGTCTTGTGAATGAATGTGTGAATCCTATGGATATGTTTGGTGTTGATGATGCACTTGGTATTGCGTGTGGACGTATATTGTTTCATTTCGGTGCATTGTGTTTTGACGTGGTGTTTTACTAAGTGTTTGATGCCTCTGGGTGAATTGTTTGGATATCCCTGGTGTGATATGTTATTTGTGCATGATTGCTTCGCTCACCTCGGGGGGTACGACGGGGCCACGGAGGGAAATCCAATGGGAGATCCCTGGATTCACGAGTGGTGAAAGTATTTTACTCACCTTGGGTAGGTTCGACGGGGCCTCGAAGGGAAATCCAATGGGAGAGCCCTGGATTCACGAGTAAAAACTTCACGAGTGGTGTGTATGTTTGGTGATTGTATTTGCTCACCTCGGGAGGGTTAGATGGAGCCACGGAGAGAAATCCAATGGGAGAGCCCTGGATTCACGAGTAAAAACTTCACGAGTTGGTATTGATTTTTATGTCCGTCGAGGACATGTGACGTGGGTTTTAACCCTGTGTATTGTTGTTGGTTTTATTTGTGAAAACAAAACCTTTGGGCTGTGACCCCTGTTGATTTTGGAAAGAGAAGTATTCGGGAATCCTAAATTGTTTTCTAATAAAACTCTCAATGGCATTTTTAACCGTTTTATAAATTGTTTCCCTTGATTTGTGATCTTTCGGTTTTGGAATGTTTTACCAAAACTCTTGCCCCGGGAAGTACTTTTCGTTACGTTTGGATCTTTGAGGATTCCTGGTTATTGTTATTCGTGGAATGTGAATTGTATGGCTTGTATTTCTGTTTTATACTTGCACTAGCAAAACAGTGGAGTTTTGCTAACACTCGAGTATTCGGGGGGTGGATGTCTGTCTTTGCATTCAGGTTTTGGGGAGCATAGCACAGGGTCGGCATGAAGGATGATGAAAGATGAACGATACTAATCACATGAGGACCCTTACATTGTCGTATTGGTTCAGTTGTACTTTATTTTCCGCTGCAGTAATTTTTTCCCGTTGTACGGGAGTGGTTGTATTTTGACCCCTGCGTGGGCATGAATTGTAAATGTAATACCCGAGATCTTTATTCCGGATTCGTTGGGTTTTCTGGGTTTTATCGGATTGTCATGGTCCTCATCGTAGGAATTTCGTGCCATGTTTGGTTGTGACTTGTTGGGACATGTTTTTGGAGGCATTTCGGACCACTTTGTGAGTTTTTGAGATTTTGTGGTGTAGCGCACGCTAATGCTTGAAGCATAGCGCACGCTACTGCATGGTGTTTAGCGCACGCTAAACCGGCGATTGAGGCGATCCGGTAGCTACCGGATCGGGATCTGAGCTTTGTTAGCGCACGCTAAGGCCGATAGCTAGCGCACGCTATCGACTGCTTAGCGCACGCTCCCTCTTCTTTCTAGCGCACGCTACTCGGTAGGTGCAGTTCTGTCCAGGGGCTACTGGACTGGTTTTTGTGACCCGTTAGCGCGCGCCACTACGCTGGCTAGCGCCACGCTAACTATGTTATACGCGGTTTCTGGAGCGTTGACCGTTAGCGCACGCTAATGAAGGGTGATTAGCGCACGCTAATAATCGGCCCAAAGATAAATACCGACAGCAGATTAAGTCGTCATTTCCCACTTTTCTTCATCCCTTCCGACGGAGTGAGATCCAGAGGCGAGTAGGACCGATCCTTTTCTTCTAGCTTCATCCTTGAGCGGATTTGTAGATGTTTAACAACATCTAATCGTCTTCTTGGTCCAAATCAAGGTAATCTCTTGTTAGAACCCTATTTTCTTAAATTTGGGGTTTTTGTTTGGATTTGTGATTCTTGACCGATCTCGTCCGATCGGTTATTTGTTCTTGTTTGTCTTGACCGTAATCTTCAGATTTTGTTAACCGTTCATCGATTTTTATCGCCCGGATCAACGATTCTTGATTTCTTTGAGAATACTTAGATCCTTGTCGTTTTTAGGATTGTTTCGGATTTCGATTAGTGTTATTGATTTGTGGTGATGCTATTTTCGTAGTATTCGTGGGCTGTCGAAGTCTTGATCGTTTTTGGAGGTTCGAAGGTTTCCCGATCGTGCCCGTCGCTGCTTCGTCGCTCGTGATATCGAGGCAAGTATCTTGTCCATACGTTTCATGTTTCGTAGGCGTAATTAATAGTAAAGGAATTCGTGCGAAACCCAATGTTTAATGAACGTAAAAAGGGATCGGTATATTCTCGATAAATGTTGTCTTTCAACGATAATTTATGTACTTCGTGAATATATGTGTTCTCGGAATATGTGTGTTGGATTTGTATGTTGAAAAGATGATGTGATCACTTTGAATGAGTTTATTAGACCGTAATCCTTTGCCGGGGATTACGTAACGTTATGTGTACTTGTTCGTTAAGAATGTATTACGTGGGATATTAGTTGTTACTCCTTTGAAAGGAGGTTGTGATGTTTAAGTGTTGCTTGGCTTGATGTTCTGCTCATTGTGATGTGATTGCTGAAAGTAATATGCCTCCGGGTAGGATTGTTGAATCTCCGGGATCCATACTTGCTAGTATGGGTCGGGCGTGACCGTAGGGTTATCCAATCCGGGTATGTCTTGCGGGGACTCCGAGGTTCGGGGCTTGCTAGCCCGATGCCGAGATAACTTGTGGGGTTATCATCGGGTATGTCTTGCGGGGACTCCGAGGTTCGTGGCTTGTTAGCCCGATGCCGGGATAACTTATGGTTGTGGTATGGAATGGTTCCGTGACTGTTGTCACGAGGACATGTGATTTGGTATGGTTTCCTATTGGGTTATTCACTCGGGTATGTTCTACGGGAGCATCTGAGGTTCGTGGCTTGTTAGCATGGGACGCGAATAATCCTTAGGAACATGTGTTATGTGATTCGGGTCGTGGACCCTGTGGCTTATGATTTGGGTCTTGGACCCCGTGTGTTGTGAATTGGGTTGTGAAACCGCGTTTTATTATCGGAATCGTATTTTGGAAAGATGATTTTGGACCGTGTCCCCAAGTATTTTCGAAAGACTTGAGAATTCCTTATTTCCAAATGTTTTCAAACTCCCGAGACCGTAAAATATTTTGTATGAGACACATGGTTCTTTTCCTACCTTTTATAAATCAAACTGTTTTGATTAAGTGATTTATCTCGGGAAATATATTCAAGATTTTATATTCTTGAAGCACGTTGTGTATGGCTTGTACTTTTGGTTTTATACTTGCACTAGCAAAACAGTGGAGTTTTGCTAACCCCCGAGTATTCGGGGGGTGGATGTCTGTATTGCGTCCAGGTACTTGCAGGTAGCTGGGGAGCGAATCACAGGATCGATACGAAGGATGATGGGAGACGAAGATACTAATCACGTGAAGACCAATTGTAGAGTCGTGTTGGTTATCCCTCCGATATGTTGTTACCCCGATTTATGGGATTTGTGTTTGTATTTCAGCCCCTGCGTGGGAATGAGTTTTGGGAAAGAATCTTGTATGTAATGTTGTGTATTGTGTTATGGTAAAAGACCAAATCGGTCTAATGGTCCTTTATGTAGCCATGTCGGCGATGTGAAGTGATGCATTGTTTTGTATTTAGCCTGGTAGATCCTCGCGGAGAGGGTCTGCGGCGCTGTAATATTCCCGAGTGGTTTGGGGGTGTTACAGAATATGGTATCAGAGCTTAGGTTGAGGAAACCTAGGCTGTCGGGTTGAGTTGAGTGTTGTCGGGTCTTGTCTTGTCAGATTTGGTCTGACTGAGTGGTGTCGCGACGCGTCGTCTAAGTTGTCGGTCGTGATTAGTATCGAGGTGCAACCATCATCTTCGTGCGATCTGTGGATGTAAGTCTCCCTACTTTGTTGTGTCTCGTGCTATACGACTTTATGTAATTCTGTGTTATTATGTGGAGTTTAATTGTGCCTCGTGAATACTTATTCCATACTTGTTTGATTCTCGTATTGTGTTGGAATAAAGAGTAGTACTGGTATGCATGTATATATGTATACATCCTTGTGTGAAATCGTTTTTACAGGAGTGATGTTTTGGATTGGTTACCCAATAAAAGTTTATCAATGTGGTATTTCAATTTCAAATGTTTTGGGGAAGTCACGTAAATTCTATTTAAAAATATCCTTCGAAAAGGAAAAATAATTTGATTTTCGTATGATGACCTCGAGACCAAAGATTTTGAGAATTCAAACTACACATATATTTTCATCTTGCATTGAAAATTTTCAAAATTTGATTTTAAATGCTTAAACGAGGTCTACCAATAGTTTACTTGAGACGTGACTTTCGCCTTCAACTTTTTCGATTAAACGATATGTAGTGAGAATGTAAATTGTTGGCGTTTGGATTCGTATGTTGTTGTTTATATGTAACCTTCGGTGTTTGGCATTATTGATATATGCTCATGAATGTGTTGCTGAATTAGTATAACTAGCGCGCTACGGCTGTTGGCTAGCGCACGCTAAATCTCTGTTGAATCATACCCTAACCGGTCTGAGCAGAAGCTCGGAAACTACATTCTGGCCGTAAGTCTAACTTTTGCGATTGTTAGGCTGACCGTTTGAGACGGTACTCCATGTGTGTTGTTCATGAATAACAATTGTTGGGTGTGGTTATGTGTAATTTGAACTGTGTTCTTGTCCGCTGCGTGTGTAAAGTTCAAAGTGACTTTTTGGGTACTTTTACCAAATAGTGTGTGTTTCATAATGACCTTTCGTATTTGTAAATTTGAATTATTTCGTTGACCCCTTTTCCCAACTCTTTTGTCGGGCGATTTAACATATATTTTGAAACTATTGAGTTTTCGCGTCTACGCCTTGTATTTTCAAACGGTATTTGGTGACGGTATTTGGTATTTGGAAAATGACTTTTGGGGAGTATTTGGAAAGTATTACCGTCATCGGCCTTTCTGGCATTTTGGAACGTTTTCGAAAATGGTTTTGAACTTGGTGAGTTCCGGCGCGGAAACCGTACAGAAAGTGATTTTGATATAATGGATGATTTCAATTTCATTGCATTTATAAATCGCATAACAACGGCATTATAAATGAAGATTGTTGGTATAATAGTTTGTATATTGTGCTCTAGCTAGAATTAAATGGTAATATGTATATGATTTAATGATGTTGAATTAAAGACAGAGACTTGAATATCTTGCTATGTGTTATGATCTTTCTTTACCTTAGGTTGTTGTTTGTTAGTATGCCGAGGGGCAGAGGTCGTGGTCGTAATCGTGGCACTGATGGCCACGGGGATCCGATGCAGAATCGAGAGACTGTCGTTGAGAATGATTTTAGTTTGGGTGTTGCTACTATATTGCAACAAGTAGCGACTCAGATGACTCAGTTGACCCAGGTGGTTCAACGTAGCATTGACGCGAGTCAGAACGTCGGTGTGAATCAATGGCTTCGCGAGGTAGTTCGTATGAATCCCCCTCGATTCGCGGTCTTTGCGGATGCGTTGAGGTCAGGATGGTTGGATTTTCCAGTTGGGAAAGATTTTCGAGGCTGTTGGATGTCCTGAAGAACGGAAGGTACCTATCGCTCAGTACCTTCTCGACAAAGATGCCGCTAATTGGTGGGAAGCTGTTAAACCTCGTGATCGTGATGTCACGTGGGCGGAGTTCCAAGCACTTATGGAAGCTGAGTTCTGTCCGAAACCGATTAGAGAGCAGAGGATTCGCGAATTCTACTTGTCGGAACCGCAAGATATATCAGTGTCGCACGCTATCATCGATTATAGCAAACAACTCAGTTATGTGCGAGATCGGGTGAGAACCGAGGAAGAGAGGATCCTTCACTTTGACAGACGGATGAAGCCGGATATTCGCGTATATATGTCGGGATTCAATTGCACTTCGTTGAGGGACTATCAAGATCGAGCATTAGCCCGTGAACTAGCTTCGTTATCATCGGAGCGTGTGTCCGAGTCGAAGAATCAGAAGAAGTCCGATGACTGTGTGTATGGTACAGGAGTTGGTGTTTCTAGTTTTCAATGTCGTAGCCTTTCCATTGTGAAGCTCCATCGCTCGATGCGTGGGCCGAGAGTTCCAAGTCCTTCGCTCGACTCTGGTAAAGCCGGAGATGTTTGGCTTGTAATGTGGCGGGACATGTTCGTGCACATTGTCCTTCCCCACCCGATAACGTGTTACAGTGCGGACTCGAGGACACCGGGTTCGATTTGCGAGATGGTTACCAAGCATTCGAGGCGGGGACTTGAACTTTGATATTAGGATCGACTCCGAGTAGTCCCGGAGGGGCGTGGTCTATCGATTGCATGTTGAATTATTTCCCTTGCTTTGTTGTTTCGAAATTCAGAGATTGACTTCTTTTATTTGAAGTGGATCGGATTTTGAACTCTGTACTCTCGACTCTGTCGAATCGTTTATATTCGTTGATATTTTCTGATCTTGTCCTGTCCTGTGCTTTTATTGATCGAACGAGTTGTGGTATTGTTTCAGAATGACCCGTTTGTCGTTATGACTCTCCAGATTGCTAATCCCTTTCCTGTGGATCTTATGTGAATGCACATCTTGTTGTCTTCACCGGATCGTATATTATCTCTAGTCGAGATGTGAACTTTGGGGTTGTTGTTTGAGTATTATTATTCGTCGTGATTCGAACATGATTGATCGACTGTTGTTGTCTCGATCGTTGTAACTCAATCGTTTGATGGTTCAGTGTTTGTTGATCTCGTTTCGTAATTGTTGAGCGTTAGGACTCCTTCGTAATTTCCTTAAGTTCAGGAAATCTGTTTTGTGTTCGATCTTCCAACCCTTAGGCTGTGGAATTTCGTATTGGTCCAGCGTATAGCTCGTGTTTTGGTAGATGTACGGTTGAATTGTTCGACCGTATCGATTTTCATTCGTTGTGTTTTGTTATTTCGGCAACGGATATCGTGTGTTATCTGAGTTTGTTTTGCGTCGTTCGTTCCATGTTTCAAGTTTCGAGGACGAAACTTCTTTTAAGAGGGGTAGAATGTAATACCCGAGATCTTTATTCCGGATTCGTTGGGTTTTCTGGGTTTTATCGGATTGTCATGGTCCTCATCGTAGGAATTTCGTGCCATGTTTGGTTGTGACTTGTTGGGACATGTTTTTGGAGGCATTTCGGACCACTTTGTGAGTTTTTGAGATTTTGTGGTGTAGCGCACGCTAATGCTTGAAGCATAGCGCACGCTACTGCATGGTGTTTAGCGCACGCTACTGAATGTGTAGCGCACGCTAAACTGGCAGTTCAGAGGCAGTCCAGTAGCTACTGGACTGGGACTGGAGCTTTGTTAGCGCACGCTAAGGCCGATAGCTAGCGCACGCTATCGACTGCTTAGCGCACGCTCCCTCTTCTTTCTAGCGCACGCTACTCGGTAGGTGCAGTTCTGTCCAGGGGCTACTGGACTGGTTTTTGTGACCCGTTAGCGCGCGCTACGGCTGTTGGCTAGCGCACGCTAACTATGTTATACGCGGTTTCTCTGGAGCGTTGACCCCGTTAGCGCACGCTAATGAAGGGTGATTAGCGCACGCTAATAACTGTCCAGTATAAATACTGGACAGCAGCATTAAGTCGTCATTTCCCACTTTTCTTCATCCCTTCCGACGGGAGTGAGATCCAGAGGCGAGTAGGACCGATCCTTTTCTTCTAGCTTCATCCTTGAGCGGATTTGTAGATGTTTAACAACATCTAATCGTCTTCTTGGTCCAAATCAAGGTAATCTCTTGTTAGAACCCTATTTTCTTAAATTTGGGGTTTTTGTTTGGATTTGTGATTCTTGACCGATCTCGTCCGATCGGTTATTTGTTCTTGTTTGTCTTGACCGTAATCTTCAGATTTTGTTAACCGTTCATCGATTTTTATCGCCCGGATCAACGATTCTTGATTTCTTTGAGAATACTTAGATCCTTGTCGTTTTTAGGATTGTTTCGGATTTCGATTAGTGTTATTGATTTGTGGTGATGCTATTTTCGTAGTATTCGTGAATTTGTCGAAGTCTTGATCGTTTTGGAGGTTCGAAGGTTTCCGATCGTGCCCGTTAAATCGTTTCGCCGCTCGTGATATCGAGGCAAGTATCTTGTCCA
This sequence comes from Orobanche coerulescens, assembly GCA_033398695.1. Taxonomy (NCBI): domain Eukaryota; kingdom Viridiplantae; phylum Streptophyta; class Magnoliopsida; order Lamiales; family Orobanchaceae; genus Orobanche; species Orobanche coerulescens. The sequence goes on from CM065817.1 coordinate 137,791,436, forward strand.
TACGTTTCATGTTTCGTAGGCGTAATTAATAGTAAAGGAATTCGTATAAACCCAATGTTTAATGAACGTAAAGGGATCGGTATATTCTCGATAAATGTTGTCTTTCAACGATAATTTATGTACTTCGTGAATATATGTGTTCTCGGAATATGTGTGTTGGATTTGTATGTTGAAAAGATGATGTGATCACTTTGAATGAGTTTATTAGACCGTAATCCTTTGCTGGGGATTACGTAACGTTATGTGTACTTGTTCGTTAAGAATGTATTACGTGGGATATTAGTTGTTACTCCTTTGAAAGGAGGTTGTGATGTTTAAGTGTTGCTTGGCTTGATGTTCTGCTCATTGTGATGTGATTGCTGAAAGTAATATGCCTCCGGGTAGGATTGTTGAATCTCCGGGATCCATACTTGCTAGTATGGGTCGGGCGTGACCGTAGGGTTATCCAATCCAGGTATGTCTTGCGGGGACTCCGAGGTTCGGGGCTTGCTAGCCCGATGCCGAGATAACTTGTGGGGATATCATCGGGTATGTCTTGCGGGGACTCCGAGGTTCGTGGCTTGTTAGCCCGATGCCGGGATAACTTATGGTTGTGGTATGGAATGGTTCCGTGACTGTTGTCACGAGGACATGTGATTTGGTATGGTTTCCTATTGGGTTATTCACTCGGGTATGTTCTACGGGAGCATCTGAGGTTCGTGGCTTGTTAGCATGGGACGCGAATAATCCTTAGGAACATGTGTTATGTGATTCGGGTCGTGGACCCTGTGGCTTATGATTTGGGTCTTGGACCCCGTGTGTTGTGAATTGGGTTGTGAAACCGCGTTTTATTATCGGAATCGTATTTTGGAAAGATGATTTTGGACCGTGTCCCCAAGTATTTTCGAAAGACTTGAGAATTCCTTATTTCCAAATGTTTTCAAACTCCCGAGACCGTAAAATATTTTGTATGAGACACATGGTTCTTTTCCTACCTTTTATAAATCAAACTGTTTTGATTAAGTGATTTATCTCGGAAATATATTCAAGATTTTATATTCTTGAAGCACGTTGTGTATGGCTTGTACTTTTGGTTTTATACTTGCACTAGCAAAACAGTGGAGTTTTGCTAACCCCCGAGTATTCGGGGTGGATGTCTCAGATTGCGTCCGGTACTTGCAGTAGGCGGGAGCGAATCACAGGATCGATACGAAGGATAATGGGAGACGAAGATACTAATCACGTGAAGACCAATTGTAGAGTCGTGTTGGTTATCCCTCCGATATGTTGTTACCCCGATTTATGGGATTTGTGTTTGTATTTCAGCCCCTGCGTGGGAATGAGTTTTGGGAAAGAATCTTGTATGTAATGTTGTGTATTGTGTTATGGTAAAAGACCAAATCGGTCTAATGGTCCTTTATGTAGCCATGTCGGCGATGTGAAGTGATGCATTGTTTTGTATTTAGCCTGGTAGATCCTCGCGGAGAGGGTCTGCGGCGCTGTAATATTCCCGAGTGGTTTGGGGGTGTTACAGAATATGGTATTAGAGCTTAGGTTGAGGAAACCTAGGCTGTCGGGTTGAGTTGAGTGTTGTCGGGTCTTGTCTTGTCAGATTTGGTCTGACTGAGTGGTGTCGCGACGCGTCGTCTAAGTTGTCGGTCGTGATTAGTATCGAGGTGCAACCATCATCTTCGTGCGATCTGTGGATGTAAGTCTCCCTACTTTGTTGTGTCTCGTGCTATACGACTTTATGTAATTCTGTGTTATTATGTGGAGTTTAATTGTGCCTCATGAATACTTATTCCATACTTGTTTGATTCTCGTATTGTGTTGGAATAAAGAGTAGTACTGGTATGCATGTATATATGTATACATCCTTGTGTGAAATCGTTTTTACAGGAGTGATGTTTTGGATTGGTTACCCAATAAAAGTTTATCAATGTGGTATTTCAATTTCAAATGTTTTGGGGAAGTCACGTAAATTCTATTTAAAAATATCCTTCGAAAAGGAAAAATAATTTGATTTTCGTATGATGACCTCGAGACCAAAGATTTTGAGAATTCAAACTACACATATATTTTCATCTTGCATTGAAAATTTTCAAAATTTGATTTTAAATGCTTAAACGAGGTCTACCAATAGTTTACTTGAGACGTGACTTTCGCCTTCAACTTTTTCGATTAAACGATATGTAGTGAGAATGTAAATTGTTGGCGTTTGGATTCGTATGTTGTTGTTTATATGTAACCTTCGGTGTTTGGCATTATTGATATATGCTCATGAATGTGTTGCTGAATTAGTATAACTAGCGCGCTACGGCTGTTGGCTAGCGCACGCTAAATCTCTGTTGAATCATACCACCTAGTGCGAGCGAAGCTCGGAAACTACATTCGCCGTAAGTCTAACTTTTGCGATTGTTAGGTGACCGTTTGAGACGGTACTCCATGTGTGTTGTTCATGAATAAAAATTGTTGGGTGTGGTTATGTGTAATTTGAACTGTGTTCTTGTCATCTGCGTGTGTAAAGTTCAAAGTGACTTTTTGGGTACTTTTACCAAATAGTGTGTGTTTCATAATGACCTTTCGTATTTGTAAATTTGAATTATTTCGTTGACCCCTTTTCCCAACTCTTTTGTCGGGCGATTTAACATATATTTTGAAACTATTGAGTTTTCGCGTCTACGCCTTGTATTTTCAAACGGTATTTGGTGACGGTATTTGGTATTTGGAAAATGACTTTTGGGGAGTATTTGGAAAGTATTACCGTCATCGGCCTTTCTCGGCATTTTGGAGCGTTTTGAAAATGGTTTTGAACTTAGTGAGTTCCGCGCGGAAACCGTCTGAAAGTGATTTTGATATAATGGATGATTTCAATTTCATTGCATTTATAAATCGCATAACAACGGCATTATAAATGAAGATTGTTGGTATAATAGTTTGTATATTGTGCTCTAGCTAGAATTAAATGGTAATATGTATATGATTTAATGATGTTGAATTAAAGACAGAGACTTGAATATCTTGCTATGTGTTATGATCTTTCTTTACCTTAGGTTGTTGTTTGTTAGTATGCCGAGGGGCAGAGGTCGTGGTCGTAATCGTGGCACTGATGGCCACGGGGATCCGATGCAGAATCGAGAGACTGCGTTGAGAATGATTTTAGTTTGGGTGTTGCTACTATATTGCAACAAGTAGCGACTCAGATGACTCAGTTGACCCAGGTGGTTCAACGTAGCATTGACGCGAGTCAGAACGTCGGTGTGAATCAATGGATTCGCGAGGTAGTTCGTATGAATCCCCCTCGATTCGCGGTCTTTGCGGATGCGTTGAGTGGGATGGTTGGATTTTCCGGTTGGGAAAGATTTTGAGGTGTTGGATGTCTGAAGAACGGAAGGTACCTATCGCTCGACCTTCTCGACAAAGATGCCGCTAATTGGTGGGAAGGCATAAACCTCGTGATCGTGATGTCACGTGGGCGGAGTTCAAGCACTTATGGAAGGCGAGTTACGTCCAAACCGATTAGAGAGCGGAGGATTCGCGAATTCTACTTGGCGAGAACCGCAAGATATATCGGTGTCGCAGCTATCATCGATTATAGCAAACAACTCGATTATGTGCGAGATCGGGTGAGAACCGAGGAAGAGAGGATCCTTCACTTTGTGACGGATGAAGCGGATATTGGCGTATATATGTCGGGATTCAATTGCACTTCGTTGAGGACTATCAAGATCGAGCATTAGCCGTGAACTAGCTTCGTTATCATCGGAGCGTGTGTCCGAGTCGAAGAAGCGAGAAGAAGTCCGATGACCGTGTGGATGGTACAGAGTTGGTGTTTCTAGTTTTCAATGTCGTAGCCTTTCCCATGTGAAGCTCCATCGCTCGATGCGTGGGCCGAGAGTTCCAAGTCCTGCATTACGACTCTGGTAAAGCCAGGAGATGTTTGGCTTGTAATGTGGCGGGACATGTTCGTGCACATTGTCCTTCCCCACCGATAACGTGTTACAGTGCGGACTCGAGGACACCGGGTTGATTTTGCGAGATGGTTACCAAGCATTCGGAGCGGGGACTTGAACTTTGATATCGGGATCGACTCAGAGTAGTCCGGAGGGCGTGGTCTATCGATTGCATGTTGAATTATTTCCCTTGCTTTGTTGTTTGAAATTGATTGACTTCTTTTATTTGAAGTGGATCGGATTTTGAACTCTGTACTCGACTCTGTCGAATCGTTTATATTCGTTGATATTTTTGATCTTGTCTGTCTGTGCTTTTATTGATCGAACGAGTTGTGGTATTGTTTGAATGACCCGTTTGTCGTTATGACTCTCCAGATTGCTAATCCCTTTCCTGTGGATCTTATGTGAATGCACATCTTGTTGTCTTCACCGGATCGTATATTATCTCTAGTCGAGATGTGAACTTTGGGGTTGTTGTTTGAGTATTATTATTCGTCGTGATTCGAACATGATTGATCGACTGTTGTTGTCTCGATCGTTGTAACTCAATCATTTGATGGTTCAGTGTTTGTTGATCTCGTTTCGTAATTGTTGAGCGTTAGGACTCCTTCGTAATTTCCTTAAGTTCAGGAAATCTGTTTTGTGTTCGATCTTCCAACCCTTAGGCTGTGGAATTTCGTATTGGTCCAGCGTATAGCTCGTGTTTTGGTAGATGTACGGTTGAATTGTTCGACCGTATCGATTTTCATTCGTTGTGTTTTGTTATTTCGGCAACGTATATCGTGTGTTATCTGAGTTTGTTTTGCGTCGTTCGTTCCATGTTTCAAGTTTCGAGGACGAAACTTCTTTTAAGAGGGGTAGAATGTAATAACCGAGATCTTTATTCCGGATTCGTTGGGGTTTAAGGTTTTATCGGATTGTCATGGTCCTCATCGTAGGAATTTCGTGCCATGTTTGGTTGTGACTTGTTGGGACATGTTTTTGGAGGCGTTTCGGACCACTTTGTGAGTTTTTGAGATTTTGTGGTGTAGCGCACGCTAATGCTTGAAGCATAGCGCACGCTACTGCATGGTGTTTAGCGCACGCTACTGAATGTGTAGCGCACGCTAAACTGGCGATTGAGCGATCCGGTAGCTCTTTGGGTGGGGCTGAAACTTTGTTAGCGCACGCTAAGACCGATAGCTAGCGCACGCTATCGGCCGCTTAGCGCACGCTCCCTCTTCTTTCTAGCGCACGCTACTCGGTAGGTGCGATTACATCGAGGAGCTCTTTGGTGGTTTTGTGACCGATTAAGCGCGCTACTGGCATTGGCTAGCGCGCACGCTAACTATGTTATCTGCGGTTTCTCTGGAGCGTTGACCCGTTAGCGCACGCTAATGAAGGGTGATTAGCGCACGCTAATAAGCATCGATATAAATCTTGGGCAATGGCATTAAGTCGTCATTTCCCACTTTTCTTCATCCCTTCCGCGGGAGTGAGATCGAGGCGAGTAGGACCGATCCTTTTCTTCTAGCTTCATCCTTGAGCGGATTTGTAGATGTTTAACAACATCTAATCGTCTTCTTAGTCCAAATCAAGGTAATCTCTTGTTAGAACCCTATTTTCTTAAATTTGGGGTTTTTGTTTGGATTTGTGATTCTTGACCGATCTCGTCCGATCGGTTATTTGTTCTTGTTTGTCTTGACCGTAATCTTGATTTTGTTAACCGTTCATCGATTTTTATCGCCGGATCAACGATTCTTGATTTCTTTGAGAATACTTAGATCCTTGTCGTTTTAGGATTGTTTGGATTTCGATTAGTGTTATTGATTTGTGGTGATGCTATTTTCGTAGTATTCGTAATTTGTCGAAGTCTTGATCGTTTTGGAGGTTCGAAGGTTTCCGATCGTGCCCGTTAAATCGTTTCGTCGCTCGTGATATCGAGGCAAGTATCTTGTCCATACGTTTCATGTTTCGTAGGCGTAATTAATAGTAAAGGAATTAAATGCGAAACCCAATGTTTAATGAACGTAAAGGGATCGGTATATTCTCGATAAATGTTGTCTTTCAACGATAATTTATGTACTTCGTGAATATATGTGTTCTCGGAATATGTGTGTTGGATTTGTATGTTGAAAAGATGATGTGATCACTTTGAATGAGTTTATTAGACCGTAATCCTTTCTTTGGGGATTACGTAACGTTATGTGTACTTGTTCGTTAAGAATGTATTACGTGGGATATTAGTTGTTACTCCTTTGAAAGGAGGTTGTGATGTTTAAGTGTTGCTTGGCTTGATGTTACGCTCATTGTGATGTGATTCTTTGAAAGTAATATGCCTCCGGGTAGGATTGTTGAATCTCCGGGATCCATACTTGCTAGTATGGGTCGGGCGTGACCGTAGGGTTATCCAATCCGGGTATGTCTTGCGGGGACTCCGAGGTTCGGGGCTTGCTAGCCCGATGCCGAGATAACTTGTGGGGTTATCATCGGGTCTGTCTTGCGGGGACTCCGAGGTTCGTGGCTTGTTAGCCCGATGCCGGGATAACTTATGGTTGTGGTATGGAATGGTTCCGTGACTGTTGTCACGAGGACATGTGATTTGGTATGGTTTCCTATTGGGTTATTCACTCGGGTATGTTCTACGGGAGCATATGAGGTTCGTGGCTTGTTAGCATGGGACGCGAATAATCCTTAGGAACATGTGTTATGTGATTCGGGTCGTGGACCCTGTGGCTTATGATTTGGGTCTTGGACCCCGTGTGTTGTGAATTGGGTTGTGAAACCGCGTTTTATTATCGGAATCGTATTTTGGAAAGATGATTTTGGACCGTGTCCCCAAGTATTTTCGAAAGACTTGAGAATTCCTTATTTCCAAATGTTTTCAAACTCCCGAGACCGTAAAATATTTTGTATGAGACACATGGTTCTTTTCCTACCTTTTATAAATCAAACTGTTTTGATTAAGTGATTTATCTCGGGAAATATATTCAAGATTTTATATTCTTGAAGCACGTTGTGTATGGCTTGTACTTTTGGTTTTATACTTGCACTAGCAAAACGGTGGAGTTTTGCTAACCCCAGTATTCGGGGTGGATGTCTGTATGTGCGTCCGGTACTTGCGGGTAGGCGGGAGCGAATCACAGGATCGATACGAAGGATGATGGGAGACGAAGATACTAATCACGTGAAGACCAATTGTAGAGTCGTGTTGGTTATCCCTCCGATATGTTGTTACCCCGATTTATGGGATTTGTGTTTGTATTTCAGCCCCTGCGTGGGAATGAGTTTTGGGAAAGAATCTTGTATGTAATGTTGTGTATTGTGTTATGGTAAAAGACCAAATCGTTCTAATGGTCCTTTATGTAGCCATGTCGGCGATGTGAAGTGATGCATTGTTTTGTATTTAGCTGGTAGATCCTCGCGGAGAGGGTCTGCGGCGCTGTAATATTCCCGAGTGGTTTGGGGGTGTTACAGTAATTGAGTTGTATGTTTTTATTGAAATACCAAGTCGGTCTACTGAGTTATTATAGCCTTAAAGGCATCGTCGAGTTGTTCGATTGTTGTTACCAGTCTAGTAGATCCTTGAAGAAAGGTTCTACGGCGTGTAGTATTCCTGAGCGGATTGGGGGTGTTACACGCCACCTTGTCCGGTAGTGGCATCCGCATCAAGTTATGCACAAGAAATTCATTTATATGTAACAATAAGAGAAAAACGAAAAAAAAAATAACGCAAAGGGGATAATTTTCTCCGGTCCCGACTTTGGCAAAGGGGCTGAATGAATAACCTCGCTAAATGTATTAACGAATAAATATTTTTTGAATCCTTAAAGACCACATGTAAATATAAATGAATAATCATTAAAATCCATAAGATATATATACCCTAAAATTCATACAATAAGTCATTTCTTCACAAAAAAAAAGCGTATAAAGTTGTTTGCCTTTTTCTTCCACCAAAATGATCATCATTGACTTTTTCTAGTGCAAATAAAACTTCTGGATATTCTGCTCGCGCTGTAGCATGTAGTTTCGTATGGTGATTATTGCTTGAAATGCTTGTTTTAATGACACATTTGGTGTGATGCCACTATCATGTGGTTCTGGATCATTCTCATCATTTAGTACGGACTCATGATTTCTTCGTGTGTAGGGTGCATGTATTCCTAATATAGACTTTAAGTATTTCATACATAGAATCTTAATAGTACATGATGCGTGTACTTAGTTTATATATGTATTTATACAGTAGATGTAAAATATTTAATCATACGAAAAAAATAAAAATGTAAAACTACCATCTAAATAAATCAACACGTTTGATCTAATCTTGGTTGAATTTTGTAGAAAGTTCCAGTGACATATCGATCTATCTTGATTTTACATTGTAGAATTAAATTACAATTACAATTCCAATACTAAACCAAGATAAATCAACACGTTTGATCTAATCTTGGTTGAATTTTGTAGAAAGTTCCAGTGACATATCGATCTATCTTGATTTTACATTGTACAATTAAATTACAATTACAGTTCCAACACTAAACCAAGGGGAAAAATATTTTTTTAGGCCCGTAACTTTGGCGTAGTTGGGTTATAAGGACATTATCTGTTCGGGCCTGGAGAAGGACATTAATTTTAAAAAGTGGGAAAACAAGGACAATTAAGCCCGAAGGAGGTCCGATTGGGCTAAATTGGCTCGTGCCTCGCACGTGACGGGCCTGGAATATTTTCTCTTTTTTTTGGGATTGTGAGAAAATTATGTTTTTTTGGTTGGTATTAAACTTCAAATATCTAGTAATTAAATATATGTTAAATATATAAATAAATAAAAATTATTTCAGGTTGATCAAGTAAAGCAGGTTTTCTTCAATCATTTCAGGTTGAAGTTTGAACGTGTGGATTCAATTCATCAAAACCGGAGCTCATGTTTTAAAGCTTTATCCGAGGCCCAGGCGTCTTTTCTCTCAAAAGACGTCACAATGGAGGAGTTGAAGGAAGCGGTATGGTCTTGTGGAAATGATAAATCCCCGGGCCCGGACGGATTCACTTTTGCTTTATTTAAACGTGATTGGGATGTTTTCAAGAATGATATCTTTCCTCTCGTAAATGAATTCTTAGCAACTTCCATCATTCCCCCCGGATGTAACTCGTTTTTCATCACTCTTATCCCGAAAGTTTGTAGCCCTATGGGGGTTAACGACTATCGTCCTATAAGCCTCATAGGAATTCAATACAAGATCCTTGCTAAGATGTTGGCTCTCAGATTGGCTCAAGTGGTGGATTCAGTTGTTAGTATGGAGCAAACGTCATTCATTAAAGGTCGCCAAATCCTTGACGGTCCTTTGTTAGTCAATGAAATTATTGATTGGTACAAACAGAAAAAGAAAGAGATGATGATTTTAAAAATTGATTTTGAAAAGGCTTTCGATTCTATAAGTTGGGATTTTCTTGATAGGATGATGGATTTCATGCATTTTCCATCACGTTGGCGTATCTGGATTCGGGCTTGTCTTACTTTTGCTAGATCATCGATTCTTATTAATGGCAGCCCCACTCAAGAATTTTCGTTACATTGCGGTCTTCGTCAAGGTGATCCGCTCTCACCTTTTCTTTTTATCATTGCTATGGAAGGTTTACATGTTGCCATATAAAGGCATCTAATCTTTTTGGTGGTATTCCAATCGGGACATCCAATTTGGAAATCTCTCATCTGTTTTATGCGGATGATGTGCTTTTTCTTGGGGATTGGTCAACATCAAACATTCTAAACCTGCTATAATTCTCCATTTATTCTTTTTGGCGTCGGGGCTCAAAATAAACTTAGCAAAATCGAATCTCTATGGTGTCGGGGTAAGCAACCAGGAGGTAATTAACATGGCGGATTCTATGGGCTGTCGACGCGGGAGAGTTCCATTCATTTATCTTGGCTTTCCAGTTGGTGATAATATGGCTAAGGTCAAAGCCTGGGATACTCTAATAAATCGATTTCAATCAAAACTTTCTAAATGGAAAGTTAATACCTAATCTATTGGAGGTCGATCAATGCTTTTAAAAACAGTGCTTGGTTCGTTGGGAATTTATTTGTTATCTATATATGTTATGCCGGTTGGAATAGCTAAGAAATTGGAGTCCCTTCGTTCAAATTTTTTTTGGGGCGGTACCTCAGGAAAAAGGAAATGGCTTGGATTAATTGGGATGTTGTTATGGCATCTTATTCTCAAGGAGGTCTAGATATTGGTAGCTTGGTTGGATTTAATATTTCTCTTCTTCTTAAATGGAGATGGCGTTTTACTCACGAAGAAGATACAATTTGGGTACGGTTCATCAAGCATAAATATGGGATGAATGGTGGATTCGGGAATGCAAATTTCCGTGTTTCAGGTACAAGTCCATGGTCCAGAATCTTAGCAGTTGTCTCTCGGTTAATCTCTAAACAGGTAATTCCATCTACATACCTTAAAAAACGAGTGGGTAACGGCTCAAATACCCGTTTATGGGATGATATTTAGATCGATAATCAACTTTTAGCGGCTCGGTTTCCTCGCCTTTATGCGTTAGAAACTTGCAAAGATGCAAGCATTTCTGATCGATGGTCTGCTACGGGTTGGTCTTGGAGTTGGCGAAGAATAGTGATAGGTGGTATCGAGCAGTCACAACTATCGGAATTGACATCTTTACTTGTGAACTTTTCTTGCTCGGAAGATAGAGATCGTTGGTGGTGGAGCCTTGATCCTCAAGGGTTGTTTTCGGTTAAATCAACTAGATGTTGGATCGATAAAGCTGTCCTTCCATCATCTACGGCTCCAACTCGTTGGAATAAACTTGTCCCAAGGAAAGTAAATATTCTGGTATGGCGGGTTTTGTTAGATCGAATCCCCACGAGGTTAAACTTGCTGAATAGAAGTATGGACATCCCATGTTCCTTGGGTCCGATCTGCTCTTTGGAAATGGAAAGTATAAACCATATTTTCTCCTCTTGTGAAGTGGCGGCGCGAACATGGAATGCGATTGAAGTTTGGCTTCAGATTCAACATCTTGGTATGCATTCCATTGCGGACATTTTTGCTTGGCTTGAATCATCTAACCTGATAGCAAAACGGAATAAGCTTATTGAAGCAGTGATCCTCACCACAATTTGGGTCTTATGGCGTTTCAGAAATGCAACGGTTTTGGTACAAACGAATTTAGAAAGGATAGAATTGTCGACTCTATCAAGGAGTTTTCGTTTCTTTGGGTGTCTAATCGTAGTAAGAAATTTGTAGGTAATTGGATTGATTGGCTTAAAAACCCAATTAATATCTTGTAATTTGTTTTCTAGCTGTTTCAAAAAAAAAAATTACCTTGTAAAAAGTTATTAATTATCACTAATTACCGATGCATGCAACTACAGCTATAAATATGGATGCACCTATCATCAAGAAAAGAGGTTGTCCGATTAAGAAAAACATCCCAAGGAAATTTCCAAAGAAGGCCCCTCCAACTAAAGATATGACCCAAACAACTCCCAAAAGAGAGGCCACAGCAACAAGTCCAAACGACCGAAGTTCAAAAGCGAGAGTGCTGGATCTCAAAGTGCTATGTATGCTAGGGCTAAAGATGATTCCAATGAGCTGAGGACCGAGATTAAGGAGCTTTAGAAGCATTTGTTGTCTAGCGAGCAACATGTTTGTAACTTGCTATTGGAAAATAACACGCTCCTTAACTTGTACGATCTGCTTTTGGACTTGGAGGTGGCTGACGTTGCAAAGAAAGTTGTGGATGAAGAAGGGAGTTCCAAACCCAATGCAGTGATCACTATATCGAGCTCGACTGCTGTTTGATTTTTCTAGAGTTGTTTCTTGTTATTTTTTTGGTTGTGTTGTTTTTTTTTTTTTTTTTTTTTGTGTGTGTTCTCGGATGTTGCTTGTGAATTGTGATAGGTCATATTTTGCAACAGTTTGGCCAATCAATTTAATTAAGGATGGTGACCTATTTAAATAGTGTGCTTTTATTTATTCTTTGCAATTTTAATTTTTTTTCATAAAAAAATGTTTTAGTATGTGTTTGGTTCAAATTGTACTTTTCCTTTTAACACACAAAAAAAAGATTTTATAGAACAATATTTACATAAATCAAATATTTTGGAGAAATGATTTATTTATAATTCTTTTTTAAAGAAATAGATTACATGCGAGTGATACTTTATTTATTTCTTTGTACCTTTTCCTGAGAAAAAAATCAATAAAAAATTTATAGATGAATTGTAATTTCCAATAAATTGCTATTTCATAGATTGGTTGTTCCAATAATATATGAGTGTCGGGATTTTCTTTCTAACAAAGTAGAGGAGCTTTGAAGAAATAATACAGATAAATCAAATTTAATATACAGAAATAATGCCTTTCCGTACTTTGTTTAGAAAATATAGACATCTAAAGAAACAAATTACAGATGAGTGGTACCTTCTTTGTTTATTTATTTGTATTTTCTTCTATTTGATTATAAAAAGTGAAAAGAAAAAATAAATTATAAAAAATTGGCTAACAAAAAAACTGGTTTCAGATGCGTGAAAATGCAATTTGACATTTTTCATAAAAAAAATATTTTGGTATGTGGTTGGTTCGAGATAAAAAAAAATTAGTAAAAAAAAGTGTGCAATAATAGACATATAAAAAAAACAAGTTAATCAATTGGGTCCAGGGATAATCGAACCCTAGACCCATTGCAATTGTGTTTAATCTCTTGCCACCTTATCCGGTAGTAGCATCCGCGTCAAGTTGTGCACAAAAAATTCATTTATATGTAACAATAAGAGAAAAACGGGAAAAAAAATAATGCTACGAATGGCCCTGAGGGGAGTCGAACACTATACCTTGGGCAAGTGTGATAGAGCCCCTGCCACCTTGTCCAGTAGTGGCATCCGCATCAAGTTATGCACAAGAAATTCATTTATATGTAACAATAAGAGAAAAAACGAAAAAAAATAACGCAAAGGGGATAATTTTCTCCGGTCCCGACTTTGGCAAAGGGGCTGAATGAATAATCTCGCTAAATGCATTAACAAATAATTTTTTTTTGAATCCTTAAAGACCACATGTAAATATAAATGAATAATCATTAAAATCCATTGACTTTTTACAAAGTTATATGTCAATCAATATGACTACATATCAATTACTCAATTCTCAAATTAATTTACAAGTCTTTTGGAATTATATTACATATTTTTATTTCATTTTATTTGCATAACCCAATTACACCATACAATACAAAAAAGTAGCAATTAATTTCTCTATATTCGGTTTCAGATAAAAAAAATTGGTAAAAAATTGTGCAATAAACAGCAAAAAAATTGGTAAAAAAGTTTCGCAATAAACAACATATAAAAAAAGCTAACTGGGTCCAGGGAGAATTGAACCTTAGACCCATTGCAATTGTGTTAAATAACTTGCCACCTGGTCCGGTAGTGGCGTCCGCATCAAGTTATGCTCACGAAATTCATTTATATGTAACAATAAGAGAAAAACGAAAAAAAAATAGTGCTACGAAACTGGGGCATGGGGGAGTCGAACACTATACCTTGGGCAAGTGTGATAGAGCCCCTGCCACCTTGTCTGGTAGTGGCATCCGCGTCAAGTTATGCACAATATGAGAAAAATGGAAATTAATATAGTTCTCCAATCTACAGAGTCTTTTAGAAATGATGTTGTATTCAAAATTTTAGATAAATATAATTAATATAAATTTGATAATTGGGCAAATTAGATTCTCAAATAAATAATAAAGTAATTTATTTAATAACTGATATTATTAATAGTGGCCAAACTAAAATTTTCAATTAGAATAAAACTACTAAATAAAATAGATATGATATTCAAATTTTAGATAAATAAATTAATAGAAATTTAATCTGATCAAATTAATTTTTCATTAAATTTAACAATTTATTTGTCCAACTTAATAATTAGAAAAACTAAATACAATAAAAATAAAATTCTTAAGTTTGTGTGTGAAATATAAAAATGAGATTTAAAAATAAACATTGAATTCTAAGTATTTATTTAGGAATACAAAATTTAGAGAATGTCACATAGGAGAGAGAGTCAATGTAGTGCTTCAAATTTGTAACGCTGTTATACATATTTTTAATTATTATAAAAATTACTAAATAAAATAGATGTAAGATTCAAATTTTAGAAAAATAAAATTAATTTAAATTTGATAATTGACCCAATTAAATTTCACTAACAAATTAAACTATTTATTTGTCCAACTCAATAATCGGTCAAATTAAACACAATAAAAATAATATTTCTAAGCTTGTGTGTAAAATAACTACTAGTTCTTTCACCCATGCGTTGCACGGGAAGTTATATTTATCAAATTATAAATAAATAAAACATTAGAACAAAAAAATAAAAATTCTATAATAATTTCAACATCCAATCCCCTGTTTTTTTAATGAAAATTACAATTTGTTAACAATGAAAAAAAATCAAATAATGGCTATCAATTTACCATCATTCATATCGTCTCCACAAATTTAACTAATATTTCCAACTGACAAGACATAATAAGCTGATTCACTTTGACTTCTTCAAAAAGAACAACGAATACAAACGATAAGACTCCAAACGAACATCAAAATCCATCAATGCACACTGAATATTAAAATAATTCAAACCTATTAAATCACAATTATATTTAAAAAGAGCAAGCGTTCAAAGATAAACGAATGTACCGTCGAATATTGAGTTGTATTAAAGATTATTAAAAACTTCTTTATAAACAACATTTGTGGTCATGTTTGCAGGCTTTCCCGCATCATCACATACCACAAAATTCAAGCCTTTCCTATTTGTGACCCTAGAAACAGCCACATATAATTGTCCATGTGTAAAGACCGGTCTCCGCAGAAAAACCCCAACATTACTAAGAGTCTGTCCTTGACTTTTATTGATGGTCATTGCATAACAAACATTCAAAGGAAACTGTCTCCTTTGAAAAGTAAACGGTAGCCTTACGTCTGATGGAGTGAGGCTCAATCTAGGAATTAGAAACTCCTTTCCTGCACTAATTCCGTTCAACACTCTTGCCTCTATAATGTGCTCGCCAAGTCTAGTAATAATAAGACGAGTACCATTACATAATCCAGACGAGTGGTCTATATTGCGCATTAACATTACCGGAACACCAGTCTTTAGATTCAATATGTGGCTTGGGACACCAGAGGCAGAAATACTATTTAAAAATTCAGGAGTATGAATATCTCGGAGAAGTTCACTATCGCAATCATCAGATCTACATGTAGAATATGAGCTATAATAAGTTTTTAACTTAGACTGGTTCATACCAATCATGTATTCATTCACCATAGGTACGTCCTCAAGTGTAGGAGCAAGTATCGCTCTTCCATTTAAGTAAGTAGGAGAACGACATTCGCTTAAAAAGTTAGGGTACGTGCTACTCACAATAGCTTTAATCGGATTCGTGAGATTAAGTATCAGCATATCTTCTGGTATTTCAACCGAAATCTCGCCATCATTTGGCCCTCCTATTACTCCATCACCAATGCTCAAAATCCACTCAGAAAAATTTCTATGAGCATTTGTTTCTTCATCCACTGGAAGGTTTTGTAGTCTCATGTTTTTGGTGAGCTTTAATGCACATGCACTGAGATAGAGAGTGTAAAACTAAAAGATAATCTATAATTGAAGTAAGTAAATTGTATATATCCTTGATAATACCAAAAAGAAATGTTCCAAGAACAAATAAAACTAATTTTAGTGTTAAATTTCATTGTTCATTTCCTAATAAAAAAATCATATAATTTTCCAAGTTTACTACAATTCATGACTATTATTTATTTCATACTTTAGTTGTCAAGCCATATCTTATAACGAATTTAATTTTTTATAGATGCGATTATTTTAACTAATAAAGCTATTGAATACTACGAAAAAAATAGATTTTATCTAATTATAAATAAAACCCAGATACTGTAACACCCCCAGATTTAACCGGAAATATTACAGCGCCGTGGGCCCCGAGATGGAACCCACAAGGCTGAAAAAAATTTTCACAATCATTTACAAATGCCCAAGAGGCCAACGACGGTACTATCTTTAAAAATGCATAAAGACATAAAATCCATTTATCAAAAACCGTCGTAAAAACTCATTTGAAATCGCAAGGCCAAACGGCCGACACTTAAACGTTTAGAAAACGATTTCCAAAGCAACCTCAGTTACCAGATACCAAAATGTCATTTCAAAATACTCACGCAGCGGAAAAAGACCAACCATAAAGATACTCTAGCAGCGGAATACAAGAACCAATCAAGAAACTCAATGCACAAAACATGTCCTAGCTAGTATCTTCTGGGAAGCTCATCTCTTCACGACCGCTACAAGCTCGATACTCCAAGAACCTAAAAAGAAATCCCACGAAGGGGTCAGACATAATATCCAATAATGATAACCGTCACAAAACATTAATAATTACATACCAACGAGAATATAACATAAGAATACGGCCAACGTAATCTTACCGCCATAACTTTGCTTACTCAAGAAATTCTCATCAGAATAACCATTATCACATTTCACATCTCGTACTCGATTAACCAATAAACTCGAACATAATATCTGTATTGTACCTCAAACGATACTCAAGGTTCTCAAACTATCATCACCAACTCACGATACGGAAATCTACCATTTCTGACCAATACGATCCATCGAATAACATCATCAAATCCCAAGACGATAACCGATCGTCCATCAAAGACAAAGACCAAAGAAAATACGGAACATACCTCGAGATATGATGTGCCACGATAATCATATCAGTCTAATCCGAGATCAGATCAATGCAATACGGACACGGTCCTAACACAAGACCTACAAATGCATACTCATATGACAACGTCAATATGATCACAACAATAACAATGATGTATACTCAATGGAAATCCGACGATCCAGCGCCCTCAGCATAGATCCCCTTGATGATCCTATCAGATCATCATAAGGTAGATAACCAACAATACACATATGAACAACAACGCATGATAAAATCAATGATGCGAATTCACAAGATTCCATCAACACAATACTGGTAATCCAACGATCCAGCGCCCTCAGCATAGATCCCCATGATGATCCCGTCGAACCAATGCATGGTGGAAAAACACATCCCAGCGATCCAGCGCCCTCGGCATAGATCCTCATGATGATCCGTCGAACCAACGCATGATGGACATTCGATCCAGCGCCCTCGGCATAGATCCTCATAATCCCATCGGATTATTTACACAACATAAACAACACAATATGCATACACATATGCAAATCAACACGTTCATCAACATGAACAACATAACATACTGCGACAACATGACAATTTACTAGACGACTTCATGTTCAACAACATGAAAGAAAATGTGCGAGACCAAAATAAATAACATTAAACCATAATCAATATGGAATACTTGCCCGAGTCCGGGAGCAACCTCGATGTCGATCATCACCACGATTATCCTCAATGCTCGGCGATCCAAAGCGTACAATGAACTATAGATACTCATATCCTCGTCTTTACCATAATGTAACCTCGATACTCGAACATACCAATAAGCGAGATAAAGCACATACATTATGATTTACCTCCCGAATCGAAAGAGAGCGATATGCGATCCGAATACCCGAGTTCACAATAATAACCATCGCTATATGTATTATAAACGAAATGAAAGCTGAAACCATTCATTAAATATTATAAGCGAGCAAGTAATAACGCCTCGATACCGATACCACAAAGTGCTACGAACACATTGCCTTTGTCTACGAGCTCCTCACACGATCAAAATCAATACAATGGACATACTCGAACACGACCGCAATATCCTGTTATAATCACCGATCAACAAACTACACCTATAGAAGAAAACAAATAACACATATAAGATAACAAACAACAACTGACAAAACTAACCAATCTAAATCAACGGTACAACACAACAAAGAATAAACACGGTCAACTAACCAAGTTAAACCATCACGAATTCATAATCAAAACACAAAAAATCTTTGCCTACTTAGCGCACGTTAAACGCATAACGTGGCGTGCGCTAAGTTGTCCCATTAGCGTGCGCTAGCGGTAAGCTTAGCGTGCGCTAATCTTTGTTGATGGCATGCATTCCAAACATCGACTCACATCTTGCGACTACGAATCTGAATGAAGGGAGACATAAATCTCCATATCTCTTGAAGATAAACGACCCTATAATTATCACCATGATCATGTCAATGTCCATATATCAATAACAACATCAACAATCAAACCGACTCGATAACAAGGATCATATCATGCTAAATCTGGAATTCAACCTAGTATCATGATTCATCTCATCTAAATCGACCAATATAATTACCAAGATTCAGAATTCCCTCTTAGATCGGGTTAAATGAATCAACATCCTTATAGTATGAACAATCTTAACTAACATCCGAAACTCTTATAAAAATTCCATTGAATCTCATATAACATCATCATATGATTATCCAACATGCTCCTTACATGAAATCATCCAAGAAAAACGAACCATTAACAAAGGAATACGAAGATTACCTGGTTTAGATGAACCAAAAAGAAGAACACTAGAACTCCATCCAAAGAATCATGAACATCTTGAAGAACAAGGCTTGAATCCAAGCTCTCAATCTAATGTTGTCAAAGATTATCATTATACAGTGTTTGGGAACCTCAATTATATCCCAACTCTCTCTCTCTCGACTGAAAGAAGAAAAATGACGAAATGCTTCTCAGCACCCTTCTGTCCCCTTTTATAATATTCATTATTAGCGTGCGCTAACATCTCATGTTTAGCGTGCGCTACGGCATTAGCGTGCGCTAACTGACTTTGTTAGCGTGCGCTATCGAAGCCCAGAGCTTACTGCCTCGCTTCGTAAACTAGCTTACGTACGTAATGCCCATGCATTAACGTACGTAAAACATCCTGCTTAGCGTACGCAAGTCATTTACCTTAGCGTGCGCTATCCGAAGTTGACTTGCTACAGTACACACCTACCACTCGTGCCCCCACATGCCGAAAGCATCCGCGATTATCGGGATTCCTTTGACCAATCTGGAATTAGCATGCGCTAACCATACAGTTTAGCGTGCGCTATCCCTACATGACATTGGTTGTTCCAATAATATATGAGTGCCGGGATTTTCTTTCTAACAAAGTAGAGGACCTTTGAAGAAATAATACAGATAAATCAAATTTAATATACAAAAATAATTCCTTTCCGTACTTTGTTTAGAAAATATAGACATCTAAAGAAACAAATTACAGATGAGTGGTACTTTTTTGTTTATTTATTTGTATTTTTTTCTATGCGATTATAAAGAGTGAAAAAAATGAAGTGTAAAAAACTAGCTAACAAAAAAATTGGTTTCAGATGCGTGAAAATGCATTTTGACATTTTTCATAAATAAAATGTTTTGGTATGTGCTTGGTTCGAGATAAAAAAAAATTAGTACAAAAAAAGTGTGCAATAATAGGCATATAAAAAAACAAGTTAATTTAATTGGGTCTAGGGATAATCGAAACCTAGACCCATTGCAATTGTGTTTAATATTTTGCCACCTTGTCCGGTAGTAGCATCCACGTCAAGTTGTGCACAAAAAATTCATTTATATGTAACAATAAGAGAAAAACGGAAAAAATAATGCTACAAAACTGGACCTGGGGGAGTCGAACACTATACCTTGGGCAAGTGTGATAGAGCCCCTGCCACCTTGTCCAGTAGTGGCATCCGCATCAAGCTATGCACAAGAAATTCATTTATATGTAACAATAAGGGAAAAACGAAAAAAAATTAACGCAAAGGGGATAATTTTCTTCGGTCCCGACTTTGACAAAGGGGGTGAATGAATAACCTCGCTAAATGCATTAACGGATAATTTTTTTTTTGAATCCTTAAAGACCACATGTAAATATAAATGAATAATCATTAAAGTCCATTGACTTTTTACAAAGTTATATGTCAATAAATATGACTACATATCAATTACTCAATTCTCAAATTAATTTACAAGCCTTTTGGAATTATATTATATATTTTTATTTCATTTTTTTTGCATACCCCAATCACACCATATAATAGAAAAAAGTAGCAATTAATTCTCTGTGTTCGGTTTAATATTAAAAAAAAAATTGGTAAAAAAATTGTGCATTAAACATCAAAAAAATTGGTAAAAAAATTTGGCAATAAAAAGTATATAAAAAAAAGCTAGCTAGGTCCAGGGAGAATTGAACCTTAGACCCATTGCAATTGTGTTAAATATCTTGCCACCTTGTCCGATTGTGGCATCTGCGTCAAATTATGCACAAGAAATTTATTTATATGTTACAATAAGAGAAAAACGAAAAAACAAAATAATGCTACGAAACTGGGGCACAGGGGAATCGAACACTATACCTTGGGTCAGTGTGATAGATCCCCTGCCACCTTGTCTGGTAGTGGCATCCGCATCAAGTTATGCACAAGAAATTAATTTATATGTAACAATATGAGAAAAACGGAAATTAATATAGTTCTCCAATCGACAGAGTCTCTTTTAGAATCGATGTGGTATTCAATATTTTAGATAAATATAATTAATATAAATTTGATAATTGGTCAAATTAGATTCTTAAATAAACATTAAAGTAATTTATTTAATAACTGATATTATTAATAGTGGCCAAACTAAAATTTTCAATTAAAATAAAACTACTAAATAAAATAGATATGATATTCAAATATTAGATAAATAAATTAATAGAAATTTAATCTGATCAAGTTAATTTGTCATTAAAAAATTTAACTATTTATTTGTCCAACTTAATAATTGGACAAACTAAATACAATAAAAATAAAATTCTAAGTTTGTGTGTGAAATATAAATATGAGATTTAAAAATAAACATTGAATTCTAAGTATTTATTTAGGAATACAAAATTTAGAGAGCGTCACATAGGAGAGAGATTCAATGTAGTGCTTCAAATTCATAACGCTGTTATACATATTTTTAATTATCATAAAAACTACTAAATAAAATAGATGTAAGATTCAAAATTTAGACAAATAAAATTAATTTAAATTTGATAATTATAACTTCATTCAGTCCATTGTTGTGAGCAAAATTAGTCCATTGTATGACACTAATGTTGTGAGCAAACTTTGTCTATAGCAAACTCGATCTCACGGTCTGAAGGCAAACCCGGTAACTCGTCACGAAAGACATCAGGGAACTCACTAATGACTGGGATCGATGAGAACTCGAGTCCACCATCCTCCGTCTTCAAGGCGTAACACCAATAATCAGTACACCCCTTCCGCAGGAGTCTCGTCGCCTTCAAGGCGTTAATTATGAACTTCTAGTTTCCCCTCTTTCGCCCCGCGAAAGAGTGCTCGGTGCCGTCCTCGGCTAACATGGTGATGATTCTCGTGCGGTAGTTCATGATCGCACCATGCCGCTTGAGCCAATCATCCCCAAGAATTAAATCTTCACCCTCAATATTAACGACAATAAGATTATAGGGCCAAGCCCTCTCATAAATATAACACAGAACAGTCTCGGACCTCTCGCTCGCTGACGATTCTATCACCGCTAGGAAGTTTAACAATGAAAGGCTCGCAAGGTGACAAACATTCAAGATTCAAACGGCGTACACACTCTAGAGAGATGAATGAATGTGTAGCACCCGAATCAAAAAGCACACTGACAGGATGAGAATGAATATGAACGGTACCTGTCACTACAGTAGCTGCTGGATCATCGGCCCTCCTCAATTCATAAATACGCAGGTGGGCGGAGCCGACACTAGAAGCTCCCCCCCTAGCGCGCTGACTCCGACCTCTCCCTCGACTGGCACTCAGCGGAGACTGCGAAGCAAACGAGCCCTGGTTCACACTCGGCTCCCTAGGTGCTGGAAAAGAAGCCCGAGCACCAAGAATTTGTCCTACCTGCTCACAAAAGAAAGCCTTGTGGCTCGACTGACCATAAGTATGACAAGTCAAATGCGGACAAGGACACTCCCGGTTCTGATGGCCCGACTTGCCACAGTTAAAGCATTTGACATCCCGAACGGAGGCACTGGCAGTACCTCGATAGCCCCCAGAGAAACGAGCCGAACCACCCACAGGAATATTTGCAGACTGAGAATTCTGTTGGACTCCGCCCTTGTGGCCCGAAAAATTTCCGACACACTTCTGCTTCTTGCTCTCATGAGTCGCTTCACTGGCCATCACTGACATATCTTACGCAAGAGCCATACTCTGATAATGCTTCAAAGTGGTGCATACGAGTCCAGACATGTAGTCCTGAATCGACAGTTTCATCCGCCTGGAGAAGTGAAAAATCTTGACATTCTCCTGTATAACTTGGGCCTTCACGAAGCCCAACTCCTTGTTGAAATTGGCAATAGCTTGAGAAACAGGAATATCCCGAGGCTGAGCATCATAAAAGGCATGAACTCGAGCCTGTCTAACCGGCCATGGGCAATATTCGGTCTCCATCAGGTCCTTAAATTCCGCCCATGAATCAACGTGATCCTTAGGCCCAACAGCCTCCCACCAATCAGTAGCGTCCCCAGTGAGAAATACTGGGCAATAGGGACCTTGCGGTCCTCGGGACAATTGGTGGCAACAAAGACTTTAGATATCTCCTTGATCCATCCCTCCCAGCCGATCAGGTCTGAAGCCCCCAAAAATTAAGGAGGATGCATCTTGATGACATCCTGAGGCCAACGATCTGCTCTGCCCCGATTAGCGTGGTCGAGTCGGGTTACAGCTGCTGAGCTATCACAACCATTTTGTTCACCATTTGATTCATCACCGCTGCAACACTAAGATCGGCGCCATCTTGAATAGAAGCATGGCTATGACAGTCACCCATGTTGCTGGCTCCTGAAGAATGTGATGTAGCCACCTCACCGGCTGCCCCATGTCCCCAGCCGCATCGACAAACGTAAATAACTTCAACGAATACAAACTACAATCCAAAGGGAAAAGCCTAAGTACTCGCGAGTACAATCTATAAGTTTATAAAGTAGACAACAACCATATCGAAAAGAACAACATAATTAAAAAGACTCAAATGCACATGTCAACGACCACAGCGACATCCTCGTACTGTCCCAGCGCCCGCTCGTCCTGCAGAACATAACCTGAAATCCATAACAAGAATTTCCCCAAAACGGGTCCCCAAAGGGGTTAGCAATTACGCTAGTACAAGTGATCAAGGCAAACCAATCGCTTACACATTTCATAGTACATGCACCAATTCATTTCGAAAACCAAAACTAGACATGTCTTTTCCGGAAACAAACAGTCAACAATCAATTTGCCTAGGACTGGGGTGAAGCCACTGGTACCACTCGAGGCCTCTAAGGACCCTTACGAGCTGGCCATATCATAAAACAAATCACGCACACACATCGCCTAGGACCGGGGTGAAGCCACTGATCCCACTCGAGGCCTCTAAGGACCCTCCCGAGCTAGCTAGCGAATCAAACTCGTGAATCTAGAGTGAAGTCATAGATTCACTCGAGGACCCATCGGACCCTCCCGAGGTGAGCAAAGCACACACAATATACATCACTATTTCATGTTAAACATAAAGGTTTCCAAAAATACTTGCCTTGAATAATTGACGACGCAACGAATGGAAAGGAAAATCACCGATGAATGCTAGGAACCGGCAACCACGAACCTAAAGATTTTAAGAACACTACCATTACTAGTGATATACATAGTAACAACATGTTACCACGCCAACCATCACGTGAACATAAGAAGTTTAAAATTTGAAAAACCGAAAAAATTCGTTTTGCAAAATAAATTTTTTTCTAAAATCCTTCCGTTCATAACCAAAAATACAATGTCCGAAGTACTTCAAAACCTATATTCCAGATACCGTCGATGGTGTCATTTGAAAATACACGACCAATTTGTCAAGAATTTAACCGATTTTAAAATCCATATAAACCGTGGCTTTAACCGCACCATCAGTATTTAAACAATAGCAAACGATTCATACAAAAATGTTCAAACTCGTAAAGTCCTCCAGGAAGAACATTCTAAAACCTACCTATAGCGGCATAATCATAACAATCTAAAATAATCAAACTAAAAATCACATGTCTAAACAGCAACCAGGATCGCTGATCCAATCGAATACATCTCACGGTATCAAGTTTAAACATACGGCAAAACCATTCCTCGGAGTTTCTCACGAACTCAATCGTCGATACCTTATTGAAACCCATCAAGGTTCTCAATTTTTCACACCATACCACCCCATACGGTGGTTTAAAGGTAAAATAATAATACGCTCAGTTTTTATACATCTACTATGTGTCACAAGTATTATATACAACTATATTACTCAACACCGTGTAAATAAAATTATGCACCGCAATTAACTCACTAAGATAAAATTATGATACATAGGTACCTCGCATAAAAGAGGAGTCTTATGTCCACAGGACGCACGAAAATGATGGTCGCCCGCGATACTAATCTCATCTGACAACATATCCGACACGTTGTGACTATGCACAACTCAACTTGTCACCCGACATATCGAATGACAAAACCACACAATACTCGACAAATTACGACTTGACTTGACCCGACAGCCTAAGTTTCCGCAACCTTGCTCTGGTACCATAAATGTAACACCCCAAAACCATATGGGAATATTACACGCCGTAGACCCCTTTTTACGAGGATCTACCAGGCTATACCTTACAAAACAACCAAGTGCTTGCCCGACCAGGGTCAAACAATATAATAATACAGACCGTTAAGGTCACTTACTCATGAATACACAGACCGATGAGGTCACACAACTCCATCAACAGAACTGACTAAAAAAACATTACCCACATAGGGGTCGAAACACAATACAGCGGAAGACTGAAATCAACTCTAACAATACTACCAAACTCTACCAACTCTCGACTCTTGACTAGTATCGCAGATCATCATCCTCTTGTGCCAATCCTGTGAGTGCTCCCCTGAACCTGCATGTACCTGGACGCAAAACAGACATCCACCCCCCGATTTCTCGGGGGTTAGTAAAACTCCACTGTTTTACTAGTGCAAGTATAATACGATACGAAAAGAAACAAGTAAATAGCAACTACGAATTTAATATGGAAATCAATTATCAAAATGTTCCCGAGAAGTTTTATTAATTTTGAACTCAAGCAAGAGATATTTGAAAAGGAACACATCATCTCGGGGATTTTTAAAGCAGAAATTCTTTTGGACCTCGAGTCCCAATTTATAAAGCCTTTTGGAAAACATTAGGGCCTTAGCCCAATTCTCGTTTCAAAACACATTGGATAAGATATCATTATGAGTCCGAGACCCATATTTAAAATGTTATCCAAACAATCACTGTTATACGATCGTTGTTCGTACACATCATGTACCGAACTCCGGAGGCCTCGATGGACCTTACCCGGACCACAGACTCTGTTCGTACACATCATGTACCGAACTCCGGAGGCCTCGACGGACCTTACCCGACCACATACAGCATTCATACACATCATGTAACGAACTCCAGAGGCCTCGTCAGACCCTACCTGGATCACACACCTTGTTCGTACACATCATGTACCGAACTCCAGAGGTCTCGTCAGACCCTACCTGGAACACACACACACCTCGACACGACACAATTCATAATCATCAAACGTCAAGCCATTCCACATTACACCGGAATGCATAATCAAGTATGTAAATCAAAACAACACAAATATCATAATCATCACAACAACTCAACAATGAAAAATCACGCCCGGCACAACTTAGATGATTTGCACATCCAACACAATTCCACGATGTTAACTAGGTGATGGTATTATCGCTACCATCAATCATCCATAATAATCAATTCATACGAAACATATTCGCGAAAGTAAACCAATGCATCACAACCATAACACGATGTCCTTATTCACAAGACACAATTCGTATAGTAAAATACTTGCCTCGAAACCACGACGCGGAGAATCGACCGAAGTAGGTTGGCACGAACCGACTACGAACTCGCCGACTCCACCGAATGACCACCCACAACAATAAACTACGAAGGACAACAATAACAATGAAAATGAATTCCAAAGTACGACCCAAAGCCATTGAATTCAAGGAACAAACGACGAAAGTTCAAGGGTTTTCCCCAAAACGGACAAGAACACGATTCCTCCCGTCAAAACATGAAAACGGAATTCCACACCGAAATATGGATATACAATCCATAGGATATGTTTAAAAACATCATTTAACAACAATTGATCCATCAAAAATGAATGGAAAACGAAATCAAGAACAAATCCCCCAAAATGTCGATTCGAAGAAAATCAAGAAATATACCTTGATTCGACGAAAAACAATGGATTAAATGATGTTAAACATATGAATAATACTAAGATTAATCATACCCATAATGGATTAATCAACAACACGGAACGAATCGGACAAAAACGCAAAAACCCCATATTTTCCCAAAATAGGGTTCTAGGAAATCTCACCTTGATTCGCTGGATCAAAGGAGGTTATGGAGGGATTAATCGATGATATGAGCTCCCAATCTTCGTGTATTAGTTGCTTGACAACATGTCTCCTGGATCGCCAAGCCTCCAGCCACGGAGAGGAAAAGATGGAAATGAAAAACGGGTGAAAATATGACTACTCTGTCATATTTATACTGGGCCGGAACTAGCGTGCGCTAGCCTCCCGGACTAGCGTCCGCTATCGGCCAGTATCGGCTCAGCACCCTCGGATAAGGCCCGCATGACCCGGCACTACCAACCAAACCTGCCGACCGCGACCTGCCCGCCCGACCCCGATAGCGTGCGCTGCGCCTAACGCTAGCGCGCACTAGCCGACCTGTCCAGTGACCTTTGGACTAAACAGCTCGCCCAGGTAACGTACGCTAGTCGGCCGGCAGCGTGCGCTACACATGCCGATTAGTGCGCGCCACGACCGATAGTAGCGTGCGCTACCTGCCGATCCTCCCCGAGTCCAGAACCTCAGAACCCCTCTGCCCAGATCCGATAGCGTGCGCTGGGCCGGTCGACAGCGTACGCTACACATGCCGAGCTAGAGCGCGCAGCCTCCCGGCCGTAACGTGCGCTACGCCGGTTCCTGCCGTGCCTGCTCGGCCAGTGCCCAGCACTTCCGACAGTGCCACACCTGTCCGGCCAGCTGCTCAGCCGCCATGACCCGTCGACTCGATTTCCGAAAACGTGCAGAACGAATACGACGAAAAGCTCGCGGTCAACATCAACGACCTGAAATGAAAACATAATGCGATAATTAATCATACGCGACCAAGAAAAAGGGTCGAGACCACAAATACAGATACGAATACCTATAACTTTGGGTAAATTACAAAATAGCCGAAAACGCCCGAAAATCACGATATGTGATCAAATAACCAAACTGAAGTTCATAACACGTCTAACAAAGTTAAACGGACTTACGGGAAACTCGAAACAGTAGTTTCGAACGAGATTCATAAGAATCGAACTCAAGTGCGGAAAAGTCGCTAAAAAGTACGGAACTCAACAAAACGACACCGAAACGAACTCGGATGTCGAAAAATGTAGAATTAATCATTCTTAGAATGATGAAACGGTCCCAAGCGAGTCGTAAAAATGAACTCTCGCCAAAAAAAAAAAAATTACCGGAAATCGAATTTGCGGATATTACACATACGCTTCTCGTTTTGTGGATATGATTGATCGGTGGTCGTCTTGGTGTGTTTGTTTGGTTATTTTAAAATGAATTTCCAAAAGATTTATTTTAACCTTGTTAAAGGCTCTCTTTCAAAATGCGTGTGTGTTTTGTGAACGGTGTGTTTTGGGAATTGATTATGATTTGATTATTTTGAACGTTGAGGGCTTTGATGATACCCCTGTTGTTTAAAGTATGGAATCGTGTATTCCGTGTTTGATCTTGTTATTGTATTTTGAAGAGTTTGATAATGATGTCGGATAAGTGGCCATCCCTAGTAAGTATTCTTGATGAACTAACATTCTTAGCATGTTAGTATTGCATGAGCAACGTGTGTGTGTGTGTATGCTCATTACGGGTTAGATCCGACGGGTCTCGGTAGGGGTCCACAGAGGCGTGGGTCCGCAAGCTTGCTTTTAACCACTACGGGTTAGATCCGACGGGGTCTCGGTAGGGGTCCACAGAGGTATGGGTCCGCGGTTACTTGTGGTGCATTTTACAAATGTGATTTGGATTATTGGCGTTTTCGGAAATGAGTATTTTGAACAGTTTTCATGATTGCATGCATCGACTAAGTGTGTAAGAGGTAAGTTGTTCGTTTGGCCTACTTGGCTAGGATGGCACTAGAGTATTTTTGTTGGTTGTGTTAAATCCTTTAATTGTGAATTTTGATGTTGGAAAACGAACCTTGTTGTCGTTCTCGCATACCGTGAGTTGATGAGATTTGGGGCCAAAATCCCAACGGTTTGGTAAAGGTCATTTTACGGAAAGTAAACCTTTGGGGCGGTGACCCCTTTCGTCTTTTTGGTTTTGGAAAGTAGGATTTGATAAATCCTAAATTGTTTTCTATTAAAACTCTCGATGGCATTTTAAACCGTTTTATAAATTGTTTCCCTTGATTTGTGATCTTTTGGTTTTGGAATGTTTTACCCAAACACTTGCCTCGGGAAGTATTTTTCGTTTCGTTTGGGTCTTTTAGGATTCCTGGTTATTGTTATTCGTGGAATGTGAATTGTATGACTCGTATTTTTGCACTTGTACTTGCACTAGCAAAATAGTGGAGTTTTGCTAACCCCCGAGTATTTGGGGGGTGGATGTTTGTATTGCATTCAGATTTTGGAGCGCCCTCAGCATAGATCCCCTTGATGATCCTATCAGATCATCATAAGGTAGATAACCAACAATACACATATGAACAACAACGCATGATAAAATCAATGATGCGAATTCACAAGATTCCATCAACACAATACTGGTAATCCAACGATCCAGCGCCCTCAGCATAGATCCCCATGATGATCCCGTCGAACCAATGCATGGTGGAAAAACCTGTCCAACGATCCAGCGCCCTCAGCATAGATCCTCATGATGATCCCGTCGAACCAACGCATGATGGACATTCGATCCAGCGCCCTCAGCATAGATCCTCATAATCCCATCGGATTATTTACACAACATAAACAACACAATATGCATACACATATGCAAATCAACACGTTCATCAACATGAACAACATAACATGCACGACAACATGACAATTTACTAGGACGACTTCATGTTCAACAACATGAAAGAAAATGTGCGAGACCAAAATAAATAACATTAAACCATAATCAATATGGAATACTTGCCCCGAGTCCTTCGGGAGCAACCTCGATGTCCAATCATCACCGACGATTATCCTCAATGCTCGGCGATCCAAACGTACAATGAACTATAGATACTCATATCCTCGTCTTTACCATAATGTAACCTCGATACTCGAACATACCAATAACTGAGATAAAGCACATACATTATGATTTACCTCCCAGAATCGAAAGAACGATATGCGATCCGAATACCCAGAGTTCACAATAATAACCATCGCTATATGTATTATAAACGAAATGAAACTGAAACCATTCATTAAATATTATAACTGAGCAAGTAATAACTTGCCTCGATACCGATACCACAAAGCTGCTACCGAACACATTGCCTTTGTCTACGAGCTCCTCAGCCCTGATCAAAATCAATACAATGGACATACTCGAACACGACCGCAATATCCGGTTATAATCACCGATCAACAATCTCAACCTATCGAAGAAATCAAATAACACATATCCGATAACAATCAACAACTGACAAAACTAACCAATCGAACTCAACGGTTCAACACAACCTCGAATAAACACAGTCAGAACTAACCAAGTTAAACCATCACGAATTCATAATCAAAACACAAAAATACTGCACTGTCTGCCTACTTAGCGCACGTTAAACGCATAACGTAGCGTGCGCTAAGTTGTCCCATTAGCGTGCGCTAGCCAGTAAGCTTAGCGTGCGCTAATGCTGTTCAGTGGCATGCATTCCAAACATCGACTCACATCTTGCGACTACGAATCTGAATGAAGGGAGACATAAATCTCCATATCTCTTGAAGATAAACGACCCTATAATTATCACCATGATCATGTCAATGTCCATATATCAATAACAACATCAACAATCAAACCGACTCGATAACAAGGATCATATCATGCTAAATCTGGAATTCAACCTAGTATCATGATTCATCTCATCTAAATCGACCAATATAATTACCAAGATTCAGAATTCCCTCTTAGATCGGGTTAAATGAATCAACATCCTTATAGTATGAACAATCTTAACTAACATCCGAAACTCTTATAAAAATTCCATTGAATCTCATATAACATCATCATATGATTATCCAACATGCTCCTTACATGAAATCATCCAAGAAAAACGAACCATTAACAAAGGAATACGAAGATTACCTGGTTTAGATGAACCAAAAAGAAGAACACTAGAACTCCATCCAAAGAATCATGAACATCTTGAAGAACAAGGCTTGAATCCAAGCTCTCAATCTAATGTTGTCAAAGATTATCATTATACAGTGTTTGGGAACCTCAATTATATCCCAACTCTCTCTCTCTCGACTGAAAGAAGAAAAATGACGAAATGCTTCTCAGCACCCTTCTGTCCCCTTTTATAATATTCATTATTAGCGTGCGCTAACATCTCATGTTTAGCGTGCGCTACCGCATTAGCGTGCGCTAACTGACTTTGTTAGCGTGCGCTATCGAAGCCCAGAGCTTACTGCCTCGCTTCGTAAACTAGCTTACGTACGTAATGCCCATGCATTAACGTACGTAAAACATCCTGCTTAGCGTATGCAAGTCATTTACCTTAGCGTGCGCTATCCGAAGTTGACTTGCTACAGTACACACCTACCACTCGTGCCCCCACATGCCGAAAGCATCCGCGATTATCGGGATTCCTTTGACCAATCTGGAATTAGCATGCGCTAACCATACAGTTTAGCGTGCGCTAGCCCTACATGACATTGGTTGTTCCAATAATATATGAGTGCCGGGATTTTCTTTCTAACAAAGTAGAGGACCTTTGAAGAAATAATACAGATAAATCAAATTTAATATACAAAAATAATTCCTTTCCGTACTTTGTTTAGAAAATATAGACATCTAAAGAAACAAATTACAGATGAGTGGTACTTTTTGTTTATTTATTTGTATTTTTTCTATGCGATTATAAAGAGTGAAAAAAATGAAGTGTAAAAACTAGCTAACAAAAAAATTGGTTTGAGATGCGTGAAAATGCATTTTGACATTTTCATAAATAAAATGTTTTGGTATGTGCTTGGTTCGAGATAAAAAAAAATTAGTACAAAAAAAGTGTGCAATAATAGGCATATAAAAAAACAAGTTAATTTAATTGGGTCTAGGGATAATCGAAACCTAGACCCATTGCAATTGTGTTTAATATTTTGCCACCTTGTCCGGTAGTAGCATCCACGTCAAGTTGTGCACAAAAAATTCATTTATATGTAACAATAAGAGAAAAACGGAAAAAATAATGCTACAAAACTGGACCTGGGGGAGTCGAACACTATACCTTGGGCAAGTGTGATAGAGCCCCTGCCACCTTGTCCAGTAGTGGCATCCGCATCAAGCTATGCACAAGAAATTCATTTATATGTAACAATAAGGGAAAAACGAAAAAAAATTAACGCAAAGGGGA
Organism: Orobanche coerulescens; assembly: GCA_033398695.1. Classification (NCBI taxonomy): domain Eukaryota; kingdom Viridiplantae; phylum Streptophyta; class Magnoliopsida; order Lamiales; family Orobanchaceae; genus Orobanche; species Orobanche coerulescens. The sequence goes on from CM065817.1 coordinate 137,823,193, forward strand.
TAATTTTCTTCGGTCCCGACTTTGACAAAGGGGGTGAATGAATAACCTCGCTAAATGCATTAACGGATAATTTTTTTTTTGAATCCTTAAAGACCACATGTAAATATAAATGAATAATCATTAAAGTCCATTGACTTTTTACAAAGTTATATGTCAATAAATATGACTACATATCAATTACTCAATTCTCAAATTAATTTACAAGCCTTTTGGAATTATATTATATATTTTTATTTCATTTTTTTTGCATACCCCAATCACACCATATAATAGAAAAAAGTAGCAATTAATTCTCTGTGTTCGGTTTAAGATTAAAAAAAAAATTGGTAAAAAAATTGTGCATTAAACATCAAAAAAATTGGTAAAAAAATTTGGCAATAAAAAGTATATAAAAAAAAGCTAGCTAGGTCCAGGGAGAATTGAACCTTAGACCCATTGCAATTGTGTTAAATATCTTGCCACCTTGTCCGATTGTGGCATCTGCGTCAAATTATGCACAAGAAATTTATTTATATGTAACAATAAGAGAAAAACGAAAAAACAAAATAATGCTACGAAACTGGGGCACAGGGGAATCGAAGACTATACCTTGGGTCAGTGTGATAGAGCCCCGCCACCTTGTCAGTAGTGGCATCCGCATCAAGTTATGCACAAGAAATTAATTTATATGTAACAATATGAGAAAAACGGAAATTAATATAGTTCTCCAATCGATGAGTCTCTTTTAGAATCGATGTGGTATTCAATATTTTAGATAAATATAATTAATATAAATTTGATAATTGGTCAAATTAGATTCTTAAATAAACATTAAAGTAATTTATTTAATAAGCGATATTATTAATAGTGGCCAAACTAAAATTTTCAATTAAAATAAAACTACTAAATAAAATAGATATGATATTCAAATATTAGATAAATAAATTAATAGAAATTTAATCTGATCAAGTTAATTTGTCATTAAAAAATTTAACTATTTATTTGTCCAACTTAATAATTGGACAAACTAAATACAATAAAAATAAAATTCTAAGTTTGTGTGTGAAATATAAATATGAGATTTAAAAATAAACATTGAATTCTAAGTATTTATTTAGGAATACAAAATTTAGAGAGCGTCACATAGGAGAGAGATTCAATGTAGTACTTCAAATTCATAACGCTGTTATACATATTTTTAATTATCATAAAAACTACTAAATAAAATAGATGTAAGATTCAAAATTTAGACAAATAAAATTAATTTAAATTTGATAATTATAACTTCATTCAGTCCATTGTTGTGAGCAAAATTAGTCCATTGTATGACACTAATGTTGTGAGCAAACTTTGTCTATAGCAAACTCCATCTCACGGTCTGAAGGCAAACCCGGTAACTCGTCAGGAAAGACATCAGGGAACTCACTAATGACTGGGATCGATGAGAACTCGAGTCCACCATCCTCCGTCTTCAAGGCGTAACACCAATAATCAGTACACCCCTTCCGCAGGAGTCTCGTCGCCTTCAAGGCGTTAATTATGAACTTCTAGTTTCCCCTCTTTCGCCCCGCGAAAGAGTGCTCGGTACCGTCCTCGGCTAACATGGTGATGATTCTCGTGCGGTAGTTCATGATCGCACCATGCCGCTTGAGCCAATCATCCCCAAGAATTAAATCCTCACCCTCAATATTAACGACAATAAGATTATAGGGCCAAGCCCTCTCATAAATATAACACAGAACAGTCTCGGACCTCTCGCTCGCTGACGATTCTATCACCGCTAGGAAGTTTAACAATGAAAGGCTCGCAAGGTGACAAACATTCAAGATTCAAACGGCGTACACACTCTAGAGAGATGAATGAATGTGTAGCACCCGAATCAAAAAGCACACTGACAGGATGAGAATGAATATGAACGGTACCTGTCACTACAGTAGCTGCTGGATCATCGGCCCTCCTCAATTCATAAATACGCAGGTGGGCGGAGCCGACACTAGAAGCTCCCCCCCTAGCGCGCTGACTCCGACCTCTCCCTCGACTGGCACTCAGCGGAGACTGCGAAGCAAACGAGCCCTGGTTCACACTCGGCTCCCTAGGTGCTGGAAAAGAAGCCCGAGCACCAAGAATTTGTCCTACTGCTCACAAAGAAAGCCTTGTGGCTCGACCGACCATAAGTATGACAAGTCAAATGCGGACAAGGACACTCCCGGTTACGATGGCCCGACTTGCCACGCTTAAAGCATTTGACATCCCGAACGGAGGCACGCGAGACCTCGATAGCCCCGGAAAGCAGGCGAACCACCCACAGGAATATTTGCAGACTGAGAATTCTGTTGGACTCCGCCCTTGTGGCCCGAAAAATTTCCGACACACTTCTGCTTCTTGCTCTCATGAGTCGCTTCACTGGCCATCACTGACATATCTTACGCAAGAGCCATAATACTCTGATAATGCTTCAAAGTGGTGCATACGAGTCCAGACATGTAGTCCTGAATCGACAGTTTCATCCGCCTGGAGAAGTGAAAAATCTTGACATTCTCCTGTATAACTTGGGCCTTCACGAAGCCCAACTCCTTGTTGAAATTGGCAATAGCTTGAGAAACAGGAATATCCCGAGGCTGAGCATCATAAAAGGCATGAACTCGAGCCTGTCTAACCGGCCATGGGCAATATTCGGTCTCCATCAGGTCCTTAAATTCCGCCCATGAATCAACGTGATCCTTAGGCCCAACAGCCTCCCACCAATCGATGGCGTCCCAGTGAGAAATACTGGGCAATAGGGACCTTGCGGTCCTCGGGACAATTGGTGGCAACAAAGACTTTAGATATCTCCTTGATCCATCCCTCCCAGCCGATCAGGTCTGAAGCCCCCAAAAATTAAGGAGGATGCATCTTGATGACATCCTGAGGCCAACGATCTGCTCTGCCCCGATTAGCGTGGTCCGGAGTCGGGTTCTGAACTGCCTGAGCTATCACAACCATTTTGTTCACCATTTGATTCATCACCGCTGCAACACTAAGATCGGCGCCATCTTGAATAGAAGCATGGCTATGACAGTCACCCATGTTGCTGGCTCCTGAAGAATGTGATGTAGCCACCTCACCGGCTGCCCCATGTCCCCAGCCGCATCGACAAACGTAAATAACTTCAACGAATACAAACTACAATCCAAAGGGAAAAGCCTAAGTACTCGCGAGTACAATCTATAAGTTTATAAAGTAGACAACAACCATATCGAAAAGAACAACATAATTAAAAAGACTCAAATGCACATGTCAACGACCCTGGCCAGCATCCTCGTACTGTCCCAGCGCCCGCTCGTCCTGCAGAACATAACCTGAAATCCATAACAAGAATTTCCCCAAAACGGGTCCCCAAAGGGGTTAGCAATTACGCTAGTACAAGTGATCAAGGCAAACCAATCGCTTACACATTTCATAGTACATGCACCAATTCATTTCGAAAACCAAAACTAGACATGTCTTTTCCGGAAACAAACAGTCAACAATCAATTTGCCTAGGACTGGGGTGAAGCCACTGGTACCACTCGAGGCCTCTAAGGACCCTTCCGAGCTGGCCATATCATAAAACAAATCACGCACACACATCGCCTAGGACCGGGGTGAAGCCACTGATCCCACTCGAGGCCTCTAAGGACCCTCCCGAGCTAGCTAGCGAATCAAACTCGTGAATCTAGAGTGAAGTCATAGATTCACTCGAGGACCCATCGGACCCTCCCGAGGTGAGCAAAGCACACACAATATACATCACTATTTCATGTTAAACATAAAGGTTTCCAAAAATACTTGCCTTGAATAATTGACGACGCAACGAATGGAAAGGAAAATCACCGATGAATGCTAGGAACCGGCAACCACGAACCTAAAGATTTTAAGAACACTACCATTACTAGTGATATACATAGTAACAACATGTTACCACGCCAACCATCACGTGAACATAAGAAGTTTAAAATTTCGAAAAACCGAAAAAAATTCGTTTTGCAAAATAATTTTTTTTTCTAAAATCCTTCCGTTCATAACCAAAAATACAATGTCCGAAGTACTTCAAAACCTATATTCCAGATACCGTCTGATGGTGTCATTTGAAAATACACGACCAATTTGTCAAGAATTTAACCGATTTTAAAATCCATATAAACCGTGGCTTTAACCGCACCATCAGAGTATTTAAACAATAGCAAACGATTCATACAAAAATGTTCAAACTCGTAAAGTCCTCCAGGAAGAACATTCTAAAACCTACCTATAGCGGCATAATCATAACAATCTAAAATAATCAAACTAAAAATCACATGTCTAAACAGCAACCAGGATCGCTGATCCAATCGAATACATCTCACAGTATCAAGTTTAAACATACAGCAAAACCATTCCTCGGAGTTTCTCACGAACTCAATCGTCGATACCTTATTCGAAACCCATCAAGGTTCTCAATTTTTCACACCATACCACCCCATACGGTGGTTTAAAGGTAAAATAATAATACGCTCAGTTTTTATACATCTACTATGTGTCACAAGTATTATATACAACTATATTACTCAACACCGTGTAAATAAAATTATGCACCGCAATTAACTCACTAAGATAAAATTATGATACATAGGTACCTCGCATAAAAGAGGAGTCTTATGTCCACAGGACGCACGAAAATGATGGTCGCCCGCGATACTAATCTCATCTGACAACATATCCGACACGTTGTGACTATGCACAACTCAACTTGTCACCCGACATATCGAATGACAAAACCACACAATACTCGACAAATTACGACTTGACTTGACCCGACAGCCTAAGTTTCCGCAACCTTGCTCTGGTACCATAAATGTAACACCCCAAAACCATATGGGAATATTACACGCCGTAGACCCCTTTTTACGAGGATCTACCAGGCTATACCTTACAAAACAACCAAGTGCTTGCCGACCGAGTCAAACAATATAATACGAGGCCGGGTTAAGGTCACTTACTCATGAATACACAGACCGATGAGGTCACACAACTCCATCAACAGAACTGACTAAAAAAACATTACCCACATAGGGGTCGAAACACAATACAGCGGAAGACTGAAATCAACTCTAACAATACTACCAAACTCTACCAACTCTCGACTCTTGACTAGTATCGCAGATCATCATCCTCTTGTGCCAATCCTGTGAGTGCTCCCCTGAACCTGCATGTACCTGGACGCAAAACAGACATCCACCCCCCGATTTCTCGGGGGTTAGTAAAACTCCACTGTTTTACTAGTGCAAGTATAATACGATACGAAAAGAAACAAGTAAATAGCAACTACGAATTTAATATGGAAATCAATTATCAAAATGTTCCCGAGAAGTTTTATTAATTTTGAACTCAAGCAAGAGATATTTGAAAAGGAACACATCATCTCGGGATTTTTAAAGCGAAATTCTTTTGGACCTCGAGTCCCAATTTATAAAGCCTTTTGGAAAACATTAGGGCCTTAGCCCAATTCTCGTTCAAAACACATTGGATAAGATATCATTATGAGTCCGAGACCCATATTTAAAATGTTATCCAAACAATCACTGTTATACGATCGTTGTTCGTACACATCATGTACCGAACTCGGAGGCCTCGATGGACCTTACCCGGACCACGGACTGCATTCGTACACATCATGTACCGAACTCCGAGGCCTCGGCGGACCTTACCCGACCACATACATCATTCATACACATCATGTAAAGAACTCCATAGTCCTCGTCAGACCCTACCAGTATCACAAACCTTCTTCGTAAACATCAATAACCGAACTCCAGAGGTCACGTCAGACCATACCTTGAACACACACACACATCGACACGACACAATTCATAATCATCAAGCGTCAAGCCATTCCACATTACACCGGAATGCATAATCAAGTATGTAAATCAAAACAACACAAATATCATAATCATCACAACAACTCAACAATGAAAAATCACGCCCGGCACAACTTAGATGATTTGCACATCCAACACAATTCCACGATGTTAACTAGGTGATGGTATTATCGCTACCATCAATCATCCATAATAATCAATTCATACGAAACATATTCGCGAAAGTAAACCAATGCATCACAACCATAACACGATGTCCTTATTCACAAGACACAATTCGTATAGTAAAATACTTGCCTCGAAACCACGACGCGGAGAATCGACCGAAGTAGGTTGGCACGAACCGACTACGAACTCGCCGACTCCACCGAATGACCACCCACAACAATAAACTACGAAGGACAACAATAACAATGAAAATGAATTCCAAAGTACGACCCAAAGCCATTGAATTCAAGGAACAAACGACGAAAGTTCAAGGGTTTTCCCCAAAACGGACAAGAACACGATTCCTCCCGTCAAAACATGAAAACGGAATTCCACACCGAAATATGGATATACAATCCATAGGATATGTTTAAAAACATCATTTAACAACAATTGATCCATCAAAAATGAATGGAAAACGAAATCAAGAACAAATCCCCCAAAATGTCGATTCGAAGAAAATCAAGAAATATACCTTGATTCGACGAAAAACAATGGATTAAATGATGTTAAACATATGAATAATACTAAGATTAATCATACCCATAATGGATTAATCAACAACACGGAACGAATCGGACAAAAACGCAAAAACCCCATATTTTCCCAAAATAGGGTTCTAGGAAATCTCACCTTGATTCGCTGGATCAAAGGAGGTTATGGAGGGATTAATCGATGATATGAGCTCCCAATCTTCGTGTATTAGTTGCTTGACAACATGTCTCCTGGATCGCCAAGCCTCCAGCCACGGAGAGGAAAAGATGGAAATGAAAAACGGGTGAAAATATGACTACTCTGTCATATTTATACTGGGCCGGAACTAGCGTGCGCTAGCCTCCCGGACTAGCGTCCGCTATCGGCCAGTATCGGCCCAGCACCCTCGGATAAGGCCCGCATGACCCGGCACTACCAACCAAACCTGCCGACCGCGACCTGCCCGCCCGACCCCGATAGCGTGCGCTGCGCCTAACGCTAGCGCGCACTAGCCGACCTGTCCAGTGACCTTTGGACTAAACAGCTCGCCCAGGTAACGTACGCTAGTCGGCCGGCAGCGTGCGCTACACATGCCGATTAGTGCGCGCCACGACCGATAGTAGCGTGCGCTACCTGCCGATCCTCCCCGAGTCCAGAACCTCAGAACCCCTCTGCCCAGATCCGATAGCGTGCGCTGGGCCGGTCGACAGCGTACGCTACACATGCCGAGCTAGAGCGCGCAGCCTCCCGGCCGTAACGTGCGCTACGCCGGTTCCTGCCGTGCCTGCTCGGCGATGCCCGACTTGCCGAAGTGCCGCTTTGTCCGGCGGTGCTCGGCCGCCATGACCGTCGACTCGATTTCCGAAAACGTGCAGAACGAATACGACGAAAAGCTCGCGGTCAACATCAACGACCTGAAATGAAAACATAATGCGATAATTAATCATACGCGACCAAGAAAAAGGGTCGAGACCACAAATACAGATACGAATACCTATAACTTTGGGTAAATTACAAAATAGCCGAAACGCCCGAAAATCACGATATGTGATCAAATAACCAAATGAAGTTCATAACACGTCTAACAAAGTTAAACGGACTTACGGGAAACTCGAAACAGTAGTTTCGAACGAGATTCATAAGAATCGAACTCAAGTGCGGAAAAGTCGCTAAAAAGTACGGAACTCAACAAAACGACACCGAAACGAACTCGGATGTCGAAAAATGTAGAATTAATCATTCTTAGAATGATGAAACGGTCCCAAGCGAGTCGTAAAAATGAACTCTAGCCAAAATAAAAAAAATTACCGGAAATCGAATTTGCGGATATTACACATACGCTTCTCGTTTTGTGGATATGATTGATCGGTGGTCGTCTTGGTGTGTTTGTTTGGTTATTTTAAAATGAATTTCCAAAAGATTTATTTTAACCTTGTTAAAGGCTCTCTTTCAAAATGCGTGTGTGTTTTGTGAACGGTGTGTTTTGGGAATTGATTATGATTTGATTATTTTGAGCGTTGAGGGCTTTGATGATACCCCTGTTGTTTAAAGTATGGAATCGTGTATTCCGTGTTTGATCTTGTTATTGTATTTTGAAGAGTTTGATAATGATGTCGGATAAGTGGCCATCCCTAGTAAGTATTCTTGATGAACTAACATTCTTAGCATGTTAGTATTGCATGAGCAACGTGTGTGTGTGTGTATGCTCATTACGGGTTAGATCCGACGGGTCTCGGTAGGGGTCCACAGAGGCGTGGGTCCGCAAGCTTGCTTTTAACCACTACGGGTTAGATCCGACGGGGTCTCGGTAGGGGTCCACGAGGTATGGGTCGCGGTTACTTGTGGTGCATTTTACAAATGTGATTTGGATTATTGGCGTTTTCGGAAATGAGTATTTTGAACAGTTTTCATGATTGCATGCATCGACTAAGTGTGTAAGAGGTAAGTTGTTCGTTTGGCCTACTTGGCTAGGATGGCACTAGAGTATTTTTGTTGGTTGTGTTAAATCCTTTAATTGTGAATTTTGATGTTGGAAAACGAACCTTGTTGTCGTTCTCGCGTACCGTGAGTTGATGAGATTTGGGGCCAAAATCCCAACGGTTTGGTAAAGGTCATTTTACGGAAAGTAAACCTTTGGGGCGGTGACCCCTTTCGTCTTTTTGGTTTTGGAAAGTAGGATTTGATAAATCCTAAATTGTTTTCTATTAAAACTCTCGATGGCATTTTAAACCGTTTTATAAATTGTTTCCCTTGATTTGTGATCTTTTGGTTTTGGAATGTTTTACCCAAACACTTGCCTCGGGAAGTATTTTTCGTTTCGTTTGGGTCTTTTAGGATTCCTGGTTATTGTTATTCGTGGAATGTGAATTGTATGACTCGTATTTTTGCACTTGTACTTGCACTAGCAAAATAGTGGAGTTTTGCTAACCCCCGAGTATTTGGGGGGTGGATGTTTGTATTGCATTCAGATTTTGGAGCATAGCACAGGGTCGGCATGAAGGATGGTGAAAGATGAACGATACTAATCACACGAGGACCGTTTGATGTTATATTGGTTTAGTTGTATTTTATTTCCGCTGTAGTATTCTTTCCCGTTGTACGGGAGTGTGTTGTATTCGACCCCTGCGTGGGTATATAATGTATTTGAGTTGTACGTATTTATTGAAAGACCAAATCGGTCTACTGAGTCATTTTATCCTTAAAGGCATTGTTGAGATGTTTTATGTTGTTACTAGCCTGGTAGATCCTTGAGGAAAGGTTCTACGGCGTGTAATATCCCTGAACGGATTGTGGGTGTCACATAAATGGTATCGGAGCTTAGGTTGTGGAAACCTAGGCTGTCGGGTCAAGTTATGTCTGTTGAGTTTTGTCTCGTCGGATTTTGTCTGACTGAGTCGTGTCGCGACGCGTCGTCTGAGTTTGTTGGTCGTGATTAGTATCGTGGGGCGATCATCATCTTCGTGCGACCTGTGGATGTAAGTCTCCCTTCTTTGTGTTGTGCCTTGTGTGACACGAGCTATTTTTATGATTGTTTGTTAAGTGACGGAATCCTTTTATGGATTTTGATTTCTGGATAGTGTAGTGTTGCTGGATTGTGCATGTTTGACTTTATATCTTTTATGCGCTGCGTGAGTTCTTTTGTAATGGCTTTCGGTATTTTACCGACTGAGTTTTATTTCGAAAACTGATTCCCTTAATCGAGTTTTTGGCATTATGGCCTTGATCGTTTTGGCGAAATTCTTATGACGGTATTTAGTATTTTATAAATGGCTTTTGTGAGTTTTCGAAATATTACCGTCATCGGCCTTTTTGGCGTTTTTGTAAATAGTTTTTATCCTGGTGGGTTCCGACGTGGGACCCACGGCGCTATAATGTTTCGTGTAACTACCTGAAATTTTTAGGCATTCTAGCCCATTGAATTATTTTTTAAAACCATGAGCATCTTAGAAAATAAATTTCGAGACGTACTTTTAAAATGAATTATTTTCTCGTGGTACATTCAAAGTGCCACAATATGTTTCAAAATTCTTATACCTCGAGGACCAAAATGTTTTGAGATATTTTTAATGTTTTAGAAACACTTTTACTTAGACCCGAGGGTCGAATATTCTGAAAGTTTTCACTAAGAGAAAGTGTCCTCATTTTTATCAAATGCGAAATGGTTCTCCAAAGTCTCGATAACGATGTTACACGTTTGTACTTTTTTTTTGAAAGGTGATACTCAAGATCAACCGGTGTTCTTCTAAATTATTTTCAAAATGAGGTTTTCATTTTTTAAAACCTATCCATTCCCGTTTGAGGGCTGGGTATGTATGTATGATATTCGCATTGTCATTATGATGTTTGCTCCCGAGTATGATCGAATTGGCGATGTGAGCGTTGAGTCATTTTCCACACATTTGTTGTGTTAGCCCTCTGTGAGAGGTGGGATGTTGGTATTGAATGTTGTCGCCTCGTGGTGATTTCTGTGTTATCGCGCATGTGCGAGCTGTTAGAGCTTGGTTTGGTATGACCGTGTGCATCGATGATTATTCCGTTATGTGTCGGTTGTTTAATGTATTGTTACCTTGCTTCCGTTTTTGTGAATTTCATGGACGAGGTCGGAGGTAATACCCGTATTGTATTTGGACTTCTGCATTTCCTCTTTCTCAAGTCTATCGATTCGCTCATGTTCGTCGATACTTTCTGAACTTGTTTTGTATTTCGGTTTCATCGTCCGAACGAGCTGTGATCTTGTTGTGGGTTGATCTGGTTATCGCTGTGACTTTTTCAGGTTCGGTTTGATTCTTGTGAACCTTGTTCGGGAGTGACATCATCTGGTTCTATTAGTTCTTTTATTTGAAATGGATCGGATTTTGAACTTCTGTATTTTCTACTTTGTCGACTCATTTATGTTCGTTGACATTTTCTGAGCTTTCCCTGTCCCTTGTTTTTGTTGATCGAACGAGGGTGGTATTGTTTCGGAATAACTTGTTTGTCGTAACTTTTCAATTTCAATTCCCTTTCCTGTGGATCTTATGTGAATACACATGTTGTTGTTTTCACCGGATCATATATTGTCTCGAGTCGAGATGCAAACCTTGGAATTGTTGTTTGAATTTTATTGTTCTTCGTGATTCGAACATGAGTGTTCGATTTTTGTTGTCTCGATCATTGTGGTTCGATCGTTTGATTGTTCGGTTTTGTTGATCTCGTTTCGTGATTGTTGAACGTTCAAGACTCCTCTGTAATTCCCTTAAGTTCGGGAAATTGGTCTCGTTTTCGATCTTCCAACCCTTGGGCGGTGGAATTCCGTATTTGTTCAGCGATTGGCTCGCGTTTTGATTGACGTACCGTTAGGTTGGTCAATCATATTGATTTTCGTTCGTTATGTTTTGTGATTGTTCGGATAATTGATTTGACTATATTATCCATTTGATGACGCTTGTCATTTGTTGGTTTTATTATATCCCTAACGGCGACGTTGTGTTGGTCGCCGTGGAGCGTGTTCTCACGCCGTATATTCCTTTGCGTTGCTTGTAACGTTTCGCCGATGGGCGTAAGTTACACGTTTCTTGTGTATCTCGTTGAGTTTTCCTGGCGGGGATATTACTTCTCCCTACTTGTTTTAAGTTTCGGGACGGAACTTCTTTTAAGGAGGGTAGAATGTAATACCCGTAATTTCGATTTCCGGTAATTTCTTTTTTTTCGACAAAAGTTCGTTTTGACGAATCGCTCATGACCGTTTCGTCATTCTGAGAATGATTAATTCTACACTTTTTGACATCCGAGTTCGTTTCGGTGTCGTTTTGTTGAGTTCCGTGCTTTTTAGCGACTTTTCCGCACTTGAGTTTGATTCTTACGAATCTCGTTCGAAACTGCTGTTTCGAGTTTCCCGTAAGTCCGTTTAACTTTGTTAGACGTGTTGTGAACTTAGGTTTGGTTATTCGATCACATATCGTGATTTTCGGGTGTTTTGGGCCATTTTATAAATTTACCCAAAGTTATGGGTATCCGTATCTGTATTTGATGTCTCGACTCTTAGCATGTTAGTATTACATGAGTAACGTGTGTGTGTGTATCCTCACTACGGGTTAGATCCGACGGGGTATCGGTAGGGGTCCACAGAGACGACGGTCCGCGATCTTGCTTTTAACCACTACGGGTTAGATCCGACGGGGTCTCGGTAGGGGTCCACAGAGGCGTGGGTCCGCGGTTAATTGTGGTGCATTTTACAAATGTGATTTGGATTATTGGCGTTTCCGGAAACGTGTATTTTGAACGGTTTTCATGATTGCATGCATCGACTAAGTGTGTAAGAGGTAAGTTGTTCGTTTGGCCTACTTGGCTAGGATGGCACTAGAGTATTTTTGTTGGTTGTGTTAAATCCTTTAATTGTGAATTTTGATGTTGGAAAACGAACCTTGTTGTCGTTCTCGTGTACCGTGAGTTGATGAGATTTGGGGCTAAAATCCCAACGGTTTGGTAACGGTCATTTTACGGAAAGTAAACCTTTGGGGGCGGTGACCCCTTTCGTCTTTTCGGTTTTGGAAAGTAGAATTTGATAAATCCTAAATTGTTTTCTATTAAAACTCTCGATGGCATTTTAAACCGTTTTATAAATTGTTTCCCTTGATTTGTGATCTTTCGGTTTTGGAATGTTTTACCCAAACACTTGCCTCGGGAAGTATTTTTCGTTTCGTTTTGGTCTTTGAGGATTTCTGGTTATTGTTATTCGTGGAATGTGAATTGTATGACTCGTACTTTTGCACTTGTACTTGCACTAGCAAAACAGTGAAGTTTTGCTAACCCCCGAGTATTCGGGGGTGGATGTTTGTATTGCATTTAGGTTTTGGAGCATAGCACAGGGTCGGCATGAAGGATGGTGAAAGTTGAACGATACTAATCACACGAGGACCGTTTGATGTTATATTGGTTTAGTTGTATTTTTTTTCCGCTGCAGTATTCTTTCCCGTTGTACAGGAGTGTGTTGTATTCGACCCCTGCATGGGCATATAATGTATTTGAGTTGTGTGTATTTATTGAAAGATCAAATCGGTCTACTGAGTCATTTTAGCCTTCAAGGCATTGTTGAGATGTTTTATGTTGTTACCAGCCTGGTAGATCCTTGAGGAAAGGTTCTACGGCGTGTAATATCCCTGAATGGATTGGGGGTGTTACACCTATGACATGCAATATTGTAATTTATGGATATATTCTTATGAAGGAAAAATTGGCTAATCTAGTAATTGTCACTCTCTAGCAATTATTAAACACATTTATGGTTGTACTTTTCCTTTTAACAAAAAAAAGATTTTATATCACAATGTTTACATGAATCAAATATTTTGGAGAAATGATTTATTTATAATTCTTTTTTAAAGAAATAGATTACATACGAGTGATATTTATTTATTTATCTGTACTTTTTCCCGAGAAAAAAATCAATAAAAAAATTTATAGATGCATTGTAATTTCCAATAAATTGCTATTTCATATATTGGTTGTTCCAATAATATATGAGTGCCGGGATTTTCTTTCTAACAAAATAGAGGAGCTTTGAAAAAAATAATACAAATGAATCAAATTTAATATACAGAAATAATTCCTTTTCGTACTTTGTTTGAAAATATAGACATCTAAAGAAACACATTACAGATGAGTGGTACTTTTTTTGTTTATTTATATGTATTTTTTTCTATGCGATTATAAAGAGTGAAAAAAAATGAAGTGTAAAAAATTGGCTAACAAAAAAATTGGCTTCAGATGCGTGAAAATGCAATTTGAGATTTTTCATAAAAAAATCCCTAGACCCATTGCAATTGTGTTTAATCTCTTGCCACGTTGTCAGGTAGTAGCATCCACGTCAAGATGTGCACAAAAATATCATTTATATGTAATAATAAGAGAAAAATGGGAAAAAAATAATGCTACAAAACTGGCCCTGGGGCGAGTCGAACACTATACCTTGGGCAAGTGTGATTGAGCCCCTGCCACCTTGTCCGGTAGTGGCATCCGCATCAAGTTATGCACAAGAAATTCATTTATATGTAACAATAAGGGGAAAAAAATAACGCAAAGGGGGTAATTTTCTCCGGTCCCGACTTTGGCAAAGGGGCTGAATGAATAACCTTGCTAAATACATTAACGAATAATTTTTTTTTTGAATCCTTAAAGACCACATGTAAATATAAATGAATAATCATTAAAATCCATTAACTTTTTACAAAGTTATATGTCAATCAATATGACTACATATCAATTACTCAATTCTCAAATTAATTTACAAGCCTTTTGGAATTATATTACATATTGATATTTCATTTTTTTTTTTGCATACCCCAATTACACCATATAATACAAAAAAGATATATGTCAATCAATATGACTACATATCAATTACTTAATTCTTCTACTCAACCAAATTAATTTACAAGTCTTTTTGAATTATATTACATATTTTTATTTCGTTTTTTTTTGCATACCCCAATTACACCATATAATACAAAAAAGTAGCAATTAATTTCTCTGTGTTCGGTTTAAGATAAAAAAAATTGGTAAAAAAATTGTGCAATAAACAGCAAAAAAATTGGTAAAAAAAATTGGCAATAAACAACATATAAAAAAAAAAGCTAACTGGCTCCAGGGAGAATTGAACCTTAGAACCATTAGTTAGGGAAATTAAAGCCTTTATTTCAACTTTGAGTATTTATAGCAAAACCTTATGGTATTAGGCATGCAGTCTGTTGCATCAAATTGTTGAAAAAAATACTCCTGCATGCTTAATTGAGTTAGACATATACATATTTGTGCAATACCTAGTTTTTGGAGTTTTTGAAAAGAAACAAAAAAAGTCTTTTTTATCACTCACTATGGCAGTTGGGTTTTTCTTCGGCAACACAAACTCATATAGCTCTAAATCATCGCACGTCTTTGCTTGTTATTTCCTAGATGCAATTGTGTTAAATACCTTGCCACCTTGTCCGGTAGTGGCACCCGCGTCAAGTTATGCACAAGAAATTCATTTATATGTAACTATAAAAGAAAAACGAAAAAAAAATAATGCTACGAAACTAGGGCATGGGGGAGTAGAACACTATACCTTGGGCAAGTGTGATAGAGCCCCTGCCACCTTGTCCGGTAGTGGCATCCGCGTCAAGTTATGCACAAGAAATTAATTTATATGTAACAATATGAGAAAAACGGAAATTAATATAGTTCTCCAATCGACATAGTCTCTTTTAGAATCGATGTGGTATTCAAAATTTTAGATAAATATAATTAATATAAATTTGATATTTGGTCAAATTAGATTCTCAAATAAACAATAAAGTAATTTATTTAATAACTGATATTATTAATAGTGGCCAAACTAAAATTTTCAATTAGAATAAAATTACTAAATAAAATAGATATGATATTCAAATTTTAGATAAATTAATTAATAGAAATTTAATCTGATCAAATTAATTTTTCATTAAAAAATTTAACTATTTATTTGTCCAACTTAATAATTGAACAAACTAAATACAATAAATATAAATTCTTAAGTTTGTGTGTGAAATATAAATATGAGATTTAAAAATAAACATTGAATTCTAAGTATTTATTTAAGAATACAAAATTTAGAGAATGTCACATAGGAGAGAGAGTCAATGTAGTGCTTCAAATTCGTAATGCTATTATACATATTTTTAATTATTATAAAAACTACTAAATAAAATAGATGTAAGATTCAAATTTTAGACAAATAAAATTAATTAAAATTTGACAATTGACCCAATTAAATTTCACTAAAAAATTAAACTATTTATTTGTCCAACTCAATAATTGGTCAAATTAAACACTATAAAAATAATATTTCTAAGCTTGTGTGTAAAATAACTATGTGGTTCAAAAATAACATTCATTCTAAGTATTTATTTAGGTTATCCATTGGTGGAGTTCTATTTTAAATCGATGTGGGATCCAAGATATTAAATTCTATTTATTTGGAATGTCCATCGATTAAGGATAATTTTAATTGATGTGGGATTCAAGATTTTAGATAAATAGGAATCCAAAATTAAGAGAATGCCACATAGGAGATGTTAGCAACTCAAGAACTTCGTGTATTGATATATAAACAACATCTAATCACGTGCTCCAAGCCCCAGCCGCGGAAGGAAATGAGAGGGATGAGAAAAATGGGTGTAAACCCGTCTGCTCTGCTATATTTATACCCGTGCAGAACACGGCGCAACAAACGGCCCAAACCAGCGCCGTGTTTACCGCCTTGTTGCGGGTCAGTGCGCGCCATGACCGACACGGCGCAAGACGCTGCGCGTGTGTCTCGGCCGTATTCGACACGGCGCATCACCCGGCTCAAATCTTGCGTGGGTTCTCGGTCGTGTCTCGGCAAACTTGCTTGTCCTGGATGACCCGGCGCAAGACACGGCGCTCGTCAGCGCCGTTTTCAGCGCCGTTTCGTACAGGTCCGGCCAGTAACCTCCAGTTGCAAAATGATCCCGACACAAACCGAAAATTACGACAGAACCCCAACGACGATCCGAACGACCCCGAAACCCGAACCTGAATACGAATCGAAGATACGGTTACGAAGTACTCGTGAAGACGAATTCGAGCACTAAGAGAACACACGATTCTGACCACCCAAAGGCTCGAAATTCGACAATGGAAGTAATTACCCCAAACTTTGGAAAATTACAAAAACGGCCCAAAACGTCCGAAAATCACGATACGTGATCGAAAAACCAAACTGAAGTTCACAACACGTCTAACAAAGTTAAACGGACTTACGGGAAACTCGAAACAGAAATTTCGAACGAGATTCACAAGAATCGAACTCGAGTGCGGAAAAGTTGTTAAGAAACACGGAACTCAACAACACAATACCGAAAAAAACTCGGATAACAAAAAGTACAGAATTAATCATTCTCAGAATGATGAAACGGTCTCAAGTAAGTCGTCGAAACGGACCTCTGCCGAAAAAAAAAAGAAGATTACCGGAAATCGAAATTGCGGATATTACATATTACATATTTTTATTTCATTTTTTTGCATACCCCAATTACACCATATAATACAAAAAAGTAGCAATTAATTTCTCTGTGTTCGGTTTAAGATAAAAAAAATTGGTAAAAAAATTGTGCAATAAACAGCAAAAAAATTCGCAATAAACAGCATATAAAAAAATGACTACATATCAATTACTCAATTCTCAAATTAATTTACAAGCCTTTTGAAATTATATTTACATATTTTTATTTCATTTTTTTTTCATACCCCAATTACACCATATAATACAAAAAAGTTATATGTCAATCAATATGACTACATATCAATTACTTAATTCTTTTACTCAACCAAATTAATTTACAGGCCTTTTGGAATTATATTACATATTTTTATTTCATTTTTTTTGCATACCCCAATTACACCATATAATACAAAGAAGTAGCAATTAATTTCTCTGTGTTCGGTTTAAGATAAAAAAAAATTGGTAAAAAAATTGTGCAATAAACAGCAAAAAAATTGGCAATAAACAGCATATAAAAAAAAGCTAACTGGGGTCTAGGGAGAATTGAACCTCAAACCCATTGAAACTGTGTTAAATACCTTGCCACCTTATCCGGTAGTGGCATCCAATTCAAGTTATGCGCAAGAAATTCATTTATATGTAACAATAAGAGAAAAATGAAAAAAAAATAAAGCTACAAAACTGGGGCATGGGGGAGTCGAGCACTATACCTTGGGCAAGTGTGATAGAGTCCCTGCCACCTTGTCCGGTAGTGGCATCAACGTCAAGTTATGCACAAGAAATTAATTCATATGTAACAATATGAGAAAAACGAAAATTAATATAGTTCTCCAATCGACAGTCTCTTTTAGAATCGATGTGGTATTCAAAATTTTAGATAAATATAATTAATATAAATTTGATCATTGGTCAAATTAGATTCTCAAATAAACAATAAAGTAATTTATTTAATAACTGGTATTATTAATAGTGGCCAAACTAAAATTTTCAATTAGAATAAAACTACTAAATAAAATAGATATGATATTCAAATTTTAGATAAATAAATTAATAGAAATCTAATATGATCAAATTAATTTTTCATTAAAAAATTTAGCTATTTATTTGTCCAACTTAATAATTGGACAAACTAAATACAATAAAAATAAAATTCTTAAGTTTGTGTGTGAAATATAAATATGAGATTTAAAAATAAACATTGAATTCTAAGTATTTATTTAGGAATACAAAATTTAGAGAATGTCACATAGGAGAGAGAGTCAATGTAGTGCTTCAAATTCGTAATGCTGTTATATATATTTTTAATTATTATAAAAACTACCAAATAAAATAGATGTAAGATTCAAATTTTAAACAAATAAAATTAATTTAAATTTGATAATTGACCCAATTAAATTTCACTAAAAAATTAAACTATTTGTTTGTCCAACTCAATAATTAATCAAATTAAACACAATAAAAATAATATTTCTAAGTTTGTGTGTAAAATACCTATGTGGTTCAAAAATAACATTCATTCTAAGTATTTATTTAGGTTATCCATTGGTGGAGTTCTATTTTATATCGATGTGGGATCCAAGATATTAAATTCTATTTATTTGGAATGTCCATCGATTAAGTATCATTTTAAATTGATGTGGGATTCAAGATTTTAGATAAATAGGAATCTAAAATTAAGGGAATACCACATAGGAGAGATAATTAATTTAGTGCTTCGAATCCGTAACGATATTATATATATAGATGGGTTAACCCCCTATAGTTTTAACCGAAAAAAATATCATTTGTATCGCTTTTGTGTACCACTATGTGCCTTGCATTGTAGGCTCACCAATTTTACACTAGGCTACATGTTATAGTACTCAAAAGTGGTATAGATAAATATAAGTTTTAACCAATCATACAAATTTGGTGTACAAAATTAAGTGCTAGTATAAAAACATTCCAAAAAAAGAACAAGTCTTCCTCCATTTTCAAACCCATGCAGAGTTAAAACCTATGAAATGCAATATTGTAACTTATGGATATATTCTTATGAAGGAAAAATTGGCTAATCTAGTAATTGTCACTCGCTAGCAATTATTAAACACATTTATGGTTGTACTTTTCCTTTTAACAAAAAAAAGATTTTATAGAACAATGTTTACATAAGTCAAATATTTCGGAGAAATGATTTATTTATAATTCTTTTTTAAAGAAATAGATTATATTTGAGTGATACTTTATTTATTTATTTGTACTTTTTTCTGAGAAAAAAATCAATAAAAAAATTTATAGATGCATTGTAATTTCCAATAAATTGCTATTTCATACATTGGTTGTTCCAATAATATGCGAGTGCCGGGATTTTCTTTCTAACAAAGTAGAGGAGCTTTGAAGAAATAATACAGATAAATCAAATTTAATATACAGAAATAATTCCTTTCCGTACTTTGTTTAGAAAATATAGACGTCTAAAGAAATAAATTACAGATGAGTGGTACTTTTTTTTATTTATTTATATTTTTTTCTATGCGATTATAAAGAGTGAAAAAACATTGAAGTGTAAAAAATTGGCTAACAAAAAAAATTCGTTTCAAATGCGTGAAAATGCAATTTGACATTTTTCATAAAAAAATATTTTGGTATGTGCTTGGTTCGAGATAAAAAAAATTAGTAAAAAAAAGTGTGCAATAATAGGCATCAAAAAAGCAAGTTAATTAATTGGGTCCAAGGATAGTTGAACCCTAGACCCATTGCAATTGTATTTAATCTCTTGCCACCTTGTCCTGTAGTAGCACCCACATCGAGTTTTGCACAAAAAATTCATTTATATGTAACAATAAAAGAAAAATGGGAAAAAATTCAAAAAAATAATGCTACAAAACTGGCGTTGGGGGAGTCGAACACTATACCTCAGGCAAGTGTGCTAGAGCCCCTGCCACCTTATCAGATAGTGGCATCCACATCATGTTATGCACAAGAAATTCATTTATCTGTAACAATAAGGGAAAAATGAAAAAAAAAATAACGCAAAGGGGATAATTTTCTCCGGTCCCGATTTTGGCAAAGTGTGCTAAATGCAATAATGAATAATTTTTTTTTGAATCCTTAAAGACCACATGAAAATATAAATGAATAATCATTAAAATTCAATGACTTTTTACAAAGTTATGTGTCAATCAATATGACTACATATCAATTACTCAATTCTCAAATTAATTTACAAGCCTTTTGGGATTATATTACATATTTTTATTTCATTTTTTTTGCATACCCTAATTACACCATATAATACAAAAAAGTTATATGTCAATCAATATGACTACATATTAATTACTTAATTCTTTTACTCAACCAAATTAATTTACAAGCCTTTTGGAATTATATTATATATTTTTACTTTATTTTTTTTGCATACCCCAATTACACCATATAATACAAAAAAGTAGCAATTAATTTCTCTATGTTCGGTTCCAGATAAAAAAAATGGTAAAATTGTGCAATAAACAGCAAAAAAATTGGTAAAAAAATTGGCAATAAACAGCATATAAAAATTAAAGCTAATTGGGTCCAGGGAGAATTGAACCTTAGAATCATTGCAATTGCGTTAAATACCTTGCCACCTTATCCGGTAGTGGCGTCCGCATCAAGTTATGCACAAGAAATTCATTTATATGTAACAATACGAGAAAAACGAAAATTAATATAGTTCTCCAATCGACAGAATCTCTTTTAGAATCGACGTGGTATTCAGAATTTTAGATAAATATAATTAATATAAATTTGATAATTGGTTAAATTAGATTCTCAAATAAAGTATAAAGTAATTATTTAATAACTGGTATTATTAATAGTTGCCAAACTAAAATTTTCAATTAGAATAACACTACTAAATAAAATAGATATGATATTCAAATTTTAGATAAATAAATTAATAGAAATTTAATCTGATCAAATTAATTTTTCATTAAAAAATTTAACTATTTATTTGTCCAACTTAATAATTAGATAAATTAAATACAATAAAAATAAAATTCTTAAGTTTGTGTGTGAAATATAAATATGAGATTTAAAAATAAACATTGAATTCTAAGTATATATTTAGGAATACAAAATTTAGAGAATGTCACATAGGAAAGAGAGTCAATGTAGTGCTTCAAATTCGTAACGCTGTTATACATATTTTTAATTATTATAAAAACTACTAAATAAAATAGATGTAAGACTCAAATTTTAGACAAATAAAATTAATTTAAATTTGATAATTGACCCAATTAAATTTACCTAAAAAATTAAACTATTTGTTTGTCCAACTCAATAATTGGTCAAATTAAACATAATAAAAATAATATTTCTAAACTTGTGTGTAAAATAACTATGTGGTTCAAAAATAACATTCATTCTAAGTATTTATTTAGGTTATCCATTGGTGGAGTTCTATTTTAAATCGATGTGGGATCCAAGATATTAAACTCTATTTATTTGGAATGTCCATCGATTAAGTATCATTTTAAATTGATGTGGGATTTAAGATTTTAGATAAATATAAATCCAAAATTAAGAGAATGCCACATAGGAGAGATAATTAATTTAGTGTTTCGAATCCGTAACACTATTATATATATAGATAGGTTAACCCCCTATAGTTTTAACCGGGAAAAATATCATTTGTGTCGCTTTTGTGTACCACTACGTGCATTGCATTGTAGGCTCACCCATTTTACACTAGGCTACACGTTATAGTATTCAAAAGTGGTATAAAGAAATATAAATTTTAACCAATCATACAAATTAAGTGTACAAAAGTAAGTGCTAGTATAAAAACATTCCAAAAAAAGAACAAGTCTTCCTCCATTTTCAAACCCATGCAGGGTTATGACATGCAATATTGTAATTTATGGATATATCATATATATATATATATATATAAAGATTGAGTCCTAAAAATCATTGGGGAGTATTAATGACACCAATTTTGAAGTGAAAATTCTATAAGTCTCTACATTGATTGTGGAGTCTTAATGATTGAAAGCATGCATCTACGAGGAAGGGCTGTGTAAATGAATGTTGGGAATGCGAATTGGTGCTGCAAATAAATGTTGGGATTGGGAATGCGAATTGTTGCTGCAAATAAATATTGGGAATTCGAATTGAAGTCCTTTATGAAATCAATTTATGAATATTGATCACAGGTAATTGTTGTAACCAATTTCATTAGTTACAATCTCTTTGTATCCTGAATAGCTACACATTACAAAGTTTAAATAGCATAGTTCAACACATCTCATTTTAGTCATCATGGCGTGCATGAGTCGTTGATGAAGAAGGTTATTGAAAAATTGTTGTGATGTATATTTTATTTATTTGAATTGTTTCTTTTGGTAATGTGATATGGTACTAAGTTTAGTTTTGATTGTTGTCGCGTGTAATGAGCAGCTCCAAAATGATTAACTGTAACACCCCCAATCCACTCAGGGATATTACACGCCGTAGACCCCTTTCCACAAGGAGCTACCAGGCGGGAGACTACAAATCAAAACCCACATGCGGTCAACTTGACCAAAACATAATACCGTAGACCGATTAGGTCTCTCAAAACATAGCATAACCGTACATCTGATGAAACTAAATTACAACTCGATCACATAGTACATAAAATGTCCATCCCCTCAAGGATGACAAGAACTCAAACTGACATATCACTGACAGACGACAGGACTACAAGCGTGACTAGTATCGCCGCATTGCATCATCCTCCGAGCCAATCCCGTGGTTGCTCACTCTCGATCGAACACCGGAATAAATAACAAAATCCCCAACGAGGGGTTAGCGATGGAATCACTAGCAAGTAACCAAGCTATACAATTATACATCAAGAATACAACCGTTATGAAAATAACATTTCGACAAGGTAGTAACACGATCCCCGAGTCTAAAGTCTTTTGAAAATTTATTCCTTTAAAACAAGCCATGGGGATTACTCCAGAAATCATTGTAAGAGATTATTTAGAGACTTCGGGGGTCTCAGTGTAAAATCTGAAATATGAATGTTTTTCCTTTTCAAAAGGTTTTCTTTCAAAATCATACAAATGATTTTATTCTCAACTCAAACCTCAAGATCAAAACCATATTCACCAATATAATCGGGATTCAAGATTCAAAACATAAACAATTCGTAGATATCAAATCAACGTCAACGTCTCGTGGCCCCGAAGGGTCCCACCCGGATTAGTCATCAAGAATAAACTAGAAAACACCCAAAAGTTATCTTGACATCGCACTCGCAAGTCACGATTCTCGGAGCCCTCTCCAGACCAACCCGATTAGATAACCTTATGGTCAAATCGTAACAACTGACCTTACTCGCAAGCACGCGCCTCCGGAGGCCTCGACGGACCCAAACCGGAAAACAACATTAAAGCACTCCCATAAGTTATCATGACAAAGCACTCGCAAGTGCCGATTCTCGAGCCCTCCCGGACCTACCCGAATTGATAACCTTATGGTCACAACATAACGTCCGGCCGTACTCGCAAGCACGCTCCTCCGAGGCCTCGGACGGACCCTACCCGACAACATCTCAATTCGCTAAGATACACAACAACAACAACAAAGGCACAATATTCACTACAACCGAAACACGTAACATTTAAGTTAATGTAACATAACTTCCACAAAGGCACAACATCCACAAAGAAACCATCATTCAGAAAAGGCCAACGAGCAAATAATACAAGTATTACGCGATTCCACAATTCTTGATTAACTACTCATTTCTAGTATTTATTTTAACAAAATAACATGAAGAGGTAGTTATCATTATTCTTGAAACTAAAGTTTACGTTGGTAATTACCTTCATAAAATCACATCTTCATTTAAAGTAAGTTACGGTTAAATATACCGTCACTAACGAGTCCACGTTAAATTCACGACACATCACATTCTCAAAGTATAAAGAATATAGACGAGATACTCGCCTCAAGTCCAACGCACGCGAGCAACGGAAAGCTCGACTTAATGACCGCTACCGAACACTCAGAAGAACACGATTCAACCGGAAGCTCGGACCGAAGAAGACAACGAGCGGGAGGGTTCTCGACTCGAGTTCTTCACAAGAATTCGACCCTAACAATATATAATCCATAAATCAACAATCATACGAGGAAGGATATTCGTAGAACGCCCGAAAACCCTCTATGACATACTACTAGGACACCTTCAAGGCGTCGACCAAGAACTCGACCAAAATAACGAGTCGATACGATCCAACCATGGAATAACAAGGGAAATGATATAATACATCTAAATAATCATCAATCCATCATAATCCTAAGTTAAATCGGATTAATCGGACGAAAACAACCAAAATACCCAAATTCCCAAAACTAGATTTCTAGGAAATCGGCGGTCGGTAGATCGGAGGATGTTATAGGACGGATGATTGATGATATGAACCTCAAAACTTCATGTATTCATCGTCCAACAACATCTCTAGATGATTCACACACCCACACCGCGTACGGAAGAAAAAGAATGAGAAATGGTCAAGAAAAACGCTGCCAGCCTTTTATAGCCGATCGCCGTGGGTTACGTGCGTAACCGCCAAGGGTTACGACGTAACCGAAGTCATCGCCCCAAAATCGCCGGCCCGCTACGTGCGTTACCGGCCGGGGCCTTACGTCGAATCGCCCTTACGCACGTGCGTAACGGCCGAGCACTAACGCACGTCGTTACTCGGCGGTGGCTGGCCCGAGCACGCCCGCCATGACTCGGCCGACCAATTCGACGGCCCGAACGACTCCCGAAACCCGAACTCGAGTACGAATCAAGATACGACACGGGTACTCGCAAAGACGAATCCGAGCACTAAGAGAACACACGATTCCGACCACCCGAAGGCTCGAAATTCGACAACGGAAAGTAATTACCCCAAACATTGGGAAATTACGAAAATGGCCCAAAACGCCCGAAAATCACGATACGTGATCGAAACACCAAGCCAAAGCTCGCAACATGAATAATAACATTAAATGAACTTACGAGAAAGTCGAAACAACAGTTTCGGACGAGATTCGCAAGAATCGAACTCAAGTGCGGAAAAGTCGCCAAAAAGTACAGAACTCGACAAAACGATACCGAAACGAACTCGGATGACCAAACACGAAGAAAAAAACATTGTCAAAATGTCAAAACGGTCGCAAGCGAGTTCTGGAAACTAGAAAAATGCCAAAAACGAAAAATTACCGAAAAAGAAAATCACGGGTATTACATTCTACCCCTCTAAAAAAAAGTTTCGTCCCGAAACTTAAACTAAAAAAAAGTGAAGTCACAAACAACAAAGCGCGGCCGACAAAATCTCAACGGTCTCGAAGAACCGATCCCGATACCGATGCCGAAACACGATTCTGGGAAACCTCATGGAATAATTCACAATACTGAACTCTGTGGCCCTCGAGTCCACAATTATAACAAGTAATCCGTTGCGAAGGACAATTAGCTTGCACATGACCGAAAACATTGCAGTTAAAGCACCTCCCAGTCTGACTAGGAGTCAAAGAAGACAACTTGGAACTCTTGGTTCCACCGAACGAAGAAATTGAAGGTTTCGCCGTACGACTACGCGAAACTCGATGAGAAGAATTTCCATCTCTTGCACCGTCCGAAAAATCTCCAGACGTCCTCTGTCTCTTCGACTCATGCGAAGGCCCAGTAGATAACGATGCCATCTCGTACGCCATGGCTCGATTCTGATACTCTCTCAAAGTAGCACAAGTGAAACCCGACATGTACTGTCGAATCTCTGGTCTCATCCGCATATCAAAATTACGGATCTTGTCCTCCTCGGTCCTCACCTGATTCTTCACAAAGGCGAGCTGTCGACTATAATCGACAATAGCCTGCGACACGGGTACATCCTGCGGCTCGGCTAGGTAAAAATCTCGGATCCTCTGCTCTCGGATCGACCTCGGGCAAAACTCCGCTTCCATCAACTTCTTGAACTCTTCCCAAGTAGCAGCATGATCTTGAGGCTCAACGGCCTCCCACCAGTTAGCGGCGTCATCAACGAGAAGGAACTGAGCGATAGGAATCCTCCGCTCCTCGGGACAACCAATCGCCTTGAAAATCTTCTCCAATTGGATAAGCTAGTCGTCCCAGCCCAAAGTATCACCCGCTCCTGCAAAGCGAGGGGGACGCATACGAACCACTTCTCTAAGCCACCGAGTCGATCCAACATCCTCATTCGCAGTATGGTTACGCTGAACCACCTGAGCTAAATGTGTCATCTGGTCTGCCACCTGTTGGAGCACAGTAGCAACACCAGTACTAATTCCATTACCGGTAGAACGATCCTGGTCGCGCGGAGGGTTATCACGACCTCGACCTCTCGGCATACTGAATGGACAACCGTTCAGAACAACAAAACAACCACCACATAATCAATATAGAGCAACCAACAATAACACAATAAAATACTCATTCTGAGTTGTAACACAAATACATGAACTATCACTGCAACGAAAGAATTCAAATTCATAAATCATTCACTTAGCCATGTTAACATAACGTACGACCTTTACCAAGTTTATCATGGTCAGAACCACAAACATATCATCAGGGTCGAATATGGGTTATATTTTAAAAACAAAATTTTTTTCAAGGTGCTTGTCCAAATGATAGCATTTTAAAATTCCTGAATTTGAAAAATTTGCTGAAGGGAATTTTAGAAAAGAAAAGTTTGATCAAAACTATGAATCTATTATCATATCTGTCTCGTTTTGAAAACCATGTACAAGACATTCTGAATTACCACATCCGGATAACGTCAAAGAAATAACACAATTAAACCGAACTATGAAATCATCGTATCTGGGCATACACCCATAACTTGCTAACAAGAATTGTGACAATATATAATACGTCAATAATATCCACACAGGTGAAGCAACTAAGTGCAATACTGATATCGCAGTTAGGGTTCATGATCGTCACAGACGGACCATATGATTAGGTCGATAGAGATTGAGCAATAGAAAATGATCACCTATAGAATTGTAACAGCAAAGGTACTGTAAAAATTTTCCGACGGCAAAACAACATAACAAACATATAATGTAAATTTTTCAAAATTCTTTTGGTCTCAACCGAAGGTGACGGTAATATTTTGCAGTGCAGAAATACATTAATATACATTTTTCCTCATACCGCTTTGATGGTGTCATTTGAAAATACAGGATTAACTCTGTCAAAACTCGACCGATTTCAAAATTCATACGGGCTGCTGGTTTAATCGAACCATAAAAATATTTTCAAAATCAACTTTCTCAAAAATGTTCCGACCCTTATGGCCCCTCAAAAATATATTCTCAAATCTACCCGCAGCGGAATAATTACGATAGTCCAAACAAACTGATCGAACTAAAAACCACCTGCTCAAACGACAAACAAAATCACAAATTCAACCAAACACATTTCGGGCGCATCAAGTTAAAACATATATCCAGACTATCATTTGAGCTTTTCACCGAATCAACTGTCGGCACACTTTCGAAACCCATCAAGGTTCACAAATTTCACAACATACCACCCCACACGGCGGTTCAAAGTCAAAACATCAATACGTCCAGTCATATTCGTATACCGTGCGTCACGAGCATCGAATACAACTCCCTTACGCAACACCGTGTAAATAAGGACACACATCACATTTAATTCGCACACGTAAAAACATGAAATACAGGTACCTCACATAAAGGAGGAGACTTACGTCCACAGGCCGCACGGAGATAATGGCTGAAACAAGATACTAATCACAACGAACCACAATTGATCACAACGGATCGCAATGATCTCGCTTGTTCACAACTGCTCACCCGGGTGACACGACAAGACACGACTCCGACAAGACACGACTCGACAAGACCCAACTAGACCCAACTGCCTAGGTTTTCGCAAACCTAAGCTCTGATACCATTTATGTAACACCCCCAATCCACTCAGGGATATTACACGCCGTAGACCCCTTTCCACAAGGAGCTACCAGGCGGGAGACTACAAATCAAAACCCACATGCGGTCAACTTGACCAAAACATAATACCGTAGACCGATTAGGTCTCTCAAAACATAGCATAACCGTACATCTGATGAAACTAAATTACAACTCGATCACATAGTACATAAAATGTCCATCCCCTCAAGGATGACAAGAACTCAAACTGACATATCACTGACAGACGACAGACTACAACTGTGACTAGTATCGCTGCATTGCATCATCCTCCGAGCCAATCCTGTGGTTGCTCATTCTCTAGTCAGAACACCTGGAATAAATAACAAAATCCCCAACGAGGGGTTAGCGATGGAATCACTAGCAAGTAACCAAGCTATACAATTATACATCAAGAATACAACCGTTATGAAAATAACATTTCGACAAGGTAGTAACACGATCCCCGAGTCTAAAGTCTTTTGAAAATTTATTCCTTTAAAACAAACCATGGGGATTACTCCAGAAATCATTGTAAGAGATTATTTAGAGACTTCGGGGGTCTCAGTGTAAAATCCTGAAATATGAATGTTTTTCCTTTTCAAAAGGTTTTCTTTCAAAATCATACAAATGATTTTATTCTCAACTCAAACCTCAAGATCAAAACCATATTCACCAATATAATCGGGATTCAAGATTCAAAACATAAACAATTCAGAGATATCAAATCAACAGTCAAAACGTCTCCGTGGCCCCGAAGGGTCCCACCCGGATTAGTCATCAAGAATAAACTCGAACACACCCATAAGTTATCTTGACATCGCACTCGCAAGTGACGATTCTCGGAGCCCTCTCCAGACCTACCCGATTAGATAACCTTATGGTCAAATCGTAACATCTGGCCGTACTCGCAAGCACGCGCCTCCGGAGGCCTCGACGGACCCTACCCGGATAACACCATTCAAGCACGCCCATAAGTTATCATGACATCGCACTCGCAAGTGCCGATTCTCGGAGCCCTCCCCAGACCTACCCGAATTGATAACCTTATGGTCACAACATAACGTCTGGCCGTACTCGCAAGCAAGCACCAACCGACGCCTCGACGGGACCCTACCCGGACAACATCTCAATTCGCTAAGATACACAACAACAACAACAAAGGCACAATATTCACTACAACCGGAAACACGTAACATATAAGTTAATGTAACATAACTTCCACAAAGGCACAACATCCACAGCAAACCATCATTCAGGAAAAAGGCCAACGAGCAAATAATACAAGTATTACGCGATTCCACAATTCTTGATTAACTACTCATTTCTAGTATTTATTTTAACAAAATAACATGAAGAGGTAGTTATCATTATTCTTGAAACTAAAGTTTACGTTGGTAATTACCTTCATAAAATCACATCTTCATTTAAAGTAAGTTACGGTTAAATATACCGTCACTAACGAGTCCACGTTAAATTCACGACACATCACATTCTCAAAGTATAAAGAATATAGACGAGATACTCGCCTCAAGTCCAACGCACGCGGAGCAACGGAAATCACTACAAAATGACCGCTACCGAACACTCAAGAACACGATTCAACCGAAGCTCGGACCCCGAAGAAGACAACGAACGGGAGGGTTCTGACTCGAGTTCTTCACAAGAATTCGACCCTAACAATATATAATCCATAAATCAACAATCATACGAGGAAGGATATTCGTAGAACGCCCGAAAACCCCTCTATGACATACTACCGGACACCTTCAAGGCGTCGACCAAGAACTCGACCAAAATAACGAATCGATACGATCCAACCATGGAATAACAAGGGAAATGATATAATACATCTAAATAATCATCAATCCATCATAATCCTAAGTTAAATCGGATTAATCGGACGAAAACAACCAAAATACCCAAATTCCCCAAAACTAGATTTCTAGGAAATCGACTGGTCAGTAGATCGGAGGATGTTATAGGACGGATGATTGATGATATGAACCTCAAAACTTCATGTATTCATCGTCAACAACATCTCTAGATGATTCACACACCCTGACAGCGTCACGGAAGAAAAAGAATGAGAAATGGTCAAGAAAAACGCCGCCGGGCCTTTTATAAGCCGATCGGCCGGGTTACGTACGTAACCGGCCAAGGGTTACGTACGTAACCGAGTCACTGCCCCAAAACTGCCGGCCGACTACGTACGTTACCGGCCAGGGCCTTACGTACGTAACCGGCCCTTACGTACGTAACGGCCGAGCACTAACGTACGTTACTCGGCCAGGGCTGGCCTGGCCCGAGCACGCCCGGCCATGACTCGGCCGGGACCAATTCCGACGGCCCGAACGACCCCGAAACCCGAACCTGAGTACGAATCGAAGATACGATTACGAAGTACTCGCAAAGACGAATCCGAGCACTAAGAGAACACACGATTCCGACCACCCGAAGGCTCGAAATTCGACAACGGAAAGTAATTACCCCAAACTTTGGGAAATTACGAAAATGGCCCAAAACGCCCGAAAATCACGATACGTGATCGAAACACCAAGCCAAAGCTCGCAACATGAATAATAACATTAAATGAACTTACGAGAAAGTCGAAACAACAGTTTCGGACGAGATTCGCAAGAATCGAACTCAAGTGCGGAAAAGTCGCCAAAAAGTACAGAACTCGACAAAACGATACTGAAATGAACTCGGATGACCAAACACGAAGAACAAAACATTGTCAAAATGTCAAAACGGTCGCAAGCGAGTTCTGGAAACTAGAAAAATGCCAAAAACGAAAAATTACCGAAAAAGAAAATCACGGGTATTACATTAACGTCGTTGGCAAACATATTTGTTTGTGATTTTATTGTTAATGATTGATTATTAGTAATCTTATATGTGTTGTTGGTGTTGCATGATAGGTTTGGGCAAGAATATGGTGTAGGAGATGATATCTTCGTCAACAACCGTATGTCTTCTTTCATTCCCTTTTACAAACTATATTTATATAAGGAAACACATACACACGTAAAATGTATTTGATTTTATTTAACCCCTCATGTATGAGGAGGGGGTGGCCAACTCAAATTCATTCATTTCGTTTTCTTAAAAAAAATATTTGTGGGGGATAAAGTTAAGTTCTATTGTTCTATGTCTTATCGATTTTCCAAATGTCAGGTAATGGATGAAGGAAAAAAAAGAATTAGAATAAGAAGAAGAAAAAGAAGAAAGCAAAACAACTAACTCAACTCGAGTTGCAGCAACAAAAAGATGACGAAGAGAAACTTAAAGTCCACTTGGATAAATAAGAGAAGATTAAACAAGAGCCCGATCACTACCGAGAAACGATTATGTTCATGCATAGTGTAATATCCGCAATTTCGGATTTCCGGTAATTTTCATTTTCGGCGGAGGTCCGTTTCGATGAATCGCTTTCGACCGTTTCATCATTCTGAGAATATTTAATTCTACACTTTTTGTCATCCGAGTTCGTTTCGGTATCGTTTTGTTGAGTTTCGTGTTCTTAAATGACTTTTCCGCACTTGAGTTCGATTCTCGCAAATCTCGTCCGAAACTGTTGTTTCGAGTTTCTCGGAAGTCCATTTAATGTTATTATTCATGTTGTAAGCTTCGGTTTGGTGTTTCGATCGTGTATCAGGTGTTTCGGACGTTTTGGGCCATTTTCGTAATTTCCCAAAGTTTGGGGTAATTACTTTCGTTGTCGAATTTCGAGCCCTCGGGTGGTCGGAATCGGGTGTTCTCTTAGTATTCGGTTTCGTCTTTGCGAGTACTTCATAATCGTGTTTTTTCGCCACGTTCGTGCCGGAGTTTCGGGATTTTTCAGATCGTCGGATCGACCGAGGCCTGGCCGGCCAGGCCTGGCCGAGTAACGGCCGTAATGGCCCGGCGAACGGCCGTAATGCCGGTTACGCACGTAGCAGCCTTCCGATTACGTCGTAACATGTCCTAGAATCGATCCAGGAGTTCGGCCTTGGCCGACATGCGTAGGCCTTGGCCGATTACGTGCGTAGCGGCCGGCCAGGGTCGGCTATTTATAGGCCAGGACCGAGTCATCCGGCCATTTCTCATCTTTTCTTCGTTTCTTCCGCGATTTTTCACCCTAGATCGATGGTTTTGAGTAGAATCAACTTATATAAACATGTTTTGGAAGTTGGAATCATGGATTAACATCATCTTCCACCCGGATCGAAGGTAAGAACACCTAAACTTTTGGTTTTGGATGTTCTTGAGGTTTCTTGGTGTTTTGGCCGATTTGCTTCGTTTTGATTCATATTATTGTTAGAACTTGATTGTAAACTCGTAATCATTCAATACCCTTGAAGTTTTGTGGAACGGATTTGAGTATTTCTTTGAATAATCGATTAAATTGGACTACGCCTTCAAAGTGTCCGATAAAATGCTTCAATGGGTAGAACTTGGGAAGTTCCATACGTTTTCGTAGAATTGTGATTGAATTGATATCGTTGTGACTTAGGAGCGAATTCTTGTGAAGAACTCGAGTCGGAACCCTTCCGTTCGTTGCCTTCTTTGGGGTCCGAGCTTCCTGGCCAAACCGTGTTCTTCTGAGCGTTCGGAGCGGTTATTAAGGCAAGTATCTTACTATACGACTTGTATCTTGCGACTAGTAATTACGTATGAGATGTATGATGACTTTTCTTGCCTTCGTGAATATGTTCCGTTTGAGTTGGTTGTGTTTTCCGCAATTTGAAGGCTTTGTGATAATAGTGTTATATCAGTATACGTGTTAGGCGTTGTGCCATTTGTGCAGGGATGCGACGTACATATGGGATGGTTGTACACTTGGTTGTACAATGTATTGTGTACCGAATGTGTGTTATGTTGGTTAAATGTCGTTGATTAATGATAGTTGTTGCGAGTGTCGAGGTTGTGTTATGTGTGTGCAATGTACGATTTTGTGGTGATCAAGGTGATTGATTAATTGTGCTCATTGTTATATGTAATGTGAATGTGAATATGTGTGTGATCGCTAAGTTCACTCGTGTTGGTTCGACGGAACCTACGAGGATTCGTGGCAGTGGACTACGGGATCAGAACTTAGTGAGGTACTGAGGTCCAATCGTGCTGGTCTGACGAGGCCTACGATAACGCATGGCAGTGGACCATGAGTTTCGGACACAGTGCGTCCAACCGGGTGAGATCGACGGGGCTTACGGTGACACGTGGCAGTGGACTACGGTGTCAGGACTGTGTGTGTGATTGTTGTGATTGATATAGTCCGTGCGGGTTGTTATGCCTACGGAGACACGTGACAGTGGATCACGGTGTCGGAATTGGTTATGTTTGGTTAATAGTCCGTGTGGGTTGTTGAACCTACGGAGACACGTGACAGTGGATCACGGTGTCGGAATTGATTATGTTTATTTAATTGTGCGTGATGTAGTCCGTGCGGGTTGTTGAACCTACGGAGACACGTGACAGTGGATCACGGTGTCGGAATTGATTATGTTTATTTAATTGTGCGTGATGTAGTCCGTGCGGGTTGTTGAACCTACGGAGACACGTGACAGTGGATCACGGTGTCATGAGCATGATACTTTTCAAATCAATGTTTTTAAAGGAAAAGTTTTAAGAAAGAATGTTGGGCCGAGCCCCACGGGATTTATGGAAATGTTTCTGGTATTGTAAACTGTTGAATTATGAAACAAGTTTTGGGTTAAGGCCCTTAAGTTTTTTCGAAAGGTTTTGTGAATCAGGACTTGAGGTCTTAAGGTTTTGAAATTCTAAAAATTCCCGAGATGATAATCTTATTTTCGAATGCTTCATAGCTTATCTTCTCTTGTGAAAACCTCCCGGGAATATTTGATACTTGATTATTATATTTGATCACGATTATTAATTGCTTGTTACATTTCGTATGATTTGATACTTGCACTAGTAAAACAGTGGAGTTTTACTAACCCCGAGTAATCGGGGTGGATGTCTGTTTTGCGTCAGTACATGCAGATTCGGGGAGCAACACAGGATTGGCACAAGAGGATGACGAGCTGCGATACTAATCATGAGTCGAGAGTTATTTTGATTTTGTTGTGTTGTCAGAGTTGATTTCAGTCTTCCGCTGTATTGTATTTCGACCCCGTGTGGGTAATGTTATTTAAGTCGCTTTATCGATTGGGTTGTGTGACCATATCGGTCCGTATCATTTATTGTTTGACCACAGGCCCGCAAGCATTTGGTTGTTTATGGATGTTTAGCCTGGTAGATCCTTGTGGAAAGGGTCTACGGCGTGTAATATTCCCATATGGTTTTGGGGATGTTACAATTATGGTATCGGAGCTTAGGTTGCGGAAACCTAGGCTGTCGGGTCGAGTCAAGTCGTGATTTGTCGAGTAATGTGTTGTCTTGTCGTTCGAGTCGTCAGTGACAAATTGAGTTGTGCGTAGTCACAACGTGTCAGTTATGTTGTCGGACGAGATTAGTATCGTGGGCGACTGTCACCTCCATGCGACCTGTGAATGTAAGTCTCCTCCTTTATGCGTAATACCTGTGTATCTCGATTTTATCTTAGTGAGTTAATTGCGGTGCATGATCTTGTTTACACAGTATTGTGTGATGTAGTTGTGTCTAATACTTGTGGTACATGGTATGAGTATAGCTGGGCGTATTGTTGTTTTACCTTTGAACCACCGTGTGAGGTGGTATGGTGTGAAAGATGTAAACCTTGATGGGTTCTGTCAAGATATCAACGGTAGAGTTTGTGAGAAACTCCGATGAATGATTTTGCTGTGTGTTTAAACTTGATACCACGAGATGCATTTGATTGAATTGGCGACCCTGGTTGCCATTTGAGTATGTGGTTTTAAATTCGACTGTTTTTGGAATGTTGTAATTTATGTCCGCTATGGGTAACTTTAAGAATATTTTCTGAAGGACTTTACAGTTGAGAATTTTTGTAGAAATCGATTTTTGGAAAATATTTTGGTGGTTCGGTCAAACCACGGTTTATACGGATTTTTAAAATTTGTAAATTTTGACAAATGGGCCGTGTATGTTCAAATGACACCAGCAGACGGTATTTGAAAAATGTGTTTTGAAGTACTTCAGACATTGTAAAATATTACCGTCGTTTTGTTTATGAACTAAAGGATTTTGGGAAAACTTTATTTTGCAGAACGATTTTTGGTTTTCGAAATTTTGAACTTCTTACGTCCATGTGTTGGGGCTAAGTGGTTGTGATAAGTTTGTAGTGTTGTTGTGCTCGCCGGAGAATGTTTTAGTGTTTTCTAAATGTTGAGATACATGGTTTTGATTAAACGATCGAGGTATTAAAAATGTCTTCAAAAATTTCATTTCACCAAATTTTTTCAAACTTGAAAATTTTAAAATTTTATCATTTGAATAATACCCCGGAAATATTTTATTTTTGCTGCGAGTGTTTGATCCCTACGATACATGTGTGGTTTTGACTGTGTTTGGTTTGGTAAAATCCAAACACCTCTGTTGATGTGACTGTGTGAATTATTTTTGAATGAAGTTCTTAAATTACAGTGTTGGTTCATGCCCTTGTGTGATGACTTGGAGTTGATGCTTTATCGTGCTGCTATTATTGTCCTATGTTGACGTTGTGACGTTTGTTTGGTTGCGTTATTCTGCTTGGTCGTCTGTTCAGAATGCCGAGAGGTCGTGGCCGAGGACGTGGTCGTAGTCGTGGTCGTGATCAGGAGCATGAGAGGGCGACTCCCTCCTTGCCGAGTACCGATCAGCTCAGTATAGATCAGGGACATTCGACTAGCGTTAATGTTGACGTTGGCGCTGCCACCATCCTTCGTCAGGTGGTTGATCAGTTAGTGCAGATGAATCAGGCCGTACATCGGGATGAGAACCCAGATGGGGATAACGGGGCTAGTAAGTGGTTACGAGATGTGATGAGGATGCAGCCGCCCCGTTTTGTGGGTTCATCTGACTCGTTAGGTTGGGAAGGCTGGCTCTTCCAGTTGGACAGAACATTTGATGCCGTAGCTTGTCCGGATGATAGGAGGGTACCCATTGCTCAGTACCTACTCGACAAAGAAGCTGCAGACTGGTGGCATGCCGTAGTGCCTGCAGATCGTACACCTACATGGGCTGAGTTTAAGACTGCCATGGAGGCAGAGTATTGCCCGTTACCTGTTCGTGAACGCAGGATCGTTGAGTTTTTCTCGGCCACGCCCCAGGATGTGTCGATATCCCAGGCGATAGTCGATTTTAATCGACAGCTGGCTTATGTTCGTGATCAAGTGAGAAGTGAAGCGGACAAGGTCCGATACTTCAATATGCGCATGAAACCCCATATCCGTGAGAGTATGGCTCCGCTCATGTGTACCACCCTGAAGGAATATCAGGATCGAGCTTTAGCCATTGAGATGGCCGTTTCTGTGACGGAATGCCCGTAGAGTAAGAGAGAAGACCTCGAGAAATTTTTCAAGAG
Source organism: Orobanche coerulescens (assembly GCA_033398695.1). NCBI lineage: Eukaryota > Viridiplantae > Streptophyta > Magnoliopsida > Lamiales > Orobanchaceae > Orobanche > Orobanche coerulescens. The sequence goes on from CM065817.1 coordinate 137,859,668, forward strand.
GCCGGAGGAGTGAGATCCGTGAGCCTGTTGCTTCAGCTTCTTTCCTGGGAGCACTCCTCGTTCGGTTGACAGTCTAAGAACCTTACCCCGCAGGCGAGTAAGACGATCGGTATGAAGACTGCTTTAATGCGGTCGTGTAGGCCATGCGAGGCAATTGTCGTCGCCACCGGTTAATTGTTTTAAGTGCGGCCAATGGGCACCAAGCGGTGCATTGTGAGACCGTTGCCGGGATGTTCGGGAATCGGGTTTCGTTCCTACTCGGGAGGGCCCGGTGGTGTCCGATGATGTAGTTGTGTATCGTACTTTGTCTTGTAATTCGTGTAGAGATTGATATTTGCGTGAACTTTTTGGTTTTGTTTCAATTCTATCATGATGTTTTATTTTAAGTTTCGGAACGAAACTTAATTTTAATCGGATAGAATGTAATATCCGGTATTCTCATTTTCCGTTATCTTGAATTGTTTGTGTTTTGACGTCAGACATTTTCTTGTTGATGAGAATCGGAATGATTTCTATCGTAATACTCTATTTGTTTCTGTCGCATAGCCGTTTTAGTCGGGTGCGACTTATTGTCGTAATGCTTTCTTTGATTAAATGTGTGCATATGATGTGGTATGTGATGCGTCGTTATTTGATCGTTATTGGTTGAATCATTGCCGGTGGCGTTGTTATGGTCGTCGTGTGGCGTGTTGTCACGCTGTATATTCTTTCGCGTTGCTTGTAACGTTTCGCCAATGGATGAAAGTTACGCGCTTCTTGTGTATCTTGTTGAGTTTTCCTGTCGGGGTATTGCTTCTCCCTACTTGTTTTAAGTTTCGGGACGAAACTTCTTTTAAGGAGAGAATGTAATATCCGCAATTTCGGATTTCCGGTAATTTTCATTTTTCGGCGGAGGTCCGTTTCGATGACTCGCTTTCGACCGTTTCGTCATTATGAGAATATTTAATTCTACACTTTTTGTCATCCGAGTTCGTTTCGGTATCGTTTTGTTGAGTTTCGTGTTCTTAAATGACTTTTCCGCACTTGAGTTCGATTCTCGCAAATCTCGTCCGAAACTGTTGTTTCGAGTTTCTCGGAAGTCCATTTAATGTTATTATTCATGTTGTAAGCTTCGGTTTGGTGTTTCGATCGTGTATCAGGTGTTTCGGACGTTTTGGGCCATTTTCGTAATTTCCCAAAGTTTGGGGTAATTACTTTCGTTGTCGAATTTCGAGCCCTCGGGTGGTCGGAATCGGGTGTTCTCTTAGTATTCGGATTCGTCTTTGCGAGTACTTCATAATCGTGTTTTCGGTTTACGTTCAGTCGGAGTTTGATTTTTCGGACCGTCGGATCGACCGAGGCCTGGCCGCTGTGCCTGGCCGAGTAACGGCCGTAATGGCCCAGCGATACGGCCGTAATGCGATTACGTGCGTAATAGCGTTCGATTACGTCGTAACATGTCCGGCAATCGATCCAGGAGTTCGGCCTCGACGACGTGCGTAGGCCTTGCCGATTACGTGCGTAAGCCCGGCCGTGGTCGCTATTTATAGGCCAGACCGAGTCATCCGCCATTTCTCATCTTTTCTTCATTTCTTCTTCGCGATTTTTCACCCTAGATCGATGGTTTTGAGTAGAATCAACTTATATAAACATGTTTTGGAAGTTGGAATCATGGATTAACATCATCTTCCACCCGGATCGAAGGTAAGAACACCTAAACTTTTGGTTTTTGGATGTTCTTGAGGTTTCTTGGTGTTTTGGCCGATTTGCTTCGTTTTGATTCATATTATTGTTAGAACTTGATTGTAAACTCGTAATCATTCAATACCCTTGAAGTTTTGTGGAACGGATTTGAGTATTTCTTTGAATAATCGATTAAATTGGACTACGCCTTCAAAGTGTCCGATAAAATGCTTCAATGGGTAGAACTTGGGAAGTTCCATACGTTTTCGTAGAATTGTGATTGAATTGATATCGTTGTGACTTAGGAGCGAATTCTTGTGAAGAACTCGAGTCGGAACCCTTCCGTTCATTGCCTTCTTTGGGGTCCGAGCTTCCCGGTCAAACCGTGTTCTTCGGAGCGTTCGGTAGCGGTTATTAAGGCAAGTATCTTACTATACGACTTGTATCTTGCGACTAGTAATTACGTATGAGATGTATGATGACTTTTCTTGCCTTCGTGAATATGTTCCGTTTGAGTTGGTTGTGTTTTCCGCAATTTGAAGGCTTTGTGATAATAGTGTTATATCAGTATACATGTTAGGCGTTGTGCCATTTGTGCAGGGATGCGACGTACATATGGGATGGTTGTACACTTGGTTGTACAATGTATTGTGTACCGAATGTGTGTTATGTTGGTTAAATGTCGTTGATTGATGATAGTTGTTGCGAGTGTCGAGGTTGTGTTATGTGTGTGCAATGTACGATTTTGTGGTGATCAAGGTGATTGATTAATTGTGCTCATTGTTATATGTAATGTGAATGTGAATATGTGTGTGACCGCTAAGTTCACTCGTGTTGGTTCGACGGAACCTACGAGGATTCGTGGCAGTGGACTACGGGATCGGAACTTAGTGAGGTGCGAGGTCCAATCGTCTTTGAGTCAGCGAGGCCTACGATAACGCATGGCGGTGGACCATGAGTTTGAGACACGGTCGTCAACCGGGTGAGCTCGACGGGGCTTACGGTGACACGTGGCAGTGGACTACGGTGTCAGGACTGTGTGTGTGATTGTTGTGATTGATATAGTCCGTGCGGGTTGTTATGCCTACGGAGACACGTGACAGTGGATCACGGTGTCGGAATTGGTTATGTTTGGTTAATAGTCCGTGTGGGTTGTTGAACCTACGGAGACACGTGACAGTGGATCACGGTGTCGGAATTGATTATGTTTATTTAATTGTGCGTGATGTAGTCCGTGCGGGTTGTTGAACCTACGGAGACACGTGACAGTGGATCACGGTGTCGGAATTGATTATGTTTATTTAATTGTGCGTGATGTAGTCCGTGCGGGTTGTTGAACCTACGGAGACACGTGATAGTGGATCACGGTGTCATGAGCATGATACTTTTCAAATCAAAGTTTTTAAAGGAAAAGTTTTAAGAAAGAATGTTGGGCCGAGCCCCACGGGATTTATGGAAATGTTTCTGGTATTGTAAACTGTTGAATTATGAAACAAGTTTTGGGTTAAGGCCCTTAAGTTTTTTCGAAAGGTTTTGTGAATCAGGACTTGAGGTCTTAAGGTTTTGAAATTCTAAAAATTCAGAGATGATAATCTTATTTTCGAATGCTTCATAGCTTATCTTCTCTTGTGAAAACCTCCAGAATATTTGATACTTGATTATTATATTTGATCACGATTATTAATTGCTTGTTACATTTCGTATGATTTGATACTTGCACTAGTAAAGCGTGGAGTTTTACTAACCCCAGTAATCGGGGTGGATGTCTGTTTGCGTCCGTGTACATGCGATTCGGGGAGCGATCACGGGATTGGCACAAGAGGATGACGAGCTGCGATACTAATCATGAGTCGAGAGTTATTTTGATTTTGTTGTGTTGTCAGAGTTGATTTCAGTCTTCTGTTGTATTGTATTTCGACCCCTGTGTGGGTAATGTTATTTAAGTCAGTTTTATCGATTGGGTTGTGTGACCATATCGGTCCGTATCATTTTATTGTTTGACCCTGGTCGGGCAAGCATTTGGTTGTTTATGGATGTTTAGCCTGGTAGATCCTTGTGGAAAGGGTCTACGGCGTGTAATATTCCCATATGGTTTTGGGGATGTTACACATAGCTTTCCTCAAAGGAAAGAAGCCAACAATAATCGTCTTCGAGCTTAGGAGTGTCGAGATCATGTTCAACCAGGGAAATGCAAAGATATTCATCGAGGCAAACTCGGTTGGCTCTTCGGTCCTTTAGGTTTCGGTTGTCAACAATATATGAAGTTGTATCATTCTCTAATCAGTCTCAGTCTCATAAATTTTATCCATGATTCATTGCGACACTCAATAGTTCGATGGATCTGAATGTTAATATTTTGTTTGCGTTTAATCTTTTTGACTCTTTGATATCCATATATGTATATACTGAATTGTTGGAGTAATGAATCTGAGCTTTAATTTTGTAATCTCATGCTGTGAAAGTTAGATTCTTTAACTTTTTATCATCATGATTATGCTAAAAATAGAAAATTCAAACTCTGTTAAACAAAAAAGTATGAACGAATGTTCGTCATATAATAAACTTCCACGTTATAAGCATATAGGCCATGTCTTCAAACACAATATATAATATAAGTTCATTGTTAGGCAACAATTTTTTATACTCAATCACTTTGTCCAGAAAATTAAAAAGTCAAACAAAACAAATTAGTTTAGTTATTTGTTTCTGGAATCATTAAAGGACAATGTCATGTGTGTTTATACTGATTTGGAGGGTATTTGGAGGGTGCTTTTAAAGTGATTTTAACAACTAACAGAAACTTCTAATATAATGAATCATAACCATGCAATAAAGTTCACTGGATAGAACCCTGTGCTATAATAACCTCTACCCATGCAACTGAAGTTGCGCTTCAATTAATGGAATACAAAGTGATATATAACTTAATGGAATACATAGTGACACATAACTTGAACCCCATCCTATTTATCAAATAATTAAATACATTCAATATATGTTCTTACAAACACTACACTCTTTTATAAAGGTTCTCATTATTACGATGCCCGTTTTGTTCAAATAGATACTTTTATCTTCATTTCTAAAATTTTACGCTAAACATTATGTAGCAAATAATTTTATACAATGTCGCAATGCTATGAGACGTGTGGGTTTCTTCTTTTTGACCGAGACTATGGGATGGCAGATTGATTGACTTTTTTATGGTTATTGTTTTATTAAAGAAATTAATTAATAATGTAAATTTATAATAATGTGTAACCAAGCCATCTTAAGCAATCCCAAATTTTGAGAAATTAAGAATAAAAAAACAAAAAGTAAAAAAAAAAAAAAAAGGACAACAACAAGAATTCAACTATAAAGTCAATGAAAGGGAAAAAACAACGAGGTTAATACTATCAATAACTGATTCGACAACATCAAATGTTGCTACACATTTGCTATCATCGTCTTCTAACAATGATGCAGATTGTTAGGTGATGAAAGATGATTACAACAGTGATTATGAAGGCCAAGAGTCTGCACCAACATTACGTAAACACACTAGATATTAAACCAAAACACTGCCGGTGCATCGCACGGGTTCGTAAAGCCTCGTCCCATAATAACAAACACAAATCACAGACTTATTGAACAAAAAATAAAAAATAAACAACCTATTACATTACATATAACTGATTATATAAAACTTATATTACAAACATTATGGCCTTGATAAAAGTATATAAACATCTCCACAAATATTACGTACAAAACACGTAGAAATTGATCAAAATACAAATGGCGGGATCGTAAAGCCTCGTTGTTATGAAGGAAAAATTGGCTAATCTAGTAATGTCACTCTCTCTAGTAATTGTCGCTCTCAAGCAATTATTAAACACATTTATGGCTATGGGTCATCTCTCTCTCTCCCTCTCCCTCTCTATTGATTTTCTTTTCCCTTTAATTGAGATGATCAAAAAGGAGAAAAATTTGATCGGGCCGGCACCTAGGTACTGCCGAGTGCAGATTCTCTCTCTCTCTCTCTCTCTCTCTCTCTCTCTCTATTTTCTTTTCCCATTAATTGAGATATTCTTAAATACGGATTTGTCAGTTCATGACTTCACATTTTATGAAAGCTTTCTGAGACATGGGTTTTGTTTCAAGAATTTGAATATTGGAGGAAATTAAAATTTACTCTTCAATATTAATTTCTGCATTAGATTACATTTTTTTTTTACCATAACGGTTCTAATTCTGTTATTTTTTTTGGGAAAATGGCACAAATGGTACGAAAATTATATGGTTCTGACACGCGGAGTACATTGTTCGGTGACACTGGTCAATATGCAAAACAATATAGTAAAAATTGGCAATTTTGGTGCATTTGTCGCTGACTTTGCATTGTCATCATTTTTTTGTTGATGTAGCATGCCACATAATTAGGTTTAAGAAAAAGAAAAAATACAAGGAAAATATATAATTCATTAACATTTACTAATGTAAATAAAAACAAACGAAAAGAGGGGTAAATAGAAAAAGGGATTTTCTCAAAACCATCGTCTTTCTAGGGTTCTTCTTCGATTCTAACGTAGAGCTTCCTCTTTCTAGGGCATTTTCGATCGAAAGTTGGCTAATCTAGTAATTGTCACTCTCTATAGTAATTGTCACTCTTAGGGGTGGACACGAACCGAGCTTTTGGTGTTATTGACCGTTCGTTCGTTCGGTTCGTGTAGTGTTCGGTTCGTGTTCGTGTTCGACGAACATTACAAATTATTGTTCGAGTTCGGTTCGACATATTTTTTATTGTTCATGTTCGGTTCATTTATGTTCAATTGTTCTGTTCGTACGCTTTGTTCGTTTGTGTTCAATTGTTCTGTTCGTTCGTTCGGTTCGTTTGTGTTCAATTGTTTCTGTTTGTGCCATATTATATATATATATATTAATGTTCGCGAGCGATTCGCTAACACCCGATCAAAATATAAAATGTTCGATGTTGGTTCGAAAATATTCGAACGTATTGTAACATGTTGATCAAATCGAACTCGAAGCGATCGTTAATGAGTTTTTTCGACGATTCGAGCGTTGGTTCGTACCACCCCACTCTCAAGCAATTATTAAACACATTTATGGCTATGCGTCATCTATCTCTCTCCCTCTCCTCTCTATTGATTTTCTTTTGCCATTAATTGAGATGATCAAAAGGAGAAAAATGTGATCGGCTGGCACATAGGTACTGCAGAGTGCAGATTCCCTCTCTCTCTCTCTCTCTCTCTCTCTCTCTCTCTCTATTTTCTTTTCCCATTAATTGAGATATTCTTAAATACGGATTTGTCAGTTCGAGACTTCACATTTTATGAAAGCTTTCTGAGACGTGGGTTTTGTTTCAAGAATTTGAATATTGGAGGAAATTAAAATTTACTCTTCAATATTAAAATTTACTCTTCAATACTCATTTCTGCATTAGATTACATTTTTTTTACCATAACGGTTCTAATTCTGTTATTTTTTTCTTCCGACGATGATCAAAGTGAGAGTAATATCCCCATGCGGTTAACCAGGTACTTCAGACTCTCTCTCTCAATAGTTGCATGAATTTGGGGTATTAAGTGAAGCCCATAAAATTAAGTAAGAATTCTCAACCTTAGAGATTCATTTTTGCACTGATATTCTATAGGTTATTACATTTTCTCAGCTTATTATGGATTGGAAAAGTTGACCAATATACTTGATACGTTAGGTAATTTTTCACAAGTTTTTTTTTTCATTTAATTAAATCTCATTTGCTATTCCATTTTTTTATTTTTGTACTTAAAACTGATCATCTTTCGTAATTGAGTTGTTATCATAAATATTTTTTTTCTTTTGTTGTTGTAGGGAGCATTTGGACTCTATTCTCTTTCCTTGCATCAGTGTGAGTGTCCTAACATAAGTCATAAATGTATCGTAGGATTTTGGAGAATTATAAGACAGCAAAACAACAACAAAAACTAAGGCCCGTGAAATTTCACGGTTTTCACAAGATACAATTGGAAAATTAGATATTTTCAACAAGTAGGAAAACCTAATATCACAAAGAATTTTATTTGCTAGAAATGTTTGATGCGTTTTTCGTACTGAGAAAGCATCGGTATGTATAGTTAAAAACCGGGCCTTTCCGCTCAGCTTTATCGATTTAAGTTAAGATAAAATAAAACAATCAAGGCTATTTAACCTCCTGCTATTGCATGAACCAAAAGGAGAGAAATAAACTCTGCAGAAGAAAGCCAACATTTTGATGTCTCACATAGTAAAATATGATTATGACAATCATCTTTGTTATAAGACAAACAAGACTCAAAGAAAATTGCACCTACAGTTGCACAATTTACTTCACTTCACATCTCACGTTTTCCAATAAATATTACATTGGACTATACCTTTAAATAATTTCTTTTCCAGATTTACATTTATAAGAATTCATGAACAAAGAGCTGTTGGGAGAACTCGTGTTACACCACACTTGTTCATGCTCCTATCAGCCGTGATGGGCGCATACACTGCCATCTTGGAGCTCAATTATATGGAGCTTCAAACGAGTCTAGTTGGCTGCATATTGGAGATGGCATATATTTCTGTATATTTATATTATGCTCCTAATGCCCGGGTAAGTATATTGAGATGTTCATATATTGTATTTTAACATTCTTGAAACATAAAAAAAAAGTATATTGAATCCTTAAAAACAATCTCAACTTTTCATTTCTATCAAATTACCATGCTGAAATTTATAATCACTAATTTATTTGATTTGCTCTTTTCAAGATTCGTGCTTTCAAGATACTGGGTTCGTTGATAACTTTGTTGGCCATCCTAGTTTTCATCATATCTAACTTCATTACAGGACAATGGAAAGTCGCCATTGCAAAACTGATATCCGTAACTTTTTCTATCATTATACTTGTGTTACCACTTCCTAGGGTGGTAAGTTTGCAAGTTTACTTCCACTGAAAAAATAAAATACAAAAAAATATATGTGTATGTAAAATGTATCTGCAAGTTTCTTATATTGTTTGTTTACTTTGTTATTTATTTATTTGGATAGAAGCGGTTAGGATACATACACTGGACATGATCACGCCGTTCTGGCTATCTTTAACACTAACGTTGGCTTACACCGTCACATTCACTTATGAAATGTGGCGGAAGCATTATGTGTTTATTATTTTTTATGTAAGTGAATTAATCATAGAAATTCTAACCTTAACTAACTAATATTTTTTGATTTTATTCTAATATTGTTATTCTGTTTTGATTTACGCAGGTTCCAAAAGTTTTTGGAATTAGTTTAGGTATAACGCAAATGGTATTTTATTATGTAATTCGATCACAACAAGTCTCGATCCCACTTCAACAAAATCCACCATCCCCGATCATTCCTCAACAAAATCCACCAACCGTGGTTCCTCACCAACAAGATCCACCAGAAGGTGAATGAATAATAAATCTTGATATTTTATCTTTATGGTTTTCACCATACTTAATAATTTCGTGAATTAGGTCAAATAATTATCAACATAGAATATGTGGATGGAGTACGATCACAATCGAACGAACAAGAGATGATTATGAATAGAGGGGCCCTGGATGAAGTTGGTTCTTCTCCGGGAACTCAAGAAATAACAGAAGACCAACGATGTGGTTTTATTGAGGTTAAGTTTCTTTACTTTTACTCGTGGCATGAATATTTCTTTTTTTGATGGTTAAGTAAATTTTTGTTGATCAAATATACAACCATTATCTTTCTATCTTCCTCCACTAATTTTCCTTTGTTTAGTGTAACTGCAAGTTCTTGTTTGTTTCCTTCTACTTTTTTCTAATTAGTTTTGCTAATTCTTTTGAACCAAGTTAGAAGGATCAACGAATGTGTGGTCTTGAACGAATATTTTGTTTCTAGAAATTAATTGGTTTGGAAATTGATTTTCTTGGCAGAGAGATACTGGTTTTGGCAGCTCCAGGGACTTGAGAACTCATATATAACTGATGAGAATCTGCATAGAATAAGGCTTTTTCTCCCTCTTGTGTTATTTGAGAACCATTACACTTTTTTCCTTCTCGGGAGAACCCGTTGCATATAACACATTCTCTTTCAACTGTAATTGAAATATCTGTATATATATTTTTCAGTGTTTTTTGCACGAGAGAGAACTTTGTATGTCATTGAAATCTATCCACCTGAATAAAAGCATGCAAATTGACATGAACAATTGGTCCATAGTTATATTATGCCTTCTTGTGCCCTCATTTAAATATATACTACTTGGTATTAGATGCATACTTAATGTAGTTATATGCGTGCACCACCTGATTGTTTAAGACAAAGATACTCTTTCTCCGCCATTTATCTTCTTTTTCGATTATTTTTCATTTTGCTGTATGTTTGAATTAAAAGTTCAGTTATTTTACCTTCTCTTACAATTTTCAATCGATTGGTAAATTATATAGGGAATTTTTTTTTTTACACTAGAACCTTTTGAACAAATTTGAAGTTACACAACCTTTTTTTTTTCATCCGACACCAAAACCTTTCAAAAATTTTGAAATCATATAAATATTGTGGATGGCGTTAAGAATTCCGTTAGAAAAATAAAAAGTAAATAAAAAAATTCATGAAAATTCTACAAAATTTTAAAAATCTGAAAAAAAAATCCGAACTTTTATTTTTTAAGAAAAAATTATCTGGAATAAATATGAAAAATCAGATCTTTTATTTAAAATTCAAAATAAAAAGTAAAAAATAAAAAAAAAATCTGAATATACTGGAAAATTTAAAAAATCTCGGAACTTTTATTTTTAAGAAAAAAATATGGTATAATATTAAAAATTGGAATTTTTATTTAAAATTCGAAAATATCAAGTAAAAATAATTAAATTCTAAAAATTCGAAAATTTAAAAAATCAAAAATCGGAATTTTTATTTTTTAAGAAAAAATTAAATGGAATAATAATATTAAAAATCAGATGTTTTATTTAAATTCAAAAATAAAATGTAAAAGTTCTGATTTTAAATATTATTATTTTCAGAATTTTTTTTATTTTAAATTTCCATATCAGTCCAAGTAGTTAATTATGTCTGACCTTAACGGTCCGTAATGTTATGTTGGTTGACCCCGATCGATCGAACATTTAGTTACTCTGTGGAGTCTAGCCTGGTAGACCCTCGTGAAAAAAGGTCTACGGCGTGTAATATGTAACACCCCCAGATCAAACCGGGAATATTACACGCCGCAGACCCTCTCCGTGAGGATCCACCAGGCTAGACATCAACACAACACATTACATTACATACTGACGAATCAAAATAACGAATCAATAGATCGATTTGGTCTTCCGTCACTGACTTACAAATCAAAATACATAAACTCATCCCGACTCATACACATGCAAGGGTAAAATACTTGCAACGACGAACAATAAGACAGCGGAAAAGACAATACAATGGACTCCGACTAACTGAAGTCAAAACTGGCCTTCGTGTGATTAGTATCATTCGTCTTTCATCATCCCTCGCACCGATCCTGTGTCTTGCTCCCAAAAACCTGCATGTACCTGGACACAATACAGATATCCACCCCCCGATTACTCGGGGGTTAGCAAAACTCCACTGTTTCGCTAGTGCAAGTATAAAGTGCAAATAAGAGCCATACACAACACATTCCGAGAATACAACGAAAGACTTCCCGAGATATATTTAGTTAAAAATAGTTCAAGTCTTGAAAGTAGAAGCGAAGCAAGTAAGCACTTTGAAAACAATTCCAAATCTCGGGAGTTTTGAAAACATTAGAAATTGAAAAGTTCTTAATTCCACAAAAGTCATTTAGGGTCACAGCCCCAAAGTTCATTTTCCAAAATGCAAGTTCGTTAACAAGACACGGGGTCCACGACCCAACCATTCCTGTCACAAAACACAGGGCCTACGACCCGATCATCCACCAATTCACTTACAAGGACACATTACACATAACACATCATTCTTATGCCATTCTAGCCAAGCACCAAGACTCGATATATAATGTCTCTCGACCCGAGCACAAAGCATTGTGATACTCCTGACAATATCACAATTAACGAAAACATCAACGTCATCCTCGAGATGAAAACCACAATTGGTAACCCGCCGTACCCCTTAGTATCGACCCCGGACATCCCGTCGGACACTCCGGTGGGAAACCACTTCCGCGGCCGTACCCTTAGTATCGACCCCGGACATCCCATCGGACACTGGGTGGAAGTTCATCCACACACGCACCCAAGTCCACTTCCGTGGCCATACCCTTAGTATCGACCCCGGACATCCCGTCGGACACTCCGGTGGAAGGAACGACACACACACACGTTTCAAAATCACATTTGCAAACCACAAGCCTCGAAGGTCAATCATAGTATATATAGTCGAGGTACCTTACTAGAATGGCAGTTCATCCAACATATACTCACGACCAAGTAATGATACGATTCATGCTAGAATTTCAACGATGCAAATAGTACGGATAACATAGCAACGACGGAAAATACCTATCCAACCACGCCGAACGACACAATGAGATAGGATCATCAATAGGCATACGTTCCATACATATCTCAAGGAAAGGTTAAGCTATAAATCCTCAACGTCATAATCACACAAAACGATACCCCACACATACTTAGACAAGCATATTTAACGACGAAATCATACGAGTCATCTTTTAAGGAAGTATTGAAAAGCATATCAATTCCTTTGAAAGTTAATTATAGACATTCATAAATCACGTATCGAAAATTACTAACTAATATATCCACAAAACACGTAATGTATGGGCAAGATACTTGCCTCGAATAAGAACAACGCGGAGAATCGACCGAAGTAGGTTGGCCCGAACCGACTACGTACCCGCCGACTCCACCGAACGCCAACTCACGTTCATAAACTACGAAGGACAAATAATAACAATGAAATGAATTCCATAACACGACTCAAAGCCGTTGAATTCAAAGAACGAATGACGAAAGTTCACGGATTTCCCCCAAAATGGCCAAGAACACGATTCGTTCCGTCAAAACCCGAAAACGGAATTCCAAGTTGAAATATGGATATACAATCCATAGAATATGTTTAACAACATCATTTAACCATAATCGATCCATCGAAAACGGATGAAAACGAGTTCGGGGACAAATCCCCAAAAAGTCAATTCGAAGGAAATCAAGAAATATACTTGATTCGACGAAGAACAATGGATTAAATGATGTTAAACACAAGAATACTATCAAGATTAATCATACCCATCATGAATTAATCAACAACATGGAACGAATCGGACGAAAATGCAAAAATCCCCAAATTCACGAAATTAGGGTTCTAAGGAAGATTACCTTGATTATTGAATCAAATGTTGGTAACGGACGATCGATTGATGTTATGAACTCAAGGACTTCATGGATTTTTGTTAAACAACATGGCTTCGCCCATGAATCGCCACTCGCGGATGGAGAAGGAAGGAAATGAAAACGAAGTGAAATGTGACCGCCACCATATTTATATTGGGCCCCTAGCGTGCGCTAGCCTTCCGGACTAGCGTGCGCTATCGGCCAGATCGGCCGAGTACCCTCGGCCAGGCCCACACGACCCGGCATCACCGACCAACCCCGCCGACCGAACTGCCGACCCAACTCCGCTAGCGTGCGCTACGGCCGGATACTGCCGCGCGCTAGCCGACTGCCCAGAGCCATCGGATCGAATCGCCGGCCAGTAACGACGCTAGCCGGCCGGCCGCGGCGCTACGCCTGCCGACTAGCGCGCTACGCTCGGCGTAGCGTGCGCTACCGCCGATCTGGCCGAGTCCGTAACCTCGAAACCCCATCGCTGCCCGGGCGATAGACGCAGTTACCCGGCCACAGGCGCTTACACTGCCCGGTTAGCGCGCAGCCTTTCCGGCCAGAAGCGCGCTTACGCCGGTTCTCGCCGCACCGTCCGGCCGGTGCCCGCAATCGTCGGCCGATCCATAACCGTCCGGCCATCCCCGCAACCGCTGTGGCTCGACGACCCGATCAAAACGCACGGAACGAACACGACGAAAAGTTCGCGGACAACATAAACGACTCGAAATGAAAGCGTAATACCATAATTAGTCATACGCGACCAAGAAACGGGTCGAGACAACAATTACAGATATGGATACCCGTAACTTTCAAGAAATTACAAAATGGCCCAAAACGCCCGGAAATTATGATACGTGATCGAATAACCAAACCGAAGTTCACAACACGTCTAACAAAGTTAAACGGACTTGCGGGAAACTCAAACATAGCTTTGGTCGAGATTCGCAAGAATCGAACTCAAGTGCGGAAAAGTCGCTAAAAGCACGTAACTCAACAAAACAACACCGAAACGAACTCGGATGACAAAAAGTGTAGAATTAATCATTCTCGGAATGACGAAGCGGTCATGAGCGAGTCGTCAAAACGGACTCACCGAAAAAGAAATTTACCGAAAATCGAAAATTGCGGATATTACATTCTACCCTCCTTAAAAGAAGTTTCGTCCCGAAACTTAAAACAAGTAGGGAGAAGAAATATTCCGCCAGGAAAAACTCAACGAGATACACAAGAATGCGCAACTAACGCCCAACGGTGAAATGTTACAAACAACGCGAAGGAATATACGGCGTGTAAACACGCTCCACGGCGACCAACACGATGTCGCTGTTAGGGATATAATAGAACCAACAAACGACAAGCGTCATCAAATGGATAATATAGCCAAGTCAATTATCCGACAATCACAAAACACAACGAACGAAAATCGATACGATTGACTAACCTAACGGTACATTGATCAAAACACGAGCCAAACGCTGAACAAATACGGAATTCCACCGCCTAAGGGTTTGAAGATCGAAAACGAGACTAATTTCCCGAACTGAAAGGAATTACGAAGGAGCCTGAATGTTCACCAATCACGGAACGAGGTCAATAAAAACCGAACAATCAAACAATCAAACCACAACGATCGAGACAACAAAAATCGAAGAATCATGTTCGAATCACGAAGAACAATAAAGTTCAAACAACAACCCCCAGGATGATCTGGTGAGAACTACAAGACATGCATTCCCATAAGGTCCACAGGAAAGGGAATAGCGATTAAAAAGTCACAACGACAAACGAGTTATTCCGAAACAATACCACACTCGTTCGATAAACAAAAACAAGGGGCAGGACAAGCTCAGAAATGTCAACGAACATAAATGAGTCGACAGAGTCGAAAACATAAGGGTTCCAAATCCGATCCACTTCAAATAAAAGAACTAATAGAACCAGATGATGTCACTCCCAAACAAGGTTCACAAGAATCGAACTGAACCCGAAAAAGTAACATCGATAACCAGATCGACCCACAACAAGATCACAGCTCGTTCGGACGATGAAATCAAAATATAGAACAAGTTCATAAAGTGCCAACGAACATGAGCGAATCGATAGACTGGAGAAAGAGAAAATACAGAAGTCAAAATAGTACGGGCATTACCTCCGACCTCGTCCACGAAATTCACAAAAACGGGAGCAAGGTAACAAGACATTAAACAATCGACGCATAACGGAACCATCACCGATGCACACGGTCATACCAAACCAAGCTCTAGCAGCTCGCACATGCGCGACAACGCAGGAATCACTACGAGGCGATAATATTCAACACCAACATCCCGCCTCTCACAGGGGGCTAACACAACAAATGTGTGGAAAGCGACTCAACGCTCACACCGCCAATTCGGTCATACTCGGGAGAAAGTATCAAAATGACAACGCGAACCTCACACATACATACCCAGCCCTCAAACGGGAATGGATAGGTTTTAAAAACGAAAACCTCATTTCGAAAATAATTTAGAAGAACACCGGTTGATCTTGAGTATCACCTTTCAAAAAGTACAAACTTGAAACATCGTTATCGAGACACTGGAGAACCATTTCGCATTTGATAAGAATGAAGATACTTTCTCTTAATGAAAACTTTCAAAATATTCGACCCTCGGGTCTAAATAAAAGTGTTTCTAAAATATTGAAAATATCTCAAAGCATTTTGGTCCTCGAGGTAGAAATTTTTTGAAATATATTGTGGCACCTTGGATGTACCACAAGAAAATAACCCATTTGAAAAGTATGTCTCGAAATTTATTTTTCTAAGATACTCAAGGTTTTCAAAAATTCAATAGGCCAGAATGCCCAAAACTCACACATATCGATGTTCACTAAAACAACTCCTAGCACACGCATCAAAAAGTTTAAAATCAAGACAATATATGTCTTTAAACGGAAATAAACGATAAAATACCACATTCAGAACAAAACCACTGATAAAATACTTTCCCGCACTGGCTAGTGAACAAGTCGAACGCGTATAAGCACAAAGCTTCCACAAGAGACTTGTAAAACGTGCAAATCGATTCGAAAATCATCAACAACGGAGAAAAACAACAATAAAAAGACATCACAAGTGACGACACTCCTCGTATAAATCAATTACGAGAGTCGACTAAATACATATCGTGAAATCAAAATCCATATAAGGATTCCATCACTTAACAAATAATCATAAAAATAGCTCGTGTCACACGAGGCACAACACAAAGAAGGGAGACTTACTTCCACAGGTCGCACGAAGATGATGGTTGCACCATGATACTAATCACGACCGACATCCTGCATTGGCACGCGTCGCGACAT
Organism: Orobanche coerulescens; assembly: GCA_033398695.1. Lineage (NCBI taxonomy): Eukaryota > Viridiplantae > Streptophyta > Magnoliopsida > Lamiales > Orobanchaceae > Orobanche > Orobanche coerulescens. The sequence continues at coordinate 137,876,057 of CM065817.1, forward strand.
CGACATCGGACTCAATCTGACAAGACAAGACCCAACAATACACGACTGGACCCGACAGCCTAGGTTTCCGCAACCTAAGCTCCGATACCATAAATGTAACACCCCCAGATCAAACCGGGAATATTACACGCCGCAGACCCTCTCCGTGAGGATCCACCAGGCTAGACATCAACACAACACATTACATTACATACTGACGAATCAAAATAACGAATCAATAGACCGATTTGGTCTTCCGTCACTGACTTACAAATCAAAATACATAAACTCATCCCGACTCATACACATGCAAGGGTAAAATACTTGCAACGACAAACAATAAGACAGCGGAAAAGACAATACAATGGACTCCGACTAATCAAGTCAAAGCGCCTTCGTGTGATTAGTATCATTCGTCTTTCATCATCCCTCGCACCGATCCTGTGTCTTGCTCCCAAAAACCTGCATGTACCTGGACACAATAGATATCCACCCCCGATTACTCGGGGTTAGCAAACTCCACTGTTTCGCTAGTGCAAGTATAAAGTGCAAATAAGAGCCATACACAACACATTCCGAGAATACAACGAAAGACTTCCCGAGATATATTTAGTTAAAAATAGTTCAAGTCTTGAAAGTAGAAGCGAAGCAAGTAAGCACTTTGAAAACAATTCCAAATCTCGGGAGTTTTGAAAACATTAGAAATTGAAAAGTTCTTAATTCCACAAAAGTCATTTAGGGTCACAGCCCCAAAGTTCATTTTCCAAAATGCAAGTTCGTTAACAAGACACGGGGTCCACGACCCAACCATTCCGGTCACAAAACACAGGGCCTACGACCCGATCATCCACTGCAATTCACTTACAAGGACACATTACACATAACACATCATTCTTATGCCATTCTAGCCAAGCACCAAGACTCGATATATAATGTCTCTCGACCCCGAGCACAAAGCATTGTGATACTCCGGACAATATCACAATTAACGAAAACATCAATGTCATCCTCGAGATGAAAACTACAATTGGTAACCCGCGGCCGTACCCCTTAGTATCGACCCCCAGACATCCCGTCGGACACTCCGGGTGGGAAACCACTTCCGCGGCCGTACCCCTTTGTATCGACCCCCAGACATCCCGTCGGACACTCTGGGTGGAAGTTCATCCACACACGCACCTAAGTCCACTTCCGTGGCCATACGCCTTAGTATCGACCCCCAGACATCCCGTCGGACACTCCGGGTGGAAGGAACGACACACACACACACGTTTCAAAATCACAGTTGCAAACCACAAGCCTCGAAGGTCAATCATAGTATATATAGTCGAGGTACCTTACTAGAATGGCCAGTTCATCCAACATATACTCACGACCAAGTAATGATACGATTCATGCTAGAATTTCAACGATGCAGCTAGTACAAATAACATAGCAACGAGGGAAAATACCTATCCAACCACACCGAACGACACAATGAGATAGGATCATCAATAGGCATACGTTCCATACATATCTCAAGGAAAGGTTAAGCTATAAATCCTCAACGTCATAATCACACAAAACGATACCCCACACATACTTAGACAAGCATATTTAACGACGAAATCATACGAGTCATCTTTTAAGGAAGTATTGAAAAGCATATCAATTTCTTTGAAAGTTAATTATAGACATTCATAAATCACGTATCGAAAATTACTAACTAATATATCCATAAATCTCGTGGGGCTCGGCCCAACATTCTTTCTTAAAACTTTTCCTGTAAAAACTTTGATTTGAAAAGTATCATGCTCATGACACCGTGATTCACTGTCACGTGTCTCCGTAGGTTCAACAACCCGCACGGACTACATCACGCACAATTAAACAAACATAATCAATTCCGACACCGTGATCCACTGTCACGTGTCTCCGTAGGTTCAACAACCCACACGGAATATTAACCAAACATAACCAATTCCGACACCGTGATCCACTGTCACGTGTCTCCGTAGGCATAACAACCCGCACGGACTATATCAATCACAACAATCACACACACAGTCCTGAAAACGTAGTCCACTGCCACGTGTCACCGTAAGCCGCGTCGAGCTCACCCGGTTGGACGCACTGTGTCCGAAACTCATGGTCCACTGCCATGCGTTATCGTAGGCCTCGCTGATCAAAGACGATTGGACCTCAGTACCTCACTAAGTTCTGATCCCGTAGTCCACTGCCACGAATCCTCGTAGGTCCCGTCGAACCAACACGAGTGAACTTAGCGGTCACACACATATTCACATTCACATTACATACAACAACGAACACAATTAATCAATCACCTTGATCACCACAAAATCGTACATTGCACGCAAATAACACAACCTCGACACTCGCAACAACTATCATCAATCAACGACATTTAACCAACATAATACACATTCGGTACACAATACATTGTACAACCAAGTGTACAACCATCCCATATGTACGTCGCATTCCTGCACAAATGGCACAACGCCTAACACGTATACTGATATAACACTATTATCACAAAGCCTTCAAATTGCGGAAAACACAACCAACTCAAACGGAACATATTTACGAAGGCAAGCAAAGTCATTATACATCTCATACGTAATTACTAGTCGCAAGATACAAGTCGTATAGTAAGATACTTGCCTTAATAACCGCTACCGAACGCTCCGAAGAACACGGTTCGACCGGGAAGCTCGAACCCCAAAGAAGGCAACGAACGGAAGGGTTCCGACTTGAGTTCTTCACAAAAATTCGCTCCTAAGTCACAACGATGTCAATTCAATCACAATTCTACGAAAACGTATGGAACTTCCCAAGTTCTACTCATTGAAGCATTTTATCGGACACCTTGAGGGCATAGTCCAATTCAATCGATTATTCAAGGTAATACTCAAATTCGTTTCACAAAACTTCAGGGGTAATGAATGATTTCGAGTATACAACCATGTTCTAACAATAATCTAACTAAAATGAATCAAATCGGCCAAAACATCAAGAAACCTCAAAAATTCCCAAAACCAAGAGTTTAGGTGTTCTTACCTCTTGAAGATTCAAGCCCTATAATCCGAAGAACACGTGCTAAATCCACAATCCGAGCTACACGATCGAAGGAGGATGAAGAAAATAAAACACTCAAATGATTTGTGAATGAAAAACCCTCCCTCAAGCTCTCTCTCTCGGTTGTAGGTGAAGAAAAGGGAAAGAAATGAGCTGAAATGCTCAAAAAACGAATTTATAGGAGTTGACTCGGCTGACAGACTCGACCGTGTCTGCCTGACACGCCGCGGCGCGCAGCCGGCAGGGACTCGACCGTGTCCTGCTAGACACGGGCCGCGCGCGCGAGGGGCCTTCCGATAGTGACCCGTCCGACGACTTCGGCATGACTCGGCCGTGTCACTGAACACGGCCGCGCCCGGCGATCGGTTACGCCTATCCTAAGAGTTCGACTCGGCCGTGCTGCACGACACGATCGGGTCCTGAGGCGAGACTTCGCATTTCCGACGAGTACGGCACGGGCCGTGTCGGACGACACGGCCGAGTTCGGTCGGCAGTGATCGGCCAATAACTGAAAAAATGAGCGGGTGAGCTAAAACGACCATAACTCTCTCGTCCGGACTCCGATTGACTCACCGTTTGAACCATTGGAAAGCTAACTTGATGCTTTATTATATTGCAAAGATTCAGAATTTTTGGAGTTTCAAAGAATTTATGGTGATTTTTACAAAGCCGAACTCATACTTAGAAAAGTCGTTTAGTAATCCTGAACTCAACAAAACGACACCGAAACCCGAACCTGAATACGAACCGAAGATACGGTTACGAAGTACTCACAAATACGAATCTAAGAGCTAGTAGAACACACGATTCCGACCACCCGAAGGCTCGAAATTCGACAACGGAAGGTAATTACCCCAAACTTTGGGAAATTACGAAAATGGCCTAAATGCCCGAAAATCACCATACGACAACGAATAATCAAACTGAAGCTCACAACACGTATAACAACGTTAAATGAACTTACGAAAAACCCCAAACTACAGTTTCGAACGAGATTCGCAAGAACCGAACTCAAGCGCGGAAAAGTCGCTAAAAAGCACGGAACTCAACAAAGCAGCACCGAAACGAACTCGGATGACAAAAAGTGCAGAATTAAATATTCTCCGAATGACGAAACGGTCAAAAGCGAGTTTTCGAAACGGACCTCCGCCGAAAAATGAAAATTACCGGAAATCCGAAATTGCGGATATTACAAGTACAATCCATTTGAACTACATTCTAATCAGATGAATATATGCGCCAAAAAGTCATTTTAGAAAACATTTTATATTCCGGAATATTTACGATGTACAATCACAAAACACATTATCTCCAACAAATCACAATTCAAAGTTAACCGTTGGTACGAGACTCACGGCCACCGTACCCCGCAGAGCCCCGTCGGACATCCCTGGGTGGCTAACCACAGCTCGCGATACGCACACTCACGGCAATACGTATCCCTAGAGGCCCCGTCGGACCGTCCCTAGGTGAACATACACATATCCATCCACAACAACCACGATAATGCCATAATTCAAATACTAGAACATGTAAACAAATGTAAAGTACTTGCCTTTGAGACATTCTTGAAGAAACAGAGTTGAAACACGACTACGAATGGTCCGGGTGGAAAACGACGGTTCCTAAACGAAGGATCAACATAGTTCAGTCCCAACGGACAACAATACTCTAGTGGAAAATACCCATAACCCCGTTTACATGATACGGCAATGAACGATCAATCGATACGGGCGAGGGTTTACACAAAATCTCCCCGTATCGATAATTCGCGGATTAAAATCAAGGAAGTTGGATTAAGAATCACTCAATAATCACAACCGGTAAAGAATATCGTAATATAGATGAACAATTCGGAACTAAACCCTAAAATCCCGAAAATCCCCCAAATTCGTCAAAATTAGGGTTCCTGAGGAATTACCTTTAATTCGGCTGATGAAAGGTGATTATGCTGATGATGATATGATGGCTCGATTCTACCGTGATGGAATTTGAAGAGAACTTCGAATAGAACTGGTGGAAATCGTCTCTGAGGTCGCACGTCGAAGAAACGAAGAGAAAAGAATAAAAATGCTGTTCTGAAACTGTCCGCTGGCTTATATTTCAGTGGAGTTAGCGCACGCTAATCTTCATATGTAGCGCGCGCTAACGGGGCCGTGACAGTCCAGTGGCTACTGCCACCATTCCTTAGCGTACGCTAACAATAGGGAGTTAGCATACGCTAACTGTACATCGGTAGCGCACGCAAGGGAACAGGGGTAGCGTGCGCTACCTACACAGCAGTTCAGCACTGTTGATGTCACATCAGCAGTAAGCTACTGTCGAGGGTATAAAACACGAAACGCACGACGAGACCAGAATCCAGGAACATAAACGCGAAGCATACAAGACAATGGAGCTAAGCGCTGAAAGAAAATACAATTCCGACCACCGGAGGGTCCGTAATGCGACAACGAAAACGAGATTCCCTAAACTATTAAGAAATTACAAAAATGGCCCAAGTGCCCGAAAATTACGAAACGACGTCGGATTTACAAACCGAAAGTCTCCACATGACCAACTCAACCATACGAACTTTTACAAACCAATAAACAACGAAAACGAATGAGTTTTACAAGAATCGAATGTTCATACGGCAAAACATGTCATAAAATGAAATTACGTGAAAACATCATCAAAACTCGACCAAATGGAAAAACTCCAAGAACAAAGTAGATTCGAAATGTCGAAACGGTTACAAGCGAGTCGATAAAAATAGACATACACCAAAAATGGAAACTGCTAAAAATGGAAAAAAATTACGGATATTACAAAGACCATCCCTTTGGTCAAAGTGCAGTGGTCAAGACACGGTGTCGAGGAGGCAACTTGGGAAACCGAGGATAGCATGCGTGCTAGGTACCCTGAGTTGTTTGTTTCTTAAGTTTCGGGACGAAACTTATTTTTAGAGGGGTAGAATGTAATATCCGCATTTTTTTCTTTCCCTTGTATTTTCATTTCTGGTGTATTTTTCGATTGTAGTAACCCTCGTGTATCTTTCAGTGTATCTTTCCTGTCATCTATTGATCCGATTCTCGTTATTGTTGTGCGGAACCGCCGTTTCGGGGTTGCCGTGGATCCATTTCGTGTTATTGCTTCCCAAATATTGATTCCTATTGCTTTTATTCTCTTCCCGGATCATTTTTCATCATTTTAGGACCCAAAAGGGGGTGTGGGCCGCGGCACACACATTTTTCCAGTTTTTGGCCGAGCGGACTGTACTGTGTGCCGCGGCACATGCCGACGGGGCCACGGCACATGCGGACGGGGCCGCGGTACACTACCGAGTCAGTGCCGCGGCACACCCGTCCGGGCCGCGGCACACTACCGAGTTAGTACCGCGGCACACCCGTCCGGGCCGTGGCACACTCGTGTGGTATTTTCGGCCAAAACCCGACTGTACCGGGTGCCGCGGCACACGCCGGCCGGGCCGCGGCACACTGCCGAACCACAGGAGCGATTTTGGGCTTGTGCCGCACACTTCGCCGAGCCGCGGCACACGATGCGGTCAATCGTATAATCATGGGATTCGGTGCCTAAAACGAAGGCCCAAGCGGTAAACGAAAATTAATTCGATCCGAATCCCTACGAGGATCGATCAAGCTATGTATATACGAATATATAAACGAAAAGCAAGAGTCTTAAGAAACTAACCCTCGAAGTCCGTTGATTAAATGGCAACCTTCTCTTGAGCTATTCCCCAAGCTTTAGTTTGATCTCTACGAGTTCAATCCGCTCCAAGCCCTTGAACGATCCAACGCCGAAAGCACCGCGTCTCTACTTGCCACGCGCCGGAAAAACGACCGGAACGACGATCACCTTGCTATCCTCCGAGGATACGGCTAGAGCTAAGTGATGAAGCTTCCAATATGAGATTATCACACTCTAAGTGTATAACTCACAACTCTCATTTATTTCTTGATTTTTCTCCAAGAATCACCAAGAACAAGTTGAAGAAGAAGATGAAGATAAGTGTTTGAACTCAAAGTCTCACTTTCTCTCTCTCTCACTTGTATCTCACGTATGGCACAATGATTCTTAGAGAGTGACAAGTCTTCTCTTCTTATTCAATTCCTTTCCACATGAGAACAACTCATGTTTAACCCCACCTTGAAAAAGATATCAAATATCTATTCATTAAACACCTAATCAAGATTCCAATTGATTTAAAAATCAAAGTCTTGTCAAGGTGTGGGGAAGGGGGGCGGCTATGATGAAGAAATACGACGAGTTCGGTTCGTTTCTGACTCCGTGAGTCCAAACAGATAAACTCCGATTCGTTCCGATGTATTTATATCGATCAATTAATCCAATTAATTAATCATATCAAATACATAATAACATAATTAATTTCTCCAAGAAATAATTATATCCATGAATTAAATTAATCACCCAAAGGATATATTTAATTCATTAGCCGTAAATCAATTTATCCAATAAATCGATTTAGACATCTAATGTCCTAAATTTAGATATCCAATATCTAATATTCATAATGAGAGAATTAGCTTGATTCATTCCGTCGTCAATCCTAATGCGCGACTCGGTAGGTCCGTCTCAGTCAGCAATGGGAGGAACCAAAGAGTAGTAGCACCACTTAGCCAGCCTGGTGGCCTACACTGCACTTCTCGATCGAGAACGAATGATTGGGATCATTCAAGAACCATTCTGTCGTGAATACCAAGATACGTATAAACCCTTCTTTCAAATATCCCGATCAAGTTATAGGTCACGGTCGATCAAACCATATCTGTACTTGACGCTATGCATGCGTTAATGCAAATCGAGATCATCGAGCTGTCGTGTATCTAATACAACTAGCTCCAATGCTTTGGCCAAAGACTTATGATCTCATCTGCCAATAACCGCATAGGACATATAACCCGCTCACTAACGGGAGAAAGAATTCTATCTTGGTATTCGCAGACTGCTACTTGCCCGTCAAGATGCACGTCGAGGTTGACCCCGCCTTAGGTTTACGGGGTCGAACTACTCTAATGAAAATCTTGACGTCACAAGCACATCCCTACTAAATCCTCAAGTCTAAGGTTCACGAATACCTATCACAACCTTTCGATTCCGTCATTGGTGTCCGGAGTGAAATCCATGTGACGAATCGAGGGTGAGTCGGTTCGAGTATACTAATCCAATTAGCATACCTATAACGTGTGCTCCCACTAACCATTAGTGTTCGACGGGCACTCTCCATGTCAAAGAACACGTCATACAAGTCTTCACATAAACTTAACGCCTACCAAGTTTCATCGACTTGCGAACGATTAAGTATTTGAGCTATAACCTTTCCAAAGGCCGACTCCTTATCCAATAAGGAGTGGAACGTTTTGCTCTAAAATACACGGACTAGTTTCTATATGTTTATTTACGAGTTAGGAATGCCAAGAACTACCAAAGAAATAAAGAAACATTCATTTGCCTTATATAAATGGTTTACATAATTACAAGTACAATGCCCTCACTCAACAACCTCTGAGTGGCATTCGAGGGCATACTCCTAACAATCTCCCACTTGCACTCAATGCCACACACTATGGTACCTAATACCCATGTTCTCCAGATGACGCTCCAAGCTAGTCTGAGAAAGTGGCTTGGTCAGTGGATCGGCGACGTTGTCGGCCGAGTCTACTCTATGCAGCACAATGTATCCCTTGCGAACAAATTCTCTTACGAGATGATACTTCCTCTCAATATGTTTGGTCTTGTTGTGAAACCTCGGCTCCTTGGCACTGTGCTGACTCCGTCGTTGTCGCAAAGACAAATGAATAGGCTTCAAGACATGGTATCATTTGAAGTTCTCCTAGAAACTTCTTAATCCGTAACCCTTCCTTAGAAGCCTCCGAGGCCGCTTGATACTCACCGACAGTGGAATCGCAGTCGCGCTTTGCTTGGCACTACGCCAAGATATCGCTTCTCCATTAAGAGTAAATATGTAGCCGAGTGGACATCGAGTCGTCCTTCACCCTTGGAAGTCCGAATCGGTGAATCCCACCACATCCAATTCTCCACCGCCATATATCGTAACCATATCTCTAGTCCTTCTTAAGTACTTGAGAACGTTCTTACGGCACCCAATGTTCCCTACCAGGTTTGCCTGAAACCTACTCACCACGCTTACAGCATGCGCGATGTCAGGTCTTGTACACAACATAGCATACATAAGGCTACCCACGGCCGAAGCATATGGTATATTACTCATTTCCTTTCGTTGTTCCTCACTTTGAGGACACATCTTCAGACATAAATGGAACGCTGAAGCTTGCACACTTTCTGAATATCGACTTCAGACACAAAGCCTTTAGGCTGCTCCATATAGATTTCCTCCTCGAGGAATCCATTAAGGAAAGCCGTCTTTACGTCCATTTGCCATATCTCATAATCGTGGTAGGCAGCTATAGCAAGCATCATGCGAATAGACTTGATCATGGCTACGGGCGAGAAGGTATCGTGGTAATCGATCCCTTCCTTTTGGGTATAACCCTTTGCCACAAGCCTGGCCTTATAGGCGTCAACCTTGCCATCACCATCAGTCTTTCTCTTGTAGATCCACTTATTCCCAATGGGCACTATGCCCTTGGGGAGGTCTACTAGAGTCCAGACCTGATTTACATGCATCGAGTCTATCTCAGCTTCCATAGCTTCACGCCATTTCGCAGAGTCTACATCCACCATCGCATGGTCATAGGTCGTCGGGTCGGTCTCTTGGCTATCACTTGGAACCTCATGGAGACCCAGCTCCTCCAAGTGCACAAGCCCATACCTCTCAGGTAAATGAGACACCCTACTAGACCTACGAGGTGGTTGTACTTGTGTTTCAGAAAGTTCGGTTCCAGTTTCTTGCACAGGTGTCTCCCGAGGAGTTTCATTGTATTCTTCTAAAGAAATACTTCTACCTGCTCCGCCTTCCTGAATGAACTCATCTTCCAGGAAGTGTGCTTGTAAAGCAACAATGATCCTTCGATCTTCGGGCATGTAGAATAGATATCCCATCGTCCCGCACGGAATCCAATGAAACGTCCCTTCGCAGACCTAGCTTCCAACTTTTCCACCTTAGTCTTCTTGACATAAGCGGGACATCCCCAAATCCTAATATGATTAATACTTGGTTTCCTTCCTTCCCACATCTCATGTGGAGTTTTAGGAACGGATTTAGAAGGACATCTGTTCAAGATATACGCGGCAGTCAGGAGTGCATACCCCCACAGGTAAATCGGCAAGTTAGTATAGCCCAGCATGGAACGGACCATGTTCAACAGGGTCCGGTTCCTTCTTTCTGACACACCATTTAACTGAGGAGTACCTGGAGGTGTTAGTTGTGAAACTATTCCATGTTCCTTAAGGAACTCGTCAAACTCCGTACTCATATACTCGCCACCTCGGTCCGACCGAAGTGCTTTGATATGATTACCAGTTTGTTTCTCGACTAGGGCCTTGAATTCCTGGAATTTCTCAAAGGCCTCGGATTTATGTTTCATTAAGTATACATAACCATACCTAGTATGATCATCTGTAAACGTAATGAAATATTGATATCCGTCACGTGCTGCTTCCAAAGCACCACAAACGTCAGTATGGATTAATCCCAGTTTATCCGGCTCTTTCAAAAGTCCCTGTGAAGGGGACTTAGTCATTTTGCCTTTAAGGCAAGATTCACAAGTAGGAAATGGATCCGATCCCAATGGACCCATAAGTCCATCTTATTCCAACATGTAAACCTTGGGCTGACAAACATGACCAAGACTTAGATGCCATTTCAAAACTTGATTGGTTTCATCCCTACCACGTTTTCTAGTCATAGTATTCACAACTACTTTGTTGCTGAGATTTAGATGATACAATCCATTCAACAATGTAGCAGTACCCACTAGTTTATTTCTAAAATAAATTTTGCAGAACCATCACCAATGAAAAATGAAAAGCCTTTTCGGTCCATGACCGAATGGATACAATGTTTTTGTGCCCTTGGGCAAAACAAGTACATCTTCTAAAGTCAAAACAAAGCCGGATTCTAAACCCAAAAGAAGTGATCCTATGTCGGTTGCCTCGACACTATGCCCGCTACCGACCGTGATCATGACTTCTCCACTCCAAGCTTCCTACTTTGTTCCAGATCCCGATTCACGGTACAAATATGAGAACTAGCACGAATCCGATCCAGAAGTAGAAAATACAAGAGCGAACAATTTGTTTCCAAAACTAAAAGTTCTCAGACTGAAGTGCCATGAAGAATCGGACAGTCTCTAGCCCAGTGGCCCACTCACCGCACTTGAGACAAGCATCCTTCTTCTTCTTGTTCTTTGGAACCATCGGGGCCTTGCCCTTACCCTTAAGGTCCTTAGCTTGTGGTCCATCCGCTTCTTGGTCTTTTTCTTCTTATTCTTAGACTTCCGAAGTCCGAAGAAATCACAAGTGCGAGACTCCTTCATCCGCGGTCTTCATCCGAGACCGAGCGGTCACCGCTTGTTCATTAGCCCACTAAGTTACATGCAATCTCATTGCGGTTGAAGTTCATAACAAAGCGTGAGAAGGAATCGAGGAGAGACTGTAGGATAAGGTCGGTTTGGAGAGAAGTATCCATTTTAAAATCAAGAGCCTCCAATCTCTCGATCATGGATATCATTTTGAGGACGTGTTCCCCAACCTTCTCACCTTCCTTCATCCTTGCACCGAACAGCTTGCTTGGATATCTCATATCTAGCGATTATCTTGTGCTCACCATAAAGCTCGGTTAAGTGAGATAGAATCGCCTAGCGAAGTCATTTTCTCATGAGCTCTCTGAAGCTCATTAGACATGGAAGCCATCATATAAGCACGGACTTTCACGTCATCCTTAACCCACTTTTCGTGGTTTTCAATCTCTTCCTGATTGGCTCGGGTCCGCACAGAGGCGCCGGAATGTCCGTCTCCAAGACGTATCCCAGTGCCTCTATACGAGGACAATCATCAGATTGCGTAGCCAATCCACAAAGTTAGGTCCCATTAAGGTGTTCTTTTCGAGTAGAATTGCGAGTGGATTCATTGTCATATTGAGATTTATGCATTAAGTATAGCAGATTAATTAGTGACTTGTTATATTATGTTCGAGTATAGAATTAAGGTCTTTTCTATTCTTGTTACCCGGCTCCCACTATTTTTATCGGAATAACACACTCCCATGTGATATCCGGAAGTATCGTCGCTCTACTTCATAGTGGTGATCGAGTTCTTTATAAATCTTAATAGAGGGCAACCGAGCAGTTTCTAGTCTATTAATTTTCATAAAGTGGTGTCCAACACCAACCCATCTAATGGATGATTCGATCTTCTTTTTCCCCTTGTTCACTCCCCTCAACCTATACGATTTCTATGGTTCGTGAACAAGTTAAGTTTATACCATCGACGCAAATCGGTTTCACAATTGAATCTTATCCGGTAACCTATCGGGTTTCTAGGGATAAAATTTGCTCCAACCGAAGGCATCAATGCACTCCGGTAATTTATCCGTCCTCCCGACGACTACCCCGATAACTCGGAAGCATAGCACATCCGGTTTGGATTTCAATTTCGAAAACTCGATGGAGGGAAGGAAAACCTGAAACCTTATAAACTTAATTATTTATAGTGGGAGAATTTTCGCGATTAACGTTACACTTTGCACATTAATCATATTAGCGCGTTTGTGGCATTCATACAATATGAAACAACCATTCACAACCTAGTTGCTACCAACATGTGGTTCATGGACCGTTCCTAGAAAACAAAAACTTCGTAATCTAATTACAAGTCTTCGTCTTGAATCTTCGTCTTCTCGAAATGGATCTTCCTCCGGTCTTCGTCATTACATATAAATTTTACATTGAAAATTGCATCCTAGATACAAATTTTTCTAGTAAAATAAATAGTCTCAAAACGGCCTTTACAACCCAATCGAATAAAACGAACGATTCAAAAACTAAGTCCACGAACCACATCCCCATTCAAAAGCATTCATTCAATAAATACTAAATAAATGGAAAGCGTAGAGATACATTGATCCAATCAACAATACGAACCGATCCAATCGATTCACACAATCGGTAATATAATAACGTTCAAAATAATTGATTCGACCATAAATATTCCAATTAATCAAATTTCCCTTATAAAATGAAATACCATAAATCATTTTAATCATATTAAATCAATTTAACATGCGGGAGATTAATTTTCAAGAATACACGGAAAAATCGGCCGGGCGAAAATGGCTGCCATGGCGAAGTCATCTGCCGGCCTTCCGCCCGGCTGGCATGGCGAGTCACGCTCGGCGGCTACCGGCCAGGCACGGCCGTGTCTCGACACGGTCGGAGTGCTGCAGCGATGGCACAGTGCGACACGGCCGTGTCACCGGACACGGCCGAGTCACCTGGCGACCGTGCCCTTTGTCCGAAAAGTCGTCCGACGACGATTCGAGCTCGATTTTCGACCGGATATCCATCGATATCAATATTTTTCAACATTCATATCTTCAATATAAATCATATTTCCAAGAAATTAAGATTTATATTTAGACATAAACTTACGAAAAATATAACTACAACGAACGTAAAAATATATACCACGATTATGACTAAAATGATTCCAAATCATTCACCATCTAATCAAGCATTCCAAATGCCAATATCGTATATACGATCGCAAGACCTACGCTCCGATACCACTTTGTTGGGATTCGGTGCCTAAAACGAAGGCCAGTGAAGCGGTAAAGCGAAAATTAATTCGATCCGAATCCCTACGAGGATCGATCAAGCTATGTATATACGAATATATAAACGAAAAGCAAGAGTCTTAAGAAACTAACCCTCGAAGTCCGTTGATTAAATGGCAACCTTCTCTTGAGCTATTCCCCAAGCTTTAGTTTGATCTCTACGAGTTCAATCCGCTCCAAGCCCTTGAGCGATCCAACGCCGAAAGCACCGCGTCTCTACTTGCCACGCGCCGGAAAAGCGACCGGGCAGCGATCACCTTGCTATCCTCAGGATACGGCTAGAGCTAAGTGATGAAGCTTCCAATATGAGATTAGCACACTCTAAGTGTATAACTCACAACTCTCATTTATTTCTTGATTTTTCTCCAAGAATCACCAAGAACAAGTTGAAGAAGAAGATGAAGATAAGTGTTTGAACTCAAAGTCTCACTTTCTCTCTCTCTCACTTGTATCTCACGTATGGCACAATGATTCTTAGAGAGTGACAAGTCTTCTCTTCTTATTCAATTCCTTTCCACATGAGAACAACTCATGTTTAACCCCACCTTGAAAAAGATATCAAATATCTATTCATTAAACACCTAATCAAGATTCCAATTGATTTAAAAATCAAAGTCTTGTCAAGGTGTGGGGAAGAGGCGGCTATGATGAAGAAATACGACGAGTTCGGTTCGTTTCGGACTCCGTGAGTCCAAACAGATAAACTCCGATTCCGTTAGATGTATTTATATCGATCAATTAATCCAATTAATTAATCATATCAAATACATAATAACATAATTAATTTCTCCAAGAAATAATTATATCCATGAATTAAATTAATCACCCGGATATATTTAATTCATTAGGCGTAAATCAATTTATCGATAAATCGATTTAGACATCTAATGTCCTAAATTTAGATATCGATATCTAATATTCATAATGAGAGAATTAGCTTGATTCATTCCGTCGTCAATCCTAATGCGCGACTCGGTAGGTCCGTCTCGATCGGCAATGGGAGGAACCAAAGAGTAGTAGCACCACCTAGCCACTGGTGGCCTACACTGCACTCGACCGAGAACGAATGATTGGGATCATTCAAGAACCATTCATCGTGAATACCGGTATACGTATAAACCCTTCTTTCAAATATCCCGATCAAGTTATAGGGTCACGGTCGTCAAACCCTATCGTACTTGACGCTATGCATGCGTTAATGCAAATCGAGATCATCGAGTATCGTGTATCTAATACAACTAGCTCCAATGCTTTGGCCAAAGACTTATGATCTCATACGCAATAACCGCATAGGACATATAACCCGCTCACTAACGGGAGAAAGAATTCTATCTTGGTATTCGATAGGACTGCTACTTGCCGTCAAGATGCACGTCGAGGTTGACCCCGCCTTAGGTTTACGGTCGAACTACTCTAATGAAAATCTTGACGTCACAAGCACATCCCTACTAAATCCTCAAGTCTAAGGTTCACGAAAACCTATCACAACCATTCTATTCCCTCATTGTTCGTCCGGAGTGAAATCCATGTGACGAATCGAGGGTGAGTCGGTTCGAGTATACTAATCCAATTAGCATACCTATAACGTGTGCTCCCACTAACCATTAGTGTTCGACAGGCACTCTCCATGTCAAAGAACACGTCATACAAGTCTTCACATAAACTTAACGCCCAGTCAAGTTTCATCGACTTGCGAACGATTAAGTATTTGAGCTATAACCTTTCCAGTGCCGACTCCCTTATCCAATAAGGAGTGGAACGTTTTGCTCTAAAATACACGGACTAGTTTCTATATGTTTATTTACGAGTTAGGAATGCCAGTAACTACCAGTAAATAAAGAAACATTCATTTGCCTTATATAAATGGTTTACATAATTACAAGTACAATGCCCTCACTCAACAACCTCTGAGTGGCATTCGAGGGCATACTCCTAACAATAACTTCGTTTTTTGGGGCGAAATCAACCATT
This sequence comes from Orobanche coerulescens, assembly GCA_033398695.1. Taxonomy (NCBI): domain Eukaryota; kingdom Viridiplantae; phylum Streptophyta; class Magnoliopsida; order Lamiales; family Orobanchaceae; genus Orobanche; species Orobanche coerulescens. The sequence goes on from CM065817.1 coordinate 137,891,862, forward strand.
TTTCTTCCTTTCCTTCACCTGCGCACGAGAGAGAGAGAGAGAGAGAGTTGAGGGGAGAACTTCTCATCATTCATCACTTGAGGGTTGATTTTCATCATTTTCATTCGGTTGTGAAGCCCGGATAATCGATCTAACGCGTGTTCTACGGATCATAGTACTTGGATCTTCAAAGGTAATATCTCTTTGAACCCTACTTTTGGATAATTTGGGGTTTTTGGGATTTTCTTCCGATTCATTCCGTTTTGTTGGTGGATTCATGATGAATACGATTAATATTGTTAGTATCATTAGCTTTCCTACGGATTCATGGATATTTTGTGGGTTTTTACGGAATCGAGAGGGTTTGGTTGTGGTCCGCCCTCGTTGTTATTTTGGTACGAATATACATGAATCGTAGGTGGGTTTTCGGGTGTATTCCATTTCCGTATTTGTCTAGAGTTGGTTGTGATTGTGTTATTCGAATCGTTAGGTTTATTTCCGCCGGTTCCTCACGGTCGTGTTCGATCCTTCCTTTCCGTTTGTATCACCGTCTATTAACTGAGGCAAGTACCCTTATGAACTTACAATCTTAATGTATTAGTATTGCATGAGAATTATGTGTGTGTGTGTGTATGCTCACTATGGGTTAGATCTGACGGGGTCTCGGTAGGGGTCCACGGAGAGGTGGATCCGCGAGCTTGCTTTTAACCACTATGGGTTAGATCCGACGGGGTCTCGGTAGGGGTCCACGGAGGGGTGGATCCACGGTTAATTGTGGTGCATTTTTACAAATGTGATTTGATTATGGCATTTCCGGAAATGAGTAATTTGGAACTATGCTTTCTTGATTGCATGCATTTACTATATGTATAAGATGTAAGTCGTTCATTTGGTTACTTGTACTAGCGTAATTGCTAACCCCTTTGGGGACCCGTTTTGGGGAAATTCGTTTTATGAATTTCAGGTCAGGTTCATCGAGACGAGCGGGCGCTGGACCAGTATGCGGATGATGGCCGTGCGTGATGATTGTGCACGAGTGGTGTCTTATTGCCTTTTATCTTTTTAGCTTTTGTGGTCTTTAAACTAATAGAAGTACTCGAGTACTTGTAACACCCCGAGATATTCAGAGTATATTACAGCGCCGTGGACCCCCCACATGGGACCCACCAGGCTACAAACAAGAAAACTCCACTCGACTAATCATCCCGGTTAGCGAGGACACACATTTAATTATAAGACATAAGAAGTTACGCCCGGAGCGACCGGCGAAATGATCATCAATCGACAATGTAACAATTTAAAAGTAGCACAATACGGAGTTTGAAATGAAAAGCCTAAGTACTCGCGAGTACACTCTATAAGTCTATAATTATTAGAACAACCAAATCGAAAAGGACGAAAGAAAATAGAAAGACCCAAATGCACATGTCAACGACCCTGGCCAACGTCCTCGTACTGTCCAGGTGCCCGCTCGTCCGGATAATCATAACCTGAAATCCATAACAAGAATTTCCCCAAAAACGGGTCCCCAGAGGGGATAGCAATTACGCTAGTACAAGTAATCAAGGCAAACCAATAGCTTACACATTTCATAGTACATGCACCAATATTATTTCAAAAACCAAAACCAGACATGTCTTTTCCGGAAATAAACAGTCAAATAATTTGCCTAGGACCGGGACGAAGCCAAGAATCCCACTCGAGGCCTCTAAGGACCCTCCCGAGCTGGCCACATTCATAAAACAAACCAAGCACCACACGTCACCTAGGACCGGGACGAAGCCACGAATCCCACTCGAGGCCTCTAAGGACCCTCCCGAGCTGGCTAGCGAAACAAACTCGTGAATCCCGGACGAAGCCATAGATTCCCCCCGTGATCCCGTCGGACCCTCCCGAGGTGAGCAAATTACACACAATATACATTACCATTTCACGTTAAGCATAAAGGTTTCCAAAAATACTTGCCTCGATTAATAGACGGTGACACGAATGGAACGGAAGAATCAAGCACGACCGTGAGGAACCGACGAATGAACCTAACGATTTGAATAACACAATCACAACCAACTCTAGACGATTACGGAAATAGAATACACCCGGAAACCCGCCTACGATTCATGTATATTCGCACAAAATAACAACGAGGGCGGACCACAACCAAACCCTCTCGATTCCGTAAAAATCCACAAAATATCCATGAATCCGTAGGAAAACTAAAGATACTAACAATATTAATCGTATACATCATGAATCCACCAACAAAACGGAACGAATCGGAAGAAAAACCCGAAACCCCCCAAATTAATCGAAAATAGGGTTTTAGAATATTACCTTAGGAGATTCAAGTACCAAGATCCGTAGAATACGCGTTAGATTGATTGCCCGGGCTTCACTACCGAAGAAAAATGGTGAAAATCGACCCCCCAAAGGATAAGGATGAAGAACTCTTCCCCTCTCTCTCACTCTCTCTCGCGCTGCAGGTGAAAATTAGGAAGAAGACGGTCGATTTCGTCTATTAAAGACGAGTTGCGCAGTTGACCGCTTCGTGTGCGCGGCACGCCGAAGTGTCTTGCGGCACGAGCCGAGAATTTACTCCCGTGTTTCGGCGTTGTGCGCGGCCACGGCTGCGTGTGCCGCGGCACCAGTCTGATTAGGTTTAGGTCGCGGAAGACACACGAGTGTGCCGCGACACCGGATAGGTGTGCGCGCAGCCTTGGCCTCGCTTGTGCGCGGCACGGATGGGTGTGCCGCGGCACAGTCTGATTGGATCGACCAACCTTTGAAGGAATTTGTGTGCCGCGGCACGCACATCTTGTGCGGCCCACACCCCCTATTGGGTTCCAAAATGATAAAAATGATCCGGAAGAGAATAAAGCGATAGGAATCAATATTTGGGAACTAATAACACGAAATGGATCCACGGCAACCCCGAACGGCGGTTCCGCACCACAATAACGAGAATACGGTTCAATAGTTGTGAGGAAGGACACCCTGAAAGGTACACGAGGGTCACTATGACCGAGAAATATACCAAAAATGAAAATACAAGGGAAAGAAAAATACCGGATATTACATTCTACCCCTCTAAAAATAAGTTTCGTCCCGAAACTTAAGAAACAAACAACTCAGGGTACCTAGCACGCATGCTATCTTCGGTTTCCCAAGTTGCTTCCTCGACACCGTGTCTCGACCACTGCACTTTGACCAAAGGGATGGTCTTATGCCTCAGTCGTTTCTCACGATGCTCCAAAATCTTCAAAGGACGCTCCTCAAAAGTAATATCTTCAGTAATATCAATCTCGCCATAATCGATGACGTGACTAGGATCCGGAACATATTTCCTCAGCTGGGAAACATGGAAAACGCTATGAATGTGACTCAAGGCCGGGGGTAACGCCAAGCGGTATGCTAACCCACCGACCCGCTCGAGAATCTCGAAGGGTCCAATAAATCTCGGACTCAACTTCCCCTTCTTCCCGAAACGGAAAACTCCTCTCGTCGGTGACACCTTCAGCAAAACGTGGTCTCCCACCTCGAATTCTAAAGGTCGACGACGGACATCGGCATATGACTTCTGTCGACTCTGGGCCGTCAACATCCGTTCTCGAATTAATTCTATCTTCCGCCTCGTCTCTAAAACGACATCCGGCTCGGTCCCGACCAAATCGGACGCCTCATTCCAACAAATCGGCGATCGACATTGTCGCCCATAAAGTGCCTCATACGGTGCCATCCGAATCGACGCGTGCCAACTATTGTTATACGTGAATTCGATCAATGGCAAATGCTCTTCCCAGTCGCTACTCCAATCGAGGGCACAAGCACGCAACATGTCCTCGAATGTCTGGATAGTGCGTTCCGACTGTCCATCTGACTGGGGATGAAAAGAGGTACTCAAATGCAAACGGGTACCCAACGCCTTATGCACCGCCTGCCAAAAGTGCGATACAAAACGGCCACCACGATCCGAAACAATGGACTTCGGAGTACCGTAAAGTCTCACAATCTGCGCGATGAACACACGAGCCAATTTCTCCGGGCCCCAAGTGTCCTTGATGCCTAGAAAATGTGCCGACTTGGTCAGACGATCAACAGTCACCCAGACCATATTCATGCCCGATCTCGATCTCGGAAAACTCGTAATAAAATCCATCGATATATCTTCCCATTTCCATTCCGGAACGGGAAGTGACTGCAATAACCCAGCCGGTCGCTGATGCTCGATTTTGACCTGCTGGCAAGTCAAACATCTCGCCACAAACTGCGCGACCTCCTCCTTCATATCATTCCACCAGAAGTTCCTCCTCAGGTCCTTGTACATCTTACTCGAACCAGGATGAACGGAATAGGGTGTGGAATGGGCCTCACCCAAAATACTCTGTCGCAACTCTGGATCGTTCGGCACACAAAGCCGACTCTGGAATCTCAAAACACCATCCTCGTGAATCACAAACCCAGGAGACTTTCCTTTAAGGACGTTCTCTCGGATTTGAGTAATCATCGGATCCTCCAATTGTTTCAGCTTAATTTCATCGATCAAAGGCGACGAAATCTCTAAAGCACAAAGTTGCCCGACAGCCCCAGGCAACAAAATCTCAACACCAAACTCAATCAAAGCCCGCCGAAGCTCAGACTGAGACGTGAGGACCTCAAGCGTTCGCAACGCAATTGGTTTCCGACTCAAGGCGTCGGCTACGACGTTTGCCTTGCCCGGATGATAAAGGATTTCGAGGTCATAATCCTTAATCAGCTCTAACCATCTCCTCTGCCTCATATTTAACTCCCGCTGAGTAAATATATATTTCAGACTTTTATGATCGGTAAAAATCTGACATGCAGAGCCGAAAAGATAGTGACGCCAAATCTTGAGCGCAAAAGCATTGCTAACTCCAAATCATGAGTAGGGTAGTTAAGCTCATACGGTCTCAACTGTCTCGACGCATAGGCAATGGTCTTGCCGTGCTGCATCAATACGCACCCAAGACCCTGGCCCGAAGCATCGCTATAAACGGCGAATCCCTCGTTGCCACACGGCAACGCCAAAACCGGGGCTGAAGTCAAGTGCTTCTTCAGCTCCTCGAAACTCGACTGCCTCTCATCGGTCCAAACGAACTTCTCGGATTTCTGGAGCAACTGTGTAAGTGGCCGAGCTAGTTTTGAGAAACCCTCGATGAACCTACGGTAGTAGCCAGCCAAACCCAAGAAACTACGGACCTCCTTCACATTTGTGGGCGATGCCCAATCCAACACGGCCTCAATTTTCTGCGGATCCACACGGACTCCCTCGGCTGAAATCACGTGACCCAAAAACATCACTTCCTTCAGCCAGAACTCACATTTCGAGAACTTCGCATAAAGTTGCTCGACCCTCAAAATGTCTAACACTATCCGCAAATGATGGGCATGCTCTACCTCATTCTTCGAATAAATAAGAATATCGTCAATGAAGACGACGACACACTTATCCAAATACTCGATAAAGACTTTGTTCATCAATTGCATGAACACCGCCGGCGCATTAGTTAACCCGAAAGGCATAACTACAAATTCATAATGTCCGTATCTCGTCCGAAAAGCTGTCTTCGGCACGTCGGACTCCCTCACCCGGAGCTGATAGTACCCCGATTTTAAATCAATCTTCGAGAACACCGCAGCTCCCTGCAACTGATCGAACAAGTCGTCAATCCTCGGCAAAGGGTACTTGTTCTTGATGGTCACTTTGTTTAGTTCGCGATAGTCGATACACAAACGTAGTGAACCATCCTTCTTACGCACAAACAAGACCGGTGCGCCCCAAGGCGAGGCGCTCGGTCGGACATACCCAGACTCCGAGTTCACTCAAGCTGTTTCTTCAACTCGGCCATCTCTGAAGGTGCCATGCGATACGGCGCCTTGAAATCGGAGCCGCGCCGGCTCTAATTCTATAACAAACTCAACCTCACGTTCGGTGGCAATCCCGGCAACTCGTCAGAAATACATCAGAAACTCACTAACGATGGAATCGACGAAAACTCGACTCCACCATTCTCTGCCTTCAAGGCGTAGCACCAATAACCAGTACACCTTTCGCGGGAGTTTCACCGCCTTCAAGGCGTTAATAACAAACTTGGTTTCTCTTTCGCCCCGCGAAAGAGTGTTCAGTGCCGTCCTCGGCTAACATGGTAATGATCCTCGTGCGGTAGTTCATGATTGCACCATGCCGCTCGAGCCAATCATTCCCGAGAATTAAATCCTCGCCCTCGATACTCACAACAATAAGATTAGAGAGCCAAGCCCTCTCACAAATGATCACAGAACAGTCCCGGACTTCTCGATCACCGACAATTCTATCACCGCTAGGAAGTTTAACGATGAAAGGTTCGCAAGGTGACAAGCAGTCGAGACTCAAACGGCGTACACACTCTAGAGAAATGAATGAATGTGTAGCACCCGAATCAAAAAGCACATTGACAGGATGGAAATGAATATGAACGGTACCTGTCGCCACAGTAGCTGCTGGGTCATCGGCCCTCCTCATCTCGTATATACGCGGCTGGGCGGAGCCGACACTGGAAGCTCCTCCTCTAGCGGGTTGACCCCGACCCCTACCTCGGCCGACACTCGGTGGAGGCGGCGGAGCAAATGAGCCCTGGTTCACACTCGGCTCCATAGGTGCTGGGTGAGAAGAACGGGCGCCCAGCTTATCTGAGTTTCGCAAAGAAGCCTTGTGGCCCGACTGACCACAAGTATGACAAGTTAAAGGTGGACGAAGACAATCCCGGTTCACGTGGCCTGGATTGACACAGTTAAAGCATCTGGGGTCCCGGACGACGGTTCCGGCAGCACTCCGAAAGCTCCCAGATAAACGAGCCGAACCGCCCGTAGAAATATTTGCAGCCTGAGATTTCTGCTGGCCTCCACTCTTGGGACCAGAAAAATTTCCGACCGACTTCTGCTTCTTGCTCTCACGAGCCAAATCGCTAGCGGTCACCGACATATCATAAGCAAGGGCTCGACTCTGATAATCCTTCAGGGTAGTACAGACGAGCCCAGACATATAGTCCCGAATAGACAGTTTCATCCTCCTGGAGAAATGGAAAATCTTGTCGCTCTCCTCGACAACTTGGGTCTTCACATAACCCAACTCCTTGTTAAAGTCGGCAATGGCCTGAGATACGGGGATATCCCGTGGTTGAGCATCATAGAAAGCATGCACTCGAGCCTGTCTAACCGGCCACGGACAATATTCGGTCTCCATTAATTCTTGAAATTCGGCCCATGAAGCAACATGATCTTTGGGACCAACGGCCTCCCACCAATCTGTAGCATCCCCCGTGAGAAAATATTGAGCAATAGGGACCTTACGGTCCTCGGGGCAGTTGGTAGCAGTGAACACTTTGGATATCTCCTTGATCCACCCTTCCCAGCCGATCGGGTCCGAAGCTCCCGAAAACTGGGGAGGATGCATCTTGATGACATCCTGAAGCCAACGATCCGTTCCGCCCCGATTAGCATGGGCCTGATCGGGGTTCTGGACCACCTGAGCTATCGCCGCCATCTGGTTAACCATTTGCTGCATAACAGCCGCAATACCAAGATCGGCGCGCTCCTGAGAAGAAGCATGACTGTGACAGTCACCGGTACTGCCGGCTCCCGAAGAATGCGACGTGGCCGCCCCACCGGCTGCCCCACGTCCCCGGCCGCGTCCACGACCACGACCACGACCACGGTTTCCTCCGGCATCCATACTAATGTTGAGAGATAACAGAAGTATATCGATGATGAGTAAGGGAGGAAAAGCAACTACGATTCAAAAGTGGAAATACGATGCAAGAAACAAAAGAGCCGAATAAGAAAACTTACGAGCACTGGAAGTACGGGGATGCTGGCAGCGGTGTGACAATGTGCAAAACAAAACACGACTAGACCCAAATAACCAACAAGCCTAGGTATCCATAAACCTAGAGCTCTGATACCATTTTCTGTAACACCCCGAGATATTCAGAGTATATTACAGCGCCGTGGACCCCCCACATGGGACCCACCAGGCTACAAACAAGAAAACTCCACTCGACTAATCATCCCGGTTAGCGAGGACACACATTTAATTATAAGACATAAGAATTTACGCCCGGAGCGACCGGCGAAATGATCATCAATTGACAATGTAACAATTTAGAAGTAGCACAATACGGAGTTTGAAATGAAAAGCCTAAGTACTCGCGAGTACACTCTATAAGTCTATAATTATTAGAACAACCAAATCGAAAAGGACGAAAAAAAATAGAAAGACCCAAATGCACATGTCAACGACCACGGCGGCGTCCTCGTCTTTGTCCAGTGCCCTCGTCCAGGATAATCATAACGAAATCCATAACAAGAATTTCCCCAAAGCGGGTCCCGGAGGATAGCAATTACGCTAGTACAAGTAATCAAGGCAAACCAATAGCTTACACATTTCATAGTACATGCACCAATATTATTTCAAAAACCAAAACCAGACATGTCTTTTCCGGAAATAAACAGTTAAATAATTTGCCTAGGACCGGGACGAAGCCACGAATCCCACTCGAGGCCTCTAAGGACCCTCCCGAGCTGGCCACATTCATAAAACAAACCAAGCACCACACGTCACCTAGGACCGGGACGAAGCCACGAATCCCACTCGAGGCCTCTAAGGACCCTCCCGAGCTGGCTAGCGAAACAAACGCGTGAATCCCGGACGAAGCCATAGATTCCCCCCGTGATCCCGTCGGACCCTCCCGAGGTGAGCAAATTACACACAATATACATTACCATTTCACGTTAAGCATAAAGGTTTCCAAAAATACTTGCCTCGATTAATAGACGGTGACGCGAACGGAATGGAAGAATCAAGCACGACCGTGAGGAACCGACGAATGAACCTAACGATTTGAATAACACAATCACAACCAACTCTAGACGATTACGGAAATGGAATACACCCGGAAACCCGCCTACGATTCATGTATATTCGCACAAAATAACAACGAGGGCGGACCACAACCAAACCCTCTCGATTCCGTAAAAATCCACAAAATATCCATGAATCCGTAGGAAAACTAAAGATACTAACAATATTAATCGTATACATCATGAATCCACCAACAAAACGGAACGAATCGGAAGAAAAACCCGAAACCCCCCAAATTAATCGAAAATAGGGTTTTAGAATATTACCTTAGGAGATTCAAGTACCAAGATCCGTAGAACACGCGTTAGATTGATTGCCCGGGCTTCACTACCGAAGAAAAATGGTGAAAATCGACCCCCCAAAGGATAAGGATGAAGAACTCTTCCCCTCTCTCTCACTCTCTCTCGCGCTGCAGGTGAAAATGAGGAAGAAGACGGTCGATTTCGTCTATTAAAGACGAGTTGTGCAGTTGACCGCTTCGTGTGCGGCACGGCCGAAGTGTCTTGCGGCCTGAGCCGAGAATTTACTCCCAGTTTCGGCGTTGTGCCGCGGCACGGCTGCGTGTGCCGCGGCACCCGATCTGATTGGGTTTAGGTCGCGGAAGACACACGAGTGTGCCGCGGCACCGGATAGGTGTGCCGCGGCCTTTGGCACAGCGTGCCGCGGCACGGTCTGATTGGATCGACCAACACTGAAGGAATTTGTGTGCCGCGGCACGCACATCTTGTGCCGCGGCCCACACCCCCCTATTGGGTTCCAAAAATGATAAAAATGATCCGGAAAGAGAATAAAACGATAGGAATCAATATTTGGGAACTAATAACACGAAATGGATCCACGGCAACCCCAAAACGGCGGTTCCGCACCACAATAACGAGAATACAGTTCAATAGTTGACAGGAAGGACACACTGAAAGGTACACGAGGGTCACTATGACCGAGAAATATACCAAAAATGAAAATACAAGGGAAAGAAAAATACCGGATATTACAGTACTTAAGAATTTTTACTCGTCTGGATTGTATTGTTGTTTATTATGTTTGTGTCGGATTATGATGTCATATTTGACCGGTTGAACCGGGTGGATTATTTGGTTTGACGTCTTTATGACAAGGTGTTATTCTGTTGTTTCTGTGAGTCGATGAGTATGATGTTTGTTCAGCCTGGTAGGTCCCATATAGGGATTCACGGCGCTGTAATATACCTCGAATATCTTTGGGGTGTTAAAATTATCATGCACATAGATACGAATACGAGAAAGATCATACTTCGATTATCGATATCACAAATCCGAATAATACAGGGTTCAATTACAGATGAACTACTCAATAATTAATCCGGATATTATATGTACGTCATCACATCAACACAAAACATATGAAACAAATAACTAAGTACTCCCCAAACCACGAAAAATATAATCAGTACCGTCATGTGAGTCATCATGGTGTTGTGAAGATGAAAGTGGAGTCTGTAAAGCAATAAGCGGAGGTGGTGGTGCCGGAAATCCTGCATGAGTCATACTCGAGCCGAGTGAGCTCATATACGCTAACATCATCTGCGTCTGCTGAGCCATCGCCTACTGCTGTCTCTGTATCGCTTGTTGGTGCTGGGCCACCGTAGATTGCTCCAGCTGAGCCATCTATTGTTCTTCCTGGAATTTAGCAAACTTCTCTACAGTCTGTCTTTCTGACTCAAGTCGAAGCTCAATTGCTATCTTCAATTGCTCCTCCATAAAGGCCTTATACGTGTCGCCCCGTGCTTGGAAGCCCGTCATATTTTTCAACAATTTATTACCATTTGTTTCCATCATCGGCGTGTAAAAATAGCTCCCCTTAGGAGGTAAACAATACCCCACACCTTGATTTACAGATCTGTCTGATCGACCTGGTCGACGGCTGCAGCGAGATCCGTCTCGGCTAAATCGGGATTCTTCTCCCTTGCGATATGTGCCAACATATCATAAGACTCCATTTTGATCTTCTCCTAATTCACATAAAAAATAAATAATTGGATATGAATAAAGGCCAGAGAAAAGACATGATGCACTACCAAAAAAATAATTTCAGTAATTAATTATGTCTTTCCTTACAACTTCTTCAACACATCTCGAATATACCTTCTCAGTAATATAGATAAACTGATTGTCCACTTGGTCATAAATAGAAGCTTCGTGCGCAAAACATGCTAACGAACGCGACCCCAAACTATGGTGCTTCGCCAAACAACCATGATTGGCCACATTGGTCTTACAAGTGGACTATAAAAGGATTCATGTCAAATCAGTAATATACTAATCAATATCTCCCCTATATACTAATGCAGAATACGCTGAGCCTAAGTGGCAGCTTCTCATGCTTCGTCTGCCACATGTCTTCTACTGGTGCTTCGTGTGCTTATGTGTCAGCCTATTCAGCTGATACATAATCAATTACTGGCTTAATCATCATTGCATTAATTACATTATAATTATATCTTAAATAACTCATACATACCTTATTAAATTTTACGAATTAAGGAATATGAATTACGAATATATTGAAATTGATTATATTTCAGAAATATTTAACGTTTTCATTAATTAAAAAATATAAATCCCAAATAAAGAGAAATTAAATATAGTAGTGTGCACTATATATTAAAAACTTAAACCTAAAATCTCGCAGAAATATTATATATTTCCACTAATTAATTAGTTTATATTATGTAGTCACTATAATTAGGTATATCAATAAAAAAAATATCAACTAAAATGAAAGATGCTTTGCAGTATTGTAAAAGAAGTGTTGAATACATATAACTAAAAAAGTACTCGAAGTCTTAATCAATTAAATAAGCCAAAATAATCTATTAAAAAATATTATTGAAAGTGTAGAAACATGGCTTTAATTATTACTTATAAATAAATCAAAGAAACTATGGAATAAATCAATTGCTCTATCTTAGTTTTAAATCTTATTTAATTACTCATTTTATAAATTTTCAAAGAGATATTTATAAATACATAAGCAATTAAATCTAATAATGATATATTAATCCGTTGATTCATCTTTGTACAAAAAGAATTTCAGAAAATAAAAATTGATCGTTTTAAGTTATTTTAAGTGATTTTTTATGCTTTTTAGTTTTGAAAGATTCGCTAATTTATTTACTTTTGAAATCAACTATATATTTTTGAAAATTTTGGATTTGCTTTTGTATTTTAAATTATATCTAAACAATTTATGTATTGTTTTCAAATATAAGGATTAAATTATCTCTTTTTTGATCATTTAACAAAAATCGTTAAATGCTTAACGATTTGGACCATTTTGGTAGAAAAATGACCAAAAAAAACGTGGAACCAAATCCATTTTTATAATTTTCTCATAGGACCAGACTGTAATTTTTCCTTCTAAAATATGTAAGCAATTTTTTTGATAACAACATATTTATCAATAGAATGATCTCTATATAAAAGAGGGTTATCGAGAATAAAAATTGAGTATAAATCTTTTTTAAAATATATCTCGATAAGTATTTTAAGTATTTTTAATTTTTAGTCACACAAAAAATAGGAAATTCGTGTGAGAAAAGAAGGGAATTATTGTGCTATTGCAACAATAATTGATTATGTGAGAGACTTTAATTTTGTCTATTTTATTTTCTAATATATTTTGGATGATGCATATTTGCAATATTTTGGTACCATTACTTCTATAACATTTATTATGTTACACTACACAACACATTTACGAGTAAAGTATTTATTACACAAATGATATTAAGCTCATCAGACAGTAGACTGACATTAAATTTCAAAGACGATAATTTCCACTAATTACGTTTTTACATAGTTATGCACTCTCTCATGTTGACGTGCATCTGTCAAGACTCATATTCAATCGTGGACAGTTTTATGTAGCCGTATCAAAGTGAAGAGCACGAAAGACTTCAATTGCGACAAGAATGGTGTAATCGTAAATAGAACAACTAATGTAATTTACAAAGAAGTGCTATAAAATTTATGGTGAATGGTTGGGTATCATGTGTTTTTATATGATTTTTTTTATGTTCCCGTATTTTATATGGGTGATATACTAGTAATAGACTATTTCGGCATTGAACAACTCTGAGTTGCCGGACCTTAATCAATTACAAAATTATTTTTTAAATTCCTACTTATAAATTACAACATAAATTAATTGTCCCGAAAAACGCTAGTTACAATAATATCATCAAACCTAAAATTAGGGGTGGAACAAAAGCTCGAATGTCCAATACCAAGTTTATCATACCAAAAAATTATCAAGAAAAATGGAAAGTTCGGTATACCAAATCCTCATATCGGTTGAAAATTTTCGTTGCGGTGAACATGCGAAAAAAATAAAATTATGTATTTCGGTATATAACGAAGTGCCAAAAAAAAGTTCAATATTTTAATATATATACGATATATAAAAAAATCGATACTTGAGTTGTTCGGTATTTCGGTATACCCTAATAGTATAACGAATAATTTCGATATATCCAAATTTCAATACACTAAAATTAATAATAAAATTGATATAACTCTTACCGAAATAAAATTCGATATACAGAAATTTCAATACGATATCATTATGGACCAAATGTCACACTAAAGTTTCAATATACTGAAAATTTCGGAAAGAAATCAATATGAATTTCTATAAAGAAAGCTTCGGGACCATTTACGGTACTGGATAAAAAAATGTCTATTACACCTGGCAAATCGTTTGTGTCGTGTACTTTCTTCTCGTGTACTTTCATGTTTTGTGTACCAAAAGTACAAATCCATACGACACGAAATGAATTCGTGTCGTGTCGTGTCGTACCGCGCAAATTCGTATCGTTTCGTGTCGTGTTTTCGTGTCAAGCACATAATATAAAATAAATATTAAAATATTATAAAAAGTAACAATTTTAATATTTTAATATTATTTTTATAGGTTTTAGTAAACGAAACGTGACGAATGGCAACGAAAACACGGATGTTACACAAAATTTATGAAAGTTTACATTATATTTTCGAATATTAAAGTTTATTACAAACATAATTCATAAAATTTATGTTTTTATAAAATTAAATATAAAATTTTAAATTATGTTATAAAATATTTTATATATATATTTATTTATTTCATGTACCTCGTCTCCTGTACCCAAATGGTAAATACAAAACCGACACTAAATCTCGATCGTGTACTTTTGTGTTCGTGTATTTTCGCATCGTGTACCCAAAATGCAAACTCAAATACTAAATTTTCGTGTCGTTTTCGTGTCGTGTGGTAAATTGTCGGATCTACCTGAAATGCATAAATGCCTATCAACCAAAAACCATCATCCAAAAACCGTACTGGATCACTGATGCCGATATTTAATCACTAGAACTAGATACTGGTAGGGAATTTCAATTGAAAAACACACAGAAAATTCCACTTTCAGATAATTATAATTTGGCAGCTCTTCAGATTGGTTCTTGGGATTCTTGCAGCAGATTTCGTAAAAGGTATAGTTAAAATCTACGCATCTTATATATACAGATATATATACACGTAGCAATACGAGCTATCTGCCATCTTTTGTGTGTGTGTGTACATATATGATAATAGACTAACGATTGCTGCCTGATTTTGACTTTCTGTATGTGTTCTATGAAATTCTTCCAAAAAAAAAAAAAATCAGGGGGTCATATGGAGTGTCTTGGTTAATATTCATTCGTGTCAACTATTAAAAGCTGTCTCATTTCGAGGAATTCGGTACCTCTATAGATTAAAACCATAATTTTGTCAGATATTATTATGTCTGTTATCTTTTATGCCAAGAATTTGTTATACAATCTAGAAATTCACTTGATTCAGGCTGTAAATCGAGTCCGTGGTTTAGTAAAGGGACTTATAGCAATTTATGAATCTCATGCGTGGGCTAGACATGACCTCAGGTATGGTGGTCTCATCACCTTAAAAGAGTATGTTTTGATAGTAGAAAGGGAGTGTTTGAATCACTAAATAAAATTGATTATTTAGGGATTTGAGGAGAGATTTACTTCCTACACATACAATTACATCAATGTCGCAGTGACAAACACAAGCACTCTCTCTCTCTCTCTCTCTCTCTCTCTCTCTCTCTCTCTCTCTCTCTCTCTCTCTCTCTCTCTCTCTCTCTCTCTCTCTCTCTCTCTCTCACACACACACACGCACATGTCAGTATTCCACGCACATCATGTTCTCACTGAAATTTATGAATATATATTATTTGGTAAGTAACAAATGAGTAAACGAGCATTTAATTTTATGGTATTTGAATTTTTCACAAATCAACATTACACCCAAACACGAAATATGGGGTGAGTGGAATTCAAATCCTAGGTATTTGGAGTTCATGGATTTTGTAATCCTTTGAATTTCAAATCCCTCAGACAAAACACACCTAAAGGCATTTCTGGCAGGGAAATTGTTAAATTTTCAGGTTATATGAAGTGGTTTTCCATGCTAAAGCACAAATGAAGATGTTGAACGTTGATGCATCACAATATATTTAGTCTTGTTAGTGGGGGTGTGTAATATCCATAATTTCGAATTTCGGTAATTTTCTTTTTTACGGTGGAAGTTCGTTTTGACGACTCACTCCTGACCGTTTCATCATTCCGAGAATGATTAATTCTGCACTTTTTGTCATCCGAGTTCGTTTCGGTGTCGTTTTGTTGAGTTCCGTGTCCTTAATCGACTTTTTCATGTGGGAGTTCGACTTTGTAAAGTCACCATTAATTCTTAAAAACTCCAAAAATTCTGAATCTTTGCAACATTATAGAGCATCAAGTTAGCTTTCCAATGGTTCAAACGGTGAGTCAATCGGAGTCCAGACGAAGGAGTTATGGTCGAAATAGCCAGGACTGCACGATGTGCCTTTTTGGTGTTGAAGGGGGCTGTACCGTGTGCCGCGGCACACTCAGGCTGTGCCGCGGCACTAAGATGATTCCTGGGCGTTTTTTTGTGGCCCTGGGCCGCGGCACACTTATCCTGTGCCGCGGCACACGGGCTTTTTCTGCGTTTTTTTAGCAGATTTTCGAGGAGAAACATTCATTTTCTCCTCTCTTCTTCCTCCTACCATTCTAGGCGATTCTAAGGGCGATTTTGGGTGATTTGAGTGCTCCCAAACTTGTAGAGATCATCCAACTCAAGTCTTGTTGTAGATTTTCGACCTCTACTTGAATCCTTCATCCAAATCAAGGTATTTTGGCTTGAACCCTTGTTTTTGTAGATTTGGGGATTTTCTTTTTTGATTTCGATTCCAATCCGTTTTTGATCAATTAGTTGTTGTATAAATGTTGTTTTGAACTTGTTCTACAGATTGGATACTCGTATCTTTGGTTCGTTCAACCCGAGGGGTGATTTCTTTATTCTTGAAGGGTCTTGAACATTTAATGTTCGATTAAATGTTCGAATGAGTTCCCTTTGATAGTTTGTTGGGATTTCCGTTGTTTTCGGCCTTGATTCTTGTCGTAATCATGTTTTATTATTCCTTACGGAGGATTATAGGTGCTCGATGATTCGGATGTTGAATTCCGTTGGTGATTGATGATTCATGTGGTGTTTTCCCGTAGTAATTTCGGTGCTATCGCGTTCTAGATAGTGTTCGGGAATTTGAGGGCTACCCGGCCATATCCGTTCACTTTTCCATTGCTCGTGATATCGAGGCAAGTACCTTGCCCATACTTTTCTTATTTTATGGATATGATGATCGGTGATCATCTTGGTGTGTTTGTTTGGTTGTTTGAAATGAAGTTTCAAAAGATTTCGGTTTGTCCTCGTTAAAGGCTTTCTTTCAAATGGCGTGTGTGTTTTGTGAATGGTGTGTTTTGGGGATTGATTATGATTTGGTTATTTTGAACGTTGAAGAATTTGATGATAATACTCCTATTGTTTAAAGTTATGGAATCGTGTATTCCGTATTTAATCTTGTTGTGGTGTTTTGAAGAGTTTGATAATGGTGTCGAGTTAATGGCCATCTCTAGTGAGTATTCTTAATGAACTTAGATTCTTAGCATATTAGTATTGCATGAGTAACGTGTGTGTGTGTATGCTCACTACGGGTTAGATCCGACGAGGTCTCGGTAGGGGTCCACAAGAGACGTGGATCGACAAGCTTGCTTTTAACCACTACGGGTTAGATCCGACGGGGTCTCGGTAGGGGTCCAAAGAGACGTGGATCGACGGTTAATTGTGGTGCATTTTACAAATGTGACTTATTTATGGCATTTCCGGAAATGAGCGCTTTTGAACGGTTTTCATGATTGCATGCATCGACTAAGTGTGTAAGAGGTAAGTTGTTCGTTTGACTTACTTGGCTAGGATGGCACAAGAGTATTTTGTTGTTTGTTTTAAATCCTTTATTTGTGGATTTTGATGTTGGGAGACGAACCTTGTGGTCGTTCTTGTGTACTGTGAGTTGATGAGATTTGGGGCTAAAATCCCAATGGTTTTGTAAAAGTCATTTTATGGATTTGGGGCTAAAATCCCAACGGGTTGGTAAATGTCATTTTTCGGAAAGTAAAGATTTGGGGCGGTGACCCCTTTTGTCTTTGGATTTTGAAAAGTAGGATTCGATAATCCTAAATTGTGTTCTATTAAAACTCTCGATGGCATTCTAAACCGTTTTATAAATTACTTCCATTGATTTATGATATTTCCATTTTGAAATGCTTTCTCAAACTCTTGCCTCGGGAAGTACTTTTTGTTTCGTTTGGATCTTTGAGGATTCCTGGTTATTGTTATTCGTGGAATGTGAATTGTATGGCTCGTATTTGCACTTTGTTCTTGCACTAGCAAAACAGTGGAGTTTTGCTAACCCCCGAGTATTCGGGGGGTGGATGTCTGTTTTTGCATTCAGGTTTTGGAGCATAACACAGGGTCGGCACGAAGGATGATGAAAGATGATCGATACTAATCACATGAGGAACCGTACTTTGTTTATTGGTTCAGTTGTACTCTATTTTTTCCGCTGCTATATTTTCCGGTTGTACGGGTGTGGTTGTATTTTGACCCCTACGTGGGCATGAGTTGTATTTGAGTTGTATCTATTTGTTGAAAGACCAAATCGGTCTACTGAGTCATTTTAGCCTGAAAGGCATGGTTGGGTTGTTATATGTCGTTACCAGCCTGGTAGATCCTTGAGGAAAGGTTCTACGGCGTGTAATATCCCTGAGCGGATTGGGGGTGTTACATAAATGGTATCAGAGCTTAGGTTGAGGAAAACCTAGGCTGTCGGGTCAAGTCATGTCGTTTGAGTCTTGTTTCGTCGGATTTTATCTGACTGAGTCGTGTCGCGACGCGTCGTTTGAGTTTGTTGGTCGTGATTAGTATCGTGGGGCGATCATCATCTTCGTGCGACCTGTGGAAGTAAGTCTCCCTTCTTTGTGTTGTGCCTCGTGTGACACGAGCTATTTTTATGATTATTTGTTAAGTGATGGAATCCTTATGTGGATTTTGATTTCACGATATGTATTTAATCGACTCTCGTATTTGATTTATACGAGGAGTGTCGTCACTTGTGATGTCTTTTTATTGTTGTTTTTGTCCGTTGCTGATGATTTTCGAATCGATTTGCACATTTTACAAGTTCTCTCGTGGAAGCTTTGTGCTTATACACGTTCGACTTGTTCACTAGCCAGTGCGGTAGGGTCTTTAGAGGCCTCGAATGGGGCCAGTGGTTTTGTTCTGAATGTGGTTATTTGACTCTAATATTTTGTTCTTATGAGGAGTAGTGTTGCTGGATTGTGCATGTTGAACTGTATTTATTTTATCCGCTGCGTGAGTTCTTTTGTAATGACTTTTGGTATTTTACCGACCGAGTTTTATTTCGAAAACCGATTCCCTTAACCGAGTTTTTGGCATTATGGCCTTGATTATTTTGGCGAAATTCTTATGACGGTATTTAGCATTTTGTAAATGGCTTCTGTGAGTTTTTGAAATATTACCGTCATCAGCCTTTTTGGCATTTTTGTAAATAGTTTTTAGCCTGGGGTTCCGACGCGGGACCCACAGCGCTATGATGTTCCGTGTGATTACCTGAAATTTTTGGGCATTCTAGCCTTTTTGGCATCGTCCTTTTTGGCATTGAATTATTTTCGAAAACTTGAGTATCTTAGAAATAAATTTCGAGACATATTTTTTTTTTCAAATGAGTTATTTTCTTGTGGTACATCCAGGTGCCACAATATATTTCAAAATTTTTCTGCCTCGAGGACCAAAATGTTTTGAGATATTTTCAATGTTTTAGAAACACTTTTATTTAGACCCGAGGGTCGAATATTCTGAAAGTTTTCACTAAGAGAAAGTGTCCTCATTTTTATCAAATGCGAAATGGTTCTCCAAAGTCTCGATAACGATGTTTCACGTTTGTACTATTTGAAAGGTGATACTCAAGATCAATCGGTGTTCTTCTAAATTATTTTCAAAATGAGGTTTTCGTTTTTAAAACCTATCCATTCCCGTTTGAGGGCTGGGTATATATGTATGATGTTCGCATTGTCATTTTGATGTTTGCTCCCGAGTATGATCGAATTGGCGGTGTGAGTGTTGAGTCGCTTTCCACACATTGGTTGTGCTAGCCCCCTGTGAGAGGCGGAATGTTGGTATTGAATGTTGCCATCTCATGGTGATTTCTGCGTTATCGCGCATGTGCGAGCTGTTAGAGCTTGGTTTGGTATGACCGTGTGCATCGGTGATGGTTCTGTTATGTGTCGGTTGTTTAATGTCTTGTTGACCTTGCTTCCGTTTTTGTGAATTTTGTGGACGAGGTCGGAGGTAATACCCGTACTATTTTGACTTCTGTATTTTCTATTTCTCCAGTCTATCGATTCGCTCATGTTCGTTGAAACTTTATGAAATTGTTCTGTATTTCGGTTTCATCGTCCGAACGAACTGTGATCTTGTTGTGGGTCGATCTGGTTATCGTTGTGACTTTTTCGAGTTCGGTTCGATTCTTGTGAACCTTGTTCGGAAGTGACATCATTTGGTTCTATTAGTTCTTTTATTCGAAGTGGATCGGATTTGGAACTCCTGTGTTTTCGACTCTGTCGACTCGTTTATGCTCGTTAACATTTTCTGAACTTTCCCTGTCCCTTGCTTTTGTTGATCGGACGAGTGCGGTATTGTTTCGGAATAACTCGTTTGTCGTTGTGATTTTTTTCGATTGCTATTTCCCTTTCCTGTGGATCTTATGTGAGTGCACATTTTGTTGTTTTTACCGGATCATGTTTCGTCTCGATTCGAGATGTGAACTTCGGAGTTGTCGGTTGAACCTTAATGTTCTTCGTGATCCGAACATGATTATTCGATTTTTTTTTGTTGACTCGATCGTTGTGGTTCGATCATTGATTGTTCGGTTTTTGTTAATCTCGTTTCGTGATTGTTGAACGTTCAGACTCCTTCGTAATTCCCTTAAGTTCGGGAAATTAGTCTCGTTTTCGATCTTCCAACCCTTGGGCGGTGGAATTCCGTATTGCACTACACCAGAATCACGATTTTGTGACAGCCAAAAACAGTCACAAGTGGCAAAAACAGTCACAAATAAATGTCACAGAATCAACTGTCACAAAATTCTTTGTGACTGTCACGAACAGTGACAAAAAAGTCATAAGAACTCAATTTTATGACTTTCCAAGGCCACTTTATATGGCAGTCACAAACACAATTTGTGACTGTTATAAACAGTCACAAATTACTCTATTTGTGACAGTTTAAAGAAGTCATAAAATTTAATATTGTATTTGTCCATGTGATCCACATATATGAAATCACAAAAGTAGAATTTTCAATATTAAAGTTTGTTCTTGTTTAAGGCGATCACAAATTTTTAAAAAAATAAAAAAATAATAGGTGCTAACCAAGAAAAGATCACCTAATATTTTTCCCAATATTCCACAAAAACCAAAACACTGCAAATCCTTACAAACCCAAGGTATTACCGAGTCCACAAATTACTACGAGTTCATAAATAAATTCAAAGTACTACTAAGTCCACAAATTACAAGTTCATAAATATAATTGAGTGTCATTCTCGTCATTCTCCACACTTATAACACTAATTTTTCTTTCATGGTCTTGAATGTTGCGCCCGTGTACTTTTTCGCCTTTGGTGCCAAAAAAACCGCAGTTGCTACCCTTGTTGATGCCACTAATTACCTGCAAAGAAAGATCGAGTGTTGAAGTGTTGAACGCATATAAGCAGCTCTTCCAATTGAAATCACGAATTCACTAAAATTCATAGATAATCTCAAACCTTAATCCATTCTAAGCTAAAAGAGTTATATGACATCCTATAAAGATCGTCAGCTAATCGTGTATTATAAACTTTTCAACATAGCAACTCAATGATTACGGAATATGATTGTGTCAGTTTCAGTTTCCATACAGGCACGATAATTCCAAATGCACACGGTCCCTGAATATAGACTTGCCAATATCCTGTGAAAGTAAAATACAATATCGAATATTTAGATTTTCGTCATAATCAACCCAGGAAAACAGAACATTAACCCGTAGCAGTCGTCCCATATAAGAGCACTCAGGCTTAACCGCCCATCTAAGAAGCACAAAGACAGCAGAATTAAACTTTAAGGCAGAGAAGATAGTCGATTCTTTATATACTCATGTTCAACTTTAAGTAAGTCCTACAGAAAGGTTTGACAACATTGCCATAGTTCCCTGAGAAAGCTCCCTAATCACTTGTTCCAGAGGAAGACGTTTCCCCCTGGCTGCTGCCACCATCTTTAAAGGAGCACCTAATTTTCAAAAAGAGGAAAATGATGTAAATTCCACTAATCATAGCACAGCAAAACAGAGTAATTTTAAGTATGACCAGAAAGAAAAAAAAAGATTTTAATTCATTAAAGAAAGTAGAGTTTTTTACCTACATGGTCACCATGGTTTTAACCAAATTTCACCGATAGTCCCCATTGGATTTTAATTACACCACAAGTATCTATTTTTAAAACTACTTGCACCACTGGTCCCTATTCTATATTAGCCGTCAAGTTTTTCCGTTAGCGTTCGTCACATGCCTTACATGTGAGGGCATGATTTTCATTTCACACATTTCTATTCCCATTGTAAATACCAACTCACACAATCAAATTTCGGAAATAATCTTCCCTCTCATTTCCAGTATGTTTTCCCCCCAAAATTCTAGCCCTAAATAACAAACCCTAATTTTGTGAACCTAAAAATTCTGATCGTGAACATGAATTCTAAGTTACATATTCCTTTTGCAATGTATGGTATTCGAACTAAAGGCGATTCAAATGATCTCGAATCAGTCTATGGTAAGCTATTGTTACCTTTCTGTTGCGATTCTTTAATGTATGTTGTATATACTTGATAATTATGTTGTAAGTATTTTTGTAGATGATTATCTGTTAAAATTTTTGAATTGATGAAACCATTGTGTTTAATGTTTGAGTTGGGAGTCCTACTCTGTTTTGGATCAAGCTACACCACGGTGGGGTGTTTACAGGTTCACCTAGAAGGTATGTGAATGGTTCAGAAGACTACCTTGATATGGTAGATATAAATGAGTTTTGTGCTCGTGATTTGGATTCGATTATGGTTAAGCTAGGTTACGAAGATGGGAAACCAATATATTACAACTTTTTAAGACCTGGTTATAATTTGGATGATGGTCTTACAGCTTTAGAAAATGATTTAGATATTTGTACTTTATTTGTCCAAACATGTGAGCCAACATAAACTAATTTGTGTGTTTACTAAACATGTTGTGACGAAGGTAAACACACATTTTCTGTCACCATCTTCTTCGAAGGTAGTCTCAGAGGAATTACATGATGTCTCAGAAGAGATATATGTGGTTGAAACTGAACATTTAGATACAAATGTGCAGTATGTGGATGTAAATGTGCCATAACTCGATGTTAGTACGATATTAAACATAGAATTTAACCCTTTTGATGAAATTGAGACTTTTAGTGTGGGTGGTAATGTGAATCCTAGTGTGGGTGTTGATGTGAATGCTACCACGGGTGGTAATGCAGATTCTAGTATAGACGATGATGTAGACATTACTATTGATGAAAAAGAGGTAGATGATAATGTTGTTGAAACTGAGGTAGATGATAGTAATGATGAGAATGATGATGATTCTAATCAAGACAGTGATCGTATCGTGGATGAGGAAAATAATGTAGATGAAGTTGAGGTTTATATGAGGAATTACCACCTAAATGTAGATGCATGTGTTGAGTGGATTGGAACTACAAAACAGAGTGTAGGTGATATTGATGTATTGGATAATGAAGACTTTGATACTGCATCAGGTTCTGATCCTGAAGATGACGTTGAGAGGATAAGGAACAGAAAGTTGAAGCAGTTAAGAAAAGAAAACCAATCTAAAGACGACATTGTACACAAGAACTACTTCTATGTTAGCCAAACTTTCGGGACATCAACTGAAGTAAAAGAAAGAATTCATTTGCATTCTATTGAAACCAGGAGAGAGTTGAAGCTCGTTAGAAATGATAAGAAGAGGGTGAGGGCCAAATGTAATGGTACTGTACCAAATTTTTCTATTCGTCCAAGTTCATAGGGCATCATTCCAGCAATAGCTAAGGTATTTCCTTGTACTGAGCATCGATATTGCCTGAGACACATACATGAAAACATGAAGAAAAGATGGTGTGGTAGAGCATATAAAGACCTCTTATGGAGGTGTGCAACAGCAACCACGATTCAACATTTTGATGCTCGAATGAATGATTTGAAAAAGTTTAACATTGACGCCTTTAACTAGTTTTGAAAATAGATACTCGTGGTGTAATTAAAATCTAACGGGGACTATCAGTGAAATTTGGTTAAAATCATGGTGACCATGTAGCTAAAAAACTCAAGAAAGTAATATATCTCTTATGTAAAAGCAACAAAAACAACCATAAATCCAACTTATTTTGCAGCTTCGGCACGCGAAATATATATTTATTGCTATGCTTTTTTTCTAAATTGATATTACAACAACAACAACAATATTACCCCAATGCCTCAACGGCTCCCGCAAAAAGCGTGGAAAGGGGGATCGGATGTACGCAGTCTTACCCCTGTCTTAACACAGAGAGGCTGTTTCCGGATGATCCAAAATGAAATCACATCGAGAATTGCATGGAACGACTAGTACTTCATGAGAAAAAGAAGTACAGCCAGTTTAGTGAGTCATTTTGTTTTATTCCATTATAATCCAGAACCAAAGAATAAGGAGTCTTTGGCTCCATCGGAAACAATGGAGAAAATTCCTCCACTATGAACTACCGTTAAACCTCAATAAATGAATGTTCGATAAATGAATAACCTCGCCAAATGAATAATTTTTTCCGGCCCCAACTCTTTATAACATGTTCAAATTTTCTTTCGATAAACGAATAATTTCGCTAAATGAGTATTTTTCTCCGGTCCCGATCATATTCATTTATCGAGGTTTTACTGTACTTTTACAAAGACCACAGATCCCTACCGACAACATTAGGGCCACTAAAATAAGATGTATACTACTCGTACAATAATAATCTGTGGTAAAAGATCTACAAAAACTCCCAATAAATCCGATTAATGAAGAATCGTTAAACATATGATATCGTTATCAAGTAAACATCTACACATCGATTGAAGGAATGTCAAAATAGACAATTTCAACTAGTTATCTAAAGATTAAAATTCAACATAAGTGTCAATCTGCCTCACCTGCAGGACTGTTCAAAACTCGATCATTTTAACAGTATATGCTTGTTCAGTGCGTGTCCTAGCAAATTCATTTATAGGGACTATGCCTTCAATCGGCTAGTGGATGCTTGTTTAGTTACAAGTTGCAACGTGCTGAAAATTGATCTAAATTTGAAGCCGTGCATTTCAATCATGGAGAAAGAGATGCAAAAAGAGCTGAGGAAAAGAACAAACCACACGAGAGGAGAGCCGGGCAAATCCCCGTGCCATCTCCCCTCTAAACACAAAATATAAAATTTTATTATGTTGTGACCTGCCATGCGAGCGCACCCGTAATGGCAAAGGTCGTATCATATAAGGTCATCGCCGGCTATTTTACTAGAGTAAAAACGCAAACGAAACTGCAACAACAACAATACATAACATCAGTTACTCTGTAAGTTACGCAATCCATCAGAACCATGAACCCAAGCAAGGCAGTCCTTTTTTAACATTTGTCCAGACCCTCAAAACCAAGGAGAGACTATTTGCAGATGAGGCAGTGCAGAAAGGAATTAGACCTAAAATCTATATTAAATATAAGGAAAAATAACCTGTCAGTAAAGTTAGCAAATAAGGCAAGCTAGAACTGAGTTGCTCGGGCATCATTGTTGACAATGGTACTAGAGCCTGTAGTTGCGACCCGACTTCATGAAAGATGTTGCGCCAAGAAGAGATGAAATGAATGAAGCCTTGGTGTTTGAGTTTTCATGAACATAATGATTTTTTTGTCTTTTAGCAAATGAAATAAGATTATTACGGATTAGCCAAGATTAGTACGAGATCAATATCTCGGGTTACGAGCGAATGACAAGCACAAGGCATCCTCCAAATGATTCACCAACAAGATATATGGGTCTATTTGGGTTACACGAATACTCCAACCTAACCGTGCTTTCGACGAGCTTCACTAAATCTGATAGATAAAAAAAATTATTAGTAGATTTTCCTCGATGTAGTATATCTTCCCATATTTAGATCAAATGTTTTGAGATTGTGAGTAACCAAATTTGAAACACAATTTTTTTATTAAATTGAAAAGAAATCCAGTAAATTATATGTGACATCCTTAAGTGAATTCGAACGAAAACCTGTAAATGATGTTTTGTCTGCCAACGGAATGTGCAAGCACAGTATATCAAAAATCCTTCACCGAATAATTAATCAGAGACTAATATTTCAGCAAAGAAATTAATTAGATAACCATCATACAGAACATACAGTTGCAGGATAATTAAAACTCTGTAAAAGTAAGTAAACTATTGAAAAATATTACGTATAAAAAAGAGCCGGAGGAACTAAAAGGTTTTTGACCAGGCGTCATTTCCGCATTTTGCTTAAAAATGCCAGATGCAGCTATTAGACATATCAACTGCTAGGTTAAGAAACATACCATGGCTCTGTTGGATGTAGATCCACCGATTTTACTCTTTCTGATCGTTGTGCGAGTTTCCTCGTCTGATGAAACCCGTAGGATGACAATATCGGCAAAATTACACCAAATATTACAAAGAAGACAAAGACCGAGAAAATTCTTCAAATTAAGGTGACACGAAATGATAAAGACCCAAGACATTTATCGATAATTGTGCAAGCCTAAAAGTGCTTGCTCAAAAGAAAACATGTATGAAAACGGAGTGGAATCGAAATTCGGAAGAACTACAAACCCATCACCGAGAGCGATTCGAAACCATTAACAAGAGTAAACAAAAATCCCACTAAGATAATTGAAATCGACAGACAAAATAAAACCCGGAATAGAGCAAAGAATCTCTATCTCGACCATGAGCAAGAAACCTAGGTGCTACTTTAACCATGGTAGAAGCGTGGCCCGAGGCTTGAACCAGAGCGGACTCGGAACCCGACTCGGCGAGAAGGAGAAGGGCGCTACTGAAATCGGGCATGGAAGAAGGAGTGCCTAGTCTAGTCGCCGCAGCAAGTACGGTCGCGACAAACCCTAATGGCGCCGCCAAGAACAAAACCCCATCAATCTGCAACTCGTCCATGGCGGAAAGGTTGGCTAGTTACGGATCTATGGCGTAGAAACGAGAAGAACAAAATTTCCTCCTAATAATATCAAAATAAGAACCAGATCTGGACGAAATAAGTTAAAACATAGAAAAACTAAAAAGGATAAGGTGTGGCCGCGTGCCATGCAGCCACGGCCGAGGAGGGATCCCCTTTTTTTGGCTGAGTGTGTGTAAATCGAACCTTTGGTGTGTGTATAGAAAGATGCTATAACTTATGACTTATTTCAGGGAATGAGAGATAGAGAGAGGATAGGTTAGAGGGGAGAGAGTCACCGAGAGAGAATAAAGAAAAAAAGAGAAAGAAACGGTGGCTATTATTTTAACTTGAAAGTTTATGACTGTCCAAGACTGTCACGACACTTGTGACAGTCATTAACAGTCACAAATATTAGATTTATCACTGTTTGGTCATTGTGACTGTTATTGACAGTAATAAAGTTGTGACTGTCAATGACAATCACAAGTTCAGGGAGTTTCAATGTCATAAAATCCTGTTTTTGGTGTAGTGTTGGTTCAGCGATTGGCTCGCGTTTCGATTGATGTACCGTTGGGTTGGTCAATCATACTGACTTTCGTTCGTTGTGTTTTGTGATTGTCGGATAATTGACTTGGCTATATTATCTGTTTGATGACGCTTGTCATTTGTTGGTTTTATTATATCCCTAACGGCGACGTTGTGTTGGTCGTCGTGGAGCGTGTTTTCACGCCGTATGTCTCTTTGCGTTTCTTGCAGCGTTCCGCCGTTGGGCGCGAGTTTTCTGTTTTTGGTGTATCTCGTCAAGTTTTCCTGGCGGGTATATTGCTCCCCCTACTTGTTTTAAGTTTCGGGACGAAACTTATTTTAAGGAGGGTAGAATGTAATATCCGCAATTTCGAATTTCGGTAATTTTCTTTTTTTCGGCGGAAGTTCATTTTGATGACTCGCTCCTGACCGTTTCGTCATTCCGAGAATGATTAATTCTGCACTTTTTGTCATCCGAGTTCGTTTCGGTGTCGTTTTGTTGAGTTCCGTGTCCTTAATCGACTTTTTCACGTGGGAGTTCGACTTTGTAAAGTCACCATTAATTCTTGAAAACTCCAAAAATTCTGAATCTTTGCAACATTATAGAGCATCAAGTTAGCTTTCCAATGGTTCAAACGGTGAGTCAATCGGAGTCCAGACGAAGGAGTTATGGTCGAAATAGCCAAGATTGCACGATGTGCCTTTTTGGTGTTGAAGGGAGCTGTACCGTGTGCCGCGGCACACTCAGGCTGTGCCGCGGCACTAAGCTGATTCCTGGGCATTTTTTTGTGGCCCTGGGCCGCGGCACACTTATCCTGTGCCGCGGCACACGGGCTTTTTCTGCGTTTTTTTAGCAGATTTTCGAGGAGAAACATTCATTTTCTCCTCTCTTCTTCCTCCTACCATTCTAGGCGATTCTAAGGGCGATTTTGGGTGATTTGAGTGCTCCCAAACTTGTAGAGATCATCCACCTCAAGTCTTGTTGTAGATTTTCGACCTCTACTTGAATCGTTCCGTATGTTTTCGGAAATCGAGTCGTAGGGTCACGGCGGCTGAGCAGTTGGCCAGATAGGTGCGGCACTGTCGGAAGTGCTGGGCACTGGCCGAGCAGGCACGGCAGGAACCGGCGTAGCGCACGCTACGGCCGGGAGGCTGCACGCGCTAGCTCGGTAGGTGTAGCGCACGCTGTTGAGCAGCCCGACGTACGCTATCGGGTCTGGGCAGAGGGGTTCTGAGGTTCTGGAATCGTGTAGGATCGGCAGGTAGCGCACGCTACTGTCGTTCGTGGCGCACGCTAACCGGCAGGGGTAGCGCACGCTATCGGCCGACTAGCGTACGTTACCTGGGCGAGCTGTTTAGTCCAAAGGTTACTGGACAGGTCGGCTAGCGCGCGCAGGCTTCCGGCCGTAGCACACGCTAGCGGGGGTCGGGCGGATAGGTCACGGTCGGCAGGATTGGTCGGTGGTGCCGGGTCGTGTGGGCCCTAGCCGAGGGTACTGGGCCGATACTAGCCGATAGCGCATGCTAGTCCGGGAAGGCTAGCGCATGCTAGTTCCGGCCCAGTATAAATGTGACAGAGCAGTCCAGTTTCGGTCATTTTTCCCATTTCTCTTTTTCTCTTCCGCGGCTGGAGTCTTGGGGATCTCGAAGCCATGTTGTTGAACAACAAATCCATGAAGTTCTTGAGTTCATAACATTGATTGATCATCCTATATCATCCTTTGATCCAGCGAATCAAGGTAATCTCTTCTTAGAACCCTAGTTTCTTGAATTTTGGGGGTTTTGCATTTTTGTCCGATTCATTCCGTGTTATTGATTAATTCATGATGGGTATGATTAATCTTGGTAGTATTCTTGTGTTTAACATCATTTAATCCATTGTTCTTCGTCGAATCGAAGTATATTTCTTGATTTCCTTCGGATCGACTTTTTGGGGGATTTGTTCTCGATCTCGTTTTCTATCCATTTTTGTTGGATCGATTGTGGTTAAATGATGTTGTTAAACAAATTCTATGGATTGTATATCCATATTTCGACTTGGAATTCCGTTTTCGTGTTTTTTCGGGATGAATCGTGTTCTTGGCCGTTTTGGGGAAAACACTTGAACTTTCGTCATTCGTTCTTTGAATTCAACGACTTTGAGTCGTGTTATGGAATTCATTTCATTGTTATTATTGTTCTTCGTAGTTTATGAACACGAGTTGGCGATCGGTGGAGTCGGCGGGTTCGTAGTCGGTTCGTGTCAACCTACTTCGATCGATTCTCCGCGTTGTTCTTATTCGAGGCAAGTACCTTGTTCATACGCTTCTCGTTTTGTGGATATGATTGATCGGTGGTCGTCTTGGTGTGTTTGTTTGGTTATTTTAAAATGAATTTCCAAAAGATTTGTTTTAGCCTTGTTAAAGGCTCTCTTTCAAAATGCGTGTGTGTTTTGTGAACGGTGTGTTTTGGGAATTAATTATGATTTGATTATTTTGAATGTTGAGTGCTTTGATGATACCCCTGTTGTTTAAAGTATGGAATCGTGTATTCCGTGTTTGATCTTGTTATTGTGTTTTGAAGAGTTTGATAATGATGTCGGATAAGTGGCCATCCCTAGTAAGTATTCTTGATGAACTTACATTCTTAGCATGTTAGTATTACATGAGTAACGTGTGTGTGTATGCTCACTACGGGTTAGATCCTACGGGGTCTCGGTAGGCGTCCACAGAGGCGTGGGTCCGCGATCTTGCTTTTAACCACTACGGGTTAGATCCGACGGGGTCTCGGTAGGGGTCCACAGAGGCGTCGGTCCGCGGTTAATTGTGGTGCATTTTACAAATGTGATTTGGATTATTGGCGTTTCCGGAAACGTATATTTTGAACGGTTTTCATGATTGCATGCATCGACTAAGTGTGTAAGAGGTAAGTTGTTCGTTTGGCCTACTTGGCTAGGATGGCACTAGAGTATTTTTGTTGGTTGTGTTAAATCCTTTAATTGTGAATTTTGATGTTGGAAAACGAACCTTGTTGTCGTTCTCGTGTACCGTAAGTTGATGAGATTTGGGGATAAAATCCCAACGGTTTGGTAAAGGTCATTTTACGGAAAGTAAACCTTTGGGGCGGTGACCCCTTTCGTCTTTTCGGTTTTGGAAAGTAGGATTTGATAAATCCTAAATTGTTTTCTATTAAAACTCTCGATGGCATTTTAAACCGTTTTATAAATTGTTTCCCTTGATTTGTGATCTTTCGGTTTTGGAATGTTTTACCCAAACACTTGCCTCAGGAAGTATTTTTCGTTTCGTTTTGGTCTTTGAGGATTTCTGGTTATTGTTATTCGTGGAATGTGAATTGTATTACTCGTATTTTTGCACTTGTACTTGCACTAGCAAAATAGTGGAGTTTTGCTAACCCCCGAGTATTCGGGGGTGGATGTTTGTATTGCATTTAGGTTTTGGAGCATAGCACAGGGTCGGCATGAAGGATGGTGAAAGATGAACGATACTAATCACACGAGGACCGTTTGATGTTATATTGGTTTAGTTGTATTTTATTTCCGCTGCAGTATTCTTTCCCATTGTACGGGAGTGTGTTGTATTCGACCCCTGCGTGGGCATATAATGTATTTGAGTTGTGTGTATTTATTGAAAGATCAAATCGGTCTACTGAGTCATTTTAGCCTTCAAGGCATTGTTGAGATGTTTTATGTTGTTACCAGCCTGGTAGATCCTTGAGGAAAGGTTCTACGGTGTGTAATATCCCTGAATGGATTGGGGGTGTTACACCTATGACATGCAATATTGTAATTTATGGATATATTCTTATGAAGGAAAAATTGGCTACTCTAGTAATTGTCACTCTCTAGCAATTATTAAACACATTTATGGTTGTACTTTTCCTTTTAACAAAAAAAAGATTTTATATCACAATGTTTACATGAATCAAATATTTTGGAGAAATGATTTATTTATAATTCTTTTTTAAACAAATAGATTACATACGAGTGATATTTATTTATTTATCTGTACTTTTTCCTGAGAAAAAAATCAATAAAAAAATTTATATATGCATTGTAATTTCCAATAAATTGCTATTTCATATATTGGTTGTTCCAATAATATATGAGTGCCGGGATTTTCTTTCTAACAAAATAGAGGAGCTTTGAAAAAATAATACAGATAAATCAAATTTAATATACAGAAATAATTTCTTTTCGCAAAGCTCGCGGACAACATCAACGACCCAAAATGGAAACATAATGCAATAATTAATCATACAAGACCAAGAAAAGAGTCGAGACAGCAAATACAGATACGGATACCCATAACTTTGGGTAAATTTATAAAATGGCCCAAAACGCCCGAAAATCACGATATGTGATCGAATAACCAAACCGAAGTTCACAACACGTATAACAAAGTTAAACGGACTTACGGGAAACTCGAAACAGCAGTTTCGAACGAGATTCGTAAGAATCAAACTCAAGTGCGAAAAAGTCGCTAAAAAGCACGGAACTCAACAAAACGACACCGAAACGAACTCGGATGTCAAAAAGTGTAGAATTAATCATTCTCAGAATGACGAAACGGTCATGAGCGATTCGTCGAAACGAACTTTCGCCGAAAAAAAAAGAAATTACCAGAAATCGAAATTACGGGTATTACATTCTACCCTCCTTAAAAGAAGTTCCGTCCCGAAACTTAAAACAAGTAGGGAGAAGTAATATCCCCGCCAGGAAAACTCAACGAGATACACAAGAAACGTGTAACTTACGCCCATCGGCGAAACGTTACAAGCAACGCAAAGGAATATACGGCGTGAGAACATGCTCCACGGCGACCAACACAACGTCGCCGTTAGGGATATAATAAAACCAACAAATGACAAGCGTCATCAAATGGATAATATAGTCAAATCAATTATCCGAACAATCACAAAACCTAACGAACGAAAATCAATATGATTGACCAACCCAACGGTACATCAATCAAAACGCGAGCCAATCGCTGAACAAATACGGAATTCCACCGCCCAAGGGTTGGAAGATCGAAAACGAGACCAATTTCCCGAACTTAAGGGAATTACGAAGGAGTCTTGAACGTTCAACAATCACGAAACGAGATCAACAAAACCGAACAATCAAACGATCGAACCACAATGATCGAGACAACAAAAATCGAACACTCATGTTCGAATCACGAAGAACAATAAAATTCAAACAACAATTCCAAGGTTTGCATCTCGACTCGAGACAATATATGATCCGGTGAAAACAACAACATGTGTATTCACATAAGATCCACAGGAAAGGGAATAGAAATTGAAAAGTCACAACGACAAACAAGTTATTCCGAAACAATACCACCCTCGTTCGATCAACAAAAACAAGGGACAGGGAAAGCTCAGAAAATGTCAACGAACATAAATGAGTCGACAAAGTAGAAAATACAGAAGTTCAAAATCCGATCCATTTCGAATAAAAGAACTAATAGAACCAGATGATGTCACTCCCGAACAAGGTTCACAAGAATCAAACCGAACCTGAAAAAGTCACAGCGATAACCAGATCGACCCACAACAAGATCACAGCTCGTTCGGACGATGAAACCGAAATACAAAACAAGTTCAGAAAGTATCAACGAACATGAGCGAATCGATAGACTTGAGAAAGAGGAAATGCAGAAGTCCAAATACAATACGGGTATTACCTCCGACCTCGTCCACGAAATTCACAAAAACGGAAGCAAGGTAACAATACATTAAACAACCGACACATAACGGAATAATCATCGATGCACACGGTCATACCAAACCAAGCTCTAACAGCTCGCACATGCGCGATAACACAGAAATCACCACGAGGCGACAACATTTAATACCAACATCCCACCTCTCACAGAGGGCTAACACAACAAATGTGTGGAAAATGACTCAACGCTCACACCGCCAATTCGATCATACTCGGGAGCAAACATCATAACGACAATGCGAACATCATACATACATACCCAACCCTCAAACGGGAATGGATAGGTTTTAAAAAATGAAAACCTCATTTTGAAAATAATTTAGAAGAACACCGGTTGATCTTGAGTATCACCTTTCAAAAAAAAAGTACAAACGTGAAACATCGTTATCGAGACTTTGGAGAACCATTTCGCATTTGATAAAAATGAGGACACTTTCTCTTAGTGAAAACTTTCAGAATATTCGACCCTCGGGTCTAAGTAAAAGTGTTTCTAAAACATTAAAAATATCTCAAAACATTTTGGTCCTCGAGGTATAAGAATTTTGAAACATATTGTGGCACCTTGGATGTACCACGAGAAAATAATTCATTTTAAAAGTACGTCTCGAAATTTATTTTCTAAGATGCTCATGGTTTTCAAAAATAATTCAATGGG
Source organism: Orobanche coerulescens (assembly GCA_033398695.1). Classification (NCBI taxonomy): domain Eukaryota; kingdom Viridiplantae; phylum Streptophyta; class Magnoliopsida; order Lamiales; family Orobanchaceae; genus Orobanche; species Orobanche coerulescens. The sequence goes on from CM065817.1 coordinate 137,925,432, forward strand.
CTAGAATTCCTAAAAATTTCAGGTAGTTACACGGAACATTATAGCGCCGTGGGTCCCGCGTCGGAACCCACCAGGATAAAAACTATTTACAAAAACGCCAAAAAGGCCGATGACGGTAATATTTCGAAAACTCACAAAAGCCATTTATAAAATAATAAATACCGTCATAAGAATTTCGCCAAACGATCAAGGCCATAATGCCAAAAACTCGATTAAGGGAATTAGTTTTCAAAATAAGACTCAGTCGGTAAAATACCAAAAGCCATTATAAAAGAACTCACGCAGCGCATAAAAGATATAAAGTCAAACATGCACAATCCAGCAACACTACTCATCATATGAATGGAATATGAGGGTCGAATAACCACATATCAAGAAATCAAAATCCATAAAAGGATTCCGTCACTTAACAAACAATCATAAAAATAGCTCGTGTCACACAAGGCACAACACAAAGAAGGGAGACTTACATCCACAGGTCGCACGAAGATGATGATCACCCCACGATACTAATCACCACCAACAAACTCAGACGACGCGTCGCGACACGACTCAGTCAGACAAAATCCGACGAGACAAAACTCAACAGACATAACTTGACCCGACAGCCTAGGTTTCCACAACCTAAGCTCCGATACCATTTATGTAACACCCCCAATCCGTTCAGGGATATTACACGCCGTAGAACCTTTCCTCAAGGATCTACCAGGCTGGTAACAACATAAAACATCTCAATAATGCCTTTAAGGATAAAATGACTCAGTAGACCGATTTGGTCTTTCAATAAATACGTACAACTCAAATACATTATATACCCACGCAGGGGTCGAATACAACACACTCCCGTACAACGGGAAAGAATACTGCAGCGGAAATAAAATACAACTAAACCAATATAACATCAAACGGTCCTCGTGTGATTAGTATCGTTCATCTTTCACCATCCTTCATGCCGACCCTGTGCTATGCTCCAAAATCTGAATGCAATACAAATATCCACCCCCCAAATACTCGGGGGTTAGCAAAACTCCACTATTTTGCTAGTGCAAGTACAAGTGCAAAAATACGAGTCATACAATTCACATTCCACGAATAACAATAACCAGGAATCCTAAAAGACCCAAACGAAACGAAAAATACTTCCCGAGGCAAGTGTTTGGGTAAAACATTCCAAAACCAAAAGATCACAAATCAAGGGAAACAATTTATAAAACGGTTTAAAATGCCATCGAGAGTTTTAATAGAAAACAATTTAGGATTGATCAAATCCTACTTTCCAAAACCAAAAAGACGAAAGGGGTCACCGCCCCAAAGGTTTACTTTCCGTAAAATGACCTTTACCAAACCGTTGGGATTTTGGCCCCAAATCTCATCAACTCACGGTACGCGAGAACGACAACAAGGTTCGTTTTCCAACATCAAAATCCACAATTAAAGGATTTAACACAACCAACAAAAATACTCTAGTGCCATCCTAGCCAAGTAGGCCAAACGAACAACTTACCTCTTACACACTTAGTCGATGCATGAAATCATGAAAACTGTTCAAAATACTCGTTTCCGAAAACGCCAATAATCTAAATCACATTTTTAAAATGCACCACAATTAACCGCGGACCCATACCTCTGTGGACCCCTACCGAGACCCCGTCGGATCTAATCCGTAGTGGTTAAAAGCAAGCTCGCGGACCCACGCCTCTGTGGACCCCTACCGAGACCCGTCGGATCTAACCGGTAATGAGCATACACACACACACGTTACTCATGCAATACTAACATGCTAAGAATGTAAGTTCATCAAGAATACTTACTAGGGATGGCCACTTATCCGACATCATTATCAAACTCTTCAAAATACAATAACAAGATCAAACACGGAATACACGATTCCATACTTTAAACAACAGGGGTATCATCAAAGCCCTCAACGTTCAAAATAATCAAATCATAATCAATTCCCAAAACACACCGTTCACAAAACACACACGCATTTTGAAAGAGAGCCTTTAAGAAGGTTGAAATAAATCTTTTGGAAATTCATTTTAAAATAACCAAACAAACACACCAAGACGACCACCGATCAATCATATCCACAAAACGAGAAGCGTATGTGTAATATTCACAAACTCGATTTCCGGTAATTTTCTTTTTTTTTTTGGCGAGAGTTCGTTTTGACGAATCGCTTGGGACCGTTTCATCATTCTGAGAATGATTAATTCTACATTTTTCGACATCCGAGTTCGTTTTGGTGTCGTTTTGTTGAGTTCCGTACTTTTTAGCGACTTTTCCGCACTTGAGTTCGATTCTTATGAATCTCGTTCGAAACTACTGTTTCGAGTTTCCCGTAAGTCCGTTTAACTTTGTTAGACGTGTTATGAACTTCGGTTTGGTTATTCGATCACATATCGTGATTTTCGGGCGTTTTCGGCTATTTTGTAATTTACCCAAAGTTATGGGTATTCGTATCTGTATTTGTGGTCTCGACCCTTTTCTTGGTCGCGTATGATTAATTATCGCATTATGTTTTCATTTCGGGTCGTTGATGTTGACCGCGAGCTTTTCGTCGTATTCGTTCCGCACGTTTTCGGAAATCGAGTCGACGGGTCATGGCGGCCGGCGGTGGCAGACAGTGCGCAGTCGCTGGCGATCTTGCAGCGGCCGGCAGCACGACAGGAACCGGCATAGCGCACGCTACGGCCGGGAGGCTGCGCGCGCTAGCTCGGCAGGTGTAGCGTACGCTGTCGACCGGCCCAGCGCACGCTATCGGATCTGGGCAGAGGGGTTCTGAGGTTCTGGACTCGGGGAGGATCGGCAGGTAGCGCACGCTACTGTCGGTCGTGGCGCTCACTAATCGGCATGTGTAGCGCACGCTGCCGGCCGACTAGCGTACGTTACCTGGGCGAGCTGTTTAGTCCAGAGGTCACTGGACAGGTCGGCTAGCGCGCGCTAGCGTTAGGCGCAGCGCACGCTATCGGGGTCGGGCGGGCAGGTCGCGGTCGCCAGGTTTGGTTGGTAGTGCCGGGTCATGCGGGCCTTAGCCGAGGGTGCTGGGCCGATACTGTCCGATAGCGGACGCTAGTCCGGGAGGCTAGCGCACGCTAGTTTCGGCCCAGTATAAATATGATAGAGTAGTCATATTTTCACCCGTTTTTCATTTCCATCTTTTCCTCTCTGCGGCTGGAGGCTTGGCGATCCAGGAGACATGTTGTCAAGCAACTAATCCACGAAGATTGGGAGCTCATATCATCGATTAATCCCTCCATAACCTCCTTTGATCCAGCGAATCAAGGTGAGATTTCCTAGAACCCTATTTTGGGAAAATATGGGGGTTTTGCGTTTTTGTCCGATTCGTTCCGTGTTGTTGATTAATTCATTATGGATATGATTAATCTTAGTAGTATTCGTGTGTTTAACATCATTTAATCCATTGTTTTTCGTCGAATCAAGGTATATTTCTTGATTTTCTTCGAATCGACATTTTGGGGGATTTGTTCTTGATTTCGTTTTCCATATGTTTTTGATGGATCGATTGTTGTTAAATGATGTTTTTAAACATATCCTATGAATTGTATATCCATATTTCTGTGTGAAATTCCGTTTTCATGTTTTGACGGGACGAATCGTGTTCTTGGCCGTTTTGGGGAAAACCCTTGAACTTTCGTCGTTTGTTCCTTGAATTCAACGGCTTTGGGTCGTACTTTGGAATTCATTTTTATTGTTATTGTTGTCCTTCGTAGTTTATTGTTGAGGGTGTTCATTCGGTGGAGTCGGCGAGTTCGTAGTCGGTTCGTGCCAACCTACTTCGGTCGATTCTCTGCGTCGTGGTTTCGAGGCAAGTATTTTACTATACGAATTGTGTCTTGTGAATAAGGATATCGTGTTATGGTTGTGATGCATTGGTTTACTTTCGCGAATATGTTTCGTATGAATTGATTATTATGGATGATTGATGGTAGCGATAATACCATCACCTAGTTAACATCGTGGAATTGTGTTGGATGTGCAAATCATCTAAGTTGTGCCGGGCGTGATTTTTCATTGTTGAGTTGTTGTTATGATTATGATATTTGTGTTGTTTTGATTTACATACTTGATTATGCATTCCGGTGTAATGTGGAATGGCTTGACGTTTGATGATTATGAATTGTGTCGTGTCGAGGTGTGTGTGTGTTCCAGGTAGGGTCTGACGAGACCTCTGGAGTTCGGTACATGATGTGTACGAACAAGGTGTGTGATCCAGGTAGGGTCTGACGAGGCCTCTGGAGTTCGTTACATGATGTGTACGAATGATGTATGTGGTCGGGCAAGGTCCGTCGAGGCCTCCGGAGTTCGGTACATGATGTGTACGAACAGAGTTTGTGGTCCGGGTAAGGTCCGTCGAGGCCTCCAGAGTTCGGTACATGATGTGTACGAACAACGATCATATAACAGTGATTGTTTGGATAACATTTTAAATATGGGTCTCGGACTCATAATGATATCTTATCCAATGTGTTTTGAAACGAGAATTGGGCTAAGGCCCTAATGTTTTCCAAAAGACTTTATAAATTGGGACTCGAGGTCCAAAAGAATTTCTGCTTTAAAAATCCCCGAGATGATGTGTTCCTTTTCAAATATCTCTTGCTTGAGTTCAAAATTAATAAAACTTCTCGGGAACATTTTGATAATTGATTTCCATATTAAATTCGTAGTTGCTATTTACTTGTTTCTTTTCGTATCGTATTATACTTGCACTAGTAAAACAGTGGAGTTTTACTAACCCCCGAGAAATCGGGGGGTGGATGTCTGTTTTGCGTCCAGGTACATGCAGGTTCAGGGGAGCACTCACGGGATTGGCACAAGAGGATGACGAGCTGCGATACTAGTCAAGAGTCGAGAGTTGGTAGAGTTTGGTTGTATTGTTAGAGTTGATTTCAGTCTTCCGTTGTATTGTGTTTCGACCCCTGTGTGGGTAATGTTGTTTTAGTCAGTTCTGTTGATGGAGTTGTGTGACCTCATCGGTCTGTGTATTCATGAGTAAGTGACCTTAACGGTCTGTATTATTATATTGTTTGACCCTGGTCGGGCAAGCACTTGGTTGTTTTGTAAGGTATAGCCTGGTAGATTCTCGTAAAAAGGGGTGTACGGCGTGTAATATTTCCATATGGTTTTGGGGTGTTACATTTATGGTACCGGAGCAAGGTTGCGGAAACCTAGACTGTCGGGTCAAGTCAAGTCGTGATTTGTCAAGTATTGTGTGGTTTTGTCATTCGATATGTTGGGTGACAAGTTGAGTTGTGCATAGTCACAACGTGTCGGATATGTTGTCAGATGAGATTAGTATCGCGGGCGACCATCATTTTCGTGCGTCCTGTGGACATAAGACTCCTCTTTTATGCGAGGTACCTGTGTATCATAATTTTATCTTAGTGAGTTAATTGCGGTGCATAATTTTATTTACACGGTGTTGAGTAATATAGTTGTATATAATACTTGTGACACATAGTAGATGTATAAAAACTAAGCGTATTATTATTTTACTTTTGAACCACCGTATGGGGTGGTATGGTGTGAAAAATTGAGAACCTTGATGGGTTTCGAATAAGGTATCGACGATTGAGTTTGTGAGAAACTCCGAGGAATGGTTTTGCTGTATGTTTAAACTTGATACTGTGAGATGTATTCGATTGGATCGGCGATCCTGGTTGCTGTTTAGACATGTGATTTTTAGTTTGATTATTTTAGATTGTTATGATTATGCCGCTACAGGTAGGTTTTAGAATGTTCTTCCTGGAGGACTTTACGAGTTTGAACATTTTTGTATGAATCGTTTGCTATTGTTTAAATACTCTGATGGTGCGGTTAAAGCCACGGTTTATATGGATTTTAAAATCGGTTAAATTCTTCACAAATTGCTCGTGTATTTTCAAATGACACCATCAGACAGTATCTGGAATATAGGTTTTGAAGTACTTCGGAAATTGTATTTTTGGTTATGAACTAAGGATTTTAGAAAAAAAATTTATTTTGCAAAACGAATTTTTTTCGGTTTTTCGGAATTTTAAACTTCTTATGTTCACGTGATGTTGGCATGGTAACATGTTGTTACTATGTATATCACTAGTAATGGTAGTGTTCTTAAAATCTTTAGGTTCGTGGTTGTCAGTTCCTAGCGTTCATCGGTGATTTTCCTTTCCATTCGTTGCGTCGTCAATTATTCAAGGCAAGTATTTTTGGAAACCTTTATGCTTAACATGAAATAGTGATGTATATTGTGTGTGCTTTGATCACCTCGGGAGGGTCCGATGGGGCCTCGAGTGAATCTATGACTTCACTCTAGATTCACGAGTTTGATTCGCTAGCTAGCTCGGGAGGGTCCTTAGAGGCCTCGAGTGGGATCAGTGGCTTCACCCCGGTCCTAGGCGATGTGTGTGCGTGATTTGTTTTATGATATGGCCAGCTCGGAAGGGTCCTTAGAGGCCTCGAGAGGTACCAGTGGCTTCACCCCAGTCCTAGGCAAATTGATTGTTGACTATTTGTTTCCGGAAAAGACATGTCTAGTTTTGGTTTTCGAAATGAATTGGTGCATGTACTATGAAATGTGTAAGCGATTGGTTTGCCTTGATCACTTGTACTAGCGTAATTGCTAACCCCTTTGGGGACCCGTTTTGGGGAAATTCTTGTTATGGATTTCAGGTTATGTTCTACCGGACGAGCGGGCGCTGGGACAGTACGAGGATGCTGGCCAGGGTCGTTGACATGTGTATTTGAGTCTTTTTAATTATGTTGTTCTTTTAGATATGGTTGTTGTCTACTTTATAAACTTATAGATTGTACTCACGAGTACTTAGGCTTTTCCCTTCGGATTGTAGTTTGTATTCGTTGAAGTTATTTACGTTTGTCGATGCGGCCGGGGACATGGGGCAGCCGGTGAGGTGGCTACATCACATTCTTCAGGAGCCAGCAACATGGGTGACTGTCATAGCCATGCTTCTATTCAAGATGGCGCCGATCTTAGTGTTGTAGCGGTGATGAATCAAATGGTGAACAAAATGGTTGTGATAGCTCAGGCGGTTCAGAACCCGACTCCGGACCACGCTAATCGGGGCGGAGCAGATCGTTGGCCTCAGGATGTCATCAAGATGCATCCTCCTTAATTTTTGGGGGCTTCAGACCTGATCGGCTGGGAGGGATGGATCAAGGAGATATCTAAAGTCTTTGTTGCCACCAACTGTCCCGAGGAACGCAAGGTCCCTATTGCCCAGTATTTTCTCACTGGGGACGCTACTGATTGGTGGGAGGCTGTTGGGCCTAAGGATCACGTTGATTCATGGGCGGAATTTAAGGACCTGATGGAGACCGAATATTGCCCATGGCCGGTTAGATAGGCTCGAGTTCATGCCTTTTATGATGCTCAGCCTCGGGATATTCCTGTTTCTCAAGCTATTGCCGATTTCAACAAGGAGTTGGGCTTCGTGAAGGCCCAAGTTATACAGGAGAATGTCAAGATTTTTCACTTCTCCAGGCGGATGAAACTGTCGATTCAGGACTACATGTCTGGACTCGTCTGCACCACTTTGAAGCATTATCAGAGTAGGGCTCTTGCGTATGATATGTCAGTGATGGCCAGTGAAGCGACTCATGAGAGCAAGAAGCAGAAGTCTGTCGGAAATTTTTCGGGCCACAAGGGCGGAGTCCAACAGAATTCTCAGTCTGCAAATATTCCTGTGGGTGGTTCGGCTCGTTTCTCTGGGGGCTATCGAGGTACTGCCAGTGCCTCCGTTCGGGATGTCAAATGCTTTAACTGTGGCAAGTCGGGCCATCAGAACCGGGAGTGTCCTTGTCCGCATTTGACTTGTCATACTTATGGTCAGTCGAGCCACAAGGCTTTCTTTTGTGAGCAGGTAGGACAAATTCTTGGTGCTCGGGCTTCTTTTCCAGCACCTAGGGAGCCGAGTGTGAACCAGGGCTCGTTTGCTTCGCAGTCTCCATCGAGTGCCAGTCGAGGGAGAGGTCGGAGTCAGCGCGCTAGGGGGGGAGCTTCTAGTGTCGGCTCCGCCCACCTGCGTATTTATGAATTGAGGAGGGCCGATGATCCAGCAGCTACTGTAGCGACAGGTACCGTTCATATTCATTCTCATCCTGTCAGTGTGCTTTTTGATTCGGGTGCTACACATTCATTCATCTCTCTAGAGTGTGTACGCCGTTTGAATCTTGACTGTTTGTCACCTTGCGAGCCTTTCATTGTTAAACTTCCTAGCGGTAATAGAATCGTCAGCGAGTGAGAGGTCCGAGACTGTTCTGTGTTATATTTATGAGAGGGCTTGGCCCTATAATCTTATTGTCGTTAATATTGAGGGTGAGGATTTAATTCTTGGGGATGATTGGCTCAAGCGGCATGGTGCGATCATGAACTACCGCACGAGAATCATCACCATGTTAGCCGAGGATCTGCAGAGCACTCTTTCGCGGGGCGAAAGAGGGGAAACTAGAAGTTCATAATTAACGCCTTGAAGGCGACGAGACTCCTGCGGAAGGGGTGTACTGATTATTGGTGTTACGCCTTGAAGACGGAGGATGGTGGACTCGAGTTCTCATCGATCCCAGTCATTAGTGAGTTCCCTGATGTCTTTCCTGACGAGTTACCGGGTTTGCCTTCAGACCGTGAGATGGAGTTTGCTATAGACAAAGTTTGCTCACAACATTAGTGTCATACAATGGACTAATCTTGCTCACAACAATGGACTGAATGAAGTTATAATTATCAAATTTAAATTAATTTTATTTGTCTAAATTTTGAATCTTACATCTATTTTATTTAGTAGTTTTTATGATAATTAAAAATATGTATAACAGCGTTATGAATTTGAAGCACTACATTGAATCTCTCTCCTATGTGACATTCTCTAAATTTTGTATTCCTAAATAAATACTTAGAATTCAATGTTTATTTTTAAATCTCATATTTATATTTCACACACAAACTTAGAATTTTATTTTTATTGTATTTAGTTTGTCCAGTTATTAAGTTGGACAAATAAATAGTTAAATTTTTTAATGACAAATTAACTTGATCAGATTAAATTTCTATTAATTTATTTATCTAATATTTGAATATCATATCTATTTTATTTAGTAGTTTTATTCTAATTGAAAATTTTAGTTTGGCCACTATTAATAATATCAGTTATTAAATAAATTACTTTAATGTTTATTTAAGAATCTAATTTGACCAATTATCAAATTTATATTAATTATATTTATCTAAAATATTGAATACCACATCGATTCTAAAAGAGACTTTGTCGATTGGAGAACTATATTAATTTCCGTTTTTCTCATATTGTTACATATAAATTAATTTCTTGTGCATAACTTGATGCGGATGCCACTACCAGACAAGGTGGCAGGGGCTCTATCACACTGACCCAAGGTATAGTGTTCGATTCCCCTGTGCCCCAGTTTCGTAGCATTATTTTGTTTTTTCGTTTTTCTCTTATTGTTACATATAAATAAATTTCTTGTGCATAATTTGACGCAGATGCCACAATCGGACAAGGTGGCAAGATATTTAACACAATTGCAATGGGTCTAAGGTTCAATTCTCCCTGGACCTAGCTAGCTTTTTTTTATATACTTTTTATTGCCAAATTTTTTTACCAATTTTTTTGATGTTTAATGCACAATTTTTTTACCAATTTTTTTTTTTAATCTTAAACCGAACACAGAGAATTAATTGCTACTTTTTTCTATTATATGGTGTGATTGGGGTATGCAAAAAAAATGAAATAAAAATATATAATATAATTCCAAAAGGCTTGTAAATTAATTTGAGAATTGAGTAATTGATATGTAGTCATATTTATTGACATATAACTTTGTAAAAAGTCAATGGACTTTAATGATTATTCATTTATATTTACATGTGGTCTTTAAGGATTCAAAAAAAAATTATCCGTTAATGCATTTAGCGAGGTTATTAATTCACCCCCTTTGTCAAAGTCGGGACCGAAGAAAATTATCCCCTTTGCGTTATTTTTTTTTCGTTTTTCCCTTATTGTTACATATAAATGAATTTCTTGTGCATAGCTTGATGCGGATGCCACTACTGGACAAGGTGGCAGGGGCTCTATCACACTTGCCCAAGGTATAGTGTTCGACTCCCCCAGGTCCAGTTTTGTAGCATTATTTTTTCCGTTTTTCTCTTATTGTTACATATAAACGTATTTTTTGTGCACAACTTGACGTGGATGCTACTACTGGACAAGGTGGCAAAATATTAAACACAATTGCAATGGGTCTAGGTTTCGATTATCCCTAGACCCAATTAAATTAACTTGTTTTTTTATATGCCTATTATTGCACACTTTTTTTGTACTAATTTTTTTTTATCTCGAACCAAGCACATACCAAAACATTTTTTTTTATGAAAAATGTCAAAATGCATTTTCACGCATCTGAAACCAATTTTTTTGTTAGCTAGTTTTTTACACTTCATTTTTTTCACTCTTTATAGTCGCATAGAAAACAATACAAATAAATAAACAAAAAAAGTACCACTCATCTGTAATTTGTTTCTTTAGATGTCCATATTTTCTAAACAAAGTACGGAAAGGAATTATTTTTGTATATTAAATTTGATTTATCTGTATTATTTCTTCAAAGCTCCTCTACTTTGTTAGAAAAAAAATCCCGACACTCATATATTATTGGAACAACCAATGTATGAAATAGCAATTTATTGGAAATTACAATGCATCTATAAATTTTTTTGTTAATTTTTCCTTAGGAAAAAGTACAAATAAATAAATAAAGTATCACTCGTATGTAATCTATTTCTTTAAAAAAGAATTATAAATAAATCATTTCTCCAAAATATTTGATTTATGTAAACATTGTTCTATAAAATCTTTTTTTTTTTTGTTAAAAGGAAAAGTACAATTTGAACCAAACACATACTAAAATATTTTTTTTTATGAAAAAATTTAAAATTGCAAAGAATAAATAAATGCACACTATTTAAATAGGTCACCATCCTTAATTAAATTGATTGGCCAAACTGTTGCAAAATATGGCCTATCACAATTCACAAGCAACATCCCATAACACAAAAAAAAAAAAAAAAAAAAACAACACAACCAAATAACAAGAAACAACTCTAGAAAAATCAAACATCGGTTGAGCTCGATATAGTGATCACTGCATTGGGTATGGAACTCCCTTCTTCATCCACAACTTTCTTTGCAACGTCAGCCACCTCCAAGTCCAAAAGCAGATCGTACAAGTTAAGGAGCGTGTTATTTTCCAATAGCAAGTTAAAAACATGTTGCTCGCTAGAGGTTGACAACAAACGCTTCAAAAGCTCCTTAACCTCGGTCCTCAGCTCATTGGAATCATCTTTAGCCCTAGCATACATGGCAGCGAGACTCTACGGCGAACATGGCACTTTGAGATCCAGCACTCTCGCTTTTGAACTCCGGTCGTTTGGACTTGTTGCTGTGGCCTCTCTTTTGGGAGTTGTTTGGGTCATATCTTTAGTTGGGTATCTTTGAGATCCAGCACTCTCGCTTTTTACTTGTTTGGGTCATATCTTTGAGATCCAGCACTCTCGCTTTTTACTTGTTGCTGTGGCCTTTCTTCCAAGAGATATCAGTATCATAACATCAGTTTTACACAACGAAGCACGAAAAATTCAAGAATGCAAATAATATCACGACAAGCAAGGCTAGCGTCAAACATAACGGAAAATAACGAAAAATGCAAACGAATAAGTAAAAAGCGACTAAAAGTAACCCCCCAAACTTAGGACGTACATTGACCTCAATGGACAAAAGTAGTAATATGCAATAAGAGACAAGGTCAAGTACTCCCCTATGTCTGCTCATGAACTGGTGCCGGCCTCGTCCGGCGAGGAGGGTGGTGTGGATGGCCTAACTGGTGGAATGAATGGCCCGTCCGGGTGCAGAATATGGCTCGTCCACGCAGCAAGGTAATCCTGGTGGTAAGCATCCCTCGCTGCCAAGCGCCTCGTCTCACGTCGGTTGGCCCGGCGGGCCTGCTCCCTCATCTCCTCCCGGACAGCAGCAAGGAGTCTCTCTCTCTCTCTGTCCGCATCTCCTCTCTCAGGGCGGCTAGTGTAACACCCCCAAGATATTCGAGGTATATTACAGCGCCGTGGTTCCCTATATGGGACCCACCAGGCTGAACAACATCATACTCATCGACTCACAGAAACGACAAAATAACACCTCGTCATAAAGACGCAAAACAGAATAATCCACCCGGTTCAACCGGTCAAACATGACACCATCATCCAACGCAAACATAATAGACAACAATACAATTCGGACGAACAAGGACTCTTAAGTACTCGAGTACTACTATTAGTTCAAAATCCACAAAAGATGAAAAGATAAAAGACACTAAGACGTCACTCGTGCACAATCATCACGCACGGCCATCATCCGTGTACTGGTCCAGCGCCCGCTCGTCTCGATGAACCTGACCTGAAATTCATAAAACGAATTTCCCCAAAACAGGTCCCCCAAAGGGGTTAGCAATTACGCTAGTACAAGTAACCAAATGAACGACTTACATCTTACACATATAGTAAATACATGCAATCAAGAAAACATAGTTCCAAAACACTCATTTCCGGAAATGCCATAATCAAATCACATTTGTAAAATGCACCACAATTAACCATGGATCCACCCCTCCGTGGACCCCTACCGAGACCCCGTCGGATCTAACCCGTAGTGGTTAAAAGCAAGCTCGCGGATCCACCCCTCCGTGGACCCCTACCGAGACCCCGTCGGATCTAACCCATAGTGAGCATATACACACACACACAAGTCTCATGCAATACTACTACGTTAAGATTGTAAGTTCATAAGGATACTTGCCTCGATTAATAGACGGTGACACGAACGGAACGGAAGAATCAAGCACGACCGCGAGGAACCGACGAATGAACCTAACGATTCGAATAACACAATCACAACCACTCCTAAACGATTACGGAAATGGAATACACCCGAAAACCCGCCTACGATTCATGTATATTCGTACAAAAATAACAACGAGGGCGGACCACAACCAAACCCTCTCGATTTCGCAAAACCATGAAAATATACCATGAATCCGTAGGAAAACTAATTATATCAACAAGATTAATCATATTCATCATGAATCCACCAACAAAACGGAACGGATCGGAAGAAAATCCCAAAACCCCCAAATCGCCCAAAAGTAGGGTTCTAAGAGATATACCGTGGATTGGGATGATAGATTCGCGTTGATGTTGTTATAATACTCCAAGAACTCAAGAAAGATGTGGGATGAGATGATTGGAGGAAGAAATCGCCAAGAAAATCGCCCCGGAATCGCCTTCGCCGCGGAGAGAGGAAGAAATGAGAAATTATGTTTATCTCGGTCAACTCCTGGTTTATATAGCGGGAGTGTTAGCGCTAATCCTCAAGGTTAGCGTGCGCTAACGGATAAAAAATATAGGCCAAGCGATTAGCGTCGATCCGGTAGCGGACTTACGGCGTTAGCGTGCGCTTACTCAAATGTAGCGTGCGCTAATAACCTATCGGTAGCGCGCTATCGACCAATAAGCGTCGCTACACAGGCATCGATCAAGTCCGGTGACAAAGCGTCCAGACTCACGATCCGTTAAGCGTGCGCTACCATACAAGCGTAGCGTCGCTTCGGCACTGGCCGGGTTGATAGTAAAGCATCGATCTTGGACACCACGCTAAGCGCACGCTACCGAGTATCATCGGCGTGCGCTAGCCTTCCGACATTAGCGTGCGCTAGTCTGCGTAGCGTGCGCTATCGCCGATCGAGAATCTTTGGAAAATAGCACTGCCACTCCCAGGGCTTGCTCTCTAGCGCGCGCTACGAATCAGTCGTAGCGTGCGCTACTAAGGGGCCCCTAGCGCGCGCTATGCAGAAAAGAGAGCGTGCGTTAGGTTACGAAGTATAAACGGTTCACAACACCGGAATACGAACGAAACATCAAACGGAACACCAAAATATAGAATGGATCCACGGCAACCCCGAAACAGCGGATCCGCATAACAATAACGAGTCTCAGATCAATAGATGACGGGAAAGATACACTGTAAGGTACACGAGGGTCACTACGACCGATAAATACACCGAAAAAGAAATACAAGGGAAAGAAAAATGCGGATATTACATTCTACCCCTCTAAAAATAAGTTTCGTCCCGAAACTTAAGAAACAAACAACTCAGGGTACCTAGCACGCATGCTATCCTCGGTTTCCCAAGTTGCCTCCTCGACACCGTGTCTCGACCACTGTACCTTGACCAAAGGGATGGTCTTATGCCTCAGTCGTTTCTCACGATGCTCCAAAATCTTCAAAGGACGCTCCTCAAAAGTAATATCCTCGGCGACATCAATCTCACCATAATCGATGACGTGACTAGGATCCGGGACATATTTCCTCAGCTGGGAAACATGAAATACGTTATGAACATGACTCAAGGCCGGAGGTAACGCCAAATGGTATGCCAACCCACCGACTCGCTCGAGAATCTCAAAGGGTCCAATAAATCTCGGACTCAACTTCTCTTTCTTCCCGAAACGAAAAACTCCCTTCGTCGGCGACACCTTTAGCAAAACGTGGTCTCCCACCTCGAATTCCAAAGGTCGACGAAGGACGTCGGCATACGACTTCTGTCGACTCTGGGCAGTCAACATCCGTTCCCGAATTAATTCTATCTTCTGCCTCATCTCTAAAACGACATCCGGCTCGGTCCCGACCAAATCGGACGCCTCATTCCAACAAATCGGTGATCGACATCGCCGCCCATAAAGTGCCTCATACGGTGTCATCCGAATCGACGCGTGCCAACTATTGTTGTACGTGAATTCGATCAATGGCAATTGCTCCTCCCAGTCACTACTCCAATCGAGAGCACAAGCACGCAACAAATCCTCGAACGTCTGGATAGTGCGTTCCGACTGTCCATCTAACTGGGGATGAAAAGAGGTACTCAAACGCAAACGGGTACCCAACGCCTTATGCACCGCCTGCCAGAAGTGCGATACAAAATGGCCATCACGATCCGAAACAATAGACTTCGGAGTACCGTGAAGCCTCACAATCTGCGCGATAAACACACGAGCTAACTTCTCCGGGCCCCAGCCGGTCGCTGATGCTCGATTTTGACTTGCTGGCAAGTCAAACATCTCGCTACAAACTGCGCGACCTCCTCCTTCATATCATTCCACCAGAAATTCCTTCTCAGGTCCTTGTACATCTTACTCGAACCAGGATGAACGGAATAAGGTGTAGCATGGGCCTCACGCAAAATACTCTGTCGCAACTCTGAGTCGTTCGGCACACAAAGCCGACCCTGGAATCTCAAAGCACCATCCCCGTGAATCACAAACCCAGGAGACTTTCCTTTAAGAACGTTGTCTCGTATTTGAGTAATCATCGGATCCTCTAACTGCTTCAGCTTAATTTCATCGATCAAAGACGACGAAATCTCCAAAGCACAAAGTTGCCCGACAGTTCCCGGCAACAAAACCTCAACATCTAACTCGATCAAAGCCCTCCGAAGCTCAGACTGAGATGTAAGGATCTCAAGCATTCGTAACGCCACCGGTTTCTGACTCAAGGCATCGGCCACGACGTTCGCCTTGCCCGGATGATAAAGGATTTCGAGGTCATAATCCTTAATCAACTCTAACCACCTCCTCTGCCTCACATTCAACTCTCGCTGAGTAAATATGTATTTCAGACTTTTATGATCGGTAAAAATCTGACATGCAGAGCCGAAAAGATAATGACGCCAAATCTTGAGCGCAAAAACGACTGCCGCTAACTCCAAATCATGAGTAGGGTAGTTCATCTCATACGGCCTCAACTATCTCGACGCATAGGCAATGTTCTTGCCGTGCTGCATCAATACGCACCCAAGACCCTGACCCGAAGCATCGCTATAAACGGCAAAACCCTCGTTGCCACATGGCAACGCTAAAACCGGGGCTGAAGTCAAACGCTTCTTCAGTTCCTCAAAACTCGACTGCCTCTCGTCATTCCAGACGAACCTCTCGGATTTCTGGAGCAACTGCGTAAGTGGCCGAGCTAGTTTCGAGAAACCCTCGACGAACCTACGATAGTAGCCAGCCAAACCCAAGAAACTACAGATCTCCTTCACATTCTTGGGCGGTGCCCAATCCAACACTGCCTCAATCTTCTACGGATCCACACGAACCCCCTCGGCTGAAATCACGTGACCTAAAAACATCACTTCCTTCAGCCAGAACTCACATTTCGAGAACTTTGCATAGAGTTGCTCGGTCCTCAAAATGTCTAATACTACCCGCAAATGATGGGCATGCTTTTCCTCATTCCTCGAATAAATAAGAATATCGTCAATGAAGACGACGACACACTTGTCCAAATACTCGATAAAGACTTTGTTCATCAACTGCATGAACACCGCCGGCGCGTTAGTTAACCCGAATGGCATAACTACGAACTCATAATGCCCGTATCTTGTCCGAAAAGCTGTTTTCGGCACATCGGACTCTCTTACCCGGAGTTGATAGTACCCCGATTTCAAATCAATTTTCGAGAATACCGCAGCTCCCTGCAACTGGTCGAACAAGTCGTCTATTCTCGGCAAAGGATACTTGTTCTTGATGGTCACCTTGTTTAGTTCGCGATAATCGATACACAAACGTAGTGAACCATCCTTCTTCCGCACAAACAGGACCGGTGCGCCCCAAGGCGAGGCGCTCGGTCGAACATACCCCGACTCAAGAAGCTCGCTCAGCTGCTTCTTCAACTCGGACATCTCTGAAGGTGCCATGCGATACGGCGCCTTCGAAATAGGAGCCGCGCCCGGCTCTAACTCTATAGCAAATTCGACCTCACGATCCGGTGGCAATCCCGGTAACTCATCAGGAAATACATCAGGAAACTCACTGACGATTGGAATCGACGAAAACTCGACTCCACCACTCTCCGCCTTCAAGGCGTAGCACCAATAGCCAGTACACCCCTTTCGCAGGAGTCTCATCGCCTTCAAGGCGTTAATAACTAACTTCTGGTTTCCCCTATTTCGCCCCACGAAAGAGTGCTCGGTGCCGTCCTCGGCTAACATAGTGATGATCCTCGTGCGGTAGTTCATGATTGCACCATGCCGCTCGATCCAATCATCCCCGAGAATCAAATCCTCACCCTCAATACCCACAACAATAAGATTAGAGGGCCAAACCCTCTCACAAATAAGCACAGAACAGTCTCGAATCTCCTGATCTCCCACGATCCTATCACCGCTAGGAAGCTTAACGATGAAGGGCTCACAAGGCGTCAAACAGTCGAGACTCAAATGGCGCACACACTCCAGAGATATGAACGAATGCGTAACACCAGAATCGAAAAGCACACTGACAGGATGAGAAAGAATATGAACGGTACCTGTCGCCACGGTAGCTGCTGGGTCATCGGCTTTCCGCATCTCATAAACTCGCGGATGGGCGGAGCCGACACTAGAAGCTCCCCCCTTAGAGGGCTGACCCCGACCTCTCCCCCGACTAGCACTCGGCGGAGATTGAGAAGCAAACGATCCTTGATTCACACTCGGTTCCCTAGGCGCTGGAATGGTAGTCCGGGCACCCACGATTCTCTCCCTCTCGGCACAGAAAGCCGCCTTGTGGCCCGGTTGGCGACACTGATTACATGTCAACAAAGGACTCGGACAATTACGACTGATGTGGCCTGGCTGGCCACGGTTAAAACACTTCACTTCCCGAGAAGGGGCACTGGCAGCCCTACGGGGAAACCCAGTAGATCGAGCTGGGCCACCACCGGCAGAAAAATTAGCAGACTGGAATTTCTGTTGCCCCCCACATTTGTGGCCCGAATAATTCCCGGCGGACTTCTGCTTCTTGCTCTCGCGGGCCGCCTCACTCGCCGTCACAGACATATCGTAAGCAATGGCCCTACTCTGGTAATCTTTCAAGGTAGTACAGACGAGCCCCGACATATAGTCCCGAATCGACAACTTCATCCGTCTGGAAAAATGGAACATTTTGTCGCTCTCCTCGACAACTTGGGTCTTCACATAACCCAACTCCTTGTTAAAATCGGCAATAGCTTGAGATACGGGGATATCCCGTGGTTGAGCATCATAGAAAGCATGTACCCGAGCCTGTCTGACCGGCCACGGGCAATATTCAGTCTCCATCAATTCTTGAAATTCGGCCCACGAAGCAACATGATCTTTGGGCCCAACGGCCTCCCACCAATCCGTAGCATCCCCAATGAGAAAATACTGGGCAATAGGGACCTTACGGTCCTCGGGACAGTTGGTAACAGTGAAGACTTTAGATATCTCCTTGATCCACCCTTCCCAGCCGATCGGGTCCGAAGCTCCCGAAAACTGAGGAGGATGCATCTTGATGACATCCTGAAGCCAACGATCCGCTCTGCCCCAATTAGCATGGGCCAGATCCGGGTTCTGGACCGCCTGAGCTATCGCCGCCATTTGATTCACCATTTGCTGCATAACAGCCGCAATACCAAGGTCGGCGTGCTCCTGAGAAGAAGCATGACTGTGACGGTCGCCGATACTGCCGGCTCCCGAAGACTACGACGTGGCCGCCCCACCGGCTGCCCCACGTCCCCGGCCGCATCCACTACCACGACCGCGACCACGACCACGACCTCTTCCAGCATCCATACTGGAGTTAAATAAGTAGCAAAATCCATACGATGGTAAGTACAAGAAAAGAACAATCACAAATCGAGAATCAAAGGTACGATACAAGAAAATAAGGAGCATAGGAAGGGAAACTTACGGACACTGGTAGTACCGGAATCATGGCAGCGTGACGATGATATGCAAAACAAAACACCACAAGACCCAATAAACCGACAAGCCTAGGTATCCATAAACCTAGAGCTCTGATACCATTTTCTGTAACACCCCCAAGATATTCGAGGTATATTACAGCGGCGTGGTTCCCTATATGGGATCCACCAGGCTGAACAACATCATACTCATCGACTCACAGAAACGACAAAATAACACCTCGTCATAAAGACGCAAAACAGAATAATCCACCCGTTTCAACCGGTCAAACATAACACCATCATCCAACGCAAACATAATAGACAACAATACAATTCGGACGAACAAGGACTCTTAAGTACTCGAGTACTACTATTAGTTCAAAATCCACAAAAGATGAAAAGATAAAAGACACTAAGACGTCACTCGTGCACAATCATCACGCACGGCCATCATCTGTGTACTGGTCCAGCGCCCGCTCGTCTCGATGAACCTGACCTGAAATTCATAAAACGAATTTCCCCAAAACGGGTCCCCCAAAGGGGTTAGCAATTACGCTAGTACAAGTAACCAAATGAACGACTTACATCTTACACATATAGTAAATACATGCAATCAAGAAAACATAGTTCCAAAACACTCATTTCCGGAAATGCCATAATCAAATCACATTTGTAAAATGCACCACAATTAACCATGGATCCACCCCTCCGTGGACCCCTACCGAGACCCCGTCGGATCTAACCCGTAGTGGTTAAAAGCAAGCTCGCGGATCCACCCCTCCATGGACCCCTACCGAGACCCCGTCGGATCTAACCCATAGTGAGCATATACACACACACACAAGTCTCATGCAATACTACTACGTTAAGATTGTAAGTTCATAAGGATACTTGCCTCGATTAATAGACGGTGACACGAACGGAACGGAAGAATCAAGCACGACCGCGAGGAACCGACGAATGAACCTAACGACTCGAATAACACAATCACAACCACTCCTAAACGATTACGGAAATGGAATACACCCGAAAACCCGCCTACGATTCATGTATATTCGTACAAAAATAACAAAGAAGGGCGGACCACAACCAAACCCTCTCGATTTCGCAAAACCATGAAAATATACCATGAATCCGTAGAAAAACTAATTATACCAACAAGATTAATCATATTCCTCATAAATCCACCAACAAAATGGAACGGATCGGAAGAAAATCCCAAAACCCCCAAATCGCCCAAAAGTAGGGTTCTAAGAGATTTACCGTGGATTGGGATGATAGATTCGCGTTGATGTTGTTATAATACTCCAAGAACTCAAGAAAGATGTGGGATGAGATGATTGGAGGAAGAAATCGCCAAGAAAATCGCCCCGGAATCGCCTTCGCCGCGGAGAGAGGAAGAAATGAGAAATTATGTTTATCTCGGTCAACTCCCTGGTTTATATAGCCAGGGAGTGTTAGCGCGCGCTAATCCTCAAGGTTAGCGTGCGCTAACGGATAAAAATACGAGCCAAGCGATTAGCGTCGATCCGGTGGCGGACTTACGGCCGTTAGCGTGCGCTACTCCAAATGTAGCGTGCGCTAATAACTGCTCGGTAGCGCGCGCTATCGACCAATAGCGTCGCTACAGGCATCGATCGAGTCGATTGCCAAAGCTGTCGAGACTCACACGATCCGTTAGCGTGCGCTACCATACAAGCGTACCGTCGCTAAGCGGCACTGGCCGGGTTCGATGAGTAAACTGGCCCAATCGATCTTTTGACACCCACGCTAGCGCACGCTACCGAGTATCATCAGCGTGCGCTAGCCTTCCGACATTAGCGTGCGCTAGTCTGCGTAGCGTACGCTAATACGCCAGTCCAGAAGGCTGGAAAATAGCACTGCCACTCCCAGGGCTTGCTCTCTAGCGCGCACTACGAATCAGTCGTAGCGTGCGCTACTAAGGGGCCCCTAGCGCGCGCTATGCAGAAAAGATAGCGTGCGTTAGGTTACGAAGTATAAACGGTTCACAATACCGGAATACGAACGAAACATCAAACGGAACACCAAAACATATAATGGATCCACGGCAACCCCGAAACAGCGGTTCCGCATAACAATAACGAGTCTCAGATCAATAGATGACGGGAAAGATACACTGTAAGGTACACGAGGGTCACTACGACCGATAAATACACCGAAAAATAAATACAAGGGAAAGAAAAATGCGGATATTACAGCTAGGTGGCTCTCTCGCTCTCTCCTCATCTCCTCTCTCAAGTCGTCAAACATCGCCTGGAGGTGCGGTCTCTCGGGCGGCGGGTTGGACTCTGCCTACCCATGTGTCAGAAGAAGAGGCTCGGGGAACTGCTCATGTGCCTCATCAAGAATAAATCCTCATCCCTGAGCATGCGCCGGCGCTCCACCCCACTGGTCAAAATGAGAAATGATGCGATGATCAATCGGACCCTGGGGTGATAGCATCGGCTCATCATCTGACCAAGTCAAGCCCGACTGGAGGCATAGAGCACAAATGAGAGAGGGGTGCTTCAGACCCGTCTTGGCCCCTCCTTGAATGCACAGCAGGATAGATCAGACCAGAAGAGGGGCCACATCGAATATGACCCTAGAAGTGATAGCATATAATGTACGGGCACGAGATAGTAAAACTGAGCGAATCTGAGAGGTAGGATCAACACGTGCGCAGAGGAAATACAACCAGGCTCGCCCGAGCCGACTGAGGCGCGAGCTCTTAAAATAGAAGGCTGACGAACCCTGGGCGCCAGTCTCCCAGACGAAGTCGGGCTGTGTGAGTGCCTCGAGCAGGGCCTCCCTCGTGAGGCCACTCATAGCTCGCGTATACACTGTATCGTCCACCACTGGCAGCTCGAATATCTCCGAATGGCGGCCACTGAAAAATCCACAGTAATGCCTCGGCCGACGACCTGAGTCCGAGTATCTGACTGCGGTATCATCTGCCCAGCCCGAATATGCTTCAACAGAGCGCTAGCATAAAACTCCTGGACTATAGAGATAACAGCCGGCTCGGGAGGAGCAGTGAAACGGGCCCACCCCATCTCGTCAATCATCGTCAGAAGCTCACCGTCCTGGGGGGCGGGAGTGAATCCCCGCTCCGGAATCAAAGGTCGAGGACGAATTTTTTCATTGAATATTTTATGAATTTCCGGGTCGGAGAACTGATGAGACTCTAGCTCAGCTCGGCTATGTGAAGTCCCCCTCGTGTGGGGGATGATTGTGTCCTAGTCCTTGTGCTAACCTTCCTTTTTCTGGCCATGGCGAGTTCCTGAAAAGATAAACAACGGAAATTACGTAAACTTTAAGGGAAACAACACCACTTGACTTAAGGTATGCAAAACGTGAATATCGAGTTGAGCGAGCTTGCACCATCGTTAGAGAAAATTAAAGTTGAGCTTTCACATTTAAACTTGACGTAAGGGTTGGGGTACAATGTAAACCCATAAAATAATTCGTTGCAAATAGTTTTAAAAACATTTGGTTCAAAACTTTTCATTGACGCAATTCATCAAACACTTAGTGTGCATAAGCTTAAATGAAGAACAAACATGACAATAGCTTAATTCAATCCCCACATACAACAACTTGAGTATATAGCCATGACAAACGACAAATAACATCACCAATTCATTCATAATCAACAAATACTATCAATAATCGATCGATAATTTCATATTCCAACTCAAATTTTGATAGAACTTTGAAGAAAAACTAATGACATATTCAACATCAAATGAATAACAATACCATACTTTTCAAATCATGTATCAATAAGGATTAAGAGATTGAGGATTACCTGACTTGGATTGAAGTATGCAAGAAGAAGAAGAAGTGAGAGGGATTCGGCCGAGTGCTTGTGCGAAGGAAGGAGAAGAACTTACCTGGTGTGCTGGCCGATCGGGTTATAAAGGATACCTGGGCTTTTGAAATTCCGAACAGGGGCCGCGGCACAACTTAAGTGAGCTGCGGCCCAGAGTACAGCCTGCTGGGCGTGTTTGGTATGTCGTCATGTGCCGCGGCTCAATATATGGGTGCCGTGGATCATCGTGTAAGTGTGCCGTGGATCAATTGCTCCGTGCCGCGGCACAGAGTACAGCTTCCTGGACACTTCTTGGATAATTAGCGTGCCGCGGCTCAGTGCATATGTGCCGCGGCTCAGGGACCTGGTGTGCCGCGGCTCAGTAAGGTCGTGCCGTGGCACAGAGTACAGTTTGTTTGGCCTTGTTGCGTCAATTTGTGTGTGCCGCGGCTCACTATCCTTGTGCTGCGGCCCAAGGCTGAATTTTCCCCTAGGGTGATTTTTGCACAGAATTTTCAAAGGAACACATCAAGAACAAGAGGGATAAGCAAATCAAAGCAAAAAATGACGAAAAATAAAGACTCTAAAATGCAAGAAAACACTAAAAAAAATAAAATCTACAACTAATACTCGGGTTGCCTCCCGAGAAGCGCTAAGTTTATAGTCTTCAGCCGGACTTTTTGAAGATCAATTCGCATTTCGCAAGGACCATTTGGACTCCGCACATTCCATCGAACCGTTATTACGTGATTTAAATTGTTGACCATTAAATTTCAACCGTTCGACTTTTGGTTTGGATGTCCAATCTTCTTTGCGAAATGGCTTTAACAAAGTAGCCTCCCAAAACACCCATTTTGCAATTGACTTGGTACTCGCTTGACATCCGGCTTAATTTTCAACTCCACGGGCGAACTTATGACAGCATGAGAGTTTTTCGATGGTGGACGAACGGATGTTGAAGACGATATATTCAAATGCTTATGATACACGATTCGTTCTTCATTTATCTTAGACGTTGGAGCAGCTAAAGCGGATTCTGAACATTTCGACCGGCAACTCCCCTGGTGTGTATTTTTCTCACATATATCAATTTGTGAGCATTTCTCGACCTTGCTTGGACACGGGAGAGATCGAAACACTTTGAACGTGACTTGCTCATATTTAACTCGAAGTATTAATTTACCCTCCTGAACATCAATAAGGGTCCTTCCGGTGGCTAAGAACGGTCTACCCAAGATAATCGGAATCTCATGGTCTTCTTCCATATCAAGTACAATGAAATCAGCAGGGAAAATGAATTTGTCGACCTTTACCAAGACATCTTCGATTACCCCTCTCGGGTACTTGATTGATCTATCGGCTAGTTGTAAAGAGACCGTAGTAGGTTTCGCTTCCCCAATTCCTAGCTTCTTGAAAATAGAAAAAGGCATGAGATTAACGCTAGCGCCGAGGTCACATAATGCTCTATCAAAAGACAAGTTCCCAATAGTGCATGGTATAGTGAAGCTTTCTGGATCCTTCAATTTAGGCGGGAGCTTTCTATGCAAAATTGCGCTGCACTCTTCAGTCAGTGCCACCGTTTCATATTCCTCGCGCTTCTTTTTCTTAGATAAGATTTCCTTCATAAACTTCACATAGCTCGGCATTTGTTCTAAGGCGTCGGCAAACGGGATGTTGATATGTAGTTTTGTTGGGAAAAATAATGTTGTTTTGATAATTGCCAAACAACAAAGCTTGATACAGCAAGTCCTGTATCGAAGAGCCGGTTGAAATTGCAATCCTGTATCGAAGACCTTCGGATAGCGCCGGCATACAGCAAGTTCTCGCTCTACCAAGATACAGCAACAAAGTCTAAACGCCAAATATGGAAGCTGTCTCGAAACCTCAATACAGCACCCTTCCATACAACGTCAGACTTGTCCATTATGCCTACAGCACAAGTGGATACAGCATTCACATCGGAACAGGACTGAAGACCGTTTGAAAGGAATATTTGGTACTCACTAAAGTCAAGTACCGCTCGATAAAGAAGTATTTAAATACTGAAGGGATAAAGTATTTAAATACTGAAGCTGTCAGAGATCTTCAAATCCCTTAATATCCGGATCCTGGTCTATTCAAGTCAACTATCGAATCTTGCCCAACGGATCTATCTCAACGGATATATCCAAGAATGCTATATATATCCCCAGAGATTGAAGATCAAATAGAAGCAACTACTACGAAATCAGTCACCAAGTGAAGAAGCTATTACTATATACATCAGAGCAAAACATATCTCCAGAATCTTTCTGCAAATCAGATCTAAAGAGATATACAGTGCTCAACATCAAGAACAGCCATCATCTGCTCAAGAACTTCATATTCAAAGCTGCTGTTTCTTACCCGGTTACCTACCATTTTACCTTTGTGAAAACTGAGCTCTGTGTGAACTCAACAAAGTTATTCTGACCTGTGTGGGACGAATAAGAGGACGAAGCTTTGGAACTGTGTGTGAAGAAGCAAGTCAAGAAGAAAGCTTTAACCAATCTGTGTGAACGGTTAAAAGCGACATTCTCTGTATCAATCTGTGTGAACGATACAAGGATAGGTTTGATTATAAATACATAGTTGTGTACGCAGTATTTATAATAAACATTTTACTCCTGTGTGGAGGACCAGTGGACGTAGAGGGGTTTACCTCGAACCACTTAAATACTGTGTCATTTACCTTTCGCCGTTACTGTTTTCATTACTGTGATATATCAAGTATACACTGCAAAACCCTGTACGCACCAAGCCAACAGGAGATCAGACCGAGTTGCTGTATCGACAACATCTTACTGTTTTAAGACTTCCGCTACGCACTCAGACTCGAAAACCATACAGCCTATTGCTTAAACATTTTCCAAGCTGTATCGAGTATACTTACTGTTTGAAGGGACCAACAATTGGTATCGGAGCGGTTGATTCTAAAAAGAATCAGTCGCATTTTTAACTGAATCAGATCCTTAAAAATACTTATTTTCGAAAACAGTCTCTGTAATTCCCATCTTCTAATATGGATACCTTTATGTCTAAAAAGACATCTATTTTTCACATTAACGAGTTTGATGACTGGAGAAACAGGATGAAGAACAAACTCAAGGCCTTCATTGGAGAATCAAAAGCTCCGCCCGCATCAACCAAGACCGAAGAATGTCTTCAGGTGGTCACTGACAGTGACTCGTCAGATGATGAGCTAGAAGATAGAGCCTATGTGTGCTCTATGGCCGAAGTTAAAGAAGAAAATGAAGACGGCGATGATGATGAGGTAAGCTCTACCTCAACTATTCCTATAAATGCATCTCATACTTTTGAAAATATGTTGAATGAATTTAATAACATTCAAAAGGCCCATGAGATATTGAAAAGAGAAAACACCCAGCTTGAAATTTCCAACTTAGAGCTGAAGGAAGAAAACGACTTGCTGAAGGATAATTACGAAAATATGTCAGTTGATTGCGAAAACAGCAAAGTCAATTTAGAAAAACTCATGGAGAGCAATCATCAACTTGCTCACAATCTGAATGAGACTAAGTCTCATCTTGAAATCAAGACAAATGATTTGGCTCTACTCGAAGCCAAAGTAAAATCGCTCGAGAAACGTGAAGGAGAATTAGAGACAATCTTGAAGTCTTTCGAGAAATCCTCTAAAAGAATGGAAGAGATCTTAAGCACTGGGCAACATGCTCATGATAAACGTGGCTTAGGGTACAACTCGTTCTCCAACAAAGAAAAATCTAGTACGGTATTCGTCAGGAGTGAGGAATCCATTCCTGTATCAAAAGAAATTCCGAGCCCTGTGAAGGAACCCGTTGCACCGCGAATAGCAAAAGCTGCCATTCCACCCCCGCAACTCTACTATTCGAGACAGTGGAACCAACAGCGACTCAGAAGGCGTACTCAACAGCATGATCCACAAGCATATTACAAGCGCCAGCAGTCATTCAGGAGGAAGGCTGTATCCAACCACCAAAAACCCGTACAACAGTACTCTCAGCACAGTGTGCCTAGACATTGGATACAAAAGCCCTGTTATCCCTTGAGACAGCAAGTGCCAGTTCAGTATCAACAACAGCGTTGGGAATCCAACTGGAGACCCATAAGGCAAGCTGATAGGCCAAAGAAAATGGCTCCACCTCCGAGACGACAATCATACTGGAATAATAACTATAATTCTCGATTTTTCATGCATTATAATGATTACAACGAATACGTGCCTGCCCCACGTAGATATCGATATAATGGACCAAAAGTAGCCTACAACAAACTAATTGTTGCCCGGCAAATTTGGGTACCGAAAAGCACTATCAGGAAATGCTACAGCCAGAAATCTCTGTAAGTTTTCTATGCTTTTACTCATTAAGTGAGGGGGAATGCTGTAAGACCCAAGAATACAGTATCCAACATTAATTATCTGTACACTCAGAGCCGTCAATACAGCACTGTAGTGAACAAAGAACTATGTATCCTACAGCTGACGTGTGCAATAATTAAGGAGGAATACAGTACGACCCATGAATACAGCGTTAATCCAAACATTAATTGAATCCTGTATATACCTTTTGAGAAGGAACGCCATATTATCCGAGGATACAGTTTGTTGTTTTAAAACAAATTTTATCGTATTATCACTGTGAGAACTCGTCTGCGAACAGTTCATAGGTTAAGTTGTACTCAACCAGATCACAATGTAAGATTGTGCCTGTGCGCCAATCATAAGTCTAAGATGTAATACACTTCCCTATCAGATGCTATCATTTTAGAACTTGCCTGCGAGCAGTTCACATTTCTTTTAGACTAAATTCTGAAGACCAGACATTTGACAGAAGATCAAGAAGTCTGTGTTTGAAATAATCAAAAAGAAAAGGAAACTGTTGGAAAAATCATCTCCTGTATCGAAGTTGCCATCAAGAGGTTATCAAAAGGGGAAATTGTTCTAGCTTGAAGAGGTTTTGGCATCAACAAGAAGTCTCAGAAATTTTGGAAAGAAGTCTTGGAAATTATCAAAAAGGGGGAAATTGTTGGTAAAAATAATGTTGTTTTGATAATTGCCAAACAACAAAGCTTGATACAGCAAGTCCTGTATCGAAAAGCCGGTTGAAATTGCAATCCTGTATCGAAGACCTTCGGATAGCGCCAGCATACAGCAAGTTCTCGCGCTACCAAGATACAGCAACAAAGTCTAAACGCCAAATATGGAAGCTGTCTCGAAACCTCAATACAGCACCCTTCCATACAGCGTCAGACTTGTCCATTATGCCTACAGCACAAGTGGATACAGCATTCACATCGGAACAGGACTGAAGACCGTTTGAAAGGAATATTTGGTACTCACTAAAGTCAAGTACCGCTCGATAAAGAAGTATTTAAATACTGAAGGGATAAAGTATTTAAATACTGAAGCTGTCAGAGATCTTCAAATCCCTTAATATCCGGATCCTGGTCTATTAAAGTCAACTATCGAATCTTGCCCAACAGATCTATCTCAACGGATATATCCAAGAATGCTATATATATCCCCAGAGATTGAAGATCAAATAGAAGCAACTACTACGAAATCAGTCACCAAGTGAAGAAGCTATTACTATATACATCAGAGCAAAACATATCTCCAGAATCTTTCTGCAAATCAGATCTAAAGAGATATACAGTGCTCAACATCAAGAACAGCTATTATCAGCTCAAGAACTTCATATTCAAAGCTGCTGTTTCTTACCCGGTTACCTACCATTTTACCTTTGTGTAAAACTGAGCTCTGTGTGAACTCAACAAAGTTATTCTGACCTGTGTGGGACGAATAAGAGGATGAAGCTTTGGAACTGTGTGTGAAGAAGCAAGTCAAGAAGAAAGCTTTAACCAATCTGTGTGAACGGTTAAAAGCGACATTCTCTGTATCAATCTGTGTGAACGATACAAGGATAGGTTTGATTATAAATACATAGTTGTGTACGCAGTATTTATAATAAATATTTTACTCCTGTGTGGAGGACCAGTGGACGTAGAGGGGTTTACCTAGAACCACTTAAATACTATGTCATTTACCTTTCGCCGTTACTGTTTTCATTACTGTGATATATCAAGTATACACTGCAAAAACCCTGTACGCACCAAGCCAACAGGAGATCAGACCGAGTTGCTGTATCGACAACATCTTACTGTTTTAAGACTTCCGCTACGCACTCAGACTCGAAAACCATACAGCCTATTGCTTAAACATTTTCCATGTTGTATCGAGTATACTTACTGTTTGAAGGGACCAACAAGTTTCTTGAAGACGTCAAGAAACTTAGAGAACTGCTTGTCCAATTTTTGTTTTTGCAAATGCTGTGGAAATGGGACGGGTGGCACATACGCCTTTGGATTGTCAGGAAACAGTTTCGAGGGTTTAGAATTTCGTGATTCCTTAGTCACCGCATTTTTATTCTCCTCATCATCACCCCTCTTTTTGTTCTGCCTGGGCTGCTCACTCACTTCCTTCCCGCTTCTCAAACCGATGGCATTTATACTTTCTCTGGGGTTCGTCTCGGTCGTACTTGGCAAGGTACCCTCCGGTCGGGCTGTTAACACATTAGCTATTTGCCCCAATTGGACTTCCAAGTTGGGAATAGAAGCGGAATGGTTTTGCAAGGTTGCTTCCGTACGGGTCATGAACTGACTCGTATTTGCTGCTAATTTCGCCATTGCTTCCTCTAGAGAAATTTTTGGAGCGGGAGGAGGTTGCTGTTGGTGTTGGGCAAACTGAGGTTGATTTGAATTTTGTCCATTTTTTCATGAAAAGTTAGGGTGATTACGCCACCCCGGATTATATGTGTTGGAGTACGGATTATTCTGTCGATTCCCATTCCCCACAAACTGAGCTTGTTCCATCGGAGATTGCTCTAAAGGATTTCCGACTTGGCATTCTGCGCTAAGATGAGACCCATTACACCAATTGCATGATTCCGTGGTAACGGGAGAAGGAGCATGTGAAAAAAGCTTGATGTTGCTGAGTCAAGGCGGCAACTTGTGCTGATAGTGCAGATATTGGATCGTTATTTGACATTTCCATTACTCGCTTTGGGATCACTCATTCGGAAGGCCACTGATAGGCATTTGAAGCCATAGCTTCCAATAAAGAGTGGGCTTTGGCCATCGTTTTTCCCATTAAGGCGCCCCCAGCGGCTGCATCAACAAAAGTGCGTGTAGAAGCACTCAATCCGTTATAAAAGGTTTGGATTTGTAGCCAATCAGGTAAGCCATGGTGTGGGCATCTCCGTAATAAATCCTTGTATCGCTCCCAAGCTTCGTGAAGCGACTCCATATCGAATTGCCCGAAGGTGGTTATCTCGTTCCTCAGTCTCGCCGTTTTTGATGGTGGAAAGAACTTAGCAAGGAAGGCTTGTGCTAATTCCGCCCAAGTTGTGATAGAGCCCGGCGGTAACAAATTCAACCAAAATTTGGCTTTGTCCCTCAAAGAGAAAGGGAAAAGCCGCAGACGAATAGCATAATCGGTGACACCGTTATTCTTGAAGGTGTCACAAATCTCGAGAAATGAAGCGATATGTGCGTTGGGATCGTCGTTCGCTAGTCCAAAAAATTGGCTCGCTTGTACCATCTGAATAATAGCTGGCTTGAATTCAAAGTTGTTCGCTTGGATGGTTGGATGCCGAATCCCCAAAAAGTTTGCATTGATTTGCGGCATTACGTAATCCCGGAGTGCTAATGCCGGTTGAGCTTGCTGAATGGGATTTTATCCTCTATGATTTTCGGTGTTCTCGGCCATAGTGTCTTTTGCTGGTAGCTCGCGCTTTTCCTTCTTGTTTTTCCGAAGAGTGCGCTCGAGTTCGGTATCCAAAGGTAGTAGGACTTCGTTACCGAATTTTCTCATGCACTAATCAGAAATTCCTGAAATGAAAACAAATAATAAGAATTACACAAAATAAATAAAAAAAATGTTCAAACTAAGACTAGAAATACTGAAATCGATATTAGTAAAATAACCAATCCCCGGCAACGGCGCCAAAAAACTTGTTGCGGATTTCGTTGAACGCAAGTGCACGTTATCGTAAACAAGTAATAAAATGATGAGTAAGATATCGTTCCCACAAGGACTGACTTACTAATTACCGATTTATGAGTATTCTAATTTTATCTGAACTATCGGAATTGGAGATGGAAGAATAATTAAGGAAAATTAATAAACGCAAAAAAAATAATAAAATAGATTGTTGAAGGAGGAAAATCAAATAAGGAAATTATCTAGGATTGTGAATCCACCTCGGTTTATCCGAATTACTCTTGATTATATGAATTTAATGATTTCCCAATTTATTGAAGGCGAAGGTTGCTAAAATACTCTACCGCCTCTCCCGAGGTCAATAGAATTATCTAAGGCGAATAATACACTCTATTCCTAGGTGGATTAATTCGACAATAGGCAAAAAGCAAGAAAACTTCAGAAAGGCCACGTAATTCCTATGAGTATATTCCTATCTCACAAGATAAAACGATTCTCACCAATTATTTCCTACCAACTCTCCTCTCCCGATTCGAGTTGCGTAAACAAAGACAATTCAATTATAGGCCATACAATTGAAAGCATTAAGAACAATTGGGGAAAACTCAATAGAAAAGGGAATTGAATTAATAATCAAAGGTTAATTCATCAAAACCACGGTTTCATCAAAATCCTAGACTAGGGTTCTACCCTGACATGCTAGAAAATAAAAATACAAAAATAACTAAAGAAAGCATAAAGATCAAACGCAGTTGAAGAACTCGGATTCCTCCGTTCTCAAGCTTCCGCGCTCTGTTCCTTGGTGTTTTCTGCTTCTTCTTGATTCCTCGATGATGATCGATCCCCGATTCGATGATCCTGTTTTCAGCCCTTGAATCCCTATTTATAACTATCATTAGCCTCCAAAACGCGTTCGGGAATTAGGTTGGGAACAGGCTCCAAAAACGGCCCAGAACCGTGGCCAACACATCAAAACCGCCCCGTGGGCCGCGGCTCACTTAATTTGTGCCGCGGCCCCAACGTTCAGCGCAGATGCCTGGGCGCCTTTTCTTCTTCCTGGGCCGCGGCTCAGCATCCTTGTGCCGCGGCTCACAGTACAGTTCGCTCGGCACTTGTTAGCCACCTTCGTGTGTCGCGACCCAAGGATGCTGAGCCGCGGCCCAGGCCAAAAATTGCCGTTTTCGCCCGTTTTTCGTCGTTCGAGCTTCCAGACTCTAATTTCCTGCAAAACATAAAAGAATAGTGCATTGAAAGCTCATTTATGCAGATTTACACTTCAAATGAATATAAAATAATGATAAATAAGCGTATAAAAATACGCCTAACAAGTTCGTAGTTTGCTTTTGATCGGGGCTGAGGAGCTCGTAGACAAAGGCAATGGGTTCGGTAACAGCTTCATGGTATCGGTATCAAGGCAAGTTTGTACTTGTTCAGTTTATAATATTTGATGAATGGTTTCATTTTTATTTCATTTATAATTGGTATAGCAATGTTGTTAGAAATGTAAGTTGTCGGGATAATGGTTTGTATACTGTGCTCTGGTTTGTATTAAATCATAAGGTATATGATTTAATTATGTTCGAAGACGTGAGTTATCTTTGGTCAAGGATATAGAATATCAGGTATCGAGGATAGTTATCGTGATGACATAAGTATCGGGATAAAGGTTTATTGGTATTGAATGGATGGTACCTTATTCGAGATTATTCGTATAACTGTGTATTCGTTCAGGGATGTTGTTCGTGGAAAGGATATTGTCTTCGGCTTTGAGGTAATGTAAGTATTGTTCAGCTATGAGGATAATTATTCTGGTAAATTATTATATATGTTGTACGATGATGTTTCGTATATTGGGATTCATATTGATTATTTCGTTCAGGGATGATAATCCCAGGGCTGATTGTATTGAGATCGTTGATCGTGTTGATCATTTGTCGGGGATGATGGTCCCAGGATTGTTGTTTTGGATATTGATTAGTCGTGTCGACTTTTCCTTGTCAGTTTGTCTTGTTCACTTCGGTGAGTCTTTTGATCCTTATTGGATATGTGATTCTTTGAGTTTCGTTGTCATGTTGCACCGTGACATATCTGGAGTCATATCTGCGTGCCGATTGGTTATTGTGTAGGATTTTTAGCCGGGCACATGATGGTTATGCGTGGATGTTTCCGCATTGAACCGTGCACACGAGACGTAGTTCGTGAGGCTAATTAGGTACATGTCCCACGTATATCCTGGATTCCATATACGGGGTAAACATGTGCACGGACACATTTCCGGATCGGGCGTACTGTGACGTCCATCTTTTGAGCAATATTGTTGGGTCGTTCATAGTCCATGTATGATTGGATATGTTCGACGGTTTGTGACTGGTTCTTCATACGCCCGAGGGGTATGTTCGACAGTCAGAGTTATTTCTTTGAGATCCATTATTGTTCATCATTTGGAGTCTACCTTGTTGAGGGTATTCTCGGTTATTGTTGGTCCTTTGTTGATCATTTGGAGTCTACCTTGTTGAGGGTATTCTCGGTTATAGTTGATCCTTTGTTGATCGTGTTTGGAGTTTACCACGTTGAGGGTATTCTCGGTTATTGTTGATCCTTTGTTGATCGTGTTGGGAGTTTACCATGTTGAGGGTACTCTCGGTTATCGTTGATCCTTTGTTGGTCATATTGGAGTTATCATGTCGATGATATTCTCAGTGATGTATTGGTTGATCATTGTTATTGATCATATGAGCATTCGGACTGTACGTCAATGTTCGGGATTTGTTATCATTATCATGTGGTAGTTGATCTACACATATGTTGTGTATTATTGGTTTATACATGTTGAGATTTGATTGTGTAATCCGACGGACAAGATTTGGCACAGATTGGATTATTTCCGCACGTATGAGTTATGATGATGTTTTGAGGATTATCGGTATTTTTGGAATACAGTAGAGACGATTGTTGTTGAATTCATTTCGTCATTTGTGAATACGAAATGTGGAATATGTCAAGGATTGATTTAGTATGGATTGCTATGAATTGGTAAGGTTATAACGGTAAGATTACATTGGTAGTATTCTTACTTCGTTATTACATTGGTATGTAATTATTTATGATGGTGTGATCGATATCATTGTTGAGTATTATGGCTGACCCCGTCGTGGGCTTTATTTTTAGGTACTCGAAGATCGAGCTAGTAGCGGTCGTGAATGGGTGAGCTTCCCGGGTGATACTGGTTGTGGCATTTATTTGAGTATTGAGTATTCTCTTCTGGTTGTTTTATTCCGCTGCAAATGTGTATTTTGAACTGTATTTTTTTTATCCGCTGCGTGTGTATTTTAAATTGCCCTTTCGGTATCTTCACCAACTCGTGTGTATTTTAAAATGTCCTTTTGGCATTTTTCGAACTTGGGTTATTTCGTCAAACCCTTTTTCCTAACTATTTTATCGGTATGTTTAAGGGGTGACTTAACGTACACTTTGAACTGTCGAGATTTGGCATTTCGCCTTGTATTTTCAAATGGTATTTTATGACAGTATTTGAGCACTATGCTTTTGAAAATATTTGAGTATCTAAAATATTACCGTCATCGGCCTTTTGGCGTTTTTAAACGTTTTTTAGATGGTTTTTAGCCTGGTGGGTTCCGGCGCGGGACGCACGGCGCTGTAATATCCCGGATGGTTTTGGGGGTGTTACAGTTAGCTTATTTTTTTTATATGCTGTTTATTGCCAATTTTTTTTTACCAATTTTTTTGCTGTTTATTGCACAATTTTTTTACCAATTTTTTTTATCTGAAACCGAACACAGAGAAATTAATTGCTACTTTTTTGTATTATATGGTGTAATTGGGGTATGCAAGAAAAAATGAAATAAAAATATGTAATATAATTCCAAAAGGCTTCTAAATTAATTTGTTTGAGTAAAAGAATTAAGTAATTGATATGTAGTCATATTGATTGACATATAACTTTATAAAAGGAATAGACTACTTAATTTGGCTGAGTAAAAGAATTATTTAATTTTTAATGTAATGAAACGAAATCCGAATATTCTCCGTGATTAGTCGGAATTTGACAGATTTTAACTGATATTGACCCAAGTTTGGTCAAAACCGATTTCTTATCCAAGTAACCTCATCCCGACTAAGTTGAGAATCGATTTTTGAATACTCGCCTAAATACTCATACGGATTTATCAATGTTTAAAACACTGGTTATTACTGACCAGTAATAAAGTAGAGCAATCATATTTTTCTTGTATTAAATTTGTATTATAAAACCACTTAAAAAGCAGAAAGAAAAGCATGCTGGAGACGGAGAAGAAAAAACAGAGCGAGAGGGGCATGCAGGAGAAAGAAGCCATTGATCTTTTTTTTTTCAGTCTTAAAAGTAAATAGTTATAAAAAAAAATTAAATTGCAAAGAACAAATAACGTTTATATTTCTATTTCGTTATGAAAGTAGCCATTGATCTTTTTTTTTTCAATTTTAATTATAATTGTTCTTTAAAAAAAAAAATTGCAAAGAATAAATAAAAGCACACTATTTAAATAGGTCACCATCCTTAATTAAATTGATTGGCCAAACTGTTGCAAAATATGACCTATCACAATTCACAAGCAACATCCCAGAACACACACAAAAAAAAAAAAAAAAAACACAACCAAAAAAATAACAAGAAACAACTCTAGAAAAATCAAACATCAGTCGAGCTCGATATAGTGATCACTGCGTTGGGTTTGGAACTCCCTTCTTCATCCACAACTTTCTTTGCAACGTCAGCCACCTCCAAGTCCAAAAGCAGATCGTACAAGTTAAGGAGCGTGTTATTTTCCAATAGCAAGTTACAAACATGTTGCTCGCTAGACAACAAATGCTTCTAAAGCTCCTTAATCTCGGTCCTCAGCTCATTGGAATCATCTTTAGCCCTAGCATACATAGCACTTTGAGATCCAGCACTCTCGCTTTTGAACTTCGGTCGTTTGGACTTGTTGCTGTGGCCTCTCTTTTGGGAGTTGTTTGGGTCATATCTTTAGTTGGAGTGGCCTTCTTTGGAAATTTCCTTGGGATGTTTTTCTTAATCGGACAACCTCTTTTCTTGATGATAGGGGCATCCATATTTATAGCTGTAGTTGCATGCATCGGTAATTAGTGATAATTAATAACTTTTTACAAGGTAATTTTTTTTTTTTGAAACAGCTTAATTATATAAAAAAGGTAGCAAGAAGCTAGAAAACAAATTACAAGATATTAATTGGGTTTTTAAGGAGATAAAAGACTTTTTTGGTCCCATAACTTTTCGCCTTTACCAAAAATGTCCC
The DNA here is from genome assembly GCA_033398695.1 of Orobanche coerulescens. Taxonomy (NCBI): domain Eukaryota; kingdom Viridiplantae; phylum Streptophyta; class Magnoliopsida; order Lamiales; family Orobanchaceae; genus Orobanche; species Orobanche coerulescens. The sequence continues at coordinate 137,961,402 of CM065817.1, forward strand.
AAGAAATTCCGTTTAGCCAATTACACCCCAATTTTTTCTCAAGTGTACAATTTGCATCCCAATACTCGTCGGAGTTGAAAAAACGGCGTCGTTTCCCCCCATGTGACCCGCCCGTGACTTTTAATTTGGGGCTTTTTATCTCCGGCGTGATGTGGACAATACGTGGAATGTCTTGCCTAATTAAAACACAAAGAATGCCATCTCATTATTAAAATAGCCCCAATAATATAATTTAAAAAAAATTAACAAGTAAATTAAATTAGAAATACAATTCTGCGTAGGAAAGGCGGGAGAAAGAAGAGCTAATCTAGGGTTCATGCGCAGAAATTCTCCGAGTTGAATTTCGAGCCCCAAATAGCGAAAAGGAAACAGGAATGGTTTTTGTGCGGAGGAAAGGTGCAATGGAGTGCCCCAACCCAAAGTATGGTAAGTTCTCTTGTCCTTGTGTTTAAGATTCGCTTTTGTATAAGTAATTGATAACTAAAAATTGGCTTCTTTCATACTTCTGTACAGATTCGAATAGTAAATACCTCACTTTGGTCTTGTATTTTGGTGGAAAGTTTGAGCATTCCGACAATGAATACGTAGGGGGGACAGGGTTGTTTATGATTGGGTTAGGACCTTTGAACTTAAAAAATCTGATTTGGATGAGTATTGTGTAAAGGCAGGGTGCAAAGGGGAGAAGAAGTATTATATTAGACTTAGAGATATGAGCTTTAAACTCCTAGCTGATGATGAGGATCTTAATTCATGCTTAGAGAGGGACCTTGCATTCAGGGAAGTTCATATATTTGCTGAACAAGTGCAAGTAGAAAGTGAGAGTGTGCACATAAATCTTGATGAGGATGACTCGGACTTTGAAGATCCCGACTTTATGATAGGTAATGAATTGGTCGATGAAGATGATGATGAGATTTTTGATGAAAATATAGAGGAAGTGTCCTATGACAATGATGAGATAGATGAATCAAATGAGATTGAGAATAGTACCATTTATATTATGCCTGAAGGGATGAGTGAGAGGGATAATCAGACTGAAGGAAATGAGAGGGGTAAGCATCCTGAAGGAAGTGAGAAGGGTAAGCATCCTGAAGGAAGTGTTAAGGGTAAGCAGCCTGTTGTTGATGAAGAGGATAATGTGGGTGAGGGTGAGGGTGAGCCTGACATTGTTTGTGAGGTCAATGTGGTGGACTTTGATGAGAACAGAGTGTCTGATGAAGACAATGATGAGCCTAATTACCCTGTGTTTAATCCCAAGACTATATTCAGTCCAGTGTTCTGCCTCAATCAAATCTTTGCCACCAAGCAGGAGTTCAGAAAGGCTGCTCAGTCACACGCTGTTAATGTTAAGAGGAGCATATGCTTTCCTAAGAATGATCAAAGAAGGATATATGCAAAGTGCGTGAATGATAATTGTAACTGGAAGATCCATGCATTGAAAAGAAAGGATGAGATGGCATTCCAGATTAGGGTGTTTGAGGACAAGCACACATGTGCACCTACTAATAAGGTTAGGAACATGACCTCCACATGGTTGAGTGAGAGATTCTTGCAGAGGTTCCAATCTGATCAGAAGAAAGATGTTGTTGTTTTTATGAAAGCCACTTACCATGACACAAGGTGCCAAATCAGTAGGCAACAGGCTTACAAAGCTAAGAAGAAAGCACTCTTGAAGATTGAAGGTGATCCTGACCTTCAATACTCTAAGTTATGGTCTTATGTTGATGAGCTGAGGAAAACAATGTAACACCCCCAAGTTATTCAGGGTATATTACAGCGCCGTGAGCCCCGCCGTGGGACCCACAAGGCTAAACATACGCGGAACTATACACTTGACCGATCAGGTCTACATACAATAGAAAGAAAGACGATACAAATGGTATTCAAAAACCATAATCAATGAAACCATATACATCACTGCACAAATCAATACCTCGGCAACACAGGCCGGAACATCAAGGAAACTGAAATACAATACTCGAGTATTTAAAAATCCATTCCAGTACAACAACCTGAATGGAGGAATCCAAGAAAATAACCGGAGACAAAATACAGTATCACACTTGCCCATCATCTTCATGCCGACCCGGTACCCACCTGTCCGCTCTCCTGGAACCTGAAATACATGAAACGTATTTCCCCCATAAAGGGGTTAGCCGTCGAATAGCTAGTGCAAGTATAACAATATGAAACATAATACTCCTCGACAATAAAGTAAATGTAATCCGTCAATTCATCAATATCCGTCAATTCATCAATTTAAGACTAGTATTCCGGAATGACTAAAATCTTAAGACGTATGTGAATGCCGTAGAAACGGTTCGTTCATATCATACGCCGTTACATGTAGGAATGTCGTCAAAACGGTTCGTTCATTACATGCCAACATTACTTCATATGAATGCCGTAGAAACGGTTCGTTCATATCAACCATGGAATCGCACCAGAGGCTACGAAACCCTCAGAGGACCATAGGCCCGTCCCGGAGTGGCTAGAAATAATCATACCATCAATATTTCATACTTTCAGAGTCGAGAACGTACAATCATAAATGTATACTTGCCTTAATAAACGTTACCGAAGATCCCGAAGAACACGGTTCGACCGGGAAGCTTGAACCACGAAGAAGACAACGAACGGAAGGGTTCCGACTTGAGTTCTTCACAAGGATTTCGTCCCTAATTCATATCAATGATAAATCAACAATCGTACGATGAATAATAATCGTACAACGCACAAAAAACCCCCCCTCTTAGACCTTTTGTCGGACACCTTCAAGGCGTCGACTAATAACTCAACCGAAACGACGAATCAATACACTCCAACCGTGGAATAACGATGGAAATGATAGAATACACCTAACTCATCATCAATCCATCACTAATCTAAATTACTACGGATTAAAAGGATGAAGTCAAACAAAATCCCCAATTTCCAACACAAAATTCGAAGTGTTCTTGAATAATCTTTCAATGATCCGATGAATACTCCAACAAGTCCATAATCATGCGTATATCACTTCATACCCCATGATTTTAACATCCAAAACATCATTACCCAATACAAAATCGAAATCCAAGATGTTGAAGAAATTACCTCTTGAAGATTCAAGCACTATGATTCGAAGAGCATGCGATAGGACGATGATCCGGGTTTCACAATCGAAAATAGATGAAGGAAGTCACCCACTCAAGTGATAGATGAAGAAACTTCCCTCTCTCAAGCCTCTCTCTCGGTTGTAGGTGAAGAAATGGGGAAGAAATGAGCTGAAATGCTCAAAAAAAAACAATTATAGGGGTTGACTACCCTGCCGGACACGGCCCGTGCCGATCGGCACGGTCGTGGCGCGCATCTGTCCGACAGGGACTCGACCGTGTCCTGCTTGACACGGTCGCGGTGCGGAGGGCCTGCCGATAGTGACCCATCCGACAGCGACTCGGCATGACTCGACCGTGTCCTGGAACACGGTCGGGCGTCTGGGCAGTCGGTTCTGGCTTATCCGGAAGAGTTCGACTCGGCCGTGTCAGACGACACGGTCGGGTCCTGTGGCAGAAACTTCGGCATTTCCGGACGAGTGCGGCACGGGCCGTGTCGGACGACACGGCCGAGTTCGGTCGGCAGTGATCGACCAATAACTGAGAAATGAGCGGGGGAGCTAAAACGACCATAACTCTCTCGTCCGGACTCCGATTGACTCACCGTTTGAACCATTGGAAAGCTAACTCGATGATCTATAATATTGCAAAGATTAAGAATTTTTGGAGTTACAAAAAATTAATGGTGATCTAACAAAGTCGAACTCATACGTGGAAAAGTCGCTAAAGAACACGGAATTCAACAGAACGATACCGAAACGAACTCGGATGACAAAAGTGTAGAATTAATCATTCTCAGGATGACGAAACGGTCCCAAGCAAGTCGTCAAAATAGACTTCCGCCAAAAATAGAAAATTTCCGGGGAACAAAAATTACGGGTATTACATTCTACCCTCCTTAAAAGAAGTTTCGTCCCGAAACTTAAAACAGGTAGGGGGAAGAAATATTTCGCCAGGAAAAACTCAACGAGATGCACAAGAACCGAAACTTATGCCCAAACGGAGAATCATCAATATAGAACACAACAATACATTACCCGAAGGTAAACCAAAACAATGCCGAAAAAGATACGAATTCACAATGCCCGAAGGCTCCAACGGAAATACCGATACATCACAATGGCCTGAAAGCCGAATGTACCCAAAGTCAGAATCATCACAATATAGATCTCAAAGAAGCAAACCTGACTGTCGGACATACCCCTCGGCGTATGAACAACCAGTCGCAAATCGTCGGACATATCCAATACAACATGGACTACGAACGATCAATCAATAAAGCTCAAGAGGGACATCACAGTACGCCCGATCCGGAAATGTGTCCGTGCACATGTCCACCTCGTATACGGAATCCAGAATATACGTGTGACAATGTACCTAATTAGCCTCAAGAACTATGTCTCGTGTGCACGGTCCAATGCGGAAATATCCACGCATGACCATCGGGTGCCCGGCTAAAAATCCTACACATAACCAATCGGCACGCAGACATGATTCCGGATATGCCACGATACAACATGACAACGAAACTCAAGGGATAAAACATCCAATATGGATCATACGACTCACCAAGTGAACGATGACACACGAATAATGAAAGATCGACACGACCAACGATATTCAAAACAACCATCCTGGGATCAGAATTCCCTAAGGACCGATTAACACGAGCAACGATCACAACACAACAGTTCGGAAAATCCTCAACCTTCAAAGATCACAAAATTACCGAGTTCACAAGAATAATAGTGTGTTGCCTTGAATCGGTCAACACGACAATAATAATTCAACGGATGGGAACTATCCTCGACAGTCCCAATTCAATACTTCGATTACCGTAGAATGGCCAATCGATAACAACGATACAACGAATGAGAATATTTTTTTGACAACGGATGGGAATTATCTTCGATAATCCCAATTCAATACCTCGATTACCTTAGAACGGTCAATCGATAAACAATGATACGATAGAATAGATGTCCCGGTGTCTTAAACAGATCACCGAAACGGAGATGATAAAAGGATATATCAAACGTCTCTAATCGGTTAATATAATATTAATAGAAAAACACCGATATTAATGACGACGATCACCACAATATCTCAATGGAACATCCATCACAATCACAATCGATACGTCGAAACCGCGAACCGGCAATCGACAGCGACTTTACCAACAAGTATCGTAATGCCTTGAACCGGCCATTTACAAACAACAGTAACATTTGGCATAATTTGCCGACGGCGTCGTGTCAACCAATCCCTTGATATCAATACAATCATAAAGAGGCCAAGTCCCAAAATAATACACACAATCGTACGCCTACACGATAACATTAGTCTCATTGATTAGTACGAGTATAAAACTTGTCTCGATATCAATACAACGTACTGTTACCAATTCAGTTGATTTCGTCTTACGAATTCCCTCAGTCTCGACCAAGTTAATCTACGAACCCTTCAACCTTAACCGCAACACAACAGTCATAATTCACGATCAAACATCATACCTTATTGTAAAACGAAGGATTGATAATCAACCGGTTCGATGACGATCAATATCAATACCACCAAACCACGAACTCAATCGTTTTACCATATCTCGACTAATCACAGTCTGAACAATCCAACTCAGACACTTACAAATACTGTCCACAATACGAGTCAAAATATGATGATCATATCAGCAACCAATTCGGACCAATAATAAGGGTCTAAATGTTCCAAACTCAATTCTTAAATACGAATTGACAAGGTTCCCTTCTCGTAAATCCATCGTTAAAATTTACTTATGACCGTCATCAATTCGAATCATCCGCTGGTTCAAAACAATAGATAATCATATTAAAAAGGTTATCAAACAATCCAATCATTCGATTTGAATATTTGCTCCATACGTATGGGCTTCCAAATTCAGAGATGAATAATAGTCTCATCAAACTCATAATCACATTCGTATTCCTATACGAATATTATTTCCAACACATAGTTTAGCTCTAGATATGAATATTCCATATTCATTTTCAAAACATCAACACTTCTAAAAAAAAAAATTTCATCACCTCGTATAATTCAAGAGTTCTTCAAGAACATGAAATATCCGAAATCACGTTCAGAACAACATATCCGAGGTATATATCTCCATGTTACCATTTTCTTCATCATGTCATTCATACAATCTCAAGAATCGCAACAAAACCCTTATCACCATATGAAGAAGATCTCAATGATCATATCAACATCCGAAATCTCTTATTACAATTCCAATAACTCTCGTATAATATTATCACATGATACCATACTTGTAACACCCCAGATCCTCCTGGGAATATTACACGCCGTAAACCCTTCTCACAAGGATTTACCAGGCTAAGCACAATTTCCTCGTCATTCCAAAAATGCCAAAAAGACCGATGACGGTAATATTTTTCAAATACTAAAAAAAATCATTTTCCAAATACCGTCAAAACGATCAAGGTTAAAATGCCAAAAATTCAGTTTAGGGAATCGGTTTTACAAAATAAAATTTCAGTTGGCAAAATACCAAAAATCCATTTCAAAAATACTCACGCAGCGGATAAAAGTACAGTCCAATTTATGCATTTTCATTGAAATAAGACGAACATCAAAATACACGATTCCCAACATACTCCCTCCCAAGTAGTAATCCAAAAAGAAAAAAAAAATGAGCCACTATCAAAGGGATACGAGGATTACCTTGTATGGACGAACCACGAGGAAAGAATAATTGAACTCCATTCCAAGAATCATTAAATCATCATAGTCATCATATGGCCTCAAGAACATCAAGATCTACGATTCCATAATCATAATCAACATATTCAAAGCATATCATTATCTTCCTTCAACATAAACCTCATAGAATATGGATAACACAAGAAATCACTTCAAGAATCAACAATAGTTCCATAACCAAGCTCTAATTCCATGATTCCAAGCTCACAATCATGTTAAAAGTGTTTAAAACACTCTTAAAAGTGAAGAGGGACGAGTTTTGGAGAGAAATATCTCAAAGGATCGTGAGAGAAATGAAAGGCAACACTTCAATATATAAATTGCACTCTCATTACGTAAGTGTCCTTTCTTAACGTCGTAACAACTTTAACGTCGTAATCCAATATCCATAACGTCGTAACCAACTCACCGTCTCATTCCGCGATCCATTACGTACGTAACCCATACCATATAACGTACGTAATATACCAGTTGACTTGCTACGGTACAATGGTTGTGTTACGTACGTAACACGTCCTGTATAACGTACGTAACACGTCCTGTATAACGTACGTAACACGTACGTTGACTCACCTGTCAACATCCTCCGCCGAAAGTTGCCGAAACAGGGTCCCACCTGCCGACCAGGACTCGGTTCTGTCCGATGCCTTCGTTACGTACGTAATACCTTAGCCTTAACGTACGTAACCATGCCAATCTTACGTACGTAATCTCACCTTATTAACGTACGTAATAATTCCATACTTAGCCAATTTCAACAATTCCTGTCCAAAGTCATGACATACCAAATACGAGCATACGGCAAAATCAATACATATACTCAATTCAATAACATTGTCATACGTTCACAACGTCCTCGAGCATAATTAACCATCCACGATATTCAATATATAAACGAAAAAAAAAATATATCCGAAAAATCGGGTATTACACTCTACCCCCCTTAAAAATAAGTTTCGTCCTCGAAACTTACAATCACTCGTACAAACAACATTTCAACGGGAATTCAATTTCACCAAGAATTATCGAATAATTCGAACAACATACTTACAAGTCTGCGAAGTCGAAGATCTCCCGTGATACTAGCATGCGACTCCTAAACAAAGTCTCAATATAATATCGATACACACCATTATCGCCATTAGCAACTTAACAAAATCTCAAGGAAGAGTTCACGTCCGTGACCACGGCCACGATTCTTCCTACTTTCAGCCAACATTCTGAAGGGCACATACGTGCGTAAGTATAATCCAAATCTCACATTCTCGAAGTGACCAATTCCCAAGAATACCAAGCTACAAACGAAACGATTAAGAAAAATACAAGAAGAGTGAGAGGACTTACAAGTACCGGTCGCACTGTGATGATGGCGGAGTAGTGATACTGTGGGCAAATGCCGACTCAATCGACCCAAAAGACCGACCTCCTAGGTATCCATAAACCTAAGCTTCGATACCATATTCTGTAACACCCCCAAGTTATTCAGGGTATATTACAGCGCCGTGAGCCCCGCCGTGGGACCCACAAGGCTAAACATACGCGGAACTATACACTTGACCGATCAGGTCTACATACAATAGAAAGAAAGACGATACAAATAGTATTCAAAAACCATAACCAATGAAACCATATACATCACTGCACAAATCAATACCTCGACATCACAGGCCGGAACATCAAGGAAACTGAAATACAATACTCGAGTATTTAAAAATCCATTCCAGTACAACAACCTGAATGGAGGAATCCAAGAAAATAACCGGAGACAAAATACAGTATCACACTTGCCCATCATCTTCATGCCGACCCGGTACCCACCTGTCCGCTCTCCTGGAACCCGAAATACATGAAACGTATTTCCCCCATAAAGGGGTTAGCCGTCGAATAGCTAGTGCAAGTATAACAATATGAAACATAATACTCCTCGACAATAAAGTAAATGTAATCCGTCAATTCATCAATATCCGTCAATTCATCAATTTAAGACTAGTATTCCGGAATGACTAAAATCTTAAGACGTATGTGAATGCCGTAGAAACGGTTCGTTCATATCATACGCCGTTACATGTAGGAATGTCGTCAAAACGGTTCGTTCATTACATGCCAACATTACTTCATATGAATGCCGTAGAAACGGTTCGTTCATATCAACCATGGAATCGCACTGCAGGCTACGAAACCCTCAGAGGACCATAGGCCCGTCCCGGAGTGGCTAGAAATAATCATACCATCAATATTTCATACTTTCAAAGTCGAGAACGTACAATCATAAATGTATACTTGCCTTAATAAACGTTACCGAAGATCCCGAAGAACACGGTTCGACCGGGAAGCTTGAACCACGAAGAAGACAACGAACGGAAGGGTTCCGACTTGAGTTCTTCACAAGGATTTCGTCCCTAAGTCATATCAATGATAAATCAACAATCGTACGATGAATAATAATCATACAATGCACAAAAAACCCCCCTCTTAGACCTTTTGTCGGACACCTTCAAGGCGTCGACTAATAACTCAACCGAAACGACGAATCAATACACTCCAACCGTGGAATAACGATGGAAATGATAGAATCCACCTAACTCATCATCAATCCATCACTAATCTAAATTACTACGGATTAAAAGGATGAAGTCAAACAAAATCCCCAATTTCCAACACAAAATTCGAAGTGTTCTTGAATAATCTTTCAATAATCCGATGAATACTCCAACAAGTCCATAATCATGCGTATATCACTTCATACCCCATGATTTTAACATCCAAAACATCATTACCCAATACAAAATCGAAATCCAAGATGTTGAAGAAATTACCTCTTGAAGATTCAAGCACTATGATTCGAAGAGCACGCGATAGGACGATGATCCGGGCTTCACAATCGAAAATAGATGAAGGAAGTCACCCACTCAAGTGATAGATGAAGAAACTTCCCTCTCTCAAGCCTCTCTCTCGGTTGTAGGTGAAGAAATGGGGAAGAAATGAGCTGAAATGCTCAAAAAAAAAAACAATTATAGGGGTTGACTACCCTGCCGGACACGGCCCGTGCCGATCGGCATGGTCGTGGCGCGCATCTGGCCGACAGGGACTCGACCGTGTCCTGCTTGACACGGTCGCGGCGCGGAGGGCCTGTCGATAGTGACCCGTCCGACAGCGACTCGGCATGACTCGACCGTGTCCTGGAACACGGTCGGGCGTCTGGGCAGTCGGTTCTGGCTTATCCGGAAGAGTTCGACTCGGCCGTGTCAGACGACACGGTCGGGTCCTGTGGCAGAAACTTCGGCATTTCCGGACGAGTACGGCACGGGCCGTGTCGGACGACACGGCCGAGTTCGGCCAGCGAGGATCGGCCAATAACTGAGAAATGAGCGGGGGAGCTAAAACGACCATAACTCTCTCGTCCGGACTCCGATTGACTCACCGTTTGAACCATTGGAAAGCTAACTCGATGATCTATAATATTGCAAAGATTAAAAATTTTTGGAGTTACCAAAAATTAATGGTGATCTAACAAAGTCGAACTCATACGTGGAAAAGTCGCTAAAGAACACGGAATTCAACAGAACGATACCGAAACGAACTCGGATGACAAAAGTGTAGAATTAATCATTCTCAGGATTACGAAACGGTCCCAAGCAAGTCGTCAAAATAGACTTCCGCCAAAAATAGAAAATTTCCGGGGAACAAAAATTACGGGTATTACAAACAAATACTGGATCCACCATACTATTAGGAACTGAACTAGATAATAGTGTTACTAGGTTTAGTAGGATCTACATGTGTTTTGATGCATTAAAAAAAGGGTTTGCAAAAGGGTGTAGACCTATTATAGGTGTGGATGGGTGTCATCTGAAAAGCAAGCATGGGGGTGTGCTCCTTACTGCAGTTGGGGTTGATGGTAACAACAACCTATATCCTATAGCTTATGCTGTGGTTGAAAAGGAGAATGGACCAAACTGGGAGTGGTTTCTCACTGTATTGAAGTCTGATCTGTCTCTTAATGATCAAGACACAACCTTCTTATCTGATAAGCAGAAGGGCTTGATTCAAGCATTCCATCGTCTTTTCCAGGGTGTGAGCACAGATTTTGTGTCAGGCATTTGCATAATAACTTCAAAAAGGGTGGGTTTAGGGGTCAGGCATTGAAGTATGCTGTATGGAGGGGTGCTTGCAGTACTACAGAAGGTGAGTTCAATTTAAGAATGAGGGAGTTGAATGCTTTGAATGAGGCAGCATGGCAATGGTTTCAAGATAAGCCTCCTACTCAGTGGTGCAAGGCTTTTTTCTCTGAAAGACCTAAGTGTGATATGTTGTTAAATAATGTGTGCGAGTCATTCAATTCTAACATCCTAGATGCAAGGGACAAATCCATTATAACAATGTTTGAGTGGATTAGAGAGCATTTGATGAAAAGATTACAAAGAAATAGAGATTTAGCTAGTGCCAGGTGGCACAAGAGACTTTGTCCTCGGATTCATACTCTGTTGGAGAAGAATATGGACAAAGTGGCTGATTGTATCCCCATTAAGTCTAGTCATGAACACTATCAGGTGTCTTTCTATGATGGGAGTTAGTATACAGTAGATTTGCAGTAGGTAATGTGCACCTGCAGAGCATGGCAACTAACTGGAATACCTTGCACACATGCTATATGTGCAATGCTAAATCAAGGATTGGACCCTGTGGACTTTGTGGATGATGCATACACTGTTGAGACCTATTTGAAAGCATATGGGAGCCCCATTTATGGGATCAGCTATGAGGCTTTGTGGGGTGAGACAATGTATATTCCCCCTCTTCCCCCTACTTTTGGTACAAAACCTAAGAGAGGCAGGAGACAAACTAAGAGAAGATTGGAGCCTGATGATAAGGCAAGGAAAAGTGGGAGCAAACCAAAAAGGATGAGGAGACAACAAACAACAGTGACTTGTAGCAAATGCAAAGTCCAAGGACATAATGCTGCTGGATGCAAAAGGAAAAAGGTATTCATCATGTTTCATGTATATGTTGTATCTTATGTCAAGGTTATTCATTATAACTGATGTATGTGTTATGTTGTATCAAATTTGTAGGCTGATGCTTCTGATGGAGATGCTCAGCAATCAAGTGCTAGTGTGATAGGTGACAAAGTCATTAACGTTGATGACAACACAAATGAGGTGTGTCCACTGACATGGTTGTAGTATAGCTGTTGTTTATTATATTTTATGCTGATATGTGTGATGTACTTCAAGCAGATTGCACCACCAAGGTTTGTGAACCCTATACTTGTGGAAGAGAATGTTGGTACCACTCAACAGAGCCAAGTAATCAATAAAGAATGGTACAAACCTGCTCCAGAACCTCATCTTCAGGGACCCCCCATGTACCAGCAAATGCAAATGGGACAAGGTCATTTGCAGCCAAGGGTTCAAATTAGAGCACCACCACCAGGGAGAGATGGTTGGGTTGGGCACTTCACAAACAAATGTAATGCAACCCTTGGAGAGGACACTTTAAAGAGGATTGTGGTGGATAATGATGGTCAGAAGTACTTGGATTTATCATCACAGGCTGGAAATGCAGAAGGAAAAGGAAAGAAGAAGAAGAAATGAAGACATCTGACTTATTTTCATTAATATGTACTTGTTCAGGGTTTTTTTGCTTATTTTGAGGATTGTAATAATTATGTTTAACTTCATGTTCTGCTGTAAGGTACTTTGATGTTTGTGATTATGGTTAATGAAATTAAGTCCTATTGTTTAAAATACTTCATTTGGTACTTTGATGTTTCTGATTTTGGTTAATGAAATCAAGTCCTTTTGTTTCTGATAACTGGTCCTTTGATGTTGTTGATGTTTCTTATGCTTGGTACATGTGACTTCATTTGTTCCTTTTGTTAACTTCATTTCACTTTGATGTTTGTTTAGTGCTGGTTCTGATGTTTCTGGTTTTTGTTCCTTCTGATGTTTCTGATGTTTGTTTCTGATGTTTCTTATGTTTGGTACATTTGACTTCATTTGGTCCTTTTTGTTTTCTCTTGATACAAACCTCATTTTGACAACTCATTTGGTCCATTTTGATACAAAGCTCATCTTGGTTTCTCTTGCACATTATGGTTCATATTGTTTCATTTTGGATTTGTTCATCATTTTGGCTCATAAACCTCATTTTGATACAAACCTTGCACATTATGGTTCATTTGGTCCTTCTGTTTCTGTTCCTGATTTTGGTTCATTTGGTCCTTTTGTTTCTGATGTTTAACATCATGTTTAACAAACCAGAACTATTGCAAATCAACCAGATATCTGGTTCTGCTACAAACAAGGTACAAACCAGGTTCTGATAACTGGTTCTGATACAAACCAGATACAAACGGACCAAATTAAAACTTCATTAAACAGAACAAACCAATTAGAACACAATTGCACTTTATTCATTCTACATAACCAGATACAAACCAGAACATTAAACAGAAGAACACTTCAATAAAATAAAATCTGATAATACAAACCAATTACAACACATGTGCATTTTCTCACACCACCAGTATATCAATCTAACATAACATTTTTAATCCTACACCTTCATCATATCCAAGTACAAACCATAGCAAAAGCTAAACCAGCACAAACCATAGCAAAAGCCTTCACAAACAGATTCATATTACATAATTTGATGCCATATCTTCTCTCCTCCACCTTCATTTTCATCTTCAACTTCTGGTTTTGAGAAATCAATTGTCTATTTTCCTCCTTCAATGCCATGTTCTCTTCTTCAAGCTTGTCATTTGCACACTCCACCAATTGAATCATTTGATTCAATTTATCTACAATTATCTCTGCTCTTTAGGTCTCATCCCTCTGCTCATTAACCCTCTTCAGTAACCCGTGTATAATTGGTCTTGCCCGATCACACAATGGGTCGTCAATCCAGCGAAAGAATTTACAATACCCATCTTTCTGAAACATAAATAATCGAGAAGAAAATCAGAAAACATCAAAAATTGAATGTACAATAACGACATTACAGACTTCTCATACCGGGTATTTTGCACAACCGTAGAACCGCCGACCTACGTTTGCTTCTTTCCAACTAGTCATGATTGAGGCTCGTTCATGGCACCCACACTCTATTTCGTCCATGAATTTCACGGGAATTTCGCCACTCACGCGAATTCCGCCACTCACAGGGTTTAGGGTTCTTCGTTCTTCGCCCTAATTTTGGGTTCGTTCTCAGTTCTTCGTTGGTTTAAGTTTACAAATGAATTTAATGAATAAAAAAAATTAAAAAGTTTTAATTAATGAGGTGGAAAAAAATTATTGCTTTTCTGTGATAAAAAAAATCAAAAAACTCCCACGTATTATCCACATCACGCCGGAGATAAAAATCCCCAAATTAAAAGTCACGGGCGGGTCACATGGGGGGAAACGACGCCGTTTTTTCAACTCCGACGAGTATTGGGATTTAAATTGTACACTTGAGAAAAATTTGGGGTGTAATTGGCTAAACGGAATTTCTTGGGACATTTTTGGTAAAGGCGAAAAGTTATGGGACCAAAAAGGTCTTTATCCCGGTTTTTAAGCCAATCAATCCAATTACCTACAAATTTCTTACTACGATTAGACACCCAAAGAAACGAAAAGTCCTTGATAGAGTCGACAATTCTATCCTTTCTAAATTCATTTGTACCAAAAACCGTTGCATTTCTGAAACGCCATAAGACCCAAATTGTGGTGAGGATCACTGCTTCAATAAGCTTATTCCGTTTTGCTATCAGGTTAGATGATTCAAGCGAAGCAAAAATGTCCGCAATGGAATGCATACCAAGATGTTGAATCTGAAGCCAAACTTCAATCGCATTCCATGTTCGCGCCGCCACTTCACAAGAGGAGAAAATATGGTTTATACATTCCATTTCCAAAGAGCAGATTGGACACAAGGAACATGGGATGTCCATACCTCTATTCAGCAAGTTTAACCTCGTGGGGATTCGATCTAACAAAACCCGCCATACCAGAATATTTACTTTCCTTGGGACAAGTTTATTCCAACGAGTTGGAGCCGTAGATGATGGAAGGACAACTTTATCGATCCAACATCTAGTTGATTTAACCGAAAACAACCCTTGAGGATCAAGGCTCCACCACCAACGATCTCTATCTTCCGAGCAAGAAAAGTTCACAAGTAAAGATGTCAATTCCGATAGTTGTGACTGCTCGATACCACCTATCACTATTCTTCGCCAACTCCAAGACCAACCCGTAGCAGACCATCGATCAGAAATGCTTGCATCTTTGCAAGTTTCTAATGCATAAAGGCGAGGAAACCGAGCCGCTAAAAGTTGATTATCGATCTAAACATAATCCCAAAAATGGGTATTTGAGCCGTTACCCACTCGTTTTTTAAGGTATGTAGATGGAATTACCTGTTTAGAGATTAACCGAGAGACAACTGCTAAGATTCTAGACCATGGACTTGTACCTGAAACACGGAAATTTGCATTCCCGAATCCACCATTCATCCCATATTTATGCTTGATGAACCGTACCCAAATTTTATCTTCTTCGTGAGTAAAACGCCATCTCCATTTAAGAAGAAGAGAAATATTAAATCCAACCAAGCTACCAATATCTAGACCTCCTTGAGAATAAGATGCCATAACAACATCCCAATTAATCCAAGCCATTTCCTTTTTCCTGAGGTACCGCCCCAAAAAAAATTTGAACGAAGGGACTCCAATTTCTTAGCTATTCCAACCGGCATAACATATATAGATAACAAATAAATTCCCAACGAACCAAGCACTGTTTTTAAAAGCATTGATCGACCTCCAATAGATTAGGTATTAACTTTCCATTTAGAAAGTTTTGATTGAAATCGATTTATTAGAGTATCCCAGGCTTTGACCTTAGCCATATTATCACCAACTGGAAAGCCAAGATAAATGAATGGAACTCTCCCGCGTCGACAGCCCATAGAATCCGCCATGTTTATTACCTTCTGGTTGCTTACCCCGACACCATAGAGATTCGATTTTGCTAAGTTTATTTTGAGCCCCGACGCCAAAAAGAAGAAATGGAGAATTATAGCAGGTTTAGAATGTTTGATGTTGACCAATCCCCAAGAAAAAGCACATCATCCGCATAAAACAGATGAGAGATTTCCAAATTGGATGTCCCGATTGGAATACCACCAAAAAGATTAGATGCCTTTGCATGGCAACATGTAAACCTTCCATAGCAATGATAAAAAGAAAAGGTGAGAGCGGATCACCTTGACGAAGACCGCGATGTAACGAAAATTCTTGAGTGGGGCTGCCATTAATAAGAATCGATGATCTAGCAAAAGTAAGACAAGCCCGAATCCAGATACGCCAACGTGATGGAAAATGCATGAAATCCATCATCCTATCAAGAAAATCCCAACTTATAGAATCGAAAGCCTTTTCAAAATCAATTTTTAAAATCATCTTCTCTTTCTTTTTCTTTTTGTACCAATCAATAATTTCATTGACTAACAAAGGACCGTCAAGGATTTGGCGACCTTTAATGAATGACGTTTGCTCCATACTAACAACTGAATCCACCACTTGAGCCAATCTGAGAGCCAACATCTTAGCAAGGATCTTGTATTGAATTCCTATGAGGCTTATAGGACGATAGTCGTTAACCCCCATAGGGCTACAAACTTTCGGGATAAGAGTGATGAAAAACGAGTTACATCCGGGGGGAATGATGGAAGTTGCTAAGAATTCATTTACGAGAGCAAAGATATCATTCTTGAAAACATCCCAATCACGTTTAAATAAAGCAAAAGTGAATCCGTCCGGGCCCGGGGATTTATCATTTCCACAAGACCATACCGCTTCCTTCAACTCCTCCATTGTGACGTCTTTTGAGAGAAAAGACGCCTGGGCCTCGGATAAAGCTTTGAAACATGAGCTCCGGTTTTGATGAATTGAATCTACACGTTCAAACTTCAACCTGAAATGATTGAAGAAAACCTGCTTTACTTGATCAACATGGGTAATCCATTCACCTTAATTCTGATTTAACACCTTTGATAGCAAGAGAAAAACGCTTTCGATTCAAAATACCATGGTAGTATTTAGAAGGGTTAATAGCCGCAAAATCCCTGAACTTTTGTCAAATTCTTATTTTGCATCTCAATTTAAAAATCTGCCTGACAATCCCCAACCTTTAATAATAATCTAATTTTGCACTCCCGTTGGTGAGACCCCATTGGGTGCTTATGTGGCAACCGTGTTGTCTGATGTAGCTAAATAGTCCGGTGTGAACAAAATGACGCCGCATATAATTATTCTAAACGCCGTCGTTTTGCGTAGATAGGGTCGTAATTTTTATTTAATCATTAAGAGACATAAAATTAAGGATTTTTCAGGTTGTCTTCTTATTTAATCAAAAACCCTTAAACCAAATAAAAAATTGAAAATAGAGGGACCTACCTGTCGCCCATTGCAAAAACAGTCTTCGTCGACCTACGAGACCACCAGGACCACAATTCCACTCTCATGTTTTCGTCAAAGAATATTTAATCAAGAGAAAGAAAAAAGTTCAGTAAATTAATCAAAATCAGACCCTACAACTGATAAGAATCGAAGAATTAAGAGAAATCTCACCTCGCTAATTTCAGGATGAGTTTTCGATTAGTAAGAGAGAAATTTTGGAACTCTGCAAGATTTGTGTCTTTGGGGATCTGAGAGATATTTTAATCTGTTGTTGTTATTTTTTACGTGGTTTTCTTCCACCTGTGTTGACAAATACACGTTGCTGCCACGTAGATGCCACGACATCTACTAATGCCATGCCACGTAAGAAAGGCTATCACCGGAAAATGTCGTCAGGGTGCAAAATCATATTAGTATTGAAGGTTGGGGATTTTCACGCAGATTTTTAAATTGAGGTGCAAAGTAAAAATTTGACAAAAGTTCAGGGATTTTGCGGCTATTAACCATATTTAGAATCCCTCACTTGATAACAACTTTGTTCTCTTCTCTGCCGCCCAAAATTCATTCTATGCGAAATTGATCTTCCTAAATCCTTTTTCTCCTTTTCTACAAAACGCCAAACCATAAACCAAGATAGATCTGGATGTAGAGTTGATTTATCTTGATTGAGTGTTGGAAGCGTAATTGTAATTTAATTGTACAATGTAAAATCAAGATAGATCGATATGTCACTGGAACTTTCTACAAAATTCAATCAAGATTAGATCAAACGTGTTGATTTAACTTGGTTTAGTGTTGGAATTGTAATTGTAATTTAATTGTACAATGTAAAATCAAGATAGATCGATATGTCACTGGAACTTTCTACAAAATTCAACCAAGATTAGATCAAACGTGTTGATTTATCTTGGTTTAATGTTGGAATTGTAATTATAATTTAATTGTACAATGTAAAATCAAGATAGATCGATATGCCACTGGAACTTTCTACAAAATTCAACCAAGATTAGATCAAACGTGTTGATTTATCTTGGTTTAGTGTTGGAATTGTAACTGTAATTTAATTATACAATGTAAAATCATGATAGATCGATATGTCACTGGAACTTTCTACAAAATTCAACCAAGGTTAGATCAAACGTGTTGATTTATCTTGGTTTAGGAGAAAAATGTTTTTTTAGGCCCGTAACTTTGGCTTAGTTGGGTTATAAGGACATTATCTTTTCGGGCCTGAAGAAGAAGGGCATTAATTTTAAAAAGTGGGGAAACAAGGACAATTAAGCCCGAAGGAGGTCCGATTGGGCTAAATTGGCTCGTGCCTCGCACGTGACGGGCCGATTGCGGAAAATAAAAAAATATTTCAGAAATGGAAGCAGCCTCACAATCGTTTTGAAATATTTTTTTCTAGTGTATGTAGTATTTAATTAAATTTAAAAAAAAATATTTCTAGTTAATTTTTTAAAAAATAATTATTATTTAAAATAAAATTTAAATTTAATTAGTTCTTAGAAATCATGGTTTAAACTGAAACCAGACCAAAAAAATAAAAATCGAATAAAATCACACCGAATTTAATTAATTTACTTTTATTTATAAAAATGAACACACCAAACCGAACTAAATCTATTCGTGCTCACTTCTAATCAAAAGAAAAATTTCTCACTGAGTTGGTATTTTTTTTAAAATACCTTTTCATTTTTTAGAAAGTTTAAAAACACTTCAAATCGATTCATATTGTATAGAAGAGTTGGAGAAAAAATATTTTTGTTAAAACATCAATTATGTATTTTTGTTAAGAGTATTGTAGATCCTTTCTTGAGTTTCTCTTAATTTTTATATTTATATCATAATATATGAACTAAAAAAATAATTTTAAAAATATTATTGATTAATTTATCAAAAAAAATATTTCAATTATTTATAATTTTTTAAATCAAATCCATAAATTTTTATAATAAAATTAAATTTAATCGAGTTAACCAATTCGATTAGTTTAATTTATTTTACCCCATCTAAAGAATTTTCAAATTGATTAATATAAATAAAAAAAACTATATCAAATATTATTTTTAACTATATCAAAATATTCATGTTTTTATATATTTTTTTTTGCTGTTAATTAGTTGATGCTTACTAATTTTTAAATTTTATACATAATTTTTTATTTTAAATTATTTGATACTTTTAATTTTGTGATGATTTTCAAATTTTCAAACTTAAAAATTGAGTACATTTCGGTTATTAAGATTTTAATGATGTGTAATTATTAACAATTTAAATATTTATATTTTTAAAAATATATTTCAAAATAATTGAAATAAAAATATTAATAAAATTATAATAATTGAAAATATAAATGGTAAAATAAATAAAAAAGTAATTTATAAACTTTAGAAATAAAAAGTAATTTATAAACTTTAGAAATAAATGGTAGTGTCATTTACACTCCAAAATGGGGTAGTGGTATATGGAGTGTATAAATTAAAATAATATTATAATTCAATATTTACATAAAAAATATCTTTATAAAATATCAAAACACAAATAAATAAATAATAAAATTCAAATTTAACCTTCAAAAATTTAAAATATCACCTACACAACTTTCAAAACTAAATAAGTTGTTATTCTTTTTAAATAACTATATGCAATTTTCAATTATAAATTGTTTTATCTTTTTTATATGGATTATTTAATTTTTATTTATTTATATATTTAACAGATATTTAATTACTAGATATTTGAAGTTTAATACCAACCAAAAAACATAATTTTCTCACAATCCCAAAAAAAAAAGAGAAAATATTACAGGCCCGTCACGTGCGAGGCACGAGCCAATTTAGCCCAATCGGACCTCCTTCGGGCTTAATTGTCCTTATTTTCCCACTTTTTAAAATTAATGTCCTTCTTCTCCAGGCCCGAAAAGATAATGTCCTTATAACCCAACTACGCCAAAGTTACGGGCCTAAAAAAATATTTTTCCCCTGGTTTAGTGTTGGAACTGTAATTGTAATTTAATTGTACAATGTAAAATCAAGATAGATCGATATGTCACTGGAACTTTCTACAAAATTCAACCAAGATTAGATCAAACATGTTGATTTATCTTGGTTTAGTATTGGAATTGTAATTGTAATTAATTGTACAATGTAAAATCAAGATAGATCGATATGTCACTGGAACTTTCTACAAAATTCAACTAAGATTAGATCAAACGTGTTGATTTATTTAGATGGTAGTTTTACATTTTTATTTTTTTCGTATGATTAAATATTTTACATCTACTGTATAAATACATATATAAACTAAGTACACGCATCATGTACTAATAAGATTCTATGTATGAAATACTTAAAGTCTATATTAGGAATGCATGCACCCTACACACGAAGAAATCATGAGTCCGTACTAAATGATGAGAATGATCCAGAACCACATGATAGTGGCGTCACACCAAATGTGTCATTAAAACAAGCATTTCAAGCAATAATCACCATACGAAACTACATGCTACAGCGCGAGCAGAATATCCAGAAGTTTTGTTTGCACTAGAAAAAGTCAATGATGATCATTTTGGTGGAAGAAAAAGGCAAACAACTTTAGACGCTTTTTTTTGTGAAGAAATTGTAACACCCCCAGATTTGACCGGAAATATTACAGCGCCGTGGGCCCCGAGATGGAACCCACAAGGCTAAAAAGAAATTTTCACAAACATTTACAAATGCCCAAGAGGCCAACGACGGTACTAACTTTAAAAATTCACAAAGACTTATAAAATCCATTTATCAAAAACCGTCGTAAAACTCATTTGAAATCGCAAGGCCAAACAGTCGATACTTAAAAGTTTAGAAAACGATTTCCAAAGTAACCTCAGTTACCAGATACCAAAAGAGCGTCTCAAAATACTCACGCAGCGGAAAAAGACCAACCAAAACGATACTCTAGCAAATGGAAAACAAGAACCAATCAAGAAAGTCAATGTACGAACATGTCCTAGCCAAGATCCTCCGAAGCTCATCTCTTCACGACCGCTACAAGCTCGATACTCCGAGAACCTAAAAGAAATCCACGACGGGTCACCATAATATCCAACAATGATAACCGTCACATCACATTAATAATAACATACCAATGAGAATACAACATAAGAATACGACCAATGTAATCTTACACTAACTTTGCTTACTCAAGTGATTCTCATCGTAGTAGCCATTATCACATTTCACATCCCGTACTCGATTTACCAATAAACTCGAACATAATATAAGTACTGTACCTCAACAATACTCAAGGTTCTCAAACTATCATAACCAACTCACGATACGGAAATATACCATTTCTGACCAATACGATCCATCGAATAACATCATCAAATCCCAAGAGGATAACCGATCGTCCATCAAGACAAATAC
This sequence comes from Orobanche coerulescens, assembly GCA_033398695.1. NCBI lineage: Eukaryota > Viridiplantae > Streptophyta > Magnoliopsida > Lamiales > Orobanchaceae > Orobanche > Orobanche coerulescens. Next base: position 137,983,118 of record CM065817.1, read on the forward strand.
CAAAGGAAAATACGGAACATACCTCGAGATATGAGGTGCCACGACAATCATACCAGTCTAATCCGAGATCTATTCAATGCAATACGGACAAGGTCCTAACACAAGACCTACAAATGCATACTCATATGACCACGTCAATATGATTACAACAATAACAATCATGTATACTCAATGGAAATCCGACGATCCAGCGCCCTCAGCATAGATCCCTTTGTTGATCCTATCAGATCAACATAAGGTAGATAACTAACAATGCACATGTGAACAACAACACATGATAAAATCAATGATGCGAATTCACCAGATTCCATCAACACAATACTGGTAATCCAACGATCCAGCGCCCTCAGCATAGATCCCTATGATGATCCCGTCGAACCAACGCATGGTGGAAAACCTGTCCAACGATCCAGCGCCCTCAGCATAGATCCCATGATGATCCCGTCGAACCAACGCATGGTGGACATTCGATCCAGCACCCTCAGCATAGATCCTCATAATCCCATCGGATTATTTACACAACATAAACAACACAATATGCATACACATATGCAAATCAACACGTTCATCCACATGAACAACATAACATGCACGACAACATGACAATATACTAGGACTACTTCATGTTCAACAACATGAAAGAAAATGTACGAGACCAAAATAAATAACACTAAACCATAATCAATATGGAATACTTGCCCCGAGTCCTTCGGGAGCCACCTCGATGTCCAATCATCACCGACGATTATCCTCAATGCTCGGATCCAAACGTCTAATGAACTATAGATACTCATATCTTCGTCTTTATTATAATGTAACCTCGATACTCGGTTACCAATAACCGAGATAAAGCATATACATTATGATTTACCTCCCAAAATCGAAAGAACGCTATCCAATCCAAATACCCGAGTTCACAATAATAATCATCGCTATATGCATTATAAACGAAATGAAACCGAAATCATTCATTAAATATTATAACCGAGCAAGTAATAACTTGCCTCGATACCGATACCACGAAGTTGCCAACACATTGCCTTTGTCTACGAGCTCCTCAAATCCGATCAAAAGCAATACAATGGACATACTCGAACACGACCGCAATATCCGGTTATAATCACCGATCGAGAATCTCAACCTATCGAAGAAATCAAATAACACATATCCGATAACAATCAACAACCGACAATACTAACTAATCGAACTCAACGGTTCAACACAACCTCGAATAAACACAATGTAACCAACCAAGTCAAACCATCACGAATTCCTAATCAAAACACAAAATATCGATCGTCGCCTACTTAGCGCACGTTAATCACCTAACGTAGCGTGCGCTAAGTTGCTCCGTTAGCGTGCGCTAGCGGTAAGCTTAGCGTGTGCTAATGCTGTACAGTGGCATGCATTCCAAGCATCGACTAGCATCTTGCAACTACGAATCCGAATGAAGGGAGACATAAATCTCCATATCTCTTGAAGATAAACGACACCATAACTATCACAAGGATCATATCAATGTCCATATATCAATAATAACATCAACAATCAAACCGACTCGATAACAAGGATCATATCATATTCAATCCGGAATTCAACCTCGTATCATGATTTAACTCCTCTAAATCGATCAATATAATTAACAAGATTCAGAAATCCATCTTAGATCGGGTTAAACGAATCACCATCCTTATAGTAAGAAGAATCTTAACTAACATCCGAAACTCTTATCAAAATTCCATTGAATCTCATATAACATCATCATATGATTATACAACATGCTCCTTACATGAAATCATCCAAGAAAAACGAACCATCATCAAGAGGATACGAAAATTACCTGGATTGGATGAACCAAGAATAAGAACACTAGACTCCATTCCAAGAATCATGAATAACTTGAAGAACGAGGCTTGAATCCATGCTCTCCATCTTAATCTTGTTAAAGATCATCATCTCTCGTGTTTGGGACCTCAAACCTCTCTCTAAAACTCTCTCTCTCGGTTACAAGGAAGGAATGGACGAAATGCTTCATAACACCCTTCTGTCCCTTTTTATAATATTCATTATTAGCGTGCGCTAACATCTCATGTTTAGCGTGCGCTACCGCCTTAGCGTGCGCTAAATGACTTTGTTAGCGTGCGCTATCGGCCCAAAGGCTACCGCTTGCTTCGTAAACTAACTTACGTACGTAATGCCCATGCATTAACGTCGTAAAACATCCTCGCTTAGCGTCGCAAGTCATTTATCTTAGCGTGCGCTATCCGGTTGACTAGCTACGGTGTTCACCTACCACTCGCCCCCACATTCCGACAGATCGCAAGGATAAGATTCCTTGTTGATCGATACATAGTTAGCGTGCGCTAAGCCTAATATTTTAGCGTGCGCTAATACTTCAGGACAACAACCGTTGACTTACTGAACGTGCGCCAAAGCGGGTCCACACGCAGATTCCTTCCGATCATGCGCACTAGCGTCGCTAACCTATAAACGTAGCGTCGCTAATCACGCACGATAGCGTGCGTTATGCATGAATATCGGCGTGCGCTAATAAGGCTATACTTAGCCATTTTCCGCGATTCTTGTCCAACGTCTCGACATACCAAAAGCGAACATAAGACACACTGAACACAAACAATGAATCCAATAATATCATCATACGATATACCCAATATCAAAAGTACGACAACCTGATACACAATATCCTCAAATGTAATTGTCGACCAAATACGACAATTATACCGATACTGATATCTCAGTCCTTTATTTATTTTATCTCTACTGTACAGATTCCACGCTGTACAATGTAACTCGGATAAAATAATATTAAACATCAGTAGTAGAAATTCCGGATATTACATTCTACACCCCTTAAAATAAGCTTCGTCCTCGAAACTTGCAATCCATCATAAAACGAACAAACATACCGTTCAACTCAAAATATCCCAAAACCATCACGACAACGATTAATCATCATCATTACCGAATATCCAAAAGAGCATACTTCCAAATACGCAGGTCGACGATCTCCGGAGATACTAGCCAGCGTTCTCACTGTACAATCTCAATACGCTTACGATCACAATTCCCTGAGTCTCAACAAAAAAAAAATATCATCTACGGATGAAACAATCTGCCCGAATCAAAATCCTGTCTGCCTCATTACACAATCAGTCCCAATTCCGATAAGACAAATAATACACAATACATCTGCGAAACAACCGCCCAAAACAATGACACGAATCCCGAAACATCAACACAAAATCCGAACGCTCAGATGATCACCAACAATGATCAACAATCAATCGAATTTATCATCGACATGATAATTTCTAATATGACCAACCAGAGGTCAAAACACAATCGAGAATATCATCAACGTGATAAACTCCAATACGACCAACGAACGATCAACGGAAATCGAGAATACCTTCACACGGTAAACTCCAACACTATCAACACAGAACCACAGAAACAGATATATGAAAAAAGCAAAATTCTCAAAACGACACACCGATCACATACAGTAGATCTCAATAAACATCTCCGATCGCGAACATACCCCTCGGCATATGAACAACCAATCACAAACCGACGAACATACCCGATTCATACAAGGAGTGGGAACGACCACTCAATATCCAAAACAACCAAAGATGTGGTCACCATCCCCAAATTTGCACTTACAAGGAAATCATTCCAGAATCACTGTGGTAAAATCGCGCTACTACCGTACTCAATGGAATCACATAGCACATATGTCCCAGTTTCACAAAATCCCCGCCTAAGATAATATTATGTGCATGAATCTACAACACGCAACATATTTCTCTTATCCGATAAATCAACCGATCATCCGTGGATAACCAAACTACCATACTAACGCTCGAATCTCTTTCATCGTACCATACCGATGTACCATCCAGTTTGTGAGTCTTATTCGAACTTCACCACGATATGCATTATGCACTAAATGCGTATGTATATCAATCACATTTTCAAAACCAGTTTGAAATCATAAAGTCTAAATCAAGAATACAAATTTTCGTAAGTTCTTTCAAAAATTTCAAAACTAAAAACATAAATTTTGGTAAGGCCACAAAATCAATTTTCGAAAAATTAACTTGGCTCGATGGTGCCAAGTATTTGATAAGAGTTTTCTTCGAATCCACACGATTTGAAGTTTTAAAATGAAAAGTATGCAAATGCTCGACTATATCCATACTCCTGTATACCAATTCGGTTCGTCACCAATATCCACTGATATTCCATCGGAAAACCACACGATCGAGTTCCAAAATCTCAATGTATAAATTCCGACTAAACTCCTTTTCCACACATGACTCATATCGTCAACCATTTACCCATCCTGGATCACCTCCAATATGATATGACAAAACGTTGAAACAAATCAAGCAAATCAAACACGGCGAAAGACTTCCCGAGAGGTTCCATTTGAACAAGTAAACCAAAGCCTCGAAAGGCGGAAATAACATAAGTAAACGATTGGTAAAGTATTTTGCAAATCTCGGGAGTTTTAGAAAACATGAAAGTCTTTTGAAACATTAGGGTCTCAGCCCGTATCTCATTCCACATTACAAGAAGTTTAAAAAGTAGAAAACCCTCTTTCGAACCCAAGTCCTGAGTTATAAAACCATTTCAAAATCAATTGGGTCTCGGCCCAAAATCATTTTCCGTAAAACATCCGTAAGACATTCATTTTGAAAAGTGTCATTTTCAAATGCTCAAAAACAGTTTCATGTATCACAAAATGATCTATCATGATTACATGTTCTTCTCAACAATCCAAAGATTTCTCCCAAATGCATAATTGCTCAAATCTAACCGACATATTGATTTCCTAAACCATAACTTCTCAAGATCATCAATCCTATCCCAACTCACACCTTATATTGAAATGCATAATATCTCGAATCTCAAAACATATCAACTTAGAACGGCAAGAAATCTCAATGAAATTCAAAATCCGAATACTTACAGATCGTGAAGCCGACGATTCCCCGTGATACTGGCACATGTCTAGACTCAAGAAAATACTGACACAGGTATTTTCAAAACTCACGTTTTGCAAACTCGGTGCAACTCAAGAACACAATATATCACGTAAACACCATTTGGAAAAGTTATAACAAGCCCAAGACGATCTGCAAATCCGATAACGCACAAGCCCGAGTGAACAACAAAGACTCACGGCTCTAGTATTTGTCAATCGACAACTCGAATGACACAACAAAAACACGACCCAACTCGACCCAAATGCCTAGGTTTTCTCAACCTAAGCTCCGATACCATATTCGTAACACCCCGCATTTGACCGAAATTACATAGCCGTGGGCCCCGAGATGGAACCCACAAGGCTAAAAAGAAATTTTCACAAACATTTACAAATGCCCAAGAGGCCAACGTACTAACTTTAAAAATTTACAAAGACTTATAAAATCCATTTATCAAAAACCGTCAGAAACTCATTTGAAATCGCAAGGCCAAACAATCGATACTTAAAAGTTTAGAAAACGATTTCCAAAGTAACCTCGATTACGAGATAACAAAAGAGCGTCTCAAAATACTCACGCAATGGAAAAGACCAACCAAAACGATACTCTAGCAAATGGAAAACAAGAACCAATCAAGAAAGTCAATGTACGAACATGTCCTAGCCAAGATCCTCCAGAAGCTCATCTCTTCACGACCGCTACAAGCTCGATACTCCGAGAACCTAAAAGAAATCCCACGACGGGGTCAGCCATAATATCCAACAATGATAACCGTCACATCACATTAATAATAACATACCAATGAGAATACAACATAAGAATACGACCAATGTAATCTTACCGCCCTAACTTTGCTTACTCAAGTGATTCTCATCAGAGTAGCCATTATCACATTTCACATCCTGTACTCGATTTACCAATAAACTCGAACATAATATAAGTACTGTACCTCAACAATACTCAAGGTTCTCAAACTATCATAACCAACTCACGATACGGAAATATACCATTTCTGACCAATACGATCCATCGAATAACATCATCAAATCCCAAGAGGATAACCGATCGTCCATCAAGACAAATACCAAAGGAAAATACGGAACATACCTCGAGATATGAGGTGCCACGACAATCATACCAGTCTAATCCGAGATTTATTCAATGCAATACGGACAAGGTCCTAACACAAGACCTACAAATGCATACTCATATGACCACGTCAATATGATCACAACAATAACAATCATGTATACTCAATGGAAATCCGACGATCCAGCGCCCTCAGCATAGATCCCTTTGTTGATCCTATCAGATCAACATAAGGTAGATAACTAACAATGCACATGTGAACAACAACACATGATAAAATCAATGATGCGAATTCACCAGATTCCATCAACACAATACTGGTAATCCAACGATCCAGCGCCCTCAGCATAGATCCCCATGATGATCCCGTCGAACCAACGCATGGTGGAAAACCTGTCCAACGATCCAGCGCCCTCAGCATAGATCCCATGATGATCCCGTCGAACCAACGCATGGTGGACATTCGATCCAGCACCCTCAACATAGATCCTCATAATCCCATCGGATTATTTACACAACATAAACAACACAATATGCATACACATATGCAAATCAACACGTTCATCCACATGAACAACATAACATGCACGACAACATGACAATATACTAGGACTACTTCATGTTCAACAACATGAAAGAAAATGTACGAGACCAAAATAAATAACACTAAACCATAATCAATATGGAATACTTGCCCCGAGTCCTTCGGGAGCCACCTCGATGTCCAATCATCACCGACGATTATCCTCAATGCTTGGCGATCCAAACGTACAATGAACTATAGATACTCATATCTTCGTCTTTATTATAATGTAACCTCGATACTCGAAGTTACCAATAACTGAGATAAAGCATATACATTATGATTTACCTCCCAAAATCGAAAGAACGCTATCCAATCCAAATACCCAGAGTTCACAATAATAATCATCGCTATATGCATTATAAACGAAATGAAACCGAAATCATTCATTAAATATTATAACTGAGCAAGTAATAACTTGCCTCGATACCGATACCACGAAGCTGCTGCCGAACACATTGCCTTTGTCTACGAGCTCCTCAGCCCCGATCAAAAGCAATACAATGGACATACTCGAACACGACCGCAATATCCGGTTATAATCACCGATCAACAATCTCAACCTATCGAAGAAATCAAATAACACATATCCGATAACAATCAACAACTGACAATACTAACCAATCGAACTCAACGGTTCAACACAACCTCAAATAAACACAAATGTAACCAACCAAGTCAAACCATCACGAATTCTAATCAAAACACAAAATATCGCAGATGCCGCCTACTTAGCGCACGTTAATCACCTAACGTAGCGTGCGCTAAGTTGCTCCCGTTAGCGTGCGCTAGCGGTAAGCTTAGCGTGTGCTAATGCCGCATGCTGGCATGCATTCCAAGCATCGACTAGCATCTTGCAACTACGAATCCGAATGAAGGGAGACATAAATCTCCATATCTCTTGAAGATAAACGACACCATAACTATCACAAGGATCATATCAATGTCCATATATCAATAATAACATCAACAATCAAACCGACTCGATAACAAGGATCATATCATATTCAATCCGAATTCAACCTCGTATCATGATTTAACTCCTCTAAATCGATCAATATAATTAACAAGATTCAGAAATCCATCTTAGATCGGGTTAAACGAATCACCATCCTTATAGTAAGAAGAATCTTAACTAACATCCGAAACTCTTATCAAAATTCCATTGAATCTCATATAACATCATCATATGATTATACAACATGCTCCTTACATGAAATCATCCAAGAAAACGAACCATCATCAAGAGGATACGAAAATTACGGATTGGATGAACCAAGAATAAGAACACTAGACTCCATTCCAAGAATCATGAATAACTTGAAGAACGAGGCTTGAATCCATGCTCTCCATCTTAATCTTGTTAAAGATCATCATCTCTCAGTGTTTGGGACCTCAAACCTCTCTCTAAAAACTCTCTCTCTCGGTTACAAGGAAGGAATGGACGAAATGCTTCATAACACCCTTCTGTCCCTTTTTATAATATTCATTATTAGCGTGCGCTAACATCTCATGTTTAGCGTGCGCTACCGCCTTAGCGTGCGCTAAATGACTTTGTTAGCGTGCGCTATCGAAGCCCAAAGGCTACTGCCTTGCTTCGTAAACTAACTTACGTACGTAATGCCCATGCATTAACGTACGTAAAACATCCTGCTTAGCGTACGCAAGTCATTTATCTTAGCGTGCGCTATCCGAAGTTGACTAGCTACAGTGTTCACCTACCACTCGCCCCCACATTCCGACAGCATCTGGCAAGGATAAGATTCCTTGTTGACTGATACATAGTTAGCGTGCGCTAAGCCTAATATTTTAGCGTGCGCTAATACTTCAGGACAACAACCGTTGACTTACGAGCGTGCGCAAAGCGGCCGGGTCCACACGCAGATTCCTTCCGATGCATGCGCACTAGCGTACGCTAACCTATAAACGTAGCGTGCGCTAATCACGCGATAGCATGCGTTATGCATGAATATCAGCGTGCGCTAATAAGGCTATACTTAGCCATTTTCCGCAGTTCTTGTCCAACATCTCGACATACCAAAAGCGAACATAAGACACACTGAACACAAACACTGAATCCAATAATATCATCATACGATATACCCAATATCAAAAGTACGACAACCTGATACACAATATCCTCAAATGTAATTGTCGACCAAATACGACAATTATACCGATACTGATATCTCAGTCCTTTATTTATTTTATCTCTACTGTACAGATTCCACGCTGTACAATGTAACTCGGATAAAATAATATTAAACATCAGTAGTAGAAATTCCGGATATTACAGAAATGACTTATTGTATGAATTTTAGGGTATATATATCTTATAGATTTTAATGATTATTCATTTATATTTACATGTGGTCTTTAAGGATTCAAAAAATATTTATTCGTTAATACATTTAGCGAGGTTATTCATTCAGCCCCTTTGCCAAAGTCGGGACCGGAGAAAATTATCCCCTTTGCGTTATTTTTTTTCGTTTTTCTCTTATTGTTACATATAAATGAATTTCTTGTGCATAACTTGATGCGGATGCCACTACCGGACAAGGTGGCATGTAACACCCCCAATCCGCTCAGGGATACTACACACTGTAGAACCTTTCCTCAAGGATCTACTAGACTGGTAACAACAATCGAACAACTCGACGATGCCTTTAAGGCTATAATAACTCAGTAGACCGACTTGGTCTTTCAATAAAAACATACAACTCAATTACAATTCATGCCCACGCAGGGGTCAAAATACAACCACTCCCGTACAACGGGAAAAAATTACTGCAGCGGAAAATAAAGTACAACTGAACCAATACGACAATGTAAGGGTCCTCATGTGATTAGTATCGTTCATCTTTCATCATCCTTCATGCCGACCCTGTGCTATGCTCCCCAAAACCTGAATGCAAAGACAGACATCCACCCCCCGAATACTCGGGTGTTAGCAAAACTCTACTGTTTTGCTAGTGCAAGTATAAAACAGAAATACAAGCCATACAATTCACATTCCACGAATAACAATAACCAGGAATCCTCAAAGATCCAAACGTAACGAAAAGTACTTCCCGGGGCAAGAGTTTAGGTAAAACATTCCAAAACCGAAAGATCACAAATCAAGGGAAACAATTTATAAAACGGTTTAAAATGCCATCGAGAGTTTTATTAGAAAACAATTTAGGATTCCCGAATACTTCTCTTTCCAAAATCAACAGGGGTCACAGCCCAAAGGTTTTGTTTTCACAAATAAAACCAACAACAATACACAGGGTTAAAACCCACGTCACATGTCCTCGACGGACATAAAAATCAATACCAACTCGTGAAGTTTTTACTCGTGAATCCAGGGCTCTCCCATTGGATTTCTCTCCGTGGCTCCGTCTAACCCTCCCGAGGTGAGCAAATACAATCACCAAACATACACACCACTCGTGAAGTTTTTACTCGTGAATCCAAGGCTCTCCCATTGGATTTCCCTTCGAGGCCCCGTCGAACCTACCCAAGGTGAGTAAAATACTTTCACCACTCGTGAATCCAGGGCTCTCCCATTGGATTTCCCTCCGTGGCCCCGTCGTACCCCCCGAGGTGAGCGAAGCAATCATGCACAAATAACATATCACACCAAGGATATCCAAATAATTCACCCAGAGGCATCAAACACTTAGTAAAACACCACGTCAAAACACAATGCACCGAAATGAAACAATATACGTCCACACGCAATACCAAGTGCATCATCAACACCAAACATATCCATAGGATTCACATAGTCAATCACAAGACACACCATTCACAAAACACACGCGTTTTGAAAACAAGCCTTTAACAAGGCTAAACCGAATCTTTTGAAAGTTCACTTCAAACGATCAAACAAACACATCTAGACGATCACTAATTATCATATCCACAAAAACAAGAAAAGTATGGCCAAGGTACTTGCCTCAAAATCACGATCGCAACGAGACGACGGATGGGATGCGGTCGAATAGCCCCCAACCCCCGAACAATATCAAGAACGCGATAGCACCGAAATTACTACGGGAAAACACCACATAAATCATCAATCACCAACGAAATTCAACATCGGAATCATTGAGCACCTATAATCCTCCGTAAGGAACAATAAAACATTATTACGACGAGAATCAAGGCCGAAAACAATGGAAATCCCAACAAACTATCGAAGGGAACTCATTGGGGCATTTAATTGAACATTAAATGTTCAATAATTCCCAAGAACACTCGAATCATCAATCGAGTTAAACAAACTTGATATATGGATATACAATCCGTGAAACATGATTAATAACATCATACTACGCCAACCGATGTATCAAAATCGGACTAGAATTGTAATCAATAACAATTCCCCAAAAAGTCAACTTGAAGGAAAATCAAGAAATATACCTTGATTCGACGAAGAACACGGATTGGATGATGATATAATAAAAAATAATCTTCCAAAATGCCTTGGAATTGAGTAGAATCGACCAAGAACCCTATTTCCCATGGCACCCGTCCGATAGCCGCAAGAAAAGTGAAGAAATGAGCAAAAACCCGCTGCCAGGCCTTATATAGCCGGATACTGCCGGACGCTTACGGCCGTAACCAGCCATGGCCTTACGTACGTAACAGGCCAGGCCGACCAAACTTCCCCAATCTGCCGGCAGTGTTACGTACGTAACCGGCCATGGCCTTACGTATGTAACAGGCCTTACGGCCGTAACTGCTGGGACCCTTACGGCCGTAACCGGCCAGGTGTGCCAATGCCCAGCACGTGCGGCCATGACTCGGCCGTGGCCAACTCCGACGGTCCGAACGACCCCAAAACCCGAAATCCACAAGGACAATACAAATAATTCGGACTACGCCGAAATCCTCAAAAAGCATACTAGGCATCTCTCTGCCCTTTCGGAGCAGAGACGCAGCCTCGACCCCCAAATCTCTCAGCTACCGTCTCGCAATGCACGGCTCAGTGACCCATCTGGCCACACTCGAAACAGCTGACTAACAGCGAACGACAATTCTTCGCGGTACGAGATCAGGCAACAACAGTCAGACAACACCGATCGAACAACAACGATCGAACAACAACGACCAAACAACAACGATCGAATAACAACGATCAAATAACAATAATCAGAAAAACAACGATCAAAAAGCAATGATCGAGTAACAACGATCAAACAACAATGATCGAACAACAACGGCCGAACAATGACTCTGAAGTTCACACTTCAACACAAGACATCAAAAGAACTAGTAGAATCAAAAGATGTTACTTCCGAACAAAGTTCACAAGAATCGAACCGAACTCGGAAAAGTTACAACGATAATCAGACCGACCCAAAACAAGATCACGGCTCGTTCGAACAATGAAACCGAAATACAGAACAAGTCTAGAAATTATCAACGAACACGAGCGAGTCGATAGACTTGAGAAAGAGGAAATGCAGAAGTACAAAATAATACGGGTATTACATTCGACCTCTTATAAAAGAAGGTCGTCCCCGCAACTCATAATAACGGAAACAAGGCAACAACACAAAGGCAGCTGACGGAAACATTCCCCATTGGCCACTTAGAGCCGATCCTGATATCTGTGCTGAAGTTCGTGCCCCGAAAGACTCGGAACCCAACTCGCAAAACTGGATCCCGTGTCTCTTGGGTCCACACTTGAAATGCATTACTGGCGAGAAGGACAATTGGTACGTGCATGCCCCCGACACACCACGGTTGAAACACCTCGGCTCGGCATACCGAATATACAACTGTTAGGTACAATGGAATATATAACATCGCAAAACAACAAACCAAAGATGCCAACTCAGCACAACATAAAATCATAACACGCAACACATACGATGATTGTTATCATAAAGAAACACATATCAACATCACAGCAACGACGGCACCGTTCGGCGATCTCAACGGCCCGAACAATAACCAGCACATAATCACAAAACATCATGAACAATCACACATTTACACAAACGTACAACCCAAGCATTAACAGCTCGCACATGTGCTATAGCACGCAAATCACCACGAAATGACAACGTTAAAGATCAACATCACACCTCTCCCCGAGGGCTAATACAACAATTGCGTGGCGAACGACTCAGTGCTCACACCACCAATTCAATCACAACTCGGGGGTTAACACCCTAACGAAAGTGCGAATATTATACATACATTCTCGGACCGCAAACAGGAACGAAAGGTTTTAAAAACGAAAACTACCTTTGAAAAAGAAAGATTTTGGAAACACTAGTTGATCTTGAGTATCACCTTTCAAAAAGTAGTACAAACACCATTACCGAGACTTTGAAAATCATCTTGCATTTGAACAAAAATGAGGACACTTTTCTTTTAGTGAGAAACTTTCAAAAATATTCGACCCTCGGGTCTACGCAAAGCATTTCTAAATAATTCGAAAATATCTCAAAATATTTTGGTCCTAAACTGGAATAATTTTGAAACATATCGCGGCACTAGAAGGCACATTGAAAGTACCACGAGAAAATAATTCGTTTTAAAAGTACATCTCGAAATTTAATTTTCTTAGATACTCAAGGTTTTCAAAAATTCAATAGGCCAGAATGCCCAAAACTCACAAAATCCTTTATCAAACCGTCATAAAACATTCAAGGCCAAAGTGCCAAAACTCGATTTAGGGAGTCAGTTTTACGAATTAGAACTCAGTTTGCAAAAATACTGAAAGTCATTTTGAAAGGACCCACGCAGCGGATAAAATACAGTTCGAAAATACATTAGCAGCGACACCGCTCCTCATATAAATAAAATATTAGACTCGAATACCCACATATCACGGAATCAAAATCTACAGAAGGATTCAATCAATCAACGATATAATCATACAATCAGCTCATGTCACACGAGGCACAACACAAAGAAGGGAGACTTACATCCACAGGTCGCACGAAGATGATGATCACTCCACGATACTAATCGCGACCAACAGACTCAGACGACGTGTCGCGACACGACTCAGTCAGATAAAATCCGACGAGACAAAACTCAACAGACACCACTTGACCCGACAGCCTAGGTTTTCCACAATCTAAGCTCTGATAGCATTTATGTAACACCCCCAATCTGCTCAGGGATATTACATGCCGTAGAACCTTTCCTCAAGGATCTATCAGGCTGGTAACAACAACCGAACAACTCGACGATGCCTTTAAGGCTACAATAACTCAGTAGACCGACTTGGTCTTTCAATAAAAATATACAACTCAATTACAATTCATGCCCACGTAGGGGTCAAAATACGACCACTCCCGTACAACGGGGAAAAATTACTGCAGCGGAAAATAAAGTACAACTGAACCAATACGACAATGTATAGGTCCTCATATGATTAGTATCGTTTATCTTCCATCATCCTTCATGCTGACCCTGTGCTATGCTCCCCAAAACCTGAATGCAAAGACAGACATCCACCCCCCGAATACTCGGGGGTTAGCAAAACTCCACTGTTTTGCTAGTGCAAGTATAAAACAGAAATATGAGCCATACAATTCACATTCCACGAATAACAATAACCAGGAATCCTCAAAGATCCAAACATAACGAAAAGTACTTCCCGAGGCAAGAGTTTAGGTAAAACATTCCAAAACCGAAAGATCACAAATCAAGGGAAACAATTTATAAAACGGTTTAAAATTCCATCAAGAGTTTTATTAGAAAACAATTTAGGATTATTGAATCCTTCTCTTTCCAAAATCAATAGGGGTCATAGCCCAAAGGTTTTGTTTTCACAAATGAAACCAACAACAATACACAGGGTTAAAACCCACGTCACGTGTCCCCGACGAACATAAAAATCAATACCAACTCGTGAAGTTTTTACTCGTGAATCCAGGGCTCTCCCATTAGATTTCCCTTCGTGGCTCCGTCGAACCCTCCCGAGGTGAGAAAATACAATCATCAAACATACACACCACTCGTGAAGTTTTTACTCGTGAATCCAGGGCTCTCCCATTGGATTTCCCTTCGAGGCCCCATCGAACCTACCCAAGGTGAGTAAAATACTTTCACCACTCGTGAATCCAGGGCTCTCCCATTGGATTTCCCTCTGTGGCCCCGTCGGACCCCCCGAGGTGTAACACCCCCAAAACCATATGGGAATATTACACGCCGTAGACCCTTTCCACAAGGATCTACCAGGCTAAACATCCATAAACAACCAAATGCTTGCCCGGATAGGGTCAAACAATAAAATAATACAGACCGTTATGGTCACTTACACGTGAAAACACAGACCGATGAGGTCACACAACCCAATCAACAAAACTGACTTAAACAACATTACCCACACCGGGTCGAAATACAATACAACGGAAGACTGAAATCAACTCTGACAACACAACAAAAATCAAACAACTCTCTACTCATGATTAGTATCGCAGCTCGTCATTCTCTTGTGCCAATTCTGTGACTGCTCCCCTGAATCTGCATGTACCTGGATGCAAAACAGACATCCACCCCCCGATTACTCGGGGGTTAATAAAACTCCACTGTTTTACTAGTGCAAGTATCAAATCATACGAAATGTAACAAGCAAATAATAATCGTGAATCAAATATAATAATCAAGTATCAAAATATTCCCGGGAGGTTTTTACAAGGGAAGATAAGCTATGAAGCATTCGAAAATAAGATTATAATCTCGGGAATATTTAGAATTTCAAAACCTTTAAGACCTCAAGTCCTGATTCACAAAACCTTTCGAAAAACTTTAGGGCTTTAACCCAAATCTTGTTTCATAACTCAGCAGTTTACAATACGGGAAACATTTACTCAAGCTTAGGACTCGGTCCAACATTCATTTCTAGAAAACTTCATTTTCAAAACTTAGACGATCAAAACATATTCATGACCCCGTGATCTCCTGCCACGAGTCTCCGTAGGTTCGACAACCCGCACGAAAAGAAACAAACACATCAATCACAACAATTAGTCCTGACCCCGTGAACCCGTGTCACGTGTCACCGTAGGTTCCGCCGAACCCGCATGGTTGGAAGTCACACATCAACCATAACAACCAGTCCCGACCCCGTGAACCTGTGTCACGTGTCACCGTAGGTTCCGTCGAACCCACACGGTTGGACGTACTGTGTCCTGATTCGATGGACCTGTGCCATGAATCATCGTAGGCCTCGTTAGACCCGCACGATTGGACCTCAGCACCACACACTAAGTTCTGATCCCATGGACCTGTGCCATGAATCCTCGTAGGCCCCGTCGAACCCACACGAGTGAACTTAGCGTTCCAGCACATAACATTCACATTCACATTCACATTACATACAACAATGAGCACAGTTAATCAATCACAATGATCACCACAAAATCGTACATCACACGCACATAACACAATCTCAACACTCTCAACAGCTATCATCAATCAACGACACACAACCAACATAACACACGTTCGGTACACAATACATTGCACAAGCAAGTGTACAACCATCCCATATGTACGTCGCAATCCTGCACAAATGGCACAACAACTAACACGTATACCAATATAACACTATTATCACAAAGCCTTCAAATTGCGGAATACACAACCAATTCAAACGGAACATATTTACGAAGGCAAGCAAAATCATTATAAATATCATACGTGATTATTAGTCGCAAGATACAAGTCGTATAATAAGATACTTGCCTTACTAACCGCTACCGAACGCTCCGAAGAACACGGTTCGACCGGGAAGCTCGGACCCCAAAGAAGGCAACGAACGGAAGGGTTCCGACTCGAGTTCTTCACAAGAATTTCGTTCCTATGTCACAACGATATCAATTCAATCACAATTTTACAAAAACGTATAGAACTTCCCAAGTTCTACCCATTGAGGCATTTTATCGGACATTTTGAGGGCATAGTCCAATATAATCGTTTAACAGAGAAATACTCGAATTTCTTCCGCAAAAATTCAAGGGTTATGAATGATTTCGAGTATACAACCAAGTTCTAACAATAATCTGAATTATAGCAAATCAAATCGGCCAAAACATCGAGAAACCTCAAAATTTCCTAAAACCAAGGGTTTAGGTGTTCTTACCTTCGATCCGGGCGGAAGATGATGTTAAACACGAATCCAACTTCCAAAATATGTTGCTACATGATGTTCTTACTCAAATCCATCAATCTATGGTGAAAAATCGCGGAAGGAATGGAGAAAAATGAAAAATGCCGGATGTGACTCGGTCCAGGCCTTTAAATAGCCGACCCTGGCCGACCGCTTACATACGTAACCGGCCATGGCCTACGTACGTAATCGTCCATGGATGAACTCCCCGTACCAATTCTAACGACATGTTACGACGCGTTTGTAGATCACGTATGTAATGTGCCTTACGCCATTACCGCTGGCCATTACGGCCGTTTCGCGATCCGGCCACCAGTACTCGGTCGATCCGACGGTCTAAAAAATCCCGAAACTCATACCAGAACGTAAACCGAAAACACTATTACGAAGTACTCGCAAAGACGAATCCGAACACTAAGAGAACACACGATCCGACAACCCGAGGGCTCAAAATTCGACAACAGAAGTAATTACCCCAAACTTTGGGAAATTACGAAAATGGCCCAAAACGTCCGAAAATCACGATACGTGATCGAATAACCAAACCAAAGCTCGCAACATGAAAAATAACATCAAATGAACTTACGAGAAACTCGAACCAACAGTTTCGGACGAGATTCGAAAGAATCGAACTCAAGTGCGGAAAAGTCGCTAAAAAGCATGGAACTCAACAAAACGACACAGAAACGAACTCGGATGTCGAAAAGTGCCGAATTAAACATTCTCAGAATGACGAAACGGTCACAAGAGTGTCTTCAAAATGGACTTCCGCCAAAAAAAAGAAAAATCACCGGAATCGAAAATTGCGGATATTACATACTACCCTCCTTAAAAGAAGTTTCGTCCCGAAACTTAAACCAAGTAGGGAGAAGCAATAACCCGCCAGGAAAACTCGATGAGATACACAAAAACCGAAAACTCGCGCCCAACGGCGAAACGCTGCAAGAAACGCCAAGAGACATACGGTCTGAGCTCCACGACGACCAACACAACGCCACCGATAGAGACATAATAAAACCAACAAGTGACAAGCGTCATCAAACAGATAATACAACCAAGTCGATTATCCATACAATCACAAAACGCAAGGCACCCATTACAAGGAAACACGAACAATCAAGAAAACAGAAATAAACACAAAAATGATCCACAGGGACAACCACAAACAATTCGGACAACGCCGAAGTCCTCAAAAACTACACTAGGCATTTCTGTGTCCTATCGGAGCAGAGACGCAACCTCAATCCCCAAATCTCTCAGCTACCGTCTCGCAATGCACGGCTCGGTGACCCACTTGGCCACACTCGAAACAGTTGACTAACGGTGAACGACAATTCTTCACAGTACGAGATCAAGCAACAACAGTCAGACAACCCCGATCGAACAACAACGATCGAACAACAACGACCGAACATCAATGATCGAATGACAACAGTCGAACAATGACTCTGAAGTCCCCACTTCAACTCCAGACATTAAAAGAACTGGTAGAAAGTGAAAGATGTTACTTCTAAACAAAGTTCACAAGAATCGAACCGAACTCGGAAAAGTCACGATGATAAACAGATCGATCGGAAACAAGGTCACAACCAGTTCGAACTATGACAACTGAGACATCAAAAAGTTCAAAAAGTATCGACGAACACGTGCAAGTCGATAGAATTTAGAAGGATAAACTGCAGAAGTCAAATATAGTACGGGTATTACATCCGACCTCTTATAAAAGAAATGTCGTTCCCACAACTCACAACAACAGAAACAAGGTAACAACACAAAAAGCAACCGACAAAAAAATCTCCCATGGGCCTCTCAGAGCCGATCCTGATATCTGTGCTGAAGCGCGAACTCCGAAAGTCTCGGTAGCCAATTCGCAAAACTGAATTTGGTGTCCCTCGAGTCCTCACTTGAAATGCATTACTGACGAGAAGGACAATTTACACGTGCATGCCCCGGCACATCACGGTTGAATCACCTCGGCTCGGCATACTGAAAATACAAATGCTAGATATAATGGGGCATAACGTTGCAAAACAACATAGCGGAGATGCCAACTCAGCACAACAAAGAATCATAACACATATCATATACAACGATTACCATCGTAAAGTAATACACACACAAATACTACAGCAACGACGGTATCGTTCGGCGACCTCAACAGCCCGAACGATAACCAGCACATAATTACAAACATCATGAAACAATCACACATGTACCCAAATGTACAAACCCAGCCTTCAACAGCTCACACTCGTGCGACAACACGCAAATCACCACGAGGCGACAAATAGTAAATACCAGTTCACACTTCTCACAGAGGGCTAGTACTACAAATACGTGGCAACGCCTCAACGTTCATGCCACTAATTCGATCATATTCGGAAGTTTACATCATAACGAAAAAGCAAACATCATACATACATTTCCAAACGTAAACGGGAATTGATAGGTTTTAAAAAAAATAAAACACCCTTTTGAAAATAATTTTGGAAACACCGATTGATTTTGAGTATCACCCTTCAAAAAAAGTACAAACGTAAAACATCGTTATCGAGACTTTGGAAAACTATTTCGCATTCGATAAAAATGAGGACACTTTCTTTTCGTGAACAACTTTCGGAAATATTCGACCCTCGTGTCTAAGTAAAAGTGTTTCTAAAACATTGGAAATATCTCAAAACATTTTGGTCCTCGAGGTAGAAGAATTTTGAAACATATTGTGGCACCTTTGATGTACCACGAGAAAATAATTCATTTTAAAAGTACATCTCGAAATTTATTTTCTAAGATACTCAAGGTTTTCAAAGATAATTCAATCGGCTAGAATGCCCAAAAATTTCAGATAATTACACGGAACATTATAGCGCCGTGGGTCCCACGCCAGAACCCACCAAGCTAAAAACCATTTACAAAACACCAAAATGGCCGATGACGGTAATATTTCAAAAACTCACAAAAGCCATTTACAAAATACTAAATACCGTCATAAGAATTTCGCCAAAACGATCAAGGCCATAATGCCAAAAACTCGGTTAAGGGAATCGATTTTCGAAATAAAACTCAGTCGGTAAAATACCGAAAGCCATTACAAAAGAACTCACGCAGCGGATAAAAAAAAGGAATACAGTCCAACATGCACAATCCAATTGAATACATCTAACAGCATCTAGTTTAATCATATAACAAAACCATTCCTCGGAGTTTCTCACGAACTCAATCGTCGATGCCTTTTCGAAATCCATCAAGGTTTACAACTTTCACACCATACCACACCACCCGGTGGTTCAAAGATAAAACAATAATGTGCTCAGTTCTATACACATACTATGTGCCACAAGTACTAAACACAACTATATTACACAATACTGTGTAAATAAAATCATGCACCGCAATTAACTCACTAAGATAAAATTGAGATACACAGGTACTTCGCATAAAAGAGGAGACATACGTCCACAGTTCGCACGGAGATGACAATTGCCCACGATACTAATCTCATCTGACACGTTGTGACTACGCACAACTCAACTTGTCACCTGACGACTCAAACGACAAGATAACACATTACTAGACAAATCACGACTCGACTTGACCCAATAGCCTAGGTTTCCGCAACCTAAAGCTCCGATACCATAAATATAACACCCCCAAAACCATATGGGAATATTACACGCCATAGACCCTTTACACAAGGATCTACCAAGCTAAACATCAATAAACAACCAAATGCTTGCCCGGCCAGGGTTAAACAATAAAAGAATACAGACCGTTATGGTAACTTACACGTGAAAACACAGACCGATGAGGTCACACAACCCAATCAACAAAACTGACTTAAACAACATTACCCACACCGGGGTCGAAATACAATACAGCGGAAGACTGAAATCAACTCTGACAACACAACAAAAATCAAACAACTCTCGACTCATGATTAGTATCGCAGCTCGTCATTCTCTTGTGCCAATCCTGTGGATCGCCTCGACCGCATATATACCTGGACGCAAAACAGACATCCACCCCCCGATTACTCGGGGGTTAGTAAAACTCCACTGTTTTACTAGTGCAAGTGTCAAATCATACGAAATGTAACAAGCAAATAATAATCGTGAATCAAATATAATAATCAAGTATCAAAATATTCCCGGGAGGTTTTCACAAGGGAAGATAAGCTATGAAGCATTCGAAAATAAGATTATCATCTCGGGAATTTTTAGAATTTCAAAACCTTTAAGACCTCTAGTCCTGATTCACAAAACCTTTCGAAAAACATTAGGGCCTTAACCCAAATCTTGTTTCATAACTCAGCAGTTAATAATACGGGAAACATTTACTCAAGCTTAGGACTCGGTCCAACATTCATTTCTAGAAAACTTCATTTTCAAAACTTAGACGATCAAAACATATTCATGACCCCGTGATCTCCTGCCACGAGTCTCCGTAGGTTCGACAACATGCATGGAAAGAAACAAACACATCAATCACAACAATTAGTCCTGACCCCGTGAACCCGTGTCACGTGTCACCGTAGGTTCCGCCGAACCCGCACGGTTGGAAGTCACACATCAACCATAAAAACCAGTCCCGACCCCGTGTACCTGTGTCACGTGTCACCGTAGGTTCCGTCGAACCCGCACGGTTGGACGTACTGTGTCCTGATTCGATGGACCTGTGCCATGAATCATCGTAGGCCTCGTCAGACTCGCACGATTGGACCTCAGCACCACACACTAAGTTCTTATCCCATGGACCTGTGCCATGAATCCTCGTAGACCCCGTCGAACCCACACGAGTGAACTTAGCGTTCCAGCACATAACATTCACATTCACATTACATACAACAATGAGCACAGTTAATCAATCACATTGATCACCACAAAATCGTACATCACACGCACATAACACAATCTCAACACTCTCGACAGCTATCATCAATCAACGACACACAACCAACATAACAAACGTTCAGTACACAATACATTGCACAACCAAGTGTACAACCATCCCATATGTACGTCGCAATCCTGCACAAATGGCACAACAACTAACACGTATACCAATATAACACTATTATCACAAAGCCTTCAAATTGTGGAATACACAACCAATTCAAACGGAACATATTTACGAAGGCAAGAAAAATCATTATAAATATCATACGTGATTATTAGTCGCAAGATACAAGTCGTATAATAAGATACTTGCCTTACTAACCGCTACCGAACGCTCCGAAGAACACGGTTCGACTGGGAAGCTCGGATCCCAAAGAAGGCAACGAACGGAAGGTTTCCGACTCGAGTTCGTCACAAGAATTTCATTCGTATGTCACAACGATATCAATTCAATCACAATTCTATGAAAACGTATAGAACTTCCCAAGTTCTACCCATTGAAGCATTTTATCGGACACTTTGAAGGCGTAGTCCAATTTAATCGATTATTCAAAGAAATACTCAAATTCGTTCCACAAAACTTCAAGGGTATTGAATGATTACGAGTTTACAATCAAGTTCTAACAATAATATGAATCAAAACGAAGCAAATCGGCCAAAACACGAAGAAACCTCAAGAACATCCAAAACCCAAAAGTTTAGGTGTTCTTACCTTCGATCCGGGCGGAAGATGATGTTAAACACGAATCCAACTTCCAAAATATGTTGCTACATGATGTTCTTACTCAAATCCATCAATCTATGATGAAAAATCGCGGAAGGAATGGAGAAACATGAAAAATGCCTGATGTGACTGTTGTTACCCAAAATATTATCCAAAGATAGTATTGCTGGAATGATCGAGTAACAAACAAATGCGAGAACACTTCCGTGAGAAAATAGATAACACAAGATTTGTCGGGGTTGTTAATTCCGAGCTTGAATGCTCTCACGAGATGTTATTAATAAATATACTGTCGAGTACAAATATTAATGTTAGAATCTATTACAATGAGTGTAAAGACTTCTAGTTATCTAGGCTGTAGAGCGCGTAGATTGCCGGAAGAACCAGATATGTAGATTTGTGAGTTCTTGCTTGGGATATATGATAAGTGTGTATTTTGCACTGTATTTATGGTAAAAATGCGTCCCCTTTGGCCACTGCAGTGTGTTCTCTATTTATAGGGGACAAGGGAGTTGGGACCCCTCAGGCGATCGCGGGCAACCGCCGTTTTCTATATTATAATAAGATGGACGATCGTCCCGTCACGTGGGGCTGTTCCCATGAGGTCCGAGGTTGCTGCTGGTGGCCAGCTGGGCGAACCAATGGGGAGCCAGCATGCGTCATGAGTCGCTGTCTGGGGAGGACCCACCTTGTACCTTTCGGCGGCCTTGTCGATAGGTGAGGTAGGTGACAAGCTGTGGTCAAATGTCCTATCTGTCGGCGCCCTCTGTGGATCTGCACGTGGGCCACCATCCATGATTCGATCTTCGACGACTTTGACGGATGTTGGATCCATACGTGGCATGAGACGATCGTCTCTGGTTTGGACATAAAAGATGATCGCTAGTCAACAAAAGACGATCGCTGAGTACCAAAAGACGATCGCCGTGTGTGCTGGTCTCCGGGCGTTTGCCCCGAGTATGTCTTCTATGATTGGCTTCTCTGATCGTGATGCCGATCGCCTATCGAGGCATATTAATCGCCGCACAACAATTGCCCCCCAGCTCGCCTCGATGTTGAAAACACGGGGTGAGGTGGCACTATTGGCGATCGCCGATGTTTAGCCGATCAGCCGATCTGAATTCAAATCTGGACAATCTCCCTTTGCGCTGGGAGCAGCGGGAAATGGAGGCGGGCTCTCGAAAAGCTGCAGGGACACGCGTCGCGCTTCTATTAGGGGAGTCCGACGGTTTGTCAGACTTGTCGGCTGGCGTGCCCTCGAAAAGACGCGTACGCTGGATTCGAGGGCCGCATTTAATGCGTCCCCACTCTGACGGTTGCGATCCAGCCCTCGATACTTCACCTATTTGCACTTAAACCCCCGCCCCCATCTATAAAAGGGCTAGGGCATCTTCTCTTTCACTCTTTACGCGTCCTTGCATCCATATCCGAAACTCTGCAAAAATTTCTGGAGCTTCCTGTGCCGATCTTCTTCTTTTCTCTAGGTAAGAAAAATCAATCTTCTCTCTCCCTTTACTTTCTAATATGTCGGGAGGATCCAAAACCTTCGAGACTGGAAGTTCTTCCGCCGCCGCAGCATCGCCTGACTGGGAGGAGGTTCCCATTGGAGTGGATATGGAGACGGCCGTTGAAGCTATTCGTGCGGGGATAGCACCCGCCGAACTTGAAGAACTTTTCAACGAGGCCGAAGTGGCGAGGACGGCGGCGACGGCGGAGCAGGGGGGCTCGCCGGTGGAGGAGGATGAATTGGTGCGGATAACTTGGGAACGGGAAAGCGCGTTTGGCCCCGCCTACATGGCTTTTGCCAAGATTATGGAGGGGATCGCCGGACCCTGTCCGGAATTTGACTTCGAAGCCTACTCTGCCGCTCATCCTTACGACCATGTGAAACGGACGGTGTTTTGGGCCGCCGGCCCGTCTCAGTGGACTCTTGGAAAGATCCGGAGTTCGGCGACCAAGAAAGATCTGATCCGCTGGAGGGCAAAATATCACATCCCCTCCGACGTTTCTCTGCACGTGCCTTCGGAGAATGAACGTGCCGATCAATCGCCCGAGGGTATGGTCGCCGTTAGTGAGATGATCATGGAGGCCGGTTTGCGATTCCCTCTGGCGTTCGCCGTCTCCTATTTGTTGATCGCCTGGAATTTGGCGCCGCTCCAACTGACGCCGAATGCTTGGCTACAGGTCATCTGCACTTTGACGCTCTTCGGTTGTCACCGGTTGTTCCGCCTCCTTTCTGCGCTGGAGATGAACTATCTTTTCAAACTGGCGGCGCAGAAAGGGTCGATCGGCGGTAATCATATCCAAGGCCAGATGGGAAGAGTGGTCCTTGGTGTGCCGAACAAAACTCGAGGCGACCTGGCAAAATGGTTCTGGGTCGGCGGAGCGTAGCGATCGGCATCGAGCGAAAATCCGGAGGAAGAGTTGGATATTCCCACCAGTTTTTGGGAGAGGAATCCGAGTAAGGGTTTTAAATCTCCCTTTATTTGGATACTCTTTGAACTGATCTAATTTCGTTTCCTTTTTGCAGGACCCCTTGTTCCAGCGATCGGCAATATCCTCTTCGATTTCTTGATCGTTTGGGAAAGGATTCGTGCCTTGCCGAACTCATATATAGACGTTCGCTTCCTCGGTCGCGAAATTCATCACTTGGGGGCTCGATTATTTCGGTTCCCACATCATCTGAAAGTTCCAGGTACCAATTTAATTTCTCCCTCGCTTGACGATCATCTCCAGGAGGTTGTAACGTCTAGGTAGTTTGTCTAACTTGTTTGTATTTCTTCTTTGACAGAGATTCACTTTCCCCTCTTTGCCGAGCCACCGCCAGAGATCGCCATGTCAAACCCGGTACTCATCGGTCGCCTTCACTTGGGTAAGAAGACTGGTCGCGTTCCTGCGACGACATCTTGACCTGCTCCGGTGGTGAGGCCTTCTGAGGTGCCGATCATCGAACCGGAAGTTCAAAATGAGGAACAGCTTCAGCGCCGCAAGAGGCGGAGGTCGGAGGAGTCCCTGCCGATTTCTGAGGTGGATTTTTCCATTCTGGAGCCTCCGGTAGCCGCGGCCCCTATCTCTGCCATCCCGATGACGGAGGGATCAGGCCCTAGGCCCTCGGCATCCGGTTCCCGGTCATCGGGCGGCCCTACAAGGAAAGTGGTGATCGCTGAGGCGGAAACCTCTCGGGGCAAACCTTATTTTGGCCGCCATCCCGAGATGGTCGCCAGGTAAGATAGAATCGAAATTTCCGAGTTAGGCATTTTGAGTGCGATGTAGACTAACTCCTTGGCCTCTTTGGTTTGTGCTGCAGGGTCCGTCTTGCCGACCCGGATGTCGCTCCTATGGTGTTGGACTTCTTGTTGAGTAAGGCTCCGCAAAAGTCTCTCGACGTCCCTACTTACGTCCAGCAGGCTATCACTTCTCTGCCCAAGGCTTGGACGCCCGATCTTGATGCGATCGGAGTAAGGCTCCGCAAAAGTCTCTCGACGTCCCTACTTACGTCCAGCAGGCTATCACTTCTCTGCCCAAGGCTTGGACGCCCGATCTTGATGCGATCGCTCGTCGGTGATCAGGAGATGCCATGCAGGCGACCGTTGCCCTGGCTCTCCAGACGGCGACGATGGCCGTCCAAGGCGCTAGGGATTTTGAGGGGCGACCCTCCACTGCTCGTCTCCATAGCGACCTCGAGGCTACCCGGAATAAAAACATTGATTTTGTCAACCGGATCCAGTCCATGGAGAAGGAGTATGTGGAGACAGCCAAAAGGGCTAAGCAGGACGTTGACCGATTGAAGCAGGAGATGAGTCGCTCCAAGGAGGCTGCCGATCGGCTCCGTGATCAGGAGAAGGAAACCCGTCGGAAGCATGCGGCTTCGCAGGAGGAGGAGGCCGGGCTGAAGGCGATAGTGGATCGGCTCAGCGGTGAGCTGGAGGCGGCGAAGAAGGAGCTAGAGAAGGCCAAGGGTGAGAATGCCGCCAAGGTGGTCGAGCTGGCGGAGGCTGAGAAGGCGACCGTGGAGTTGAAGGGGCAGCTGAAGGCGATTGAGACCGATCCCTACCTCAATGTTGCGCTCCTCGGCGAGTTCGCGTATTACTTGGCCTATGCTGACGCCGTTCGAGCCGCCAAAAAGGCAGGGATTGAGGTCGGTCCCTTGATGGAGAGCTTCAAATCCTATGCACTCGAGCACCCTCTGCACCCGGAGTTCTCCTTGCCGATCCTTGACTTTGTCGACTTCGGGATCGACTTGAGTTGGTATACTGGTAAACTCATTCATCCCGAGGCCGATGGGGGGCCCCAAGCCGATCCGCAACCTGAGGGCGATGACCAGCCGGAGGGGCCTTGAGAGATATTTTTGTTTTCCTTTGTAACTTGTACTTTTATGCTTTCCTCTTGTAATGCCTTCTGGCCTCATGATGTACGACCTCTTCGATATGAAAAATATTTCTCTTTTCGCATTGTCTTTTTATGTACGATTGCCCTTGAATGTTTGCGTGCAATTTTTACAAGTACGTGTATGATTGCATTCGATGTCTTGTTCATCCGACTGTTTGTTTGAATGCTGAATGTATTGACATGTTTTGAATCGAAATTCTTACTTGTAATTTTTGTCGAACGATTCCGATCGTCCTGCGTGTGTTTGAGCGAAGGCGATCGGGCGTGGTTCCTTTATGTCTGATCGCATTTGGGATTAGCTCGGCCCATCTCTGCCCCCTTGTTTTTTTGACTTATTGTAAGTAAGGGAACTAAAACTAGTTTGTCTGGCGAGCTATCTTCAGTTTTTCCGATTCTGAAGAATCGTGAACGGTTATGGAGTTCGATGGACCGACCTCCACAACCGGTTCAAAATGTGTGAGGGACATTGTCTATCCCGCGACTCACTTTATTGTGAGGGTCCTCCGTTAGGCTGCGCCTGCCTTGTATTTAAACGAAAGGCAGGCGATCTTGGTCTGGAGGAGTCCTTGCACGGGGCATCGTCGGTTTATTCGACTCCACGTCCGTGGCTTGTTAGCTCTGCTTCCAGCTCGGCCCACCATGAAGATGGCGGCCCTCGATGGTGTACGTTGAGACGGGGGTGGTGGCATGTCGCATTGCCCGGGTTCACCATGTTAGATGACGAACCTTTGAGGGCGGGCGATCGCGTCCACTGATTAGTTTTGGAGGGTCCTTCGGCTACGCCGGCCTCGTATTTAAACGAAGGGCGGGCGATTTCAGCCCAAAGGAACCTTGCATGGGCGAAGCTGTCGGTTCCATCGACATCCACGACCATGGCTGCATTGATTCTGCCTCGGATCGCCATGAACGACGATCGTCGGCGGTATGCGATTTGCCTGGTGGGGCGATCGCCAGAATAGATGGGATGGGAAAAAATCTCATTATATTATTTGTACATTGGGCAATTGAAAATGTATACAAAATTGTCACTGGTAGTATCTCTTCAGATGCACGGCGTTCCAGGGATATTGATCCGGAGTACCGTCAGGATGTTCAAGTTCGTAGGCTCCCTTAGTTAGCCATTTAGATATCCTGAAAGGTCCTTCCCAGTTCGGACCAAAAACACCTGTATGGGTTTGGATCTTCTACGAACAAAAGCAATCTACGAACTCTTCGACCTCAACCGCAGCACAACGATCATAAACCACGATCAAAACATATCAACCTATTGCAATAACCGATTAACACACATTCGATGAAAATCAATAACCGACATACCCAACCAACAAACTCAACGGTTCAATAAAACCCCGATCATATACCTAAAACCAAATAATCCAATTCAACAAATACGAACTCATATCCACAATACAAACCGTAACTCGATGATCACAAATAACAATCAATAACCGATCAACAAACACAACGGTTCTACAATATCCCGATTAAACATATATCCAAACAAGCCGAACCAATCAAACACGAAGTCAAAACCACAACACGATTCCACAATCCAAAAGTCATATCAACAATCAATTTAAACCAACAAGGGTCTAACCTTTCCGAATCCAAATTCAATCTTTAATATGGATACAAGTTTCCTCCTAGTAAATTCATAATAAAACCAATTACCGATTATCATCATCAATACGGACAATCCGATCAATTCAACATCATAGATAACCATATTCCAAGGGTTTCAAATAATTCCATTATCCGAATTGAACACTTATTCAATAAGTATGAATATCCAAATTCAAACATGAATAATAATTCCAATCAAAATCGAAATCATATTCGTATTCCTATACGAATATTGTACCAAGATACATAACCTTCTTTCTTTGACCTTTGAATTGAAGAACTTCTCAGCTCTCCTTACGTGGATTGTGTTACTCATTTCTGAGGTCAGTCGTTGTTCTTCGAGCATGTCGAGGTCGATCCGTCGGGCCACATCATTGTCGTTCGTCATCTCTTGTTCGGTTCGATGCTGAGGACGGCGATCTCCGATGGAATCACCGCTTCTGTTCCGAAGGCAAGGGCGAATGGGGTTTCGCCGGTTGAATTACGGGTCGTCGTTCGATAAGACCACAAAACGTCTGGGAGTTCGTTTGCCCATCGTCCTAGCCTGGATTCGAGTCGCGCTTTAATTGTGTGTTTGAGGATCTTGTTCACAGCCTCTACCTGCCCGTTCGTCTGAGGGTGATAGGGAGCCGAGAACAACCTTTTGATTCCCCACTTCTCACAGAACTGCATGACTTCTAAGCCGTCAAATTGTTTTCCATTGTCGGAGATGATGGCCTGGGGCATACCGAATCGGCATATGATGTTTTTCCAGATAAACTTGATCACTTGTTCCTGGCCGATCTTGTTGAGCGGCTCGGCCTCAGCCCACTTGGTGAAATAGTCGACCCCTACGATAGCAAACTTACAGCCCCCTGGAGCCATCGGCAAGGGACCTATAAGGTCGATGCCCCATTGTGCGAATGGCCATGGGCTGTACATTGAGGTGAGCTGTTCGGGGGAGAGTTTAATATTGGGGCCCATTATTTGACACCGGTGACACGACCTGGCATAGGCGGTCGCGTCTTTCTGAAGTGATGGCCAGAAAAAACCTTGCCTGGTTATCTTATGGATGAGAGCTCGCCCGCCCGCATGGTTTCTGCAAATCCCGTCATGGATCTCGGCTAAAACGAGCCGACCTTCCTCCGGTGTAATACACTTGAGGAGGGGAAGGCTGAAGGCTTGCTTGTAAAGTCGGTCGTCCAATAGGGTATATCTGGTCGCACGGAGCTGGAGTTGGCGAGCTTTAACACGGTCGTCAGGGACCGTTCCGTCCTTTAAGTATTTGATGAACGGAGTCATCCAGTTCTCCTCGGCGATGGCAACCGTGGTAACCAGGCTTCTGTCGATCGCCGGCCTTGCTGACTTTGTGATTTGGATGTTGGAGAAGTCGACTGCCCCATCCGATGATGCTAGTTTGGAAAGGGCATCGGCCTGGGAGTTGTGCTCTCTCGGGACTTGTTCGATTAGCACTTCTTCAAATTTTGTGCACATTTCGGCGACCAGCTCTTAATATTTGACCATCTGTTCGCCGCGCGCCTCGTATTCTCCCTTGACTTGGTTCACGACCAAAAGGGAGTCTATGAAGACATGGAGGCGACGAACATCTAGGGCGAGGGCTAGATCGAGCCCGCCTACCAAGGCTTCGTATTCGGATTCGTTGTTGGTCGCACGAAAACCGAAACGTACAGAATTTGTGAAACTTTGACCGTCGGGGCTGATGAGGACAATCCCTGCCCCTGCTCGCGAGTTGGTCACCGAGCCATCCACATATAACCTCCAAGCAGGTCGGCCGATCTGGGTCGGACTGTGAGGGAAAGTTAATTCCACCACGAATTCCGCCAGAGCTTGGCCTTTGATCGCCGTGCGAGGAGCGTATGTGATACCGTATTGGGCGATTTCCAGCGACCACTTGAGGAGTCGCCCGTTGGTGTTCGGTCGGTGTAGGACTTGCCTTAGAGGTAGAGTTGTTAGGACTTCCACTTGGTGATCGAAGAAGTAAGCCCTCAGCTTACGAACACTCATGACAAGGGCATAGGCGATCTTCTCCAATGGTGTATAGCGTGACTCAGCGTCGTGGAGCGCTTGGCTAACATAGTAGATCGGCAAGTGGGCTTGTCCCTCTGCTCGCACCAGGACGGCACTCAGTGCGACCTCCGAGGCCGCTAGGTAAAGAAATAATTTTTCACCGGGGATCGGCTTTGCCAGGATCTGGGGGTTAGATAGATATTCCTTTATCTTGGCGAACGCTATCTGACTTTCCTTCGTCCATGCGAACTTCTTGTTCTTGATGGTCCCGAAGAAAGGCTTGCTTTTATCGCCGAGCCGAGATATGAAACGGTTGAGGGCGGCTAGACAACCTGTGAGGCGTTGCACCTGCTTGATGTTTCGCGGCTCCTGCATGTCGAGGATCGCCTGAATCTTGGTGAGGTTCTCCTCGATCCCCCTTTGGCTCACGATGTGCCCCAGGAATTTCCCGGAGCCTACCCCGAAGTTGCATTTCTTGGGGTTCAGTTTCATGTTGAACTTCTGAAGGATGGCGAACGTCTCGGAGAGATCGTTGAGGTGATCCTCCTTCTTGAGGCTTTTGACCACGATGTCGTCAATGTAGACCTCCATGGTCTTGCCGATCTGATTGGCGAACATTCTGTTGACCAGTCGCTGGTAGGTCGCCCCTGCGTTTTTCAAGCCGAACGGCATTCGGACCCAAAAGTATATGTCTCTTTCCGTGTGGAAACATGTGTGTTTTATGTCTTCCTCCGCCATTGGGATTTGATGATATCCGGCGAAGGCATCCATAAATGACATCATTTCGCAACCTGCTGTACTATCGACCAAGTGATCAATATGAGGCATCGGAAAGTGATCTTTTGGACATGTCGCGTTGAGGTCGGTGAAGTCGATGCATAATCTCCAGGAGCCAGTTGGCTTTTTGACGAGCACCGCGTTGGCGACCCATTGTGGTTCGTCTGTGGCTACCCCGATCAATTTGTTGTTGAGCAAATTTTGGACTTCTATGTCGAGCGCAACGTATTTCTCGGGACAGAATTTCCTGCGTTTTTGGTGAACAGGCTTCATTGCCAGGTCGATCTTTAGATAGTGGCAAGCGTGTTCAGGACTTATGCCAACCATATCTTGATGCGACCAGGCAAAGATTCCGATGTTCTTACATAGTAAATCGATCAGGTCCCCTTTTAGTTCGCGGTCGATGCTTGCGCCGATCTGTATTTCCCGTTCTGGATGAACCGGATCCATCGTAATGCTTTCCAGCTCTTCGACAGGGACGGTCGCCTCTCGTTTGGTACGATCGCCGGACTCGGTCCTTGGATCGATGTCGAGACTTGGCTCGAAACCGATCCTTGGCTCGATGTCGTCCATCAATTGATGAGAAATGGCATCCCCTGAGTCGGGTTGTAACGATGTGCTCGGCTCGTCGATCTCCATGGGTTGATCGTCGATCACTTCAATGTTACACATATTATGGGAAGTATTGAAAGCAGTAACGACATAGGAGTAATTCAAACATCTTTTTGCCATTAGCTGATCTCCTTTTACAGTACCGACCATCCCATCGGCAGTGGGGAATTTGATACAGTAAAAGAAAGACGAGGCGACCGCCTCAAAGGTTTCTAGAAAGGGGCGACCTAGGAACCCATTATAGATGCTGGGCCTATCTATGATTACATAATTTAGGTTCCTAGTAATCCTAACCTTGGGATCGTAAAAGCATATAAGCTCGATAGAGAGCTTGATCCTTCCGTAGGCTTGGACTGTGTTATCGCCGAACCCTTGGAGCACGGTGCCGAACGGCTTGATGAATTTGGTTAAGTTTCCGAGTTGGTCTAGGGCGGATTTGAATATGATGTTGCAGAAACTCCCATTGTCGACCAGCACGCGATCGACCGTCTTCCCAAGGATACAAGCGGAGATCACCAGTGCATCCTCTTTGGGGCATTGCACTCCCTCCCTGTCCTTGTTGGAGAAGGTGATGAGCGCGTCTTTAGATATGGTCGGCTCCGGAGGTACCACGACATGGACTCCGGCGAACGCCCTCAGCTCGGCTTTTCGCTTCCTGTTTGACATGGTGGAAACCGGGGAGAGGCCCCCGAGGTTTCCACCTCCTGCTTGAAGCATGTTGATCCGACCGCCAGGGTTGATTGGAGGGATCGACTCATCAGAGTACTCCAGCTCATGCTCGATTCTGGCGACTGGATTGGGAGGAGTTCTTTCGTTTGGTTGGCGTTCGCGCCCTCTGGCTCTCTCCGTCCTAGGTTCTGGCTTGGTGACCAAGTTGTACAATTTGCCGTCCTCAAACAGTCACCAGAGTTGCCTGAGGAGGTCGCGGCATTGGCTGGTGTTGTGGCCAGGATATGCACAGAATTTGCTGCGGTCTAGATGACCGTGGTCCCTTATCGGCTTTGGCTTGGAAAGCCACTCGCGCCCCTTGATCGCGTTGAAGATGTGGGCCGGAGATAAGTTGAGGTTGTGGAGAAGGTGGACCTCCACATCCTCGAAGGCTTTGAACTCGCCAGGCGGCTTGGCGACCGCCTTTCTGGGCTTGGCGACCGCCTTTTTCTGGAATTGGGATGGCGCCTTTCCTTCTACGGATGGTCCCTCGCCTAAGCAGAGGGAGAGCATCCTCTGCCTGGCCAAGAAATCGGCGGCTCTGACGCGGAAGACCGTATAGGTCGGGGGAATATTCTTTGTGATGTGCCTAAACATGGGTGAGTGGCCGTAGAATCCACCCAGGACTGAGTAGAGGGCGAGCTCGTCGCTGATGGGCTCGCCGGTGAGGACTATATCGTCTACCCGGTCGATGCAATCTTCATCTGATTCGTCCTTTCCCTGCCTGATTTTCATCATGCGGTGGGGGCCTTCAGGGCGAGCGACTTTGGCGGCGAAGTACGACGTGAAGTCGTTCGCCAGCTTCTCAAAGCAATTGATTGAACGAGATGGTAGTGAGATGTACCACCTGTGGGCGAGGTCGCCCA
This sequence comes from Orobanche coerulescens, assembly GCA_033398695.1. NCBI lineage: Eukaryota > Viridiplantae > Streptophyta > Magnoliopsida > Lamiales > Orobanchaceae > Orobanche > Orobanche coerulescens. The sequence continues at coordinate 138,016,532 of CM065817.1, forward strand.
GTGTTACCGGGAACATTCGACATTTCGTCGCATCTGATGCTCCGCATCCGGTCATGTAGATCCGGAATTTTCTCAAGTGGGTCTCCGGGTCTGACCTCCCCTCATATAGAGGCGTTTATGGGGGAGCGATCTTTGGCTGAACTGGGGCGAGTTCGTTCTGAACCGCGAGTGGTTCATTTAGCCTAGCGATCGATCTCCTGGCGCCTGCCCCAGTTTCCAAGAGCGCCTTCATCTCGTCGAGCTGACGTTGCATGGCGGCCATCGCCATCGCCTGACTGCTCGCCGATTGGCTCTCAGAGCGCGAACCAAGGCGATCGTGTACTGATCCCCTAGCCCCGTGGTGAATGACGAGCTCCCTGCCAGTGGGTTCCTTCCTTGGGCGAGCACGGGCTCGCTGACCGATTTGTCTCCTGGGAGTCGGATATGCCGAACTCCTGGTAAAGGATTTGGATTCCGATGTCTCCCGGCTGGGGCCTGAGTGCCCGGGTCGCCATGAGGGATCGCTCCCTAGGCGGCTGAAGACGGAATCGTCCCGCCTCACGAGAGCCTTCTCCTGTGGATCAGGGCTTTCTGTCGATTTCTCAACATAGATCCCCTTAAGCTTCCGTTTGCCTGCCCGGCGGATGGCCGACGGAGTGATGGTGGGCGAATCGCAGGCCTTGCATCGTTCCCTGAGGATGGCTATAGCTTCCTCAATCTTTTTCGCTGTGTGGAACTGATCGAGTGAGAGGCTAGAACCGTCCCTTGGGGGCGGTAGTGAGAGCCTAGCGTCGCCACGGTCGCCTTCCGCCGTGGGCTGGGATTCGGTCCGGGCCGGAATGAGATTTCCAGCAGATCTTAGGGTGGCTCTCTTGGAGGTCGTCGCAGATGTCATTTTCTGAAGGTTTTTCTATTAAAGAACAGTGAGTGTTTCTTCAAGTATATGTCCGGAGAACAGTGTCTGTTCTTCGAGACGGTAGGAATAAAAATGAAGGTTTAGATTGCCCCTTCCTCTAGCGCCAATTGTTGTTACCCAAAATATTATCCGAAGATAGTATTGCTGGAATGATCGAGTAACAAACAAATGCGAGAACACTTCCGTGAGAAAATAGATAACACAAGATTTGCCGGGGTTGTTAATCCCGGGCTTGAATGCTCTCGCGAGATGTTATTAATAAATATACTGTCGAGTACAAATATTAATGTTAGAATCTATTACAATGAGTGTAAAGACTTCTAGTTATCTAGGCTGTAGAGCGCGTAGATTGCCGGAAGAACCAGATATGTAGATCTGTGAGTTCTTGCTTGGGATATATGATAAGTGTTTATTTTGCACTGTATTTATGGTAAAAATGTGTCCCCTTTGGCCACTACAGTGAGTTCTCTATTTATAGGGGACAAGGGAGTTGGGACCCCTCAGGCGATCGCGGGCGACCGCCATTTTCTATATTATAATAAGATGGCCGATCATCCCGTCACCTGGGGATGTTCCCTTGAGGTCCGAGGTTGCTGCTGGTAGCCAGCTAGGCGAACCAATGGGGAGCCAGCATGCGTCATGAGTCGCTGTCTGGGGAGGACCCACCTTGTACCTTTCGGCGGCCTTGTCGGTAGGTGAGGTAGGTGACAGGGTGTGGTCAAATGTCCTATCTGTCGGCGCCCTCTGTGGATCTGCACGTGGGCTACCATCCAAGATTCGGTCTTCGACGACTTTGACGGATGTTGGACCCATACGTGGCATGAGACGATCGTCTCTGGTTTGGACATAAAAGATGATCGCCAGTCAACAAAAGACGATCGCTGAGTACCAAAAGACGATCGCCGTGTGTGCTGGTCTCCGGGCGTTTGCCCCGAGTATGTCTTCTATGATTGGCTTCTCTGATAGTGATGCCGATCGCCTATCGAGGCGTATTAATCGCCGCACAACAGTGACTCGGTCCAGGCCTTTAAATAGCCGACCCTGGACGACCGCTTACGTACGTAACCGGCCATGGCCTACGTTCGTAATCGTCCATGGCCGAACTCCCTGTACCAATTCTGCCGACATGTTACGTACGTTACCGGCAGGCTGTTACGTACATAACAGGCCTTACGGCCGTTACTACCGGGCCATTACGGCCGTTACTCGGCCAGATCTGGCCCACCAGGACTCGGTCGATCCGACGGTTCGAAAAATCCCGAAACTCAAACCTGAACATAAACCAAAAACACGATTACGAAGTACTCGCAAAGACAAATCCGAACACTAAGAGAACACATGATTCCGACCACCCGAGGGCTCGAAATTCAACAACGGAAGTAATTACCCCAAACTTTGGGAAATTACGAAAATGGCCTAAATCATCCGAAAATCACGATACGTGATCAAATAACCAAACCAAAGCTCGCAACATGAAAATTAACATCAAATGAACTTACGAGAAACTCGAACCAACAGTTTCGGACGAGATTCGAAAGAATCGAACTCAAGTGCACAAAAATTGCTAAACACGGCGCCATTTGGGCCGTTTATTGCGTCGTGTTCTGTCCAGTAAAAATAGGACAGACACGGGTTTTAACCCCATTTTCTATTTTCCTCTCGGCTCTCCACTCCTTCACAGCGATTTTGGGCTATTCCAGTCAGATATTTCATTCTATCATCATATAACTCGAAATTGGAGTTCATAGCACGAATCAATCATCTTCCTTCCACCATTCCATCATTGAATTGAGGTATTTTGACATTATACCTAATTTTAGGGTTCTTGGCTATTATTCATTTTTCCTTTCGTTTTTTCTTCGATTGATGATGAATTATAGTTGGGTAATCGTGGTTTTATGTTTTCCTAGAACTTTAGCGGATCAATTCCAAGTTTTTCCCTTCATTGATCGAATTTGAACCTTATGCCTTCATAGTGTTCGGCGTATTGTCCCTTAGGGTAGAATGCCGATTAATTCATGATTTCTCAGTGGAATTGTATTTGATTGAGTCTCTATTGTTGTTAGGATCGGATTTTTGAAGATTGTTTGGACCGAAACCTTTTCCTTCCACCATTTTCTTCGCATCGTGTTATCCAAGGCAAGTACATGTATTACATTCCGTTATGTGTGTATGGTTTTGATTCGAATGATGTTAATGGTATTATTGAATGAATGTGATTGTTGCTCTTCCACCCGGGGACGGCATGTGGCCTCTGGGGGGCGATATTAATAGGTACGGCCACGGAAGTGGACTTGGGGGCGTGTGTTGATTTTCTTCCACCTGGGGACGGTTCGACGGGACCTCTGGGGGCCGATACTAATGGGTACGGCCGCGGAAGTGGTTTCTCACTAGGGGACGGTTCGATGGGACCTCTGGAGGTCGATACTAATGGGCACGGTCGCGAGTTACCAAGCATGTATGGTTTAGTGCGGAAACTTGAGGATATACTGTTTTTAAATGTAAATGTGATATTCCGGAATATTGATTGCAAATGTTTTCCCTAAATGGTTTGTTTGCGTTGAATCTCGTATGTATATAATGTTGTGTAATCGTGTACTTGCACTAGCTATTCGAATGCTAACCCCTTAAATAGGGGAAATGCGTCTCATGCATTTCAGGTACTGGTCGAGCTGAGGAGCTGGCACGGGATACGCACACAAAGGATGGGCTAGCATGATTTTGTATTTTTATGCTTTGTCATTGCATTTGTTGAGTACTGGAGTTAGACTGATTACTTTTAAACTTGGTTTAAGTCCCCTGCGTGGGCAATGAATTGGTATTTAACTTATACTTCATGTACTCCATTAAAATATTTTGGCTGAGGCCACAGCCTCATTTACTTTTTGAATGCATCTTTTGGGATTTTATTGTGGTTTATGTGTTATGAGTTAGCCTGGTAGACCTCACGAGGGTTCTATGGCGTGTAATGTCCCATTTGTGAATTGGGGTGTTACATTTATGGTATCAGAGCCTCATGTTTTGAATGCCTAGGCTGTCGGTTAATTTTGGGTATGTCAATTGCGTCGTCAGAGTCAGTCGTTGAGCCTAATATCATCATGCTACCGTCTTTTCGTGCGACCCGTGGCTGTAAGTCTCCTCGAACTCTTATACTTCTTGAATTTTTTTTCTTGCGTTGTTCGGAATTGAGAATTATGATACCAACCTTGTAGATTGTGAATCTTTCTGATCTTGTTCTTTTCATATTTTCTTCAGTATGTTGAGAGGTCGTGGTAGAATAGCTAGGGGATGCGGCCGAGGCCGTGGTCGGGGTGCTAATAATGAAGAGGGATCACTTTCTCAGTCCTCTGAGGACTCAACCTCTCACTCAGTGCCGTCGGGTAATAATGTCGATGCCGGGGCTACTGCCGTACTTCAGCAGTTAGTAGCCCAGCTTGCTCAGATAGCTCAAGGTGGACGCCAGAATCCGCCCCCGACACCTGAAGAGAAATCTAGTAAGTGGCTTCAGACGGTGACTAAGATGCACCCTCCTCGTTTCTCTGGATCTTCTGACTCCATCGGTTGGGAGAATTGGCTCTTTAAGTTGTCCAGGACCTTTGATGCCGTAGCTTGTCCCGAAGACAGGAGGGTACATATTGCCCAGTACATCCTGGATAAGGAAGCTGCGGAATGGTGGGAGGATGTGGCACCCAGAGACCGTCGAGCCACTTGGGAGAAATTCAAGGCTGCTATGGAAGCAGAATATTGTCCGACGCCAGTCAAAGAACGCAGAATTGCGGAGTTCTTCACTGCCACACCCCAGGATGTGCCTATTTCTCAGGCCATTATCTCTTACAATCAGCAGTTGGGTTTCGTGAAAGATCAGGTGAGGACTGAGGCTGATAAAATCCGTTACTTCAATATGCGCATGAAGCCGCATATCAGGCAGAGTATGGCACCGCTCATGTGTGCCACCTTGAAGGAATACTAGGATCGCGCTCTAGCGATCGAGATGGCTGCCCCGGAATCAGAGTCGGTTTCGGAAGCTAAGAAGCATAAAACTACTGGCGGATTCTCGGCTGGTAAGGGGGGTAAGTTTTCGAGGTCTCGGTCTGCTCCTACACTTGGGAAGAGGCCATTTCATCAGGCCGGTGGATCTCAGGGTAACCGTTCGGTCCAGTCTGTTGCATCTGGCGGGAGAGTTTGTTTTAATTGTAGTCAGCCCGGGCACATGATGAAGGATTGCCCATTTCCGTTAGTTACTTGCTTTACTTGCGGACAGACCAGGCATCGGGTAGCTCATTGTGAGAGGCCCACCAGGGCCGCTAGAGTTTCGACTACCACCACCGATCAGAGGGAACACATCACTCCAGGTACTCATGTTCCGCAGAGTTCGGGTCGTGGTAGGGGTCGGGGTCAGCTGGATCGCCGTACAACATCGAGTTCGGGTTCAGTTCACCCCCGATTGTATCAGATGAGGTGCGCAGAGGAAGCATATGTTCCGGTGGCGTCAGGTACCACTCAGATCCCTTCTCATCCAGTTTCAGTGCTTTTTGATTCGGGTGCTACCCACTCCTTTATTGCTTCGGATTGTGTGAGTCGTAATGATTTTGACTGCTTGTTTTAGTGTGAACCGTTTGTAGTGGGTACGCCTAGTGGGGATCTTATGGTTGGGGACCGGGAAGTTAGGGATTACCCAGTGAGGATCGGGAGCCGGGATTGGCCCTCGAATCTCATTGTTTTAGACCTTAAGGGTGAGGATTTGATCCTCGGGGATGATTGGTTGGACCGTCACGGTGCTATCATGAACTATCGGACTCGTACCATCTCGATAGTGGCCGAGGACGGCACCGAGCATACTCTCGTCGGTTGTAAGCCGGGTAGATCGGGGAGTGTGATTAGCGCCTTGAAGGCGATAAAACTTCTGAACCAGGGTTGTGTCGGCTACTGGTGTTATGCTCTGAAAACGGAAGAGGGCGGAGTTGATTTGTTGTCAATTCCAGTTGTTAGTGAATATCCCAACGTATTTCCGGATGACTTGCCGGGATTACCACCACAGCAAGAGGTGGATTTTCCTATTGATCTAGAGCCGAATGCGGCCCCTATTTCTCGAGCGCCGTACCGTATGGCACCGTCGGAGATGTTAGAGTTGAAGAAACAGTTGGGAGAGTTGCTAGATAAAGGGTATATTCGACCGAGCGCATCGCCTTGGGGTGCGCCTGTACTTTTTGTTAAGAAGAAAGATGGATCGCTTCGTTTATGCATCGATTATCGAGAATTAAACAAGTTGACCATCAAAAACAAATACCCTTTGCCCAGGATCGACGATTTATTTGATCAGCTTCAGGGAGCGACAGTCTTTTCGAAGATTGATTTACGATCGAGCTACTACCAGTTGAGGATTCGGGATGGTAATATACCGAGAGCTGCCTTTCGGACGAGATATGGCCATTACGAGTTTGTGGTTATGCCTTTCGGGCTAACCAATGCCTCATCAGTGTTCATGCAGTTGATGAACAAAGTTTTTATTGAATATCTGGACAAATTCGTAGTCGTCTTTATCGATGACATTCTTATCTATTCACGGAGTCGGGAGGAGCACACCTTACATCTCCGGATTGTATTAGACATTTTGAGAGCTGAGCAGTTGTATGCGAAGTTCTCTAAGTGTGAGTTTTGGCTTGAGGAAGTGATGTTCCTCGGGCATGTGATTTCAGCAGAGGGAGTTCGGGTAGATCCGCAGAAGATAGAGACAGTGATGGCTTGGGAACCGCCTAAGAATGTGAAGGAGGTGAGGAGTTTTATGGGTCTTGCCGGCTATTACCGTAGATTTGTTGAGGTATTTTCTAAGATTGCTAGACCACTCACTCAGTTACTCCAGAAGACTTAGAAATTCGAGTGGACCGCAGACAGACAGGGTAGTTTTGACGAGTTGAAGAGACGACTAACTATCGCACCCGTGTTGGCATTGCCTCAGGGGAACGAAGATTTCGTGGTATATAGTGATGCTTCGGGCCTCGGGCTCGGATGTGTTTTGATGCAGATAGATAGGGTTATTGCTTATGCGTCCCGCCAGTTGAAACCTTATATGATGAATTACCCCACGCACGATTTGGAGTTAGCTGCGGTCGTTTTCACCTTAAAGATCTGGAGGCATTATCTCTATGGGTCGTCGTGTAAGATTTTTTATGGATCACAATAGTTTGAAGTATATCTTCAGTCAGAAAGAGTTGAATATGAGACAGCGTAGGTGGTTGGAGCTAATTAAAGATTACGACCTCGAGATACTTTATCATCCGGGTAAGGCTAATGTAGTGGCTGATACGTTGAGCCGAAAGCCGATGGCGATACAGATGTTAGAGGTACTTACACCACAGAGTAGGATCCAGCGATATTTTATTTGTCAGAATATCGAGGTTTGAGTTCAGAGAGTTCAGGGTCAGTTATGTGCGTTAGAGATCACTTTGTCCTTGACTGATGATATCAAGGCGAAACAGTATGATGATCCGTTTTTGGTCCAGTTGAGGGAGGATGTGAGGAAGGGGAAAGCCCCTGGATTTGTGGTTCAGGATGATGGAGTTTTGAGATTTTGCGGCAGACTATGTGTACCGAGTGTTATTGAGCTGAGACAGAAGATCTTGAGTGAAGCTCATACCACACCTTTCTCCATACATCCTGGTACGAGCAAAATGTACAAGGATGTGAGGAGTAACTACTGGTGGAGTAATTTGAAGACAGACGTTAGCGAGTTTGTGTCTAGGTGTTTGACCTGTCAGCAGGTTAAGATCGAGCATCAGCAACCCGCAGGGCTTTTGCGACCACTTCCTATCCCGGAGTGGAAATGGGAGGATATTTCTATGGATTTCATTACCAGTATGCCTAAGACTCGGACTGGAATGAACATGATTTGGGTCATTGTCGATCGAATAACCAAATCAGCTCACTTTCTAGGTATTAAGGACACTTGGGGGCCATAGAGACTAGCACGAGTGTTCATCGCGGAGGTCGTGAGGTTGCATGGACCCCTAAGAGTATTGTTTCGGATCGTGATGACCTTTTTATATCACATATTTGGCATGCCGTTCATAGAGCCTTGGGGACCGAGTTGAGACTCAGTACATCCTACCGCCCTCAGACAGACGGACAGTCTGAGCGGACGATACAGACGCTGGAGGATATGTTGCGAGCTGTGCTTTAGATTGGAAGTATGATTGGGAGTCGCACTTGCCATTGATCGAATTCACGTACAATAATAGTTGGCACGCCTCAATCAAAATGGCACCATTTGAGGCACTGTATGGTAGGAAGTGCAGATTGCCGTTTTGTTGGGATGATACATCCGAGCTAATTGGCACCGAGCCTGATATGGTAGTTGAGACGAGAAGGGAAGATTGCTCTGATTCGCCATAGGATGTTGACGGCTCAGAGTCGACAGAAGTCTTATGCCGATTCTCGTCGCCGGCCGTTGGAGTTTTAGGTGGGAGACCATGTGTTGCTTAAGGTGTCACCGACACGGGGAGTTTACCGCTTCGGTCGGAAGGGTAAACTTAGTCCGAGATTTATTGGGCCATTCGAGGTTCTAGAGAGAGTTGGGAAGCTTGCATATCGGTTCGGCCTGCCGCCGTCCCTGAGCCACGTGCATAACATATTTCATGTTTCCCAGCTTAGGAAGTACGTACCGGACCCTAGCCATATTATCTATTTTGGAGAGATCGAGTTGGGGCCCGACATTACCTTCGAGGAGAGGCCGATTCAGATCTTAGAGCGTCGGGTGAAGCAACTCAGGCACAAAACCATTCTTTTGGTTAAAGTGCAATGGTCGGGGCATGGATCCTAGGAAGCCACGTGGGAGACGGAAGAGAGTATGAGGTCGAGATACCCCGATTTATTCGCGTTGTAAGTTTCGGGACGAAACTTATTTTTAGGAGGAGAGAATGTAATATCCATACTTTTTATTTTTAGTAATTTCTGTTTTTGGTGTATGTTCGTTTCGGACGACTCGCTTGTCACTGTTTTGGGATTCTGAATCTATATTGTTCTTTGAGTTTTTCCATTTGGACGAGTTTCGGTTATGTTTTTACGTATTTTCGTCTCAAACTATGTTTTATCGCATGTACGCTCGATTCTCGTAAAACTCGTTCGATTTCACTATTTATCTGTTTCCACATGTTCGTTTGGTTGAGTTGCGCATGTTGTGAGTTTTGGATAGTTAATACGACGTTGTATCGCGAATTTTAGACGTTTGGGCCATTTTGTAAATTCCTATAAGTTTAGGGAATTTGTTCCTTGTCCGATTTTGGTTGTGTACCTCGGACCGTTTTGGGTTGTTGGATATTATTTTTCGTTACATGTAATTTTCTCGGACCGTTGGGTCGGCATATCGTGTTTTGGTTTATCGTCTTTTTCAGTTATGGTAGCGTCGTCTTGTGTCAAGATGTTGTCTGGCCTGACCTGTGCAAAACGATGCAAGACCCGTGGCATTATGCGCCGTGTCTGTGCGCTGTGTTGCCCAGTTGTGCTCGCTGCCTTGCGAAACGGCGCAAGACCCGTGGCATTTTGCGCTGTGTCTGTGCGCCGTGTCGCACAGGGGTCGCCCGCTGACCCGCAATACGGCGCTGAACACGGCGCCATTTGGGCCATTTGTTGCGCCGTGTTCTGTCCAGTATAAATAGGACAGACACGGGTTTTAACCCCATTTTCTCTTTTCCTCTCGGCTCTCCACTCCTTCACGGCGATTTTGGGCTATTCCAGTCGGATATTTCATTCTATCATCATATAACTCGAAATTGGAGTTCATAGCACGAATCAATCATCTTCCTTCCACCATTCCATCGCTGAATTGAGATATTTTGACATTATACCTAATTTTAGGGTTCTTGGCTATTATTCATTTTTCCTTTCGTTTTTGCTTCGATTGATGATGAATTATAGTTGGGTAATCGTGGTTTTATGTTTTCCTAGGACTTTAGCGGATCAATTCCAAGTTTTTCCCTTCGTTGATCGAATTTTAACCTTATGCCTTTATAGTGTTCGGCGTATTGTCCCTTAGGGTAGAATGCCGATTAATTCGTGATTTCTCAGTGGAATTATAGTTGATTGAGTCTCTATTGTTGTTAGGATCGGATTTGTGAAGATTGTTCGGACTGAAACCTTTTCCTTCCACCGTTTTCTTCGCATTGTGTTATCCAAGGCAAGTACATGTATTACATTCCGTTATGTGTGTATGGTTTTGATGCGAATGATGTTAATGGTATTATTGAATGAATGTGATTGTTGCTCTTCCACCCGGGGATGGCATGTGGCCTCTGGGGGCCGATACTAATGGGTACGGCCACGGAAGTGGAGTTGGGTGCGTGTGTTGATGTTCTTCCACCTGGGGACGGTTCGAGGGGACCTCTGGGGGCCGATACTAATGGGTACGGCTGTGGAAGTGGTTTCTCACATGGGGACGGTTCGACGGGACCTCTGGGGGCCGATACTAATGGGTCCGGTCGCGAGTTACCAAGCGTGTATGGTTTTGATGCGGAAACTTGAGGATATACTGTTTTTAAATGTAAATGTGATATTCCGGAATATTGATTGCAAATGTTTTCCCTAAATGGTTTGTTTGCGTTGAATCTCGTATGTATATAATGTTGTGTAATCGTGTACTTGCAGTAGCTGTTCGAATGTTAACCCCTTAAATGGGGGAAATGCGTCTTATGCATTTCAGGTACTGGTCGAACTGAGGAGCTGGCACGGGATGCGCACACAAAGGATGGGCTGGCATGATGATGTGGCTCGAGTCTGTATTTTTATGCTTCGTCATTGCATTTGTTGAGTACTAGAGTTAGACTGATTACTTTTAAACTTGGTTAAAGTCCCCTGCGTGGGCAATGAATTGGTATTTAACTTATACTTCATGTACTCCATTAAAATGTTTTGGCCGAGGCCACGGCCTTATTTACTTTTTGAATGCATCTTTTGGGATTTCATTGTGGTTTATGTGTCATGAGTTAGCCTGGTAGACCTCACGAGAGTTCTACGGCGTGTAATATCCCATTTGTGAATTGGGGTGTTACAGACACACCATTCACAAAACACACGCGTTTTGAAAACAAGCCTTTAACAAGGCTAAACCGAATCTTTTGAAAGTTCACTTCAAACGATCAAACAAACACATCTAGACGATCACTAATTATCATATACACAAAAACAAGAAAAGTATGGGCAAGGTACTTGCCTCAAAATAATGATCGCAACGAGACTACGGATGGGATGCAGTCGAATAGCCCCGAACCCCCGAACAATATCAAGAACGCGATAGCACCGAAATTACTACGGGAAAACACCACACGAATCATCAATCACCAACGGAATTCAACATTGGAATCATCGAGCACCTATAATCCCCCGTAAGGAACAATAAAACATGATTACGACGAGAATCAAGTCCGAAAACAACGGAAATCCCAACAACTATCGAAGGGAACTCATTGGGGCATTTAATCGAACATTAAATGTTCAATAATTCCCAAGAACATTCGAATCGTCAATCGAGTTAAACAAACTCGATATATGGATATACAATCCGTGAAACACGATTAATAACATCATACTACGCCAACTGATGTATCAAAATCGGACTAAAATCGAAATCAAGAAAAATTCCCCAAAAAGTCAACTTGAAGGAAAATCAAGAAATATACCTTGATTCGACGAAGAACACGGATTGAATGATGATATAATCAACAAGAAATCTTCCAAAATGCCTTGGAATTGAGTAGAATCGACCAAGAACCCTATTTCCCATCGCACCCGTCCGATTGCCGCAAGAAAAATGAAGAAATGAGCAAAAACCCACTGCCAGGCTTTATATAGCCGGACACTGTCGGACGCTTACGGCCGTAACCGGCCATGGCCTTACGTACGTAATGTAACACCCCAAACTAGGCGGATATTACAGTGTCGTGGACTCCCGACTGGGACCCACCAGGCGAATGAAAACAGATGAATTAAATAATATAACTGTAGTACCAAACCACATTATATTATCAAATACTCCAACGAGGAGCTTAAGTACGATACACCAGGACAACATAGAATACTAGTATATTTTATATGAAGATAAAATACACCACCCTGAATAATTAAACATCTCAAATGGAATTTGCAGCGGAAATACAAATGAAGAGAAATAAGAATGACTGAGATGACTGAAATGACTGAAATAAATGGAATGACTGGGGCCCCCTACTAGTATCACTGGGACTCCTCGCCGTCAACATGCTCTTCCCGTGCCTTTGCCTTGCCGTGACCTGAAAACAAAATCCCCCAACGGGGTCAGTTACACAGAACAACAATCCTCAAAGGTTGAAAATACACAATCATGATTTATCTGAAGTTATGAATTATCCTTAGTTATGAATTACGCTGAAGAGGAGTATCATAGTACGCCCGTAATGTTCTGTGCAAGTGTACAAGACGAATGACCGGACACACCTGTCCTTGTACCTAATTAGTCTCATGGAGTTAAGCTTTACCGTGTGCACGGTCCAATGTATCGGTGAACCCAATACATGACCATCGTGTGCTCGACTAAAAATTCCACACATCCGCACCCGGCCACGCAATATGAACCCAGAAGGTCATATGAACGAGAATGACCACAATCAATATCAATGAATAATAATTCGACAAGTTCAAGAATGACTCACCGAAATGGAAATAACAGTGAAGTGATTGATAACTCAATGAAATGATTGGAACCGTCGTTCCTCGTGAATGAATTGATTATTCGACAATTACAAATCTCAATACGGTTAATACAATGATGAATGAATTATGATTATGAATGAACAACAACATAAGGAATGAATATCCTTTTAACCGAGTAAGAATTAACTTACACAACACCGGTGACAATTATCCTTCCACGAACAACGTCCTAATTGAGATATCGGTCGCTCGAACAACCTTGAATAACACAATCACCAACAATTCGTTCAATATACGAATCAAACACGAATATAACGAACTCAAAACGTCGATACGATTAAACCAAGTTCATTGGGGCATTATATCGAACACTTTGTGGCCAACTTCGATTGATTACAACCAAACCTTAATAATACCAACATCAAATCCCCAAGAGGTGTTTCAATCCAACAAAACATCTTCAATACGATCAAAAATCCAATATGAATATACAAATTCGTGATTACAACAACGATTAATCGAAAACCCCCAAATCCAACTCAATATTCAAAGTGTTCTTGAATAATCCTTCAATAATCCAATGAATAATCAAACATATCCATAATCATGCGTATATTACTTCATACAACATCATCTTAACATCCAAAACATCATATCTCAACACAAATCGACAATCCAAGAAGTTTGATGAAGATTACCTCTTGAAGATCCAAACACTATGATCCGAAGAATACGTGATAGATCGATGATCCGAGCTTCACAATCGAATGAAAATGATTAAAATCCACACTCAAGTGATAGGTGAAGAAAATTCTCTCCCTCAAGTCTCTCTCTCGTATGAAGGTGAAGAAAAGATGAAAAATGAGCTGAACACGCTCAAAAACGCAATTATAGGGTTGACTGCCCTGTGTGCCACGGCCCAGGCCGAGTGTGCCGCGGCACAGGCCCAAAAAACGCTCCCAGTGCTCGGCAGTGTGCCGCGGCCCGGCCGAGTGTGCCGCGACAGTATCTCGGCAGTGTGCCGCGGCCCTGCCGGCATATGCCGCAGCCCTGCCGGCATGTGCCGCGGCGCCTGATCGAAGGGTTGGCGAAAAGTTGCGGACGAGGTGTGCGGCCGACGGGTGTGCCGCGGCAGTGACTCGGCAGTGTGCCGCGGCCCTGCCGGCATGTGCCGTGGCGCACAGTACAGGCTGCTCGACCAAAAACAAGAAAATGAGTGTCTGAACTATTTCGACCATAACTCTCTCGTCCGGACTCCGAATGACTCACCGTTTGAACCATTGGAAAGATAACTCGATGCTCTATAATATTGAAAAGATTCAAAATCTTTGGAGTTTCCAAAAATTAATGGTGATTTAACAAAGTCGAACTCATACGTGGAAAGTTGAAATAATGAACAATATCGATACACAACTCGAAGTTATTCCGAACGGTGAACATGGATGAATGAACATGATTGATGAATGATTATTAATGAGTGAAAATCCACTGAGTGACAATTACCGAATGAAATTACTGAATGATAGTGACTGAATTACAACCGGGTATTACATACACCCCCCTTAAAAGAGTTTCGTCCCCGAAACTAAGGGTCAAACAACTCGGGATAATTCTCCCGCATACTATCCTCTGTTTCCCAAGTAGCCTCTTAGACTCTATGTCTAGACCACTGAATTTTAACCAAAGGAATCGCCTTATTCCTCAACTGTTTGATTCGCCGCTCTAAAACTCGTATAGGACGCTCCTCATACGAATGATCATCAGCGATCTCAATTTCGTCGAACTGAAGTATGTGACTCGGGTCGGCAACATACTTCCGTAGCTGAGAGATGTGAAACACATTATGGATTCGGCTCAATGCCGGAGGTAGAGCCAAACGATAAGCTAGCTCGCCTACTCGTTCTAAAATCTCAAACGGTCCAATAAATCTCGGACTCAACTTCCCCCGTTTTCCAAAACGGAAAATACCTTGACTCGGGGATACTTTGATCAACACGTGGTCACCCATCTCGAACTCTAGTGGTCGACGACGATTGTCTGCATAAGATTTATGTCGACTCTGAGCGGTCAATAAACGACTCCTGGTCAAAGCTACCTTCTCACGGGCGGCTATAAGCATATCGGGCTCTGTGCCGATTGATTCTGATAAGTCGTCCCAACACAGAGGAGATCGACAATGACGACCGTACAAGGCCTCGTAAGGTGCCATCTTAATCGAAGCATGCCAACTATTATTATACGTGAACTCGATCAACGGTAGTTGGGCTTCCCAATCATCTTTCCAATCGAGGACACATGCCCTGAACATGTCCTCCAATGTCTGAATAGTCCTCTCTGATTGTCCGTCGGACTGAGGATGAAAAGATGTTCTGAAATTAAGCTGAGTCCCCATAGCACGATGAAATGATTTCCAGAAATGAGACACAAACCGTCCGTCACGATCGGAAACGATACTCTTAGGAGTACCGTGCAATCTCACTATTTCTTTGATGAACAGCTGGGCAAGTCTCTCGGGACCCCAAGTATCCTTAATCTCGAGAAAGTGAGCTGATTTAGTTAAGCGGTCCACAATCACCCAGATCGTATTCATGCCACGATGACCAGTCGGCAAACTCGTGATAAAATCCATAGAAATGTCTTCCCACTTCCATTCTGGAATAAGGAGAGGTTTCAGCATACCCGCCGGTCGCTGATGTTCTATCTTGACTTGATGACAGGTTAAGCATCTCGAAACAAATTCCGCGACTTCTCGCTTCATATTACTCCACCAGTAATTTTGTTTCAAGTCTTTGTACATCTTGCTAGACCCCGGATGAACAGAATAAGGGGTAGCATGAGCTTCTCTCAAAATCGAGTTTTTCAACTCTTCATTCGCCGGTACGCACAACCGATTCTTAAATCTCAAAAGTCCATCCTCGTGGACCACAAATCCAGGGGCTTTCCCCTGAGCCACATCCTCACGGATGCGCAACAATGCTGGGTCTAAATCTTGATTCTCTCTGATTGCCTCCTCAAGTGGCGATGAAATCTCTAACATGCAAAGTTGCCCTTGTACTCGCTGAAGCCAGACCTCGATCTCGGGTCTAAGGAATTCCTATTGAAGTTCCTTTTGAACTGTTAAACGAGCAAGCATCTGCTCCTGAAAGGACTTACGACTCAAGGCGTCGGCGAAAATGTTCGCCTTGCCCGGGTGGTAGAGGATCTCGATATCATAATCTTTGATTAATTCCAACCACCGTCTCTGTCGCATATTTAACTCCTTCTGAGTAAATATATACTTCAAACTCTTGTGATCAGTGAAGATTTGACAGGTAACGCCATAAAGGTAATGACGTCAAATTTTCAACGCGAAAACCACGGCTGCTAGCTCCAGGTCGTGGGTCGGATGATTAACCTCGTAAGGTCTCAATTTCCGTGAAGCATAGGCAATAACCTTCCCATTCTGCATAAGCATACATCCGAGACCCTGTCCGGACGCATCACTATAAACTACAAATCCTTCCGTCCCTTGCGGTAAGGAAAGTACAGGTGCCGACATTAACCGGCTCTTGAGTTCCTCAAAACTCCATTGACACGCGTCGGACCACGTGTATTTCTTATCCTTTCGCAAAAGGTTCATCAAGGGTTGAGCGATTTTAGAAAATCCTTCCACAAACCGCCGATAATAACCGGCTAATCCGAGAAAACTTCGGATTTCCTTAACATTCTTCGAAGGTAACCAATCTTGGATAGCCTCCGTCTTCTGAGGATCGACACGCACTCCATCTGATGAAATTACATGCCCGAGAAAAGTCACTTCGGACATCCAGAACTCGCATTTGGAAAACTTTCCATAAAGTTGCTCTCGTCTTAACACGTCGAGAACCTGATGAAGATGAACCTCGTGTTCCTCTCGGTTACGAGAATAAATCAAAATATCATCGATGAAGACAACAACAAACTGGTCCAAAAAGTCGATGAAAACCCGATTCATTAACTCTATGAATACCGCAGGTGCATTAGTCAATCCAAACGGCATAACCACAAACTCATAATGACCATAGCGTGTTCGAAACGCCGTCCTCGCGATATCTGACTCTCGAATCTGCAACTGATGATATCCAGATCTCAAGTCGATCTTGGAAAATACTGAAGCTCCCTGAAGATGATCCAAAAGATCATCAATACGGGGTAAGGGATACTTATTCTTGATTGTCACCCTGTTCAACTCCCGATAATCAATACACAAGCGAAAAGAACCATCCTTCTTCTTGACAAACAATACCGGTGCTCCCCACGGGGATGCACTCGGTCGGATATAACCTTTCTCGAACAATTCCTCAAGTTGATTCTTCAACTCCCGCATTTCGGTCGGGTCCATCCGGTACGGTGCCTTCGATATCGGGGACGTATCGGGCTCCAACTCAATCGTGAATTCCATATCTCCCTATGGAGGCAAATCAGGTAACTCGTCTGGAAATACATCGGCATATTCTCTCACGACCGGAATATCCATCAACATTATTGGTGACTTCTCGGTTTTGGTCATATAGCACCAATAACCAACACACCCCTGATTGAGTAATCTCACTGCTTTCATCAAATTAATGACCTTACCAGAACAGCCGGGATTACCTCCCTGAAACACACATTCGACCCCATCGTCTGAAATGATAGTGACCATACGCTTACGGACACTAATGATGGCATCATGACGATCCATCCAATCAATACCCAAGATGACGTCGTCTCTCGGCAAATCTACTACCATTAAGTCCGCTGGCCATACACGACCATGAAGTCAATCGCATAATTCAATCTCACGACACGATAATTCGTCTACAATCAGGTAGACCAATGACATAAGGCTCACAACTAGTAGCACTACCCAGACGTAGTCTACTTAAACATGATTCGGAAATGAATGAATGCGATACACCAGTATCAAAAAGGGTACACACAGGTTGAGATAGAATATCGAGTGTACCTGAAATCATTCGGGCCTCTGGATCATCGGTCTTCTTCATCTCATAAATCCGGGGCTTGCTAGTCCCGGCACCGGATGCTCCCGTCTGATGGCTAAAGGCTCCACCTTTATTCGCTCCCATCGTCTTGAACGACACAGACTGAGTAGTTTGATTCTGAACGGCTGATTGTTTCGGGGCCTGAGATGACGCCGGAGTAGGTTTGGAGTCCCTACGGCAAAAACGGGCCTTATGCCCAACAATTCCGCAATTATGGCACGTGACAGACTGTCTCGGACACTTGGTGCTGACATGACCAAGATCCCCACATTTAAAACAGGTGATGGCCGAACTGGCCGCTCGTGAATGAGATTCCGCGGGTTTAGACGTCACGGGAGGTCGCTCAGAAAAAGCAGAGCCCGCCCGAGGTTTCTTGAAAGTGGCCTGACTGCCGTCAGACTGATTACGGTTCTTGGACTTCTTGCTAGCAGATGAAGGTTGCTGCTTAGCAATCTCCTTAGCAGTAAGCTCATAGGTAAGAGCTTTCTCAATGAATTCGGCCAACGTGGTGCAATGATGATTAAGAAACTGTAGTTTCATACGTGGTTTCAGCCTCTTGCTGAAATACTTGATTTTATCCGCCTCGGAATGAATGATAGATGAGGCGAACGGAAGAAGTTCCTGAAATTTCTCGGCAATGGCGAGAACATCCTCGTCCGCTGAGGGGTTGGGAGTGAGTAATTCTGATAGCTTGGCCTCTCTGAGTGGGGCCGGATAATATATCTCCATCATGAGAGTCTTGAACTGATCCCAAGTACATGATCCTTCGGTGGGCTTCAACGACAACCACCAAGAATGAGCGCCCTTACCCAGATAGTAAGCCGTAACCGAAACTTTGTGTCCTTCGGGACACTCCACCATAGTAAATAACTTCTCGAAATGCTCGAGCCAATGAACAATATCCGCCGGCTCAGATGAGCCCTCAAAAGTAGGTGGCCTTTGGCGAGAGATGTCGCCGATGATACTGCCCACACTCTTCTCTTGCCTCTGAGGTGGCGACGGAGGAGCCTGTTGGTTTTGATTAGCTGAGTTATGCATCGTATCCATCAGTTGTGCCATCTGAGTCATTTGGGCCATCATGCCCTGCATAAAAGCGAGTGGGTCAACCCGGACACCTTCTGACTGAGCCGTGTCCCGGGTACGACTCCCCGATAGTGAATGATCACGTCCAGGTGAATGAGTGGCAGCGTCGCTGCTCGATGAATTAGCATTATTCCTCGCGTTCGCACGTGTATTCACACGAGCTCTCGGGATTCGGCCCACTCCACGGCCTCGTCCTCCACGTCCTCTTCTTGCCCCCTCCATACTGAAGTAGGAAAGTCACATGATGATTATATTTCCCGCATGAATATCACGTTATGATTATGACATGAGATGATGAAAATGAGCATACACACTCTAACACAGTGATTAC
Source organism: Orobanche coerulescens (assembly GCA_033398695.1). Lineage (NCBI taxonomy): Eukaryota > Viridiplantae > Streptophyta > Magnoliopsida > Lamiales > Orobanchaceae > Orobanche > Orobanche coerulescens. The sequence goes on from CM065817.1 coordinate 138,035,520, forward strand.
ATGAATGATTAACTGAGGTGACATGATTATCTGATGAAATTATTGAAATGATTATCTTGAACAAGTTAACAAGATTAATGATATGATCTTCCAGATCAACAACCGAGTAATGAAATGAATTGAGTGATTAATGAGTTAACCTGTCCTGGTCAAAATGACAATGATGATTGAGGATTGTTAACTGATGAATTATGAATGAATGATTATTGCCAGAAATTATACCATGGCGTTAGAAATCTTACAGTTCTTGGTCTGATTGGCTCGGCATTTGCGCAGGTCACACGTGACGCGAAAGTACAATGATACTAGTCCGATGACGATGATTTCAAATGAGACATGACTCGAAAGGTAGTATTCAAAACCACTCTCCGATACCAACTCTGTAACACCCCAAACTAGGCGGATATTACAGTGCCGTGGACCCCCGACTGGGACCCACCAGGCGAATGAAAACAGATGAATTAAATAATATAACTGTAGTACCGAACCACATTATATTATCAAATACTCCGACGAGGAGCTTAAGTACGATACACCAGGACAACATAGAATACTAGTATATTTTATATGAAGATAAAATACACCACCCTGAATAATTAAACATCTCAAATGGAATTTGCAGCGGAAATACAAATGAAGAGAAATAAGAATGACTGAGATGACTGAAATGACTGAAATAAACGGAATGATTGGGGGCCCCTACTAGTATCAGTGGGACTCCTCGCCGTCAACATGCTCTTCCCGTGCCTTTGCCTTGCCGTGACCTGAAAACAAAATCCCCCAACGGGTCGGGCCATACGTAACAACAATCCTCAAGGGTTGAAAATACACAATCATGATTTATCTGAAGTTATGAATTATCCTTAGTTATGAATTACGCTGAAGAGGAGTATCATAGTACGCCCGTAATGTTCTGTGCAAGTGTACAAGACGAATGAACGGACACACCCGTCTTTGTACCTAATTAGTCTCACGGAGTTAAGCTTTACCGTGTGCACGGTCCAATGTATCGGTGAACCCAATACATGACCATCGTGTGCTCGACTAAAAATTCCACACATCCACACCCGGCCACGCAATATGAACCCAGAAGGTCATATGTGTAATACCCGAGATTTCTGCTATGTATTTGGAACTTATGATATTGTAATTGTTGCATTTTGATCTGAGTATTATTCTCCGTATTTCATAATCCGGTGTTGTTGAGCATATGATTTCATGAATGTGATTTAAAATTGTGATTCTGCGCATGTAGCGCACGCTACCGACTAAGTGTAGCATACGCTAATTTGGATCCATAGCGCACGCTGTGAAGGAACCTTAGCGCACGCTATACGTGGTCAATATGATTGAGACGTGTTGGTAGGTGAGATCAGGTCGGGGATTTTGGTCGGATTATGTCGGGATGAACTTGGACGGCTTTTGGGAAAAAGCCAAGTCAACGCGTTAGCGCACGCTACTCATATGAGGATAGCGCACGCTAAAGGCTGAGTACAGTGAAATCAGTAACGTTTCAAATAGCCATTAGCGCATGCTATGAATATGGACTAGCGCGCGCTAATAACCATTTTCTATATATAGGACAGCATCCTTTTTCATATTTTCAGACTTTTCACTCCCCCATCCGAATTCTTGAACTTAGAAAGTCACTCTCTTCATCCTAAATACTTCTCGCCGGCATCCTAGCTCGTGTTGAAGATTGTAGATCATTGGAGATTGGTGTTCAAGCCTTCGATGTTGGATTACTTCGAATTTCCTCCTTGTTCTTCACTACTTTGAGGTAGGTGATTCTTTACCAATATTAGTAGTATTCTGAAGGACGTTTTTGATCATGTTTTGGGATTTACCTAGTCAGACTAAACTTGGTCATTTGCGTACGTTAACGGGCAGGCTTAGCGCACGTTACGTAGAGTACGTAGCGCGCACTAAGTAGTTCAGGCAGAATTCATTTTTAGAGCTTGCGACCGTAAACCGGATTGTTAGACATTCGTACGACTTGAGAGGGATTCTTTATTATTTCTTAGGTCCGAGCCTTGCATAGGGGACGATCGAGGGACGGTGGCATACGGACGTGTGTCATTTGTTGGAGTATTTCATTCTTGCCATTTTCGAGGCAAGTATCATATGTCGAGTTTGATTTATATCGGAATTTTGATCATGCATATGGTTTTGTTCATGTTGTTGAATATGAGAATTATTTCTTTAATTTCTCGTGGTATTCGTTATTAATTGATCATATTGATGAATATATTGAAATGCATATATGTATGCAAAATTGATTGGTTTATGGTATAAATGATCCGAGGGGGTCATGAGGATCTATGCTGAGGGCGCTGGATCGAATGTCCACCATGCGTTGGTCCGACGGGATCATCATGGGGATCTATGCTGAGGGCGCTGGATCGCTGGACTGGTTTTCCACCATGCGTTGGTCCGACGGGATCATTATGGGGATCTATACCAAGGGCGCTGGATCGCTGGATTACCCTGTATTGTGTTGATAGAATCGTGAGGATTCATATCGTTGGATTCCGATGACGGAAGTCCGTTTTGCATGTTTTATGATGCACTGATAATTTATGTATTATGATACTTGTACTAGCATTGTTTTGCTAACCCCTTCGGGGGTGGACATTGTTTTGATGTTCAGGTAGCCGAGGAGCGGGGGAAGCAACCACAGTACGACAGGACGATGAAATGGCTCAGTGATGTGGTTGATATTTATTGTTTTTGTGATTTGTCTCCTTGGTTCATTTAGTACTCGAGTACGTATGTTTTAATAATGTCATTTTCGATATGGTTGTATAAGTTAACTCATTCGATCAGTTGAACCAATTCTGTATTTTGAAATTCATTTGTACGGTTGGATCATATTTGCATTTCTTTTAAATTAGCCTAGTAAATCCTTACTTAAAGGGTTTACGGCGCTGTAATTATTCCGAATATCTCGGGGTGTTACAGAATATGGTATCAGAGCTAAGATTCATGGATATCTTGGCAGTCGGGTTAGTTGGGTCTGTTTACGTTATTTGATTATTGGTCGTTTGTAACATCACTGCTGAGCCAGCATCGTCGTGTGGACCGTGGTTGTAAGTTTCCTAATCTCAAATACTACCGTTTTATTTAATTCATGTTTTGTGAACATTGATGGACGTACTTTTAGAAAGTTTGCCATGGATATTGAGTATTTGTGTTTACAGTATGTTGAGAGGAGGTCGTGGACGCGGACGCGGTCGTGGATGCGGACGTGGAAATGCGAGACAAGAAGATTCGGTGTCTACCCCAGAAATAACCGCTAGTCGAACGGATTCCCATTAGGGAGGACAACAGGGATTAGCATATAATAATGCAGATCCTAATGTGCCGGGAGTGCTTCAGCAGGTGGTTTCTCAGATAAACCAGTTTGCTCAAGTTGTGGATCGCATGCATACGGCTATGGGACAGCAGCATAACGTGGATAATCGGAGAGATAAATGGCTTACTAAGGTGATCAAATTGCATCCTCCGAAATTTGACGGTTCTGCTGAGACGCTTTATTGGGATCACTGGCTGAAGGAGTTAGAGAAGATTTTTGCGGGGATTAACTGTCCCAACGACACAAAGGTTCCGGTCGCCCAGTATCTTCTGACGGGGGAGGCTTTCGACTGGTGGGAGGCCATTCGACCTGAGGAGCATAATGTCGACTGGACATAGTTCAAATTAATGATGGAAGCGTAGTATTGTCCTCGCCCAGTTAGAGAGGCCCGAGTCCGGGAGTTTTTCTCACCACAAAATTCACAGGCATCTGTGACGGACGTGATTAAGACTTTTAATCACCAGCTGACTTATGTGCGCCACTTGGTCAGAACCGAGGCGGAGAGGATTTTTCATTTTGACATGCGAATGAAGTCGGAAATTCAGCAATATATGTCCGGATTTGATTGTACCACTTTGCGACAGTATCAGGACAAGGCGCTGGCCTATGATATGAAAGAGGCGGCAGTAGAGAAATCAACGGAAGTAAAGAAGCAGAAAGTGGATGGCAACTTCACGGAGAATAAGAGTATTGGGCCTCGCAGGGGCCAGTCCTCTTTTCATTCATCCAGGAGGCCTCCGCATCCTTCTAGAGGAGGAAAGAAGTTCCGGGCAGCACCAACCGTTTCAGACGCAGGGAAGAAATGTTATAACTGTGGCAAAGCGGGGCATGTTCGACGTGACTGTTTCACGCCTGCTGTGACCTGTTTCGAGTGTGGACAGGAAGGGCATCGCGCAACATTTTGTGGAAATGCGACTCGGTCTTTTGGTACTCGCACTCCTGTACCGGTTCCGAAGGACACTAGTGTAAACCAGACGCAGCAAAGCGGTTTCCAGCAGCAGAATGTTGGGAAGAGAGAGGCATCCAGCGCTGGGTCCGTTCCTCCGCGTATTTACGAGATGAAGAAGTCAGACAATCAGAACACGACTGTTGCATCAGGTACGATTCAGATCCTTTTGCAACCAGTTAGTGTCTTATTCGATTCAGGAGCTACGCATTCATTTATATCTTTGAACTGTGTTAATCGCTTGAAAATCTCGTGCTTGTATGATTGTGAACCTTATGTTGTGGGATTACCGAGTGGAGAGAAAATTGTGGGAACCCTAGAAGCTAGAGATTTTCCAGTGTCTATAGGAGGGAGAGATTGGCCATCGAATCTTATTGTAGTTGACATCTACGGTGACGATTTAATTCTCGGAGACGATTGGCTCAACCGTTATGGAGCTATTCTGAATTACCGAAAGAGAGTCATTTCTATCATTGCGGATGACGGATCTGAACACTTATTCCAAGGATGGAGACCGAGAAGTTCGGGAAAATTGATCAAAGCAATGAAAACCGTGAAATTACTGAAGCAGGGATGTCATGGATTTTGGTGCTATGCCATGAGGAAAGAGGAAGGAGTAGAGCTCTCATCTATTCCAGTTGTGAATGAATTCTCCGATGTATTTCCTGAAGAACTACCTGGGTTACCTCCGCAAAGAGAGGTGGAATTCACTATCGAATTAGAGCCTGGAGCCGCTCCTATTTCCAGAGCACCATACCGCATGGCGCCAACCGAGATGTATGAGCTAAAGAAGCAACTAGAGGAATTATTACAGAAGGGTTATATTCAACCTAGCGTTTCTCCTTGGGGAGCGCCCGTTCTCTTTGTCCGGAAGAAAGACGGATCCCTCCGACTGTGTATTGATTACAGGGAGCTCAACAAGATGACGATCAAGAATAAGTATCCTATACCTCGGATCGACGACTTGTTTGATCAACTGCGAGGGGCAAGGGTATTCTCGAAGTTTGACTTGCGATCAGGATACCATCAGTTGAGAATTAAGGAATCGGATATATCAAAGTCTGCTTTCAGGTCCCGGTACGGGCATTATAAATTTGTAGTGATGCCATTTGGACTTACCAATGCTCCTGCGGTATTCATGCAATTGATGAATCGGGTATTCTTAGAATACTTGGATAAATTTGTGGTCGTCTTCATTGATGACATCTTGATATATTCGAAGGACGCAGAGGAGCATGCCGAACATTTGCGTGTGCTTTTGAGCGCCTTGAGGAAGGAACAGCTGTATGCAAAGCCTTCCAAATGCGAGTTCTGGCTTAGGGAAGTAACTTTCCTTGGGCATGTGATATCAGCTGACGGAGTTCAGGTGGACCCGAAGAAATTCGAAGCAATCTTGGAATGGGAAGCTCCTAATAACGTGAAAGAAGTCCGGAGTTTCTTAGGACTTGCTGGATATTATCGCCGCTTTGTAGAGGGATTTTCCAAAATTGCTCGTCCGCTCACTCAGCTGTTATAGAAAACTCAAAAGTTCACGTGGGATGAGAAATGGCAGGCTGGTTTTGATGAACTTAAAAAGAGACTGACGACAACACCTATATCAGCGTTACCAGATGGGACTGATGGATTCATGGTATACAGCGACGCTTCAAATTAGGGTCTGGGATGTGTGTTGATGCAAAAGGATAAGGTGATTGCCTATGCTTCTCGGCAATTGACACCGTACGAGGTTAATTACCCGACTCATGATCTGGAGCTAGCAGCTGTGGTCTTTGCCTTGAAAATTTGGCGACATTATTTGTACGGCACTCGTTGCCAGATCTTTACAGATCATAAGAGCCTCAAGTACATTTTCAAATGTAAAGAATTAAACATGAGGCGTAGAAGGTGGTGGAATTGATCAAGGATTACGACTTGGAGATTCTCTATCATCCGGGAAAGCAAACGTAGTAGCCGATGCTTTGAGCCGTAAACCTATTTCTCTTCGAGTGTTGGAAGCACTTACATCCCAAACCAAGATTCAATGAACCGATCCGCGAAGGGATTGAAGTATGGGCACCAGGAATCCAAGGGCAACTATATGTGATGGAACTGACTTCATCACTAGTCGAGGAGATCAAATCTAAGCAGTTGAACGATTCTCTGATCCTTCGGTTATGTGACGAAGTAAAGAAAGGAAAAGCCCCAGGATTCGTGATACAAGATGATGGAGTTCTGAGATTTCAGAGTCGACTTTGCGTTCCCGATAATGAGGAATTGAGACGGACAATTCTGAAGGAAGCTCATAGCGCACCTTATTCTATTCACCCGGGCAGCAGTAAGATGTATAAGGATCTAAAACCAAACTTCTGGTGGGGGAATATGAAGAAGGACGTAGCAGAGTACGTTTCGAAATGTTTGACTTGTCAGCAGGTTAAGATTGAACATCAGCGACCTGCCGGAATGTTAAAGCCGCTTCCGATCCCTGAATGGAAGTGGGAGGATATCTCGATGGATTTCATCACCAATATGCCAAGGACCAAATCGGGAATGAACATGATTTGGGTTATAGTTGATCGACTAACCAAGTCGGCTCATTTCCTAGGAATTAAAGATACTTGGGGACCCGAGAGATTGGCGTGAGTGTTCATTGCAGAGGTAGTCAGATTACATGGGACGCTGAAGACCATTATTTCAGATCGTGATGGTCGCTTCGTGTCGCACTTCTGGAAGGCAGTTCACAGGGCTTTGGGGACTGAGCTCAACTTTAGCATGGCTTATCATCCCCAAACGGACGGTCAGTCCGAAAGGACTATACAAACAGTAGAAGACATGCTTAGAGCTTGTGCTTTGGATTGGTCAACTGATTGGGAAGTTCAATTGCCATTGATTGAATTCACCTACAATAATAGTTGGCATGCTTCTATTAAGATGGCACCATTTGAAGCTTTGTACGGGAGAAGGTGTCGATCACCCCTGTGCTGGGATGATTCTTCGGACTTGATCGGGACGGAACCGGAATTGATAATTCAGACCCAAGAGAAGATAGCTTTGATTCGGGAAAGACTGTTGACTGCCCAGAGTCGACAGAAGTCTTATGCAGATGTACGTCGTCGCCCTCTAGAGTTCGACATTGGGAACCATGTACTATTGAAGGTGTCTCCTACATGAGGAATTTTCCGTTTTGGGAAGAAAGGTAAGTTAAGTCCGAGATATATCGGACCATTCGAGATCCTCGAGAGAGTTGAGGATTTAGCATACAGGTTGTCCTTACCGCCATCGCTGACTCACGTTCACAATGTGTTTCACGTATCCCAACTACGCAGGTATGTACCGGATCCCAGTCACATCATTGAGTTCGATGAGATCGAGATAGCGAATGACGGCACCTTCGAGGAAAGACCAATCAAGATACTTGAGAGTCGGATCAAACAATTGAGGAATAAACCAATACACTTGGTTAAAGTACAATGGTCACGACACGGAGTTGAAGAGGCCACTTGGGAAACGGAGGACAGTATGAAGACTAGATATCCGGAGTTGTTTTCATCTTAAGTTTCGGGACAAAACTTCTTTTTAGGGAGGAATGATGTAATACCCGAGATTTATGCTATGTATTTGGAACTTATGATATTGTCATTGTTGCATTTTGATCTGAGTATTATTCTCCGTATTTCATAATCCGGTGTTGTTGAGCGTATGATTTCATGAATGTGATTTAAAATTGTGATTCTGCGCATGTAGCGCACGCTACCGACTAAGTGTAGCGTACGCTAATTTGGATCCACAACGCACGCTGTGAAGGAACCTTAGCGCATGCTATACGTGGTCAATATGATTGAGACGTGTTGGTAGGTGAGATCAGGCCGGGGATTTTGGTCGGATTGTGTCGGGATGAACCTGGACGGCTTTCGGGAAAAAGCCAAGTCAACGCGTTAGCGCACGCTACTCATATGAGGATAGCGCACGCTAAAGGCTGAGTACAGTGAAATCAGTAACGTTTCAAATAGCCGTTAGCGCACGCTATGAATATGGACTAGCGCGCGCTAATAACCATTTTCTATATATAGGACAGCATCCTTTTTCATATTTTCAGACTTTTCACTCCCCCATCCGAATTCTTGAACTTAGAAAGTCACTCTCTTCATCCTAAACACTTCTTGCCGGCATCCTAGATCGTGTTGAAGATTGTAGATCATTGGGGATTGGTGTTCAAGCCTTCGGCGTTGGATTACTTCGAATTTCCTCCTTGTTCTTCACTACTTTGAGGTAGGTGATTCTTCACCAATATTAGTAGTATTCTGAAGGATGTTTTTGATCATGTTTTGGGATTTACCTAGTCAGTTAGATTCATAAGTAGTCGAACATCATGTGTTAGAAAGATATCTTTGACGTTTCGGCACTTATTTATCGTATGATCCATTGAACCTTTTTAGTATATGGACTCCTAAGCATATTCATGTATCTTCAAAACCGATTATGACCAGTATATGGAGATTACCTAATTCTTATGTTTTACGTAAGGAATCATATGGTTTGGGACTTGGAATGAATTGAACTTAGAATTTTTTCTTGAAGATCAGGATGAATTATGGTGTAGTAATGATGATACGTATTCTGGTGTCTCGTAGTCATTTAATCCATAAAGATCTTTCATAAACCGTATGAGCATGATATGCACGGAGTTGGCATGTATTAACACTGAGGATTTCATGAGTTTTCATCACCTTTAGCTCAAGTTTTTACCCAGTAGTGACTGCCATGCACGATTAGCGCACGCTAAGATGTATATATTAACGTGCGCTATCGGGAATGAGTAACGTATGCTACGTTGGGTACGTAACGTACGTTATATCATCGTGCAGGCGATGGCTATTCGTAGAAGATCACAAGATACAATAGCGCACGCTAAACTTGGTCATTTGCGTACGTTAACGGGCAGGCTTAGCGCACGTTACGTAGAGTACGTAGCGCGCGCTAAGTAGTTCAGGCAGAATTCATTTTTAGAGCTTGCGACCGTAAACCGGATTCACTATAAGAATAAACGTCAAAGACTTCGGATAATATCTGAAGTAAAAATGTTATAATTACCGAAGTCTATGTTCGTGTAGTAAAAGGTATACTTTAGACTTTGCTTTTTATACGAAGTCTAATATCCTAATAATCGAAGTCTATCTCGATTTTTTTTTCTAATTATGATCCAAATATGGGGGTAAGTGAAGTAAAAGAATGCCTTTAACTTTGGTTATTTTATAATTGACGTAGTAAAAAAGGACTTTTTACTTCAGTTATTGTATAATATATATTAGTATTTTCTGCAGTAATATATATTAGTATTTCACATTTCAATTTAAAATTCATTGCCAAAATCTACATTCACGTATAACTAACCATCAACCACAAGAGCTCAATAATATAAGAACCAATAATTTCATATCATCCCATCTAAAAAAATAACATGCGTTCCAACCAATTCAAAACAAGATACATATCATAACAAAGACAAAGAATGTGTAATAAAATTCTATCTATTTCATCATGAACACCACAAATAGGACCAAACGGATTAAAAAAGATCATATACTTCGAAACGACCAAATCTCTCTTCAGCACATCTTTGCTTTTCATGAGACGATCATACTTATCAACTTTCTTCTTCCAATCTTCAACATCGGACGCCAAGCAAACAAATCCACATAATCACTTTGTTCTTTGGTTTAACAAATCTTCTTCCCCAATAAAGAAATTACAAGATTTTGCCAAAGCCAAAATTATATTACCAACTAAAACATATTAGCATAACGTGTCGTAACACACGATACTACAACATAATCAAACAGTAAAAAATAACTTCTACTGGGTGTTTCTTAAGCTTCGTCCTCATAGACAGACTGTGGAAGCACGCATTAATGCTAAACTTGCCGCTAGGTATGATGGGTCGTTTCAAATTGTGGAGAGAGTTGGTGCCGTGGCATAGTCTTCCATAGTCTTCAAATCTTAATTTCATCATACAATAAACAACCTTTATCTCATCTTTTCTATTTTATCCATTTATTTACGTTCCCAGTTTTGTTGGAACCTAACAACGAATTACAATCTTCCCACAAAAAACCAACAATAAATGACTGTACTACATGTGTTTTCTTTGTTACTTGCATAGTCAAAACACATGCAACTCATTCAAGAAAATATTCATTTATAGTCGAGAAACATATGTATGGCCAAAAGAGATGAACCACCAGTCGATACTCTCACCTTCCCCATTAGAGAAACATATATATTAGCAAAACAAGGAAAGCTTGGAACAAGCGGCTTTAATGTGGTACGTGGGCAAGTAAATACTTGCAAGTCGAGCACCTGAAAATACAACAGAAGACCGCTCAGAGCTGGAAAATCGCCTATTATGAGCAAATTGGCACACACACACACACACACACACAGAGACAGAGAGAGGGAGAGAGAGAGAGAGTCTCAAGTTGTTACAGAAAAGATACCTGGACAGTAGCTTTCAAGCCAAATGCCTTGGTAGCAACAAGGATGTTAGGATTGGCAGCCCACTTTAAGCCTAGTTCCTTTATCAATTCCTTTTCCTCAGTGTTGTATACTTTCATTCCTGGTAGATTATGCGTTCGCCGGTAAAACAAATAATGATACAAGGAGAGGGAGAGAGATAAAAACAGAAATACATGCATTCTTCTTTCTTTAGAAATCAATCATTTCAAAAAGGAAGAAAAATTAATCAAAAAACATACGAGGGTTTTGGATCCGGAGTTAGATATATGTAAAAGGACACTTAATGTATATGAATACGGATGCACAAATGTATGTCATTTTTGTCAATAAGGAGATTCATTATATTTCAAAACACTATAACGTTCTGGATAATTACCTGTTCATTGACATGAAATAGTGAATTATAACAAATAACTCAACTAGATAAAGTAAAAGAAAGATAATGTAAAAAATGCACAATCAATAATATCCATTTAAAGACAAAAAAAATTACAAAGTGAAGGTAGAAAGACCTTCAAAAGTAGGCGGCAAATAGCATTCTCCAGAATTCCACAGCTCCTCACCAAACGGATGTCCATCCTGTTAGTAAATAGGATCGGTATTTCTTGCATTTCGACAAAACTTATTAACAGGCAAAAGATGATCAATTTCAAAAGGATAGAAATAGAGAATACGTACAACACGTAAATTTCGACCTAGAATATGTACAACAGGTAAATATGTACAAAAGATGATCAATTCAACAAAACATATCTTCACACCAGAATACGTACAACAGTGTTGTTTGATAAAACTGTTCCTTATCTTTTAAGTCGAATAGTATTTTTGAATGACATAAACTCATTAAACATCAAAACATAATGTCAAAATTTTATTGGTATCATCAAAAACAACATTAATAAGTACTTATAAATAAAATACTTCAACATCTTATTTTGAACACAATTCTTAAAATTAAGCATTAAAAACCAAACTATTTGCAATTTCATCACGCAAATTAGCTATATATTGTGTGCTATTAGCACCTCATTGTGTTATGTCCAGCAAAAAAATATATTTAATATCCACATGACAACACCGAAAAAACCGTAAGCATTGCTTTATAGGAATCTCACAAACATCAAACATTACTTTTGCAAACACCACAGAGAAAACCGAGACATTGCAATCATTTTCAAGACAAACAAAAATACCGCAAAGAAGGAATATGCACACAGCCCCTAAAAATAAAATCATCTTGAAAACAGAAATGGAGTTTGAAAACAAGAAAAGCAGTAGAAATTACAAACCTTTCTTATCACAGACAGATCTCGGGAGCCCAAAAGAAAAAACTCCCACACAAATCCGCTTGCTGGTTGCAGGTTCGCTTCAAGAAACCCTCCTCCAGTTTGTAATATGTCAAATTAGAAATTATGAGGATAAAAAAAATGATGGAAGGAAAAGTGTGAAAATAACTTGTACTACAGGGAAAAACTTGAACGATGAAGAGGGAAAAAGAAAGGGGAAAGCGATCACGTGATTGTCAGTCTTTACAGAGTGTGTGAAGAGTCCTGCTTTTGTCTTTGTCTGTCAGAAAACTTGGGAAGTCCCAAACCCCTCTTCTTTGCAAGGGCGACGGCGGGCGGCGATGGTGGTGCGAGGCGGTCGACGGCGATGGCGGTACGAGGCGGCCGACGGTGATGGCGGTGAGAAAATGGTGCGGGAGTGACCGAAGGTGAGGACAGAGGCGGGAGAGAAAGAAGGGGAGAAAAGGAACGGGAGAGAGAGAAGGGGAGAAAAGAAAGTGAGAGAGAAAGGGAGGGGGGCGCGGTAGGTGAGGTGAGGGTAGAGGGTGTGATTTTTGGGCCGAATGGGAACCGCACTATTTTGTTGGTTGAATCAAAATGGTACATTTGAGTCCATTCAGCAAAAAGTAAACGTCTAAAAAGTCTGAGCGATTCAGCTCATTCAAATGTTCATCATAAGAAATGAAATGTGGCCTAAGACGACAAATGGCTACAAAATTCAAAAATTAATCAACACATCAGATTAATTGATTAGAATAGCAGAATTTAAATCCCTAAAATCAGATTAAAGCAAGATGAAGCAAAATATTTCAAATTTTGAAATACTATTTACTAAACTAACGTTTTGGTTTCCAAAAAAAAAATGAGCCAAGTGTTTTTTGGAGCCCAAATGAAAAAAATTGAACCTCAAAATATTAACTCCCGGTCTCAAGACATACACTTCGCTATTGTAAAAAGTTTTTGGTAAAAAATAAAATTTCACACTTTTTACTTCAGTAATTATCAAATTAGCGAAGTCTTTGTAACTTAAAATTTCTAAGTAGCTCTGTTTTTCTGTTTGGTACCATTTACTGAAGTCTATGTTTGTTTTTTACTTCAGTAAATTGAAAAGCGAAGTTGTTGTTTGTTTTTACTTTGCTAATATACATTACCGAAGTGAGACGTACCGAAGTCTTTGATGTTTATTCTACTAGTGATTGTTAGACATTCGTACGACTTGAGAGGGATTCTTTATTATTTCTTAGGTCCGAACCTTGCATAGGGGACGATCGAGGGACGGTGGTGTAACACCCCAATTCGCAAATGGGACATTACACGCCGTAGAACCCTCGTGAGGTCTACCAGGCTAACACATGACACATAACCCACAATGTAATTCCAAACAATGCACTCAAAAGTAAATAAGGTCGTGGCCTCGGCCAAAACAATTTTAACGGAGTACATGAACATAAAATAAATACCAATCCGTTGCCCACTAGGGACTTAAACCAAGTTTAAAAGTAGACAGTTTAATTCCAAGACTCGACAAATGCAATGACAAAACATAAAATTACTGCACTCGAGCCACATCATCAAGCCACCATCCTTTACGTGCGTGTCCCGTGCCCGCTCTCACTCTCCTGCAGACTAAATGCATAAGACGCATTTCTCCCATTTAAGGGGTTAGCATTCGAATAGCTAGTGCAAGTACACAATTACACAACATTATATACAAAATACGGTTTTACACGATGTCCCAAACGTAAGTCATTTGCCACATATATATTCCTAATACTACATTGCAATCACATCAATTTCCAATCATCACGATATCACAAAATCACAATCGTATCCCGTGGCCGTACCCCTTAGTATCGACCCCGGACATCCCGTCGAACACTCGGGTGGGATACCACTTCCGCGGCCGTACTTCTTAGTATCGACCCCGGACATCCGTCGGACACTCCGGTGGAAGTTCAACCACACACGCACCCAAGTCCACTTCCGCGGCCGTACCCCTTAGTATCGACCCCCGGACATCCCGTCGGACACTCCGGTGGAAGGAACACAACTCACGCACTCAAAAATCACCATTCATCATTCATTTCAAAATCACAACATACATAACGAAATGTAATACATGTACTTGCCTTGAAAGAAACGAACGAAGGAAACGACGAAGGAATAGGTTTCGGTCCGAACAATCTTCCCAAATCCGTTCCTAACACAATAACGGTATACACAAGTCTCAATAATGCGGAAAGGTAAGAATTAATCCTAATTCTACCCCTTGGAACGATTTGTCGGAAAATACGAAGTCCACGATGGCTATAATCTAACAATGAAGAAATTACTAGGTTAAATCCATTAAACTATACTGGAAACAAGGGATTTACGACTACACAATCGTAATCTAACAAGTCGTCGAAGCCAAAACGGATTAAAAGGAAGAATTATGCCAAAAATCCCGAAATCCCCAAAAAAACTAGGGTTCATCGATGTATACCTCGATTCGGACGGATGGAGGATGATTATGATGATGATAAACCTTGCTTGGAACGCAAAAATCGATCTTTAGAAGGTTCCTACGGATTGCACCGGATGAATCGCTTGAAATCGCCCAAAGGAAACTCACGTCGCGAGAAAGAAAGAAAAGGAGTGAAATAAGTCGACCGGAAATAAGTCAGGAATTAAAAGACCTGACGGCGAGTTACGTACGTTAACGCCTATTGTTAACGTACGTTATGAAGGTTACGTACGTAACCCTCTCAGTTAACGACGTAACGAACAATCGACACTTTCGCGAAACCATAACGTCGTTACCAATGGGGCATAACGTGCGTTATGATACCTATATAACGTCGTAAAGGAGCATGCATAACGTCGTTATGCATGCAGCTTCAAAGATCGCTAAACACTTAGCTCAAGACAATGATACAACGACGAAACGCAACACAAGGATAGAATCAAAAGTATACACATGGGGTATCCAAGCAACGAAGCTGAGTTTTGAAAGAAAATATAATCCCGATCACTAGAGAGTCTCAAATGAAGCAAATGAAGCGAAATTCCCCAAACTTATGAAAATTACAAAACGCCCAAGAGCCCGAAAATCACGATGCAACGTCGGATTAACAAACCGAAAATTTCAACACGACCAATTCAACCATACAAACTTATACAAATCAAGAAACAACGGAAACGAACAAGTTTTACGAGAATCGAACGTACATACGACAAGATATAAATTAAGATGAAATTATGCAAAAACATCCTCGAAACTCATCCAGACGGAAAAACTCCAAGAACAAAATAGATTCAGAATTCCAAAACAGTACTAAGTGAGTTGTCCGAAACGAACATACACCAAAAATAGGAATTACCAAAAATAGAAAACACGGATATTACATTATCTCCCCCTAAAAATAAGTTTCGTCCCGAAACTTACAACGCGAACAACTCGGGGTATCTCGACCGCATACTCTCTTCCGTCTCCCATGTGGCTTCCTCGGATCCATGTCTCGACCATTGAACTTTAACAAGAGGAATGGTTTTATGACGAAGTTGCTTCACCCGACGCTCTAAAATCTGAATCGGCCTCTCCTCAAAGGTAATGTCGGGTCCCAATTCGATCTCTCCAAAATCAAGAATATGGCCAGGGTCCGATACGTACTTCCTAAGCTGGGAAACATGAAATACGTTATGAACGTGACTCAAGGACGGCGGCAAACCCAACCGATAGGCAAGCTCTCCCACTCTCTCTAAATTTTCAAACGGCCCAATATATCTCGGACTAAGTTTACCCTTCCGGCCGAAGCGGTAAACTCCCCGTGTCGGAGACACCTTAAGCAAAACATGACCTCCCACCTCAAACTCCAACGGCCGGCGACGCGTGTCGGCATAAGACTTTTGCCGACTCTGGGCCGTCAACAATCTATCACGAATCAGAGTAATCTTCTCCCTCGTCTCAACTACCATATCGGGCTCGGTACCAATCAGCTCGGACGCATCGTCCCAACACAACGGCGATCTGCACCTCCTCCCATACAATGCCTCAAATGGTGCCACTTTGATCGAGGCGTGCCAACTATTGTTGTACGTAAACTCGATCAACGGCAAGTGCGACTCCCAATCATCCTTCCAATCTAGGGCACAGGCTCTCAACATATCCTCCAACGTCTGGATCGTCCGCTCTGACTGCCCGTCGATCCGAGGGTGGTAAGACGTCCGAGTCTCAACTCGCCTCCCAAAGCTCGATGAACACCGCCAAAAATGTGATACAAACCGCCATCACGATCCGAAACAATACTCTTAGGAGTCCCATGTAATCTCACGATCTCGCAATAAACACTCTGCCACCTTCTCGACCCCAAGTGTCCTTAATACCCGATAAATGAGCTGATTTGGTCACCGATCGACAATAACCCAAATCATGTTCATTCCATCCAGTCCTAGGCATACCGGTAATGAAATCCATAGAAATATCCTCCCATTTCCACTCCGGGATGGGAAGTGGTCGCAAAGCCCCGCTGGTCGCCGATGCTCGATCTTAACTCTGCCGACAGTCAAACATCTCGACACGAACTCGCAAACGACTCTCTACAAATTACTCCACCAGAACATACACCTCACGTCCTTGTACATTTTACTGCAGGATGTATGGAGTAAGGCGTGGTATGAGCTTCGCTCAAGATCTTGTCTCGGCTCAATAACATTCGGTACACACAATGCGCGAAATCTCGAACGCCATCATCCTGAATCACAAATCCAGGGCTTTCCCCTTCCTCACATCCTCCCTCAACTGGACCAAACACGGATCATCGTACTGTTTCGCCTTAATATCATCAGTCAAGGACGAAGTGATCTCTAACGCACAAAGCTGGCCCTGAACTCTCTGAACCCAAACCTCAATATTCTGACAGATGAAATCTCGCTGGATCCTACTCTGTGGTGTAAGTACCTCTAACATCTGTAAAGCCATCGGTTTTCGGCTCAACGCATCAGCCACTACGTTGGCCTTACCCGGATGGTAAAGTATCTCGAGGTCGTAATCTTTAATTAGCTCTAACCACCTACGCTGCCTCATATTCAACTCTTTCTGGCTGAAGATGTACTTCAGACTCTTGTGGTCCGTGAAAATCTTACATGACGACCCATAGAGATAATGCCTCCATATCTTTAAGGCGAAAACGACCGCAGCTAACTCCAAATCGTGCGTGGGATAATTTACCTCATAAGGTTTCAATTGGCGGGATGCATAAGCAATCACTCTGTCTCTCTGCATCAAAACACATACAAGCCCAAGGCCCGAAGCATCACTATACACTACGAAATCCTCGTTCCCCTGAGGCAATGCTAAAACGGGTGCGGTAGTCAAACGTCTCTTTAACTCGTCAAAACTGTCCTGCCTGTCTGCACCCACTCGAACTTCCGAGTTTTCTGAGCAACCGAGTGAGTGTTCTAGCGATATTAGAAAATCCCTCATCGACTCTACGGTTATAGCCAGCAAGACCCAGAAAACTCCTAAGCTCCTTCACATTCTTAGGCGTCTACCAAGCCATCACCGCTCTATCTTCGCGGATCTACCCGAACTCCCCGCTGAAATCACATGCCCGAGGAACGTCACTTCCTCGAGCCAAAACTCACACTTAGAGAACTTCGCATAACCGCTCGGCCCTCAAAGTGTCTAATACAATCCGGAGATGTAAGGCATGCTCCTCCCGACTCCGTGAATAGATAAGAATATCGTCAATAAAAACGACTACGAATTTGTCCAGATACTCAATAAAAACTTTGTTCATTAACTGCATGAACACTGCTGGGGCATTGGTTAGCCCGAAAGGCATAACCACAAACTCGTAATGGCCATATCTCGTCCGAAAGGCACTTTCTAATATCGACGCCCCGAATCCTCAATCGTAGTAGCCCGATCGCAAATCAATCTTGAAAAGACTGCCGCCCTAAGCTGATCAAACATATCGTCAATCCTGGGCAAAGGGTATTTATTTTTGATGGTTAGCTTGTTTAATTCTCGATAGTCGATGCATAAACGAAGCGATCCATCCTTCTTCTTGACAAAAAGTACAGGTGCACCCCAAGGCGATGCGCTCGGTCGAATATACCCTTTATCTAACAACTCTCCCAACTGATTCTTCAACTCTAGCATCTCCGACGGTGCCATACGGTACGGTGCTCGAGAAATAGGGGCCGCGTTCGGCTCAAGGTCAATAGGAAACTCCACCTCTCGATGTGGTGGTAATCCCGGCAAGTCATCCTAAATACATCGGATACTCGCTAACAACCGGAATCGACAACATGTCAACCCCACCATCTTCCGCCTGCAGAGCGAAACACCAGTAGCCGACACAACCCTGGTTCAAAAGTTTCATCGCCTTCAAGGCGCTAATCACACTCCCCGATCTACCCGGCTTACGACCGACTAGAGTATGCTCGGTGCCGTCCTCGGCAACTATCGAGATGGTACGAGTCCGATAGTTCATGATAGCACCGTGACGATCTAACCAATCGTCCCCGAGGATCAAATCCTCACCCTTAAGGTCTATAACAATGAGATTCGAGGGCCAATCCCGGCTCCCGATCCTCACTGGGCAATCCCTAACTTCCCGGTCCCCAACCATACGATCTCCACTGGGTGTACCCACTACAAACGGCTCACACTCAAACAAGCAGTCAAAACCAATACGACTCACACAATCCGAAGCAATAAAGGAATGGGTAGCACCCGAATCAAAAAGTACTGAAACTGGATGAGTAAGGATCTGAGTGGTACCTGACGCCACTGGAACGTCTGTCTCCTCTGTACGCCTCATCTGATACAACCGGGGGTGAACTGAACCCGAACTCGACGCTGTACGGTGATCCGGCTGACCCCGACCCCTACCACGGCCCGAACCCTGCGGAACATGAGTAACTGGAATGCTGTGCTCCCTCCGATCGGCGGTGGTAGTCGGGACTCTAGCGGCCCTGGTGGCCCTCTCACAATGGGCTGCCCGATGCCCGGTCTGCCCGCAAGTAAAACAAATAACTGGAGGAAAAGGGCAATCCTTCATCAAATGCTCATATTGGTTGCAGTTAAAACAAACCCTGCCACCAGAAGCAACGGACTGGACTGAACGATTACCCTGAGATCCCCCAGCCGGCTGAAACGGTCTCTTCCCGTGCGTAGGAACAGAACGAGACCTCGAAAACTGACCACCTTTACCGGCCGAGAACCCACCGGTGGTCTTCGCTTAGCTTCAAACCGACTCGATTCCGGATGACCATCTCGACGCGAGCGCGATCCTGATATTCCTTCAAGGTGGCACACATGAGCGGTGCCATACTCTGCCTGATATGCGGTTTCATGCGCATATTGAAGTAACGGATTTTATCAGCCTCCGTCCTCACCTGGTCTCTCACAAAACCCAACTGCTGATTGTAGGAAATAATGGCCTGAGAAATCGGCACATCCTGAGGTGTAGCGGTGAAAAACTCCACAATTGCGCTCCTTAATCGGCGGTGGACAATATTCTCGCTTCCATAGCAGCCACGAACTCATCCCACGTGGCCCGACGATCTCTGGGCGCAACGGCCTCCCACCACTCCGCAGCTTCCTTATCCGGGAGGTACTGGGCAATATGTACCCTCTGTCTTCGGGACAAGCTACGGCATCAAAGGCCCCGGATACCGAAAGAGCCAATTCTCCCAACCGAGGGAGTCAAGATCCGAGAAACGAGGAGGGTGCATCTTAGACACCGTCGAAGCCACTTACTAGCTTCCTCTTCAGTGTCGGGGCGGATTCTCGCGTCCACCCGAGCTATCCGAGCAAGCCGGTCTACTAGCCGCTGTACGGCAAGATAGCCGGCGTCGGCATTATTACCCGACGGCACCGAGTGAGAGGCTGAGTCTGCAGAGGACTGAGAAAGTGAGCCCTCTTCATTATCAGCACCCCGACCACGGCCTCGGCCGCGCCCCCTAGCTGGTCTACCACGACCTCTCAACATACTGAAGAAAATACGAAAAGAACAAGATCAGAAAAATTCACAATTTACAAGGTTGGTAATCATAATCCGCAATTACGAACAACGCAAGAAAACGAGTACAATAAAGAGTTTGAGAAGACTTACGACACGGTCGCACGAAAAGACGGTAGCATGATGATATTAGGCTCAACGACCGACTCTAATGACGCAACTAATGACCCAAGAATTAACCGACAGACTAGTTATTCAAAACCTAAGCTCTGATACCATAAATGTAACACCCCAATTCGCAAATGGGACATTACACGCCGTAGAACCCTCGTGAGGTCTACCAGGCTAACACATGACACATAACCCACAATGTAATTCCAAACAATGCACTCAAAAGTAAATAAGGCCGTGGCCTCGCCAAAACAATTTTAACGGAGTACATGAACATAAAATAAATACCAACCGTTGCCCACGCAGGGACTTAAACCAAGTTTAAAAGTAGACAGTTTAATTCCAAGACTGACAAATGCAATGACAAAACATAAAATTACGACTCGAGCCACATCATCAAGCCACCCATCCTTTACGTGCGTGTCCCGTGCCCGCTCCTCGGCTCTCCAGCACGAAATGCATAAGACGCATTTCCCCATTTAAGGGGTTAGCATTCGAATAGCTAGTGCAAGTACACAATTACACAACATTATATACAAAATACGCTTTTACACGATCGTCCCAAACGTAAGTCATTTGCCACATATATATTCCGAATACTACATTGGCAATCACATCAATTTCCAATCATCACGATATCACAAAATCACAATCGGTATCCCGTGGCCGTACCCCTTAGTATCGACCCCAGACATCCCGTCGAACACCGTGGGATACCACTTCGCGGCCGTACCCTTAGTATCGACCCCGGACATCCCGTCGGACACTCCGGTGGAAGTTCAACCACACACGCACCCAAGTCCACTTCGCGGCCGTACCCTTAGTATCGACCCCGGACATCCCGTCGGACACTCCGGTGGAAGGAACACAACTCACGCACTCAAAAATCACCATTCATCATTCATTTGAAAATCACAACATACATAACGAAATGTAATACATGTACTTGCCTTGAAAGAAACGAAACGAAGGAAACAGCGAAGGAATAGGTTTCGGTCCGAACAATCTTCCCAAATCCGTTCCTAACACAATAACGGTATACACAAGTCTCAATAATGCGGAAAGGTAAGAATTAATCCTAATTCTACCCCTTGGAACGATTTGTCGGAAAATACGAAGTCCACGATGGCTATAATCTAACAATGAAGAAATTACTAGGTTAAATCCATTAAACTATACTGGAAACAAGGGATTTACGACTACACAATCGTAATCTAACAAGTCGTCAAGCCAAAACGGATTAAAAGGAAGAATTATGCCAAAAATCCCGGAATCCCCTAACAACTAGGGTTCATCGATGTATACCTCGATTCGGACGGATGGAGGATGATTATGATGATGATAAACCTTGCTTGGGACGCAAAAATCGATCTTTAGAAGGTTCCTACGGGTTGCACCGGATGAATCGCAGAAATCGCCAAAGGAAACTCACGTCGCGAGAAAGAAAGAAAAGGAGTGAAATAAGTCGACCGGAAATAATTCAGGAATTAAAAGACCTGACGGCGAGTTACGTACGTTAACGCCTATTGTTAACGTACGTTATGAAGGTTACGTACGTAACCCCTCTCAGGTTAACGTACGTAACGAACAATCTGGACACTTTCTGCGAAGCCATAACGTACGTTACCAATGGGGCATAACGTACGTTATGATACCTATATAACGTACGTAAAGGAGCATGCATAACGTACGTTATGCATGCAGCAGTTCAGCACTGCTAAACACTTAGCTCAGCACAGTCGATACAACGACGAAACGCAACACAAGGATAGAATCAAAAGTATACACATGGGGTATCCGAAGCAACGAAGCTGAGTTTTGAAAGAAAATATAATCCCGATCACTAGAGAGTCTCAAATGAATCAAATGAAGCGAAATTCCCCAAACTTATGAAAATTACAAAAACGGCCCAAGAGCCCGAAAAATCACGATGCAACGTCGGATTAACAAACCGAAAATTTCAACACGACCAATTCAACCATACAAACTTATACAAATCAAGAAACAACGGAAACGAACAAGTTTTACGAGAATCGAACGTACATACGATAAGATATAAATTAAGATGAAATTATGCAAAAACATCCTCGAAACTCATCCAGACGGAAAAACTCCAAGAACAAAATAGATTCAGAATTCCAAAACAGTACTAAGTGAGTTGTCCGAAACGAACATACACCAAAAATAGGAATTACCAAAAATAGAAAACATGGATATTACAGGTGGCATACGGACGCGTGTCATTTGTTGGAGTATTTCATTCTTGCCATTTTCGAGGCAAGTATCATATGTCGAGTTTGATTTATATCGGAACTTTGATCATGCATATGGTTTTGTTCATGTTGTTGAATATGAGAATTATTTCTTTAATTTCTCGTGGTATTCGTTATTAATTGATCATATTGATTAATATATTGAAATGCATATATGTATGCAAAATTGATTGGTTTATGGTATAAATGATCCGAGGGGGTCATGAGGATCTATGCTGAGGGCGCTGGATCGAATGTCCACCATGCGTTGGTCCGACGGGATCATCATGGGGATCTATGCTGAGGGCGCTGGATCGCTGGACGGGTTTTCCACCATGCGTTGGTCCGACGGGATCATCATGGGGATCTATACCAAGGGCGCTGGATCGCTGGATTACCCTGTATTGTGTTGATAGAATCGTGAGGATTCATATCGTTGGATTCCGATGACGGAAGTCCGTTTTGCATGTTTTATGATGCATTGATGATTTATGTATTATGATACTTGTACTAGCATTGTTTTGCTAACCCCTTCGGGGGTGAACATTGTTTTGATGTTCAGGTAGCCGAGGAGCGGGGGAAGCAACCACAGTACGACAGGACGATGAAATGGCTCAGTGATGTGGTTGATATTTATTGTTTTGTGATTTGTCTCCTTGGTTCATTTAGTACTCGAGTACGTATGTTTTAATAATGTCATTTTCGATATGGTTGTATAAGTTAACTCATTCGATCAGTTGAACCAATTCTGTATTTTGAACTTCATTTGTACAGTTGGATCATATTTGCATTTCTTTTAAATTAGCCTTGTAATTCCTTACTTAAAGGGTTTACGGCGCTGTAATTATTCCGAATATCTCGGGGTGTTACAATATGAACGAGAATGACCACAATGAATATCAATGAATAATAATTCGACAAGTTCAAGAATGACTCACCGAAATGGAAATAACAGTGAAGTGATTGATAACTCAATGAAATGATTGGAACTGTCATTCCTCGTGAATGAAGTGATTATTCGATAATTACAAATCTCAATACGGTTAATACAATGATGAATGAATTATGATTATGAATGAACAACAACAAAAGGAATGAATATCCTTTTAACCGAGTAAGAATTAACTTACACAACACCAGTGACAATTATCCTTCCACGAACAACGTTCTAATTGAGATATCGGTCGCTCGAACAACCTTGAATAACACAATCACCAACAATTCGTTCAATATACGAATCAAACACGAATATAACGAACTCAAAACGTCGATACGATTAAACCAAGTTCATTGGGGCATTATATCGAACGCTTTGTGGCCAACTTCGATTGATTACAACCAAACCTTAATAATACCAACATCAAATCCCCAAGAGGTGTTTCAAACCAACAAAACATCTTCAATACGATCAAAAATCCAATATGAATATACAAATTCGTGATTACAACAACGATTAATCGAAAACCCCCAAATACAACTCAATATTCAAAGTGTTCTTGAATAATCCTTCAATAATCTAATGAAAAATCGAACATATCCATAATCATGCGTATATTACTTCATACAACATGATCTTAACATCCAAAACATCATATCTCAACACAAATCGACAATCCAAGAAGTTTGATGAAGATTACCTCTTGAAGATCCAAACACTATAATCCGAAGAATACGCGATAGATCGATGATCCGAGCTTCACAACCGAATGAAAATGATTAAATCCACACTCAAGTGATAGGTGAAGAAAATTCTCTCCCTCAAGTCTCTCTCTCTCTCGTATGAAGGTGAAGAAAAGATGAAAAATGAGCTCAACACGCTCAAAAACGCAATTATAGGGTTGACTGCCCTGTGTGCCGTGGCCCAGGCCGAGTGTGCCGCGGCACAGGCCCAAAAAACGCTCCCAGTGCTCGGCAGTGTGCCGCGGCCCGGCCGAGTGTGCCGCGACAGTGTCTCGGCAGTGTGCCGCGGCCCTGCCGGCATGTGCCGCGGCGCACAGTCCAGAAGGGTTGGCCGAAAAGTTGCAGCACGAGTGTGCCGCGGCCCGGACGGGTGTGCCGCGGCAGTGTGCCGCGGCCCTGCCGGCATGTGCCGCGGCGCACAGTACAGGATGCTCGGCCAAAAACCGGAAAATGAGTGTCTGCGCTATTTCGACCATAACTCTCTTGTTCGGACTCCGAATGACTCACCGTTTGAACCATTGGAAAGCTAACTAGATGCTCTATAATATTGAAAAGATTAAAAATATTTGGAGTTTCCAAAAATTAATGGTGATTTAACAAAGTCGAACTCATATGTGGAAAGTTGAAACTGTAATACCCGAGATTTCTGATATGTATTTGGAACTTGTGATATTGTAATCGTTGTACTTGATCTGAGTATTATTCTCCGTATTTCATAATACGATGTTGTCGAGCGTATGATTTCATGTATGTGATTTAAAAATTGTAATTCTGCGCATGTAGCGCACGCTATCGGCTATGAGTAGCGTACGCTAACATGGCTCAATAGCGCACGCTACAAAGGAGCATTAGCGCACGCTATGCGTGGTCAAATTGATTGAGACATGCGGTAGGTGAGATCTGGACGGGGACCCTTGTCGGATCGTGTCGGCATGAACCTGGACAGCTTTCGGGAAAAGCCGAGTCAACGCCTTAGCGCACGCTACAGGCATGTGCATAGCGCGCGCTAAGTGTTGAGTACAATTTAGTCAGTGAGCCGTTAGCGCACGCTACGAGCAGGGACTAGCGTGCGCTAATAGCCATTTCTTATAAATAGGACATCATCCTATTTGTGATTTCAGTTCCTTCTTTCTCCCATACCCGAATTCTTACACTTAGAGCATAACTTCCTTCATCCTAAACAATTCATATCAACATCCTAGTTCGTGATTGAAGATCGTATATCATTGGAGATTGGTGTTCAAGCCTTCGGCGTTGGATTGCTTTGATTTCCTCCGTGTTCTTCACTACTTTGAGGTAGGTGATTCTTCACCAATACTAGTAGTGTTCTAAAGGACGTTTGATCATGCTTATCTTGTCAGTTAGATTCTTAAGTAGTCGAACATTATGTGTAGAAGGATATTTTCGATGTTTCGATACTTATTCACCGTATAAACCATTGAACCTCTTGGTGTTTGAACTCCTAGCATATTCTGAAGCTTCAAACCTATTTGTGATCAGTAGACGGATTTACCTAGTTGTTACATTTTACACATTGGAATCATGCGTTTTGGAACGTAGGACGAACAGAACTTAGAGTATTTTCTTGAAGATCGAAGATGAATTATGATGTTGAGATGATTATCCGTATATTTGTATCTCAAAATCATAGAACTTCCACAAACCTTATTAGCATGATATGCTTGAGGATGACTTGTTTTATCACCAGAGAATTCATGAGTTCATCACCATTCAACCCAGTTTTCTATCAGTGGTGATCTGCCATGCACGATTAGCGCACGCTAACATACGTTAGTTAACGTGCGCTATCGGGGTTAAGTTAACGCACGATTACGTACGTAACGTACGTTATGAGATCAGCCGAGTCAAACTGTCAGTCCGTGGCTAGCGTACGCTAGGCTTATATGATAGCGTACGCTAATAGGCAGGCTTAGCGCACGTTACGTAGAGTACGTAGCGCACGCTAAGCAGTCCAGGCAGATTGTTTATTTTGAGCTTTTTGGCCGTAGACCGAATTGCTAGGCCACCGTTCGACTTGAGATGATTTGTATATCATTCCTTTTGTTAAGGTTCGAGCTTGTTACGTTGATCGAAGGAGGCGGCCTTCGAGTGTGTTGAGATCATTGAAGTGTTCCATTCTTGCCATTTTCGAGGCAAGTATCATATGTCGAGTTCGATTTATATTGAAACTTTGATCATGCTTGTGGTTTTGTTCATGTTGTTGAATATGAGATGTATTTCTGAAATTTCTCGTGGTATTCGTTGTTATTTGTTCGTATTGATGAACATATTGAAATGTATATATGTATGCATAGTTGATTGATTTATGGTATAAATGATCCGAGGGGATCATGAGGATCTATGCTGAGGGCGCTGGATCGAATGTCCACCATGCGTTGGTCCGACGGGGTCATCATGGGGATCTATGCTGAGGGCGCTGGATCGCTGGACGGGTTTTCCACCATGCGTTGGTCCGACGGGATCATCATGGGGATCTATACCAAGGGCGCTAGATCGCTGGATTACCCTGTACTATGTTGATGGAATCATGAGGATTCGCATCGTTGGATTCCGGTGGCGGAAGTCCGTTTTGCATGTTTTATGATGCATTGATGATTTATTGTATTACGATACTTGTACTAGCATTGTTTTGCTAACCCCTTCAGGGCTGGACATTGTTTTGATGTTCAGGTAGCCGAGGAGCGGGGAAGCAACCACGATGCATCGGAGACGATGAAATGGCTCAGTGATGTGGTTGATGTTTATTGTTATTGTGATTTGTCTTCTTGGTCTATTTAGTACTCGAGTACGTCTGTTTTTAATAACGTATTATCGATATGTATGTATAAGTTAACTCATTTGATCGGTTGCATAAAATCTATATTTGAACTTCAGTTGTACGATTGGATTATATTTACACTCTTTTTAAAATTAGCCTTGTAAATCCTTACCTAAAGGGTTTACGGCGCTGTAATTATTCCGAATATCTTGGGGTGTTACAGAATATGGTATCGGAGCTAAGATTCATGGATATCTTGGTAGTCGGGTTAGTTGGGTCAGTTTACGTTATTTGATTATTGGTCGTTCGTAACATCACTGCTGAGCCAGCATCGTCGTGTGGACCGTGGTTGTAAGTTCCTAAATCTCAAATACTACCGTTTTATTTATTCAGGTTTTGTGAACGTTGATGGATGTACTTTTAGAAAGTTTGCCCTGGATATTGAGTATTTATGTTTACAGTATGTTGAGAGGAGGTCATGGACGCGGACGCGGACGCGGAAATGCGAGACAAGAAGAGTCGGTATCTACCCCAGAGATAACCGCTAGTCGAACGGATTCCCATTCCGGGGGACAGCAGGGATCGGCAAATAATAATGCAGATCCTAACGTGCCAGGAGTGCTTCAGCAGGTGGTTGCCCAGATAAACCAGTTTGCTCAAGTTGTGGATCGCATGCAGACGGCGATGGGACAGCAGCATAACGTGGATAATCGAGGAGATAAATGGCTTACCGAAGTGATCAAATTGCACCCTCCGAAATTTGACGGTTTCTTGGGATCACTGGCTGAAGGAATTAGAAAAGATTTTTGCAGGGATTAACTGTCCCAACGATAGGAAGGTTCCTGGCCGCCAAGATCTTCCGACAGGGAGGCTTGATCGGTGGGAGGCCATTCGACCGGAGGAGCACAATGTTGACTGGACGGAATTCAAATTGATGATGGAAGCGCAGTATTGTCCTCGCCCAGTTAGAGAAGCCCGAGTTCGGGAGTTTTTCTCACCACAAAATTCAGAAGCATCTGTGACGGACGTGATTAAGACCTTTAATCACCAGCTGACTTATGTGCGCCACTTGCTCAGGACCGAGGCGGAAAGGATTTTCCATTTCGACATGCGAAAGAAACCGGAAATTCAGCAATATATGTCCGGATTTGAATGTACCACCTTGCGACAGTATCAGGACAAGGCGTTGGCCTACGATATGAAGGAGGCAGCAGTAGAGAAATCGACGGAAGCAAAGAAACAGAAGGTGTCTGGCAACTTCACGGAGAATAAGAGTAGCGGGCCTCGCAGGGGTAAGTCCCCTTTTCATTCATCCAGGAGACCTCCGCATCCTTCTCGAGGTGGAAAGAAGTTCCGGGCAGCACCAACTGTTTCAGACGCAGGGAAGAAGTGTTATAACTGTGGCAAAGCGGGACATGTTCGACGTGATTGTTTCGCTACTTTGTGACCTGTTTCGAGTGTGGACAGGAAGGACATCGCGCAACATTTTGTGGGAATGCGACCCGATCTTTTGGTACTCGCACTCCTGTACCGGTTCCGAAGGACACTAGTGTAAACCAGACGCAGCAGAGCGGTTTCCCGCAGCAGAATGTTGGGAAAAGAGAGGCATCCAGCGCTGGGTCCATTCCTCCGCGTATTTACGAGATGAAGAAGGATGATCAGAACACAGTTGTTGCATCAGGTACGATTCAGATCCTTTTGCAACCAGTTAGTGTCTTGTTCGATTCGGGAGCTACGCATTCTTTTATATCTTTGAACTGTGTTAATCATTTGAAAATCCCGTGCTTGTATGATTGTGAACCTTATGTTGTGGGATTACCGAGCGGAGAGAAAATTGTGGGAACCCTAGAAGCTAGGGATTTTCCAGTAACTATAGGAGGGAGAGATTGGCTATCGAACCTTATTGTGGTTGACATCTACGGCGACGATTTAATTCTCGGAGACGATTGGCTCAACCGTTATGGAGCTATTCTGAATTACCGAGAGAGAGTCATTTCTATCATTGCTGATGACGGATCTGAACACTTATTCCGAGGATGGAGACCAGGAAGCTCGGGAAAATTGATCAAAGTAATGAAAGCCGTGAAATTACTGAAGCAGGGATGTCGTCGACTTTGGTGCTATGCCATGAGGAAAGAGGAAGGAGTAGATCTCTTGTCTATTTCAGTTGTGAATGAGTTCTCAGATGTATTTCCTGACGAACTACCTGGGTTACCTCCGCAGAGAGAAGTGGAATTCACTATCGAATTAGAACCTGGAGCAGCTCCTATTTCCAGAGCACCATACCGCATGGCGCCAACCGAGATCTATGAACTCAAGAAGCAACTGGAGGAATTGTTACAGAAGGGATATATCCAACCTAGCTTTTCTCCTTGGGGAGCGCCCGTTCTCTTTGTCCGGAAGAAAGACGGATCCCTCCGACTGTGTATTGATTACAGGGAGCTCAACAAGATGACGATCAAGAATAAGTACCCTATACCTCCGATCGACGACTTGTTTGATCAACTGCAAGGAGCAAGGGTATTCTCGAATATTGACTTGCGATCAGGATACCACCAGTTGAGAATTAAGGAATCGGATGTACCAAAATCTGCTTTCAGATCCCGGTACAGGCATTATGAATTTGTAGTAATGCCATTTGGACTTACCAATGCTCCTGCGGCATTCATGCAATTGATGAATCGGGTATTCTTGGAATACTTGGATAAATTTTTGGTCGTTTTCATTGATGACATCTTGATATATTCGAAGGATGCAGAGGAGCATGCCGAACATTTGCGTGTGGTTTTGAGCACTTTGAGGAAGGAACAGCTGTATGCAAAGCTTTCTAAATGCGAGTTCTGGCTTAGGGAAGTAACCTTCCTTGGGCATGTGATATCAGTCGACGGGGTTCAGGTGGACCCGAAGAAAGTCGAAGCAATCTTGGAATGGGAAGTTCCTAGTAATGTGAAAGAAGTCCGGAGTTTCCTAGGACTTGCAGGATATTATCGCCGCTTTGTAGAGGGATTTTCCAAGATTTCTCGTCCGCTCACTCAGCTGTTACAGAAAACTCAAAAGTTTAAGTGGGATGAGAAATGCCAGGCTGGTTTTGATGAGCTTAAGAAGAGATTGACGACAGCACCTATTTTAGCATTGCGGATGGGCCGATGGATTCATGGTATATAGCGACGCTTCGAATCAGGGTCTGGGTTGTGTATTGATGCAAAAGGATAAGGTGATTGCTTATGCTTCTCGGCAATTGAAACCGTATGATAATTACCCGACTCACGATCTGGAGCTAGCCGCTGTGGTCTTTGCCTTGAAATTTGGCGACATTATTTGTACGGCACTCATTGTCAGATCTTTACAGACCATAAGAGCCTCAAGTACATTTTCAGTCAGAAAGAATTAAACATGAGGCAGAGAAGGTGGCTGGAATTGATCAAGGATTACGACTTGGAGATTCTCTATCATCCGGGGAAAGCAAACGTAGTAGCCGATGCTTTGAGCCGTAAACCTGTTTCTCTTCGAGTGTTGGAAGCACTTACATCCCAAACCAAAGATTCACGGCGAACCGATCCGTGAATGGGTTGAAGTATGGGCACCAGAATCAAGGGCAACTTTATGTGATGGAACCGACTTCATCACTAGTCGAGAGATCAAGTCTAAGCGGTTCGACGATTCTCTGATCCTTCGATTATGTGACGAAGTAAAGAAAGGAAAAGCCCGAGATTCGTGTTACAAGACGATGGAGTTACGAGATTTGAGAATCGACTTTGCATTCGATGATGGTGATTTGAGACGGACTATTCAAGGAAGCTCACGGCGCCATATTCCATTCACCGGGCAGTGATAAGATGTATAAGGATTTAAAACAAAATTTCGGTGGGGAAATATGAATAAGGACGTAGCAGATCGTTTGAAGTGCTTGACTTGTCGTGAGTTAAGATTGAACATCGGCGACACTGAGGAATGTTAAAGCCGCTTTCGATCCCTGAATGGAAGTGGGAGGACATCTCGATGGATTTCATCACCAGTATGCCAAGGACTAGAACGGGAATGAACATGATTTGGGTTGTAGTTGATCGACTAACCAAGTCGGCTCATTTCCTAGGGATTAAAGATACATGGGGGCCCGAGAGATTGGCGCGAGTATTTATTGCGGAGATAGTCAGATTGCATGGGACGCCGAAGTCCATTATTTCGGATCGAGATGGTCGTTTCGTGTTGCACTTCTGGAAAGCAGTTCACAGGGCTTTGGGAACTGAGCTCAACTTTAGCACGGCTTATCATCCCCAAACGGACGGTCAGTCCGAAAGGACTATACAAACAGTAGAGGACATGCTTAGAGCTTGTGCATTAGATTGGTCAACTGATTGGGAAGTTCACTTGCCCTTGATCGAGTTCACCTATAATAATAGTTGGCATGCTTCGATTAAGATGGCACCATTTGAAGCTTTGTACGGGAGAAGATGCCGATCACCCCTGTGTTGGGATGATTCTTCGGATTTGATCGGGACGGAACCGGAATTGATTATTCAGACTCAAGAGAAGGTAGCTTTGATTCGAGAAAGATTGTTGACTGCCCAGGGTCGACAGAAGTCTTATGCAGATATACGTCGTCGCCCTCTAGAGTTCGATGCTGGGGACCATGTACTATTGAAGGTGTCTCCTACACGAGGGATTTTCCGTTTTGGGAGGAGAGGCAAGCTTAGTCCAAGATATATCGGACCATTCGAGATCCTCGAGAGAGTTGGAGATTTAGCATACAGGTTGGCCTTTCCGCCATCGCTGAGTTACGTTCACAATGTGTTTCACGAATCCCAATTGCGGAAGTATGTACCGGACCCCAGTCACGTCATTGATTTCGACCAGATCGAGATAGCTAATGATGGCACCTTCGAAGAGAGACCAATCAAGATACTTGAGAGCCGGATCAAACAATTGAGGAATAAACCAATACACTTGGTTAAAGTACAATGGTCACGACATGGAGTCGAAGAGGCCACTTGGGAAACGGAGGACAGTATGAAGGCTAGATATCCAGAGTTGTTTTCATCTTAAGTTTCGGGACGAAACTTCTTTTTAGGGAGGAAGGATGTAATACCCGAGATTTCTGATATGTATTTGGAACTTGTGATATTGTAATCGTTGTACTTGATCTGAGTATTATTCTCCGTATTTCATAATCCGATGTTGTCGAGCGTATGATTTCATGTATGTGATTTAAAAATTGTAATTATGCGCATGTAGCGCACGCTATCGGCTATGAGTAGCGTACGCTAACATGGACTCAATAGCGCACGCTACAAAGGAGCATTAGCGCACGCTATGCATGGTCAAATTGATTGAGACATGCGGTAGGTGAGATCTGGCCGGGGACCCTTGTCGGATCGTGTCGGGATGAACCTGGACGGCTTTCGGGAAAAGCCGAGTCAACGCCTTAGCGCACGCTACAGGCATGTGCATAGCGCGCGCTAAGTGTTGAGTACAGTTTAGTCAGTGAGCCGTTAGCGCATGCTACGAGCAGGGACTAGCGCGCGCTAATAGCCATTTCTTATAAATAGGACAGCATCCTATTCGTGATTTCAGTTCCTTCTTTCTCTCATACCCGAATTCTTACACTTAGAGCATAACTTCCTTCATCCTAAACACTTCATATCAACATCCTAGTTCGTGATTGAAGATCGTATATCATTGGAGATTGGTGTTCAAGCCTTCGGCGTTAGATTGCTTCGATTTCCTCCATGTTCTTCACTACTTTGAGGTAGGTGATTCTTCACCAATACTAGTAGTGTTCTAAAGGACGTTTGATCATGCTTATCTTGTCAGTTAGATTCTTAAGTAGTCGAACATCATGTGTAGAAGGATATTTTCGATGTTTCGATACTTATTCACCGTATAAACCTTTGAACCTCTTGGTGTTTGAACTCCTAGCATATTCTGAAGCTTCAAACCTATTTGTGATCAGTAGACGGATTTACCTAATTGTTACGTTTTACACATTGGAATCATGCATTTTGGAACGTAGGACGAACGGAACTTAGAGTATTTTCTTGAAGATCGAAGATGAATTATGATGTTGAGATGATTATCCGTATATTTATATCTCAAAATCATAGAACTTCCACAAACCTTATTAGCATGATATGCTTGAGGATGACTTGTTTTATCACCAGAGAATTCATGAGTTCATCACCATTCAACCTAGTTTTCTGTCAGTGGTGATCTGCCATGCACGATTAGCGCACGCTAACATACGTTAGTTAACGTGTGCTATTGGGGTTAAGTTAACGCACGATTACGTACGTAACGTACGTTATGAGATCAGCCGAGTCAAACTGTCAGTCCGTGGCTAGCGTACGCTAGGCTTATACGATAGCGTACGCTAACAGGCAGGCTTAGCGCACGTTACGTAGAAATCGTAGCGCCACGCTTCGATCGAGCAGATTGTTTATTTTGAGCTTTTTGGCCGTAGACCGAATTGCTAGGCCATCGTTCGACTTGAGATGATTTGTATATCATTCCTTTTGTTAAGGTTCGAGCTTGTTACGTTGATCGAAGGAGGCGGCCTTCGAGTGTGTTGAGATCATTGAAGTGTTCCATTCTTGCCATTTTCGAGGCAAGTATCATATGTCGAGTTCGATTTATATTGAAACTTTGATCATGCTTGTGGTTTTGTTCATGTTGTTGAATATGAGATGTATTTCTGAAATTTCTCATGGTACTCGTTGTTATTTGTTCGTATTGATGAACATATTGAAATGCATATATGTATGCATAGTTGATTGATTTATGGTATAAATGATCCGAGGGGATCATGAGGATCTATGCTGAGGGCGCTGGATCGAATGTCCACCATGCGTTGGTCCGACGGGATCATCATGGGGATCTATGCTGAGGGCGCTGGATCGCTGGACGGGTTTTCCACCATGCGTTGGTCCGACGGAATCATCATGGGGATCTATACCAAGGGCGCTGGATCGCTGGATTACCCTGTATTGTGTTGATGGAATCATGAGGATTCGCATCGTTGGATTCCGGTGGCGGAAGTCCGTTTTGCATGTTTTATGATGCATTGATGATTTATTGTATTACGATACTTGTACTAGCATTGTTTTGCTAACCCCTTCGGGGGTGGACATTGTTTTGATGTTCAGGTAGCCGAGGAGCGGGGAAGCAACCACAGTACCGACAGGACGATGAAATGGCTCAGTGATATGGTTGATGTTTATTGTTATTGTGATTTGTCTTCTTGGTCTATTTAGTACTCGAGTACGTCTGTTTTTAATAACGTCTCTTCGATATGGTTGTATAAGTTAACTCATTTGATCAGTTGCATCAAATCTATATTTGAACTTCAGTTGTACGATTGGATTATATTTACACTCTTTTTAAAATTAGCCTTGTAAATCCTTACCTAAAGGGTTTACGGCGCTGTAATTATTCCGAATATCTCGGGGTGTTACAGAAACAATCAATAATATCGATACACAACTCGAATTTATTCCCAACGGTGAACATGGATGAATGAACATGATTGATGAATGATTATTAATGAGTGAAAATCCACTGAGTGATGATTACCAAATGAAATTACTGAATGATAGTGACTGAATTACAACCGGGTATTACACGTAACAGGCCAGGCCGACCAAACTGCCCCAATCTGCTGGCAGTGTTACGTACGTAACCGGCCATGGCCTTACATACGTAACAGGCCTTACGGCCGTAACTGCCGGGATCCTTACGGCCGTAACCAGCCAGGTGTGCCAATGCCCAGCACGTGCGGCCATTACTCGGCCGTGGCCAACTCCGACGGTCCGAATGACCCCGACACCCGAACCTTAATATGAATCGATGATACGGTTACGAAGTACTCGCAAAGATGAATCCAATCGCTAAGAGAACACACGATTCTGACCACCCGAAGGCCCGAAATTCGACAATGGAAAGTAATTACCCCAAACTTTGGAAAATTACGTAAACGGCCCAAAACGCCCGAAAATCACGATATGTGATCGAATAACCAAACCAAAGTTCGCAACATGAATAATAACATTAAATAAACTTACGAGAAACTCGAAACAATAGTTTCGCACGAGATTCGCAAGAATCGAACTCAAGTGCGGAAAAGCCGCTCAAAAACACGGAACTCAATAAAACGATACGAAAACGAACTCGGATGACAAAAAGTGCAGAATTAATCATTATCGGAATGACGAAACGGTCATTAGCGAGTCATCAAAACGGACTTCTGCCGAAAAAAAGAAATTACCGGAAATCGAAATTACGGGTATTACAGCAGGGGCTTTATCACACTTGCCCAAGGTATAGTGTTCGACTCCCCCCAGGTCCAGCTTCGTAGCATTATTTTTTTCCCATTTTTCTCTTATTGTTACATATAAATGAATTTTTTGTGCATAACTTGACGCGGATGCTACTACCGGACAAGGTGGCAAGTGATTAAACACA
Source organism: Orobanche coerulescens (assembly GCA_033398695.1). NCBI lineage: Eukaryota > Viridiplantae > Streptophyta > Magnoliopsida > Lamiales > Orobanchaceae > Orobanche > Orobanche coerulescens. The sequence continues at coordinate 138,070,884 of CM065817.1, forward strand.
ATTGTAATGGGTTTAGGGTTCGATTAACCTTGGACCGAATTAATTAACTTGTTTTTTATATGCCTATTATTGCACACTTTTTTTTACTAATTTTTTTTATCTCGAACCAAGCACATACCAAAATATTTTTTTTATGAAAAATGTCAAATTGCATTTTCACGCATCTCAAACCAATTTTTTGTTAACCAATTTTTTAAACTTCATTTTTTTTCACTCTTTATAATCGCATAGAAAAAAATACAAATAAATAAACAAAAAAGTACCACTCATCTGTAATTTGTTTCTTTAGATGTCTATATTTTCTAAACAAAGTACGAAAAGGAATTATTTCTTTATATTAAATTTGATTTATCTGTATTATTTCTTCAAAGCTCCTCTACTTTGTTAGAAAGAAAATCCCGGCACTCATATATTATTGGAACAACCAATGTATGAATAGCAATTTATTGGAAATTACAATATCTATAAAAATTTTTATTGATTTTTTTCTCAGGAAAAAGTACAATTAAATAAATAAAGTATCACTCGTATGTAATCTATTTCTTTAAAAAAGAATTATAAATAAATCATTTCTCCAAAATATTTGATTTATGTAAAAATTGTTCTATAAAATCTTTTTTTTTTGTTAAAAGAAAAAGTACAATTTGAACCAAACACATACTAAAACATTTTTTTTTATGAAAAATGTTAAATTGCATTTTCACGCATCTAAACCAATTTTTTTGTTAGCCAATTTTTTACACTTCATTTTTTTCACTCTTTATAATCGTATTTTGAAACAAAAAAACACAGATAACTATTTATTAAACATAAATCATAAACAAAAGAAGTCAAAATGTCTAGTATTTCAAACAAAACATGAAACCAAGTAACTGAGGTAGCTAGTAGGTTTACTAATTCGCATGAGTTATGTTTCTCCCACGACCCCTCGAACTTGAACCTCTTCCCCTGCGATTTGTCGTCTTTTCAGTTGCACTCTTGATTCGATTTTCCCTTAGCCTTCCTTTCCTTGTCCGTTTCTTTAGATCTTTAATAAGAGTTTCTTCGTCTCCGTCAACTTGTACTATCTCCGAGTTCTTCGGTGGAGTCGAAGACATAAGGGTGCTTGCAAGTTCCCTCAATTTTCTTCTAACGAATTCCATCTTTTCAGTAGAACTAACTGCTAAGTCACTGCAGTATCTAAATTCTTTCTCCAGCTCTTGATATCTTTTATACTCCTCTGTCATGACGGGATACCCACCGGCAAAAGATACACTAAAATGTGGCCTGTACGCAAGCTTGCTCCATCTCCTAAGCACATATCGCTCATTAACTTAGTCAATATCCTTGCTAGCCAAAACCTTCAATATGTGACAACATAAAATGCCTTTGCTCTAGAATCCTGCACCGGCAGTTAATGTAATCGCCAATGGGATGGTATTCAACTATGTAATATTTTTCTTTAGGATACCATTGGTTCAACATTGCAGTTTCAGTTACCTTGTATCTCTCTGATACACCACCAACATTTTCAAGCAGACTCGAATTGCAGTTCCACATCTTCTTAATTTCAGCCTGGAATATTACCATAATATTGTTAGTGTATTCCCTTGCAAATTGACCTTCCCACTTGAAAGGCGACATACAAATAATGGATCTACACTTTGAGGAAAATTCAGCATTGAGCTCCTTTCTGAACTTCTCCATGACTGCGATCTCATATTGCTCCACAAATGTCTTCAAAGTACTCCTATAATTAATATAATGGTCAAAGAAGGTATACATGGATTCATTTCTTTGCGTAGAAGACATACCAGCCCAAAATATGTGATTGGGATAGATCGGCACCCAACTTTGCCTCTCAGCATACAAGTCCCTCAACCACCTGCTGTTTTCTAAACCATGTTTCGCCTGGAAGGTATACCAACTCGATTCAAATTCAGAAATGCTGCTGCACTCGTAAACCATGCATTTAAAATCATTTTTTGCGGCATTAACATTAGCTATTCCCCCGAACTTTTTGGAAGTCTTAGAAACTATGCGCCATATACAGAGGCGATGTATGCTTTCAGGAATGATCTCTCTCAAAGCAATTTTTATACTCTCATCTTGATGAGTCAAGATTGTCGTGGGCTGAAGTCCACCCATTGCATCTAGCCAATTTCTAAAAAACCACTTGAAGGATTCAGATTTTTCATTTGACAAAAGAGCACATCCTAGTAATATTGATTGATTGTGATGACTCACTCCTACGACACTAGCAAATGGCATGTCATACTGATTCACAAGATACGTCGTATCAAAACTCACAACATCGTGAAAATCCTCGTACGCAGCTCTGCTACGAGCCTGTATCCACATTACATTGTGAAGTCTATATTGGTCGTCGACATCAAATAAATAGTAGAAATCTCTATCTACGTGTTGTAGCCTCTTGAAGAGCTGTTTAATGGCAGCTGCATCCCCATCTCCAAGTCTCAGCCGTCGCATCTTCTCGACGTAGTTCCTACAATCTTTTACCGATGCTCCTAGATTGGGATGTCCCCCAGCAAGAACTTTGAGCATTCTTACACTCTTACACAGTCTCAATCCGGCACGATCTTGAGCTATTAACTAGCGCTTCACATCGGGGGTGAAGGTCCTGTGACATGACATGAAATCTGTCATGTCCGGGACAAGTTCGTGATCGATGATGAACTTCCATACCTTCCAAATATCGCTACCCATGTGTATAGCATTAAGTTTGGCTTCACATCCAGTCATCTTACTGTATTTTTTACACTCGGACCTCCTTCCCTTTTCACATATTATGCGACATACTTGTCTGCTCTTCTACGACTATTTACCATAAGCTTTATAGGCTTCTAGAAGTCTTTTTTCACTATCAAAAAGCATTCCTTTTTTGGGGCCATTTCGCACCATCTCATCAAACACATCATTATCTTAGGAGAAACCCTCATGCTCTGATGGATCTTCATGCATTTCATCTTGCTCCATTTCATATTCATCTGCCATGGCTTGTTCCTCTTCTTCTTCATTAACTTGTTCTTCTTCTTCTTCTTTATCTTGTTGATCCATTTCATCATCTGGATCCTGTTCTTCTGCATCGAACGACAACCCAGGGGGTCCAAATAACCGGAACATTAAAGCCTCTTTCACAGGATCCGCCATTGAATGTTTTTTGTTCTTCTTCTTTGTCTTGTTTAATGAAGATCAGTGATGCAGTTAAACTGGATGTGAATTGGACATTCCATGCCGGGCGGATATTGAGAAGGAGTTGAACTGGATATTAATGGAGATTAATTGAGATTAACGTTAGGTTTTTAGGTAAACACAAGTGCAATAATTGCACTTTAATCCATAGCGGCGGTGGGTTTAAAAAAAAATCCGTAGGCTGATTATATATATATATATATATATTAATTTCATATTTAATCAAGAATTATTTTTTTTACTTAAGGATTTAATTCATAAATAATATCATATTATCAATTAAATATTACTCTATTTACAACAAAGTATGAAGAAATAACACAATCTGACATTACAATAATAACACAATTAATAAATATTTTTTTGTGATAATTTGTTTTTACTTTTGTACGAATTAGAACATCTAGATTAATTATATGTGACTAGTAACATTCTTGAAATCATAGAGGTTAGTTATGTATGAAAAATCGATAAATTATATCATAAAAATAACTTATATTTATAAAAACTTTATATTTGAAATTAATAATAATAACTTATTTATACTAACCTTAATTATGCCGAAATTAATAATATAATTAAAATGCTTAAAATGTAAATTTTTCCAAACTGAATAAGTATTAATACTATTAGGTTGAATTATTGAGCGGGATTAAATTAGTTCGTCCAAATTATAATGGAGGGAAAAAAATTAATCGCGTAACCTCTAAATGATTAAAAGGAAAGAAAAAAAGAAAAAAAAAATGTTCAACAATTTGAGAGCCAAAAATAATTAGGCTATATTGATTTGGAGGGAAAAAATATAGTTGGAGGCAAAACCTCTTTCTTTGGAGCCAAAACAATTAAAGGGTAGATTAGTCACTTAAGAAAATTGCTCTTATTAAACAATTAATAAAAGAAAGTTTTCGGGCTTTTAATGAGCCGGGTCGGGTTGTGTCTAGACATCAAGTTAGAAAAGTTAGGGTTTTATATGTTATATAATTTACCAATCGATTGAAAATTATAAGAGAAGGTAAAATAACTCAACTTTTAATTCAAACATACAGCAAAATGAAAAATAATCGAAAAAGAAGATAAATGGCGGAGAAAGAGTATCTTTGTCTTAAACAATCGGGTGGTGCACGCACACAACTACATTATGTATGATACCAAGTAGTAGTATATATTTAAATGAGGGCACAAGAAGGCATAATAAAACTATGGACCTATTGTTCATGTCAATTTGCATGCTTTTATTCAGCTGTATAGATTTCAATGACATACAAAGTTCTCTCTCGTGCAAAAAACACTGAAAAATATATATACAGATATTTCAATTACAGTTGAAAGAGGATGTGTTATATGCAATGGGTTCTCCGGAGAAGGAAAAAAGTGTAATGGTTCTCAAATAACACAAGAGGGAGAAAAGGCCTTATTCTATGCAGATTCTCATCAGTTATATCTGAGTTCTCAAGTCCCTGGAGCTGCCAAAACCAGTATCTCTCTGCCAAGAAAATCAATTTCCAAACCAATTAATTTCTGGAAACAAAACATTCGTTCAAGACCACACATTCATTGATCCTTCTAACTTGCTTCAAAAGAATTAGCAAAACCAATTAGAAAAAAGTAGAAGGAAACAAACAAGAACTTGCAGTTACACTAAACAAAGGAAAATTAGTGGAGGAAGACAGAAAGATAATGGTTGTATATTTGATCAACAAAAATTTACTTAACCGTCAAAAAAAGAAATATTCATGCCACGAGTAAAAGTAAAGAAACTTAACCTCAATAAAACCACATCGTTGGTCTTCTGTTATTTCTTTAGTTCCCGGAGAAGAACGAACTTCATCCAGGGCCTCCCTATTCATAATCATTTCTTGTTCGTTCGATTGTGATCGTACTCCATCCACATATTCTATATTGACAATTATTTGACCTGATTCACGAAATTGTCAAGTATGGTGAAAACCATAAAGATAAAATATCAAGATTTATTATTCATTCACCTTCTGGTGGATCTTGTTGGTGAGGAACCACAGTTGGTGGATTTTGTTGAGGAACGATCGGGGATGGTGGATTTTGTTGAAGTGGGATCGAGACTTGTTGTGACCAAATTACATAATAAAATATCATTTGTATTACACCTAAAATAATTCCACAAACTTCTGGAACCTGAGTAAATCAAAACAGAATAACAATATTAGAATAAAATCAAAAAATATTATTTAGTTAAGGTTATAGTTTCTATGATTAATTCACTTACATAAAAAATAATAAACACATAATGCTTCCCCCACATTTGATAAGTGAATGCGACAGTGTAAGCCAACGTTAGTGTTAAAGATAGCCAGAATGGCGTGATCATGTCCAGTGTACGCGTCCTAACCGCTTCTATCTAAATAAATAAATAACAAAGTAAACAAATGATATAAGAAAGTCGCAGATACATTTTACATACACATATATTTTTTCGTATTTTATTTTTTCAGTGAAGTAAACTTGGAAACTTACCACCCTAGGAAGTGGTAACACAAGTATAATGATAGAAAAAGTTACGGATATCAGTTTTGCAAGGGCGATTTTCCATTGTCCTGTGATGAAGTTGGATATGATGAAAACTAGGATGGCCAACAAAGTTATCAGCGAACCCAGTATCTTGAAAGCACGAATCTTGAAAAGAGCAAATCAAATAAATTAGTGATTATAAATTTCAGCATGGTAATTTGATAGAAATGAAAAGTTGAGATTGTTTTTAAGGATTCAATATACTTTTTTTTTGATGTTTCAAGAATGTTAAAATACAATATATGAACATCTCAATATACTTAGCCGGGCATTAGGAGCATAATATAAATATACAGAAATATATGCCATCTCCAATATGCAGCCAACTAGACTCGTTTGAAGCTCCATATAATTGAGCTCCAAGATGGTAGTGTATGCGCCCATCACAGCTGATAGGAGCATGAACAAGTATGGTGTAACACGAGTTCTCCCAACGGCTCTTTGTTCATGAATTCTTATAAATGTAAGTCTGGAAAAGAAATTATTTAAAGGTATAGTCCAATGTAATATTTATTGGAAAACGTGAGATGTGAAGTGAAGTAAATTGTGCAACTGTATGTGCAATTTTCTTTGAGTCTTGTTTGTCTTATAACACACATGATTGTCAAAATCATATTTTACTATGTGAGACATCAAAATGTTGGCTTTCTTCTGCAGAATTTATTTCTCTCCTTTTGGTTCATGCAGCAGCAGGAGGTTAAATAGTCTTGATTGTTTTATTTTGTCTTAACTTAAATGGATAAAGTTGAGCGGAAAGTTCCGGTTTTTAACTATACATACCGATGCTTTCTCAGTACGAAAAACGCATCAAACATTTCTAGCAAATAAAATTTTCTTTGTGATATTAGATTTTCCTACTTGTTGAAAATATCTAATTTTCCAATTGTATCTTGTGAAAACCGTGAAATTTCACGGGCCTTAGTTTTTGTTGTTGTTTTGATGTCTTATAATTCTCCAAAATCCTACGATACATTTATGACTTTTGTTAGGACACTCACACTGATGCAAGGAAAGAGAATAGAGTCCAAATGCTCCCTACAACAACAAAAGAAAAAAAATATTTACGATAACAACTCAATTACGAAAGATGATCATTTTTAAGTACAAAAATAAAAAATGGAATAGCAAATGAGATTTAATTAAATGGAAAAAAAACTTGTGAAAAATTACCTAACATATCAAGTATATTGGTCAACTTTTCCAAATCCATCATAAGTTGAGAAAATGTAATAACTTGTACAATATCAGTACAAAAACGAATCTCTAAGGTTGAGAATTCTTACTTAATTTTATGGGCTTAACTTAATACCCCAAATTCATGCAACTATTGAGAGAGAGAGAGAGAGAGAGAGAGAGAGAGAGAGAGAGTCTGAAGTACCTGGTTAACGGCAGAGTAAATTTTAATTTCCTCCAATATTCAAATTCTTGAAACAAAACCCACGTCTCAGAAAGCTTTCATAAAATGTGAAGTCTTGGACTGACAAATCCGTATTTAAGAACATCTCAATTAATGGGAAAAGAAAATCAATAGAGAGAGAGAGAGAGAGAGAGAGAGGGAATCTGCACTCTGCAGTACGTAGGTGACATTTTTCTCCTTTTGATCACATTTTTCTCCTTTTGATCATCTCAATTAATGGGAAAAGAAAATCAATAGAGAGGGAGAGGGAGAGGGAGAGGGAGAGAGATGACGCATAGATAAATTTGTTTAATAATTGCTTGAGAGTGACAATTTAATAGAGAGAGTGACAATTATTAGCCAATTTTTCCTTCATAAGAATATATCCATAAATTACAATATTGCATGTCATAGGTTTCAACTGTGTATGGTTTGAAAATGGAGGAAGACTTGTTCTTTTGTTAGAATGTTTTTATACTAGCACTTAATTTTGTACACTTAATTTGAATGATTGGTTAAAACTTATATTTCTCTATACCATTTTTGAGTACTATTACTATAACGTGTAGCCTAGTGTAAAATGGGTGAGCCTACAATGCAAGGCACATAGTGGTACACAAAAGCGATACAAATGATATTTTTTCCGGTTAAAACTATAGGGTGTTAACCCATCTATATATATAATAGCGTTACGGATTCGAAGCACTAAATTAATTATATCTCCTATGTGGTATTTTCTTAATTTTGGATTTCTATTTATCTAAAATCTTGAATCCCACATCAATTTAAAATGATACTTAATCGATGGCCATTCCAAATAAATAGAATTTAATATCTTGGATCCCACATCGATTTAAAATAGAACTCCACTAATGGATAACCTAAATAAATACTTAGAATGAATGTTATTTTAGAACCACATAGTTATTTTACACACAAGCTTAGAAATATTATTTTTATTGTGTTTAATTTGACCAATTATTGAGTTGGACAAATAAATAGTTTAATTTGTTAGTGAAATTTAATTGGGTCAATTATCAAATTTAAATTAATTTTATTTGTCTAAAATTTGAATCTTACATCTATTTTATTTAATAGTTTTTATAATAATTAAAAATATGTATAACATCGTTACGAATTTGAAGCACTACATTGACTCTCTCTCCTATGTGACATTCTCTAAATTTTGTATTCCTAAATAAATACTTAGAATTCAATGTTTATTTTTAAATCTCATATTTATATTTCACACACAAACTTAAGAATTTTATTTTTATTATATTTAGTTTGTCCAATTACTAAGTTTGACAAATAAATAGTTAAATTTTTTAATGAAAAATTAATTTGATCAGCTTAAATTTCTATTAATTTATTTATCTAAAATTTGAATATCATATCTATTTTATTTAGTAGTTTTATCCTAATTGAAAATTTTAGTTTGGCCACTATAAATAATATCAGTTATTAAATAAATTACTTTATTGTTTATTTGAGAATCTAATTTAATCAATTATCAAATTTATATTAATTATATTTATCTAAAATTTTGAATACCACATCGATTCTAAAAGAGACTCTGTCGATTGAAGAACTATATTAATTTCCGTTTTTCTCATATTTACATATAAATAAATTTCTTGTGCATAACTTGATGCTGATGCCGCTACCGGACAAGGTGGCAGGGGCTCTATCACACTTGCCCAAGGTATAGTGTTCGACTCCCCCATGCCCCAGTTTCGTAGCATTATTTTTTTTCGTTTTTCTCTTATTGTTACATATGAATGAATTTCTTATGAATAACTTGACGCGGATGCCACTACCGGACAAGGTGGAAAGGTATTTAAGACAATTGCAATGGGTTTAAGGTTCAATTCTCCTTGGACCAGGTTAGCTTTTTTTTATATGCTGTTTATTGCCAATTTTTTTTACCAATTTTTTTATCTTAAACCGAACACAGAGAAATTAATTGCTACTTTTTGTATTATATGGTGTAATTGGGGTATGCAAAAAAAATGAAATAAAAATTTGTAATATAATTCCAAAAGGCTTGTAAATTAATTTGGTTGAGTAAAAGAATTAAGTAATTGATATGTAGTCGTATTGATTGACATATAACTTTTTTGTATTATATGGTGTAATTGGGGTATGCAAAAAAATGAAATAAAAATATGTAATATAATTCCAAAAGGCTTGTAAATTAATTTGAGAATTTAGTAATTGATATGTAGTCATATTGATAGACATGTAACTTTGTAGAAAGTAAATGGATTTTAATGATTATTCATTTATATTTACATGTGGTCTTTAAGGAATAAAAAAAAAATATTCGTTAATGCATTTAGCGAGGTTATTCATTCAGCCCTTTGCCAAAGTCGGGACCGGAGAAAATTATCCCCTTTGCGTTATTTTTTTTTCATTTTTCCCTTATTGTTACATATATAAATGAATTTCTTGTGCATAACTTGATGCGGATGCCACTACCGGACAAGGTGGCACGGGCTCTATCAGACTTGCCCAAGGTATAATGTTCGACTCCCCCCAGGGCCAGTTTTGTAGCATTATTTTTTTCTCGTTTTTCTCTTATTGTTACATATAAATGAATTTCTTGTGCATATCTTGACGTGGATGCTACTAACGGACAAGGTGGCAAGATATTAAACACAATTACAATGGGTCTAGGGTCCGATTATCCCCCAATTAATTAACTTGTTTTTTTATATGCCTATTATTGCACACTTTTTTTTACTATTTTTTTTATCTCGAACCAAGCACATACCAAAACATTTTTCTTATGAAAAATCTCTAATTGCATTTTCACGCATCTGAAACCAATTTTTTTGTTAGCCAATTTTTTACACTTCATTTTTTTTTTCACTCTTTATAATCGCATAGAAAAAATACAAATAAATAAACAAAACAAGTACCACTCATCTGTAATGTGTTTCTTTAGATGTCTATATTTTCAAACAAAGTACGAAAAGGAATCATTTCTGTATATTAAATTTGATTTGTCTGTATTATTTCTTCAAAGCTCCTCTACTTTGTTATAAAGAAAATCCCGGCACTCATATATTATTGGAACAACCAATGTATGAAATAGCAATTTATTGGAAATTACAATGCATCTATAAATTTTTTTATTGAATTTTTTTCTCAGGAAAAAGTACAAATAAATAAATAAAGTATCACTCGTATGTAATCTATTTCTTTAAAAAAGAATTATAAATAAATCATTTCTCCAAAATATTTGATTTATGTAAATATTGTTCTATAAAATCTTTTTTTTTGTTAAAAGGAAAAGTACAACCATAAAAGTGTTTAATAATTGCTAGAGAGTGACAATTACTAGATTAGCCAATTTTTCCTTCATAAGAATATATCCATAAATTACAATATTGCATGTCATAGGTTTCAACCCTGCATGGGTTTGAAAATGGAGGAAGACTTGTTCTTTTGTTGGAATGTTTTTATACTAACACTTAATTTTGTACACCTAATTTGTATGATTGGTTAAAACTTATATTTCTCTATACCACTTTTGAGTACTATAACGTGTATCCTAGTGTAAAATGGATGAGCCTACAATGCAAGGTACATAGTGGTACACAAAAGCGATACAAATGACATTTTTTTCGGTTAAAACTATAGGGGTTTAACCCATCTATATATATAATAGCGTTACGGATTCGAAGCACTAAATTAATTATATCTCCTATGTGGCATTCTCTTAATTTTGGATTCCTATTTATCTAAAATCTTGAATCCCACGTCAATTTAAAATGATACTTAATCGCTGGACATTCCAAATAAATAGAATTTAATATCATGGATCCCACATCGATTTAAAATAGAACTCCACCAGTGAATAACCTAAATAAATACTTGGAATGAATGTTATTTTTGAACCACATAGTTATTTTACACACAAACTTAGGAATATTATTTTTATTATGTTTAATTTGACGAATTATTGAGTTGGACAAATAAATAGTTTAATTTGTTAGTGAAGTTTAATTGGGTCAATTATCAAACTTAAATTAATTTTATTTGTCTAAAATTTGAATCTTACATCTATTTTATTTAGTAGTTTTTATAATAATTAAAAATATGTATAATAGCATTACGAATTTGAAGCACTACATTGACTCTCTCTCCTGTGTGACATTCTCTAAATTTTGTATTCCTAAATAAATACTTAGAGTTCAATGTTTTATTCTAATTGAACATTTTAGTTTGGCCACTATTAATAATATCATTTATTAAATAAATTACTTTATTGTTTATTTGAGAATCTAATTTGACCAATTATCAAATTTATATTAATTATATTTATCTAAAATTTTGAATACCACATTGATTCTAAAAGAGACTCTGTCGATTGGAGAACTATATTAATTTCCGTTTTTTCTCATATTGTTACATATAAATTAATTTCTTGTGCATAACTTGACGCAAATGCCACTACTGGACAAGGTGGCAGGGGCCCTATCACACTTGCCCAAGGTATAGGGTTCGACTCCCCCATGCCCCAGTTTCATAGCGTTATTTTTTTTTCGTTTTTCTCTTATTGTTACATATAAATGAATTTCTTGTGCATAACTTGACGCGGATGCCACTACCGGAAAAGGTGGCAAGGCAGTTAACACAATTGCTGTAATATCTGCATTTTTCTTTTCCCGATATTTTTATTTTTCGGTGTATTTCTCACTGTAGCGACCCTCGTGTATCTTTCAGTGTATTTCTTCCGTCATCTTTCGATTTGATTCTCGTAATTGTTATGCAGAACCGCCGTTTCGGGGTTGCCGTGGATCCATTCTATGTTATTATGCGTTTTGAGATGTTCCGTTTGATGTTTCGTTCATATTCTGGTGTTTTGGACCGTTTATATTCCGTACCTAGCGCGCGCTAATTTTTCTGCATAGCACACGCTAGAGGTCCCTTAGTAGCGCACGCTACGTCTGCTTCGTAACGCGTGCTAGTGAGTTAGCCCTGGGAGTGGCAGTTCTGTTTCCAGCCCTCTGGACTAACGGATTAGCGTACGCTACGTTGTCTAGCGCACGCTAATGTCGGGGGACTAGCGCATGCTATGGTGTCCGGTAACGTGCGCTAGCATGACTGCCCAGTACTGGACAGTTTGCTACTGGACTTAGTTAGGTGACCAGGTAGCGCACGCTACGTTTGGCCGATAGCACGCGCTAACTGGATCAGGTGTGTACTGGCAGTTTACTTCTGAACTCGGCTGTTGTCCAGGTAACGCACGCTATGTCCGATAGCGTGTGCTACCGAGAGGTTATTAGCGCACGCTAGGGGTGGACTCGGTTCCATTCAGTTCGGTTTTTTACCGAAACTGAGAGTCGAACCAAATATTCGGTTTCGGTTTGGTTCGGTTCTTTTTGAAGTTCGGTTCGGTTAAGTTCGGTTTTATAAATATTCGGTTCGGTTTCGAGTTGGTTTGATGTTTTTTCGGTTCTTCACAATATAAATTCAAATATTATATGCAATAGAATAAGTTATATATAACAACAAGCCAACAAGAGTTATATATATATATATATATGTGTGTGTGTGTGTGTGTTCAAGATAAAAGCTAGAGTTGCATAGCAATTTCCAAATATCTCAAAATATATAACAATCGTAAATCACAGTAGCTCATTCTCTCAACCTAAATTAATTGAATCACAAATTCATGAGCATATTATCGGTCCTTCTTGGACCCATGAGAGTCTTACAAAAGGAAAACACATTATACTAAAATTCAAAACACACCAAAATCATAAAAACAAGGTCATTTTAGTATGTTGAAATTTGACTTCGGTCCATTTCGGTTCGGTTCGGTTCTGCTCTACCCCGAACCGAGAACCGAACCAAATTAGTTCGGTTCGGTTTTTTTGTTTTTCGGTTTGGTCTTCTTCGGTTTCGGTTTTTCGGTTATTTTTTCGGGTTTTTTCGGTTCGGTTTTGGATTTTCGGTTCCGAAATGCCACCCCTAGCGCACGCTACGTTTGGAGTAGCGCACGCTAACGGCCCAGAATCTGGTTACTAGGCTAGGACGTTAACTCCTGGAGTAGAATTTTGCCCCATTAGCGCACGCTAACTTATGGGTGTTAGCGCGCGCTAACACTCCCTGGCTATATAAACCAGGGAGTTGACCCAGATGAACGTATTATTCTCATTTCTTTCCCCATCCGCGGCGTTAGCGATTCCAGGCGATTCTCTTGGCGATTTCTTCCTCTAATCATCTCAAACATCATCTTCCTTGAGTTCTTGGTGTATAATAACAACATCAACACGAATCTTTCATCCTAATCCAAGGTAAATCTCTTAGAACCCTACTTTTGGATAAATTGGGGGTTTTGGGATTTTCGTCCGATTCGTTCCGTTTTGTTGGTTAATCGATGATGAATATGATTAATCTTGTTGGTATTCTTCGTTTTCCTACGGATTCATGGTGTATTTCGTAGTATCTTTCGTTATCGAGAGGGTTTGGTTGTGGTCCGCCCTCGTTGTTGTTTTCGTACGAATATACATGAATCGTAGGCGAGTTTTTGGGTGTATTCCATTTCCACAATCATTTAGAAGTGGTTGTGATTGTATTATTTGAATCGTTAGGTTCATTTCTGTCGGTTCCTCGCGGTCGTGTTTGATTCTTCATTTCCGTTCGTGTCGCCGTCTATTGATCGAGGCAAGTACCCTTATGAACTTACAATCTTGGCATGGTAGTATTGCATGAGAAATTGTGTGTATGTGTATGCTCACTATGTGTTAGATCTGACGGGGTCTCGGTAGGGGTCCACAGAGACGTGGATCGACGAGCATGCTTTTAATCACTACGGGTTAGATCCGACGGGGTCTCGGTAGGGGTCCACAGAGACGTGGATCGACGGTTAATTGTGGTACATTTTACAAATGTGATTTGATTATGGCATTTCCAGAAATGAGTGTTTTGAAACTATGTTTTCGTGATTGCATGCATTGACTATATGTGTAAGATGTAAGTTGTTCATTTGGTTACTTGTATTAGCGTAATTGCTAACCCCTTTGGGGACCTGTTTTGGGGAAATTCGTTTTATGAATTTCAGGTCAGGTTCACCGAGACGAGCGGGCGCTGGACCAGCATGTGGATGATGGCCGTGCGTGATGATTGTGTACGAGTGGGGTCTTATTGTCTTCTATCTTCTTACCCTTTTGTGGGTTTGTAAACTAATAGAAGTACTAGAGTATTTAAGAGTTCTTGGTTGTCCGGATTGTATTGTTGTCTATTGTGTTTGTGTCGGATGATGGTGTTATGTTGACCGATTGAACCGGGTGGATTATTTTGTTTTGCGTCTTTATGACGAGATGTTATTTTGTTGTTTCCGCGAGTCGATGAGTTTGATGGTTGTCCAGCCTAGTGGGTCCCATATAGGGATTCACGGCGCTGTAATACACCTCGAATATATTGGGGGTGTTACAGAAAATGGTATCAGAAACACTAGGTTTATGGATACCTAGGCTTGTCGGTTATTGGGTCTTGTTGTGTGTCGTTTTGCACATCATCATCATGCTGCCATGATTTCGATGCTACCAGTGCCCGTAAGTTTTTCTTACTTCGTTCTTTGTTTCCTTGCATTACACCTTCTATTCTTGATTGTGGTTGCTTTTCCTCTCGTACTTACCATCGTATGGCTTTTGCTACTTATTTAACTCCAGTATGGATGCTGGAAGAGGTCGTGGTCGTGGATGCGGCCGAGGACGTGAGGCAGCCGGTGGGGCGGCCACGTCGCATTCTTCGGGAGCCGGCAGTACCGGCGACCGTCACAGTCATGCTTCTTCTCAGGAGCGCGCCGACCTTGGTATTGCGGCCGTTATGCAGCAAATGGTGAACCAAATGGCGGCGATAGCTCAGGCGGTTCAGAACCCGGATCCGGCCCATGCTAATCGGGGCGGAGCGGATCGCTGGCTTTAGGATGTCATCAAGATTCATCCTCCTCAGTTTTCGGGAGCTTCGGACCCGATCGACTGGGAGGGGTGGATCAAGGAGATATCTAAAGTCTTCACTGCTACCAACTGTCCCGAGGACCGTAAGGTCCCTATTTCCCAGTACTTTCTCACCGGGGACGCTACTGATTGGTGGGAGGCCATTGGGCCTAAGGATCACGTTGCTTCGTGGGCGGAATTCAAGGACCTAATGGAGACCGAATATTGCCCGTGGCCGGTCAGACAGGCTCGAGTCCATGCTTTCTATGATGCTCAACCTCGAGATATTCCTGTTTCTCAAGCTATTGCCAATTTTAACCAGGATTTGGGCTATGTGAAGACCCAAGTTGTCTAGGAGAGCCACAAAATTTTCCATTTTTCCAGGCGGATGAAATTGTCGATTCGGGACTATATAACGGGGCTCATCTGTACTACCTTGAAGGATTATCAGAGTAGGGCCCTTGCTTACGATATGTCTGTGACGGCGAGTGAGGCAGCTTGCGAAAGCAAGAAGCAGAAATCCACCGGGAATTTTTCGGGCCACAAGGGTGGGGGTCAGCAGAAATCCTAGTCTGCTAATTTCCCCACCGGCAGTGGTCCAGCTCGTTCCGCTGGGGGTTCTCGTGGAACTACCAGTTCTCCTTTCCGTTATGTAAAGTGTTTTAATTGTGGCCGTACAGGCCACGTCAGTCGTACTTGTTTGAGCCCTTTGCTGACATGTAATCAGTGTGGCCAGCCGGGCCACAAGGCTGCTTTCTATGCTGAGAGGGAGAGAATCCTTGGTGCCCGGGCTTCCATTCCAGCGCCTAGGGAACCAAGTGTGAATCAAGGATCATTTGCTTCTCAATATCTGCCGAATGCCAGTCGAGGTAGAGTTCGGGGTCAGCCTGCTAGAGGAGGAGCTTCCAGTGTCGGCTCTGCCCAGCCGCGTATCTATGAGATGAGGAGGGCCGATGATCCAGCGGCCACTGTGGCGACAGGTACCGTTCATATCCATTCCCATCCTGTCAGTGTGCTTTTTGATTCGGGTGCTACGCATTCATTCATTTCTCTAGAGTGTGTACGCCGTTTGAGTCTCGACTGCTTATCACCTTGCGAGCCTTTCATTGTTAAACTTCCTAGTGGCAATAGAATTGTCGGTGATCGAGAGGTCTGGGACTGCTCTATGTTTATTTTTGAGAGGGCTTGGCCCTCTAATCTTATTGTTGTGGGTATCGAGGGTGAGGATTTGATACTCGGGGATGATTGGCTCGAGCGGCATGGTGTGATCATGAACTACCGCACGAGAATCATCACTATGCTAGCCGAGGATGGCACCGAGCACTCTTTCGCAAGGCGAAAGAGGGGAAACAAGAAGTTTGTTATTAACGCCTTGAAGGCGATGAGACTCCTACGAAAGGGGTGTACCAGTTATTGGTGCTATGCCTTGAAGGCGGAGGATGGTGGAGTCGATCTTTCGTCGATTCCAGTCGTTAGTGAGTTTCCTGATGTATTTCCTGACGAATTACCGGGATTGCCACCGGATCGTGAGGTCGAGTTTGTTATAGAGTTAGAGCCGAGCGCGACTCCTATTTCGAAGGCGCCGTATTGCATGGCACCTTCAGATATGGCCGAGTTGAAGAAGCAGTTGAGTGAGCTTCTTGAGTCGGGGTATGTTCGACCGAGCGCTTTGCCTTGGGGCGCTCCAGTCCTGTTTGTGCGGAAGAAGGATGGTTCACTGCGTTTGTGTATCGACTATCGCGAACAAAACAAGGTGACCATCAAGAACAAGTATCCATTGCCGAGGATGACTTGTTCGATCAGTTGCAGGGAGCTGCAGTATTTTCAAAAATTGATTTGAGATCGGGGTACTATCAGCTCCGGGTGAGGGAGTCCGATGTGCTGAAAACAACTTTTCGGACGAGATACGGACATTATGAGTTTGTAGTTATGCCTTTCGGGTTAACTAATGCGCCGGCGGTGTTCATGCAGTTGATGAACAAAGTCTTTATCGAGTATTTGGATAAGTGTGTCGTCGTCTTCATTGACGATATTCTTATTTATTCGAGGAGCGAGGAAGAGTATGCCCATCATTTGCGGATAGTGTTAGACATTTTGAGGACCGAGCAACTCTATGCGAAGTTCTCGAAATGTGAGTTCTGGCTGAAGGAAGTGATGTTTTTGGGTCACGTGATTTCAGCCGAGGGAGTTCGAGTGGATCCGCAGAAGATTGAGGCAGTGCTGGATTGGGCACTGCCCAAGAACGTGAAGGAAGTTCGTAGTTTCTTGGGTTTGGCTGGCTACTACCGTAGGTTCGTCGAGGGTTTCTCGAAACTAGCTCGGCCACTTACCCAGTTGCTCCAAAAGTCCGAGAAGTTCATATGGAATGACGAGAGGCAGTCAAGTTTTGAGGAGCTGAAGAGGCGTTTGACTTCAGCCCCGATTTTAGCATTGTCGTGTGGCAATGAGGGTTTTGCTGTTTATAGTGATGCTTCGAGTCAGGGTCTTGGGTGCGTATTGATGCAGCAGGGCAAGACCATTGCATATGCGTCGAGACAGTTGAGGCCATACGAGCTCAACTACCCTACGCACGATTTGGAGTTAGCGGCAGTCGTTTTTGCGCTCAAGATTTGGCGTCACTATCTTTTCGGCTCTGCATGTCAGATTTTTACCGATCATAAAAGTCTGAAATACATATTTACTCAGCGGGAGTTGAATATGAGGCAGATGAGGTGGTTAGAGTTGATTAAGGATTATGACCTCGAAATCCTTTATCATCCGGGCAAGGCGAACGTCGTGACCGATGCCTTGAGTCAGAAACCTGTTGCGTTGCAAACGCTGGAGATCCTTATGTCACAATCTGAGCTTCGGCGGGTTTTGATCGAGTTGGATGTTGAGGTTTTGTTGCCTGGAGCTGTCGGGCAACTTTGTACTTTAGAGATTTCGTCGTCTTTGATCGACGAAATTAAGCTGAAACAGTTGGAGGATCCGATGATTACTCAAATCCGAGAGAACGTTCTTAAGGTAAAGTCTCCTGGGTTTGTGATTCACGAGGATGGTGTTTTGAGATTCCAGATCGGCTTTGTGTACCTAACGAATCAGAGTTGAGACAGAGTATTTTGCGTGAGGCCCATGCTACACCTTACTCCGTTCATCCTGGTTCGAGTAAGATGTACAAGGATCTGAGAAGGAATTTATGGTGGAATGATATGAAGTAGGAGGTCGCACAGTTTGTAGCGAGATGTTTGACTTGTCAGCAGGTCAAAATCGAGCATCAGCGACCCGCCGGGTTATTGCAGTCACTTCCCATTCCGGAATGGAAATGGGAAGATATATCGATGGATTTCATTACGAGTTTGCTGAGATCGAGGTCGGGCATGAATATGGTCTGGGTGATTGTTGATCGCCTGACCAAGTCGGCACATTTTCTGGGCGTCAAGGACACTTGGGGCCCGGATGTAATATCCGTACTTTCTATTTTTGGTAATTTCTATTATTGGGATATTTTCGTTTCGGACGACTCGCTTGTTACTGTTTTGGGATTCTGAACCTATTTTGTTCTTGGAGTTTTTCCGTTCGGACGAATTTAGAGGATGTTTTTATGTAATTTTATCTTGAATGATACCTTGTCGCATGTACGTTCGATTCTCATAAAACTCGTTCATTTTTGTTGTTTCTTGGTTTGCATAAGTTTTTAGGGTTGAGTTGGTCGCGTTGAGACTTTCGGTTTGTTAATCCGACGTCGTATCGTGATTTCGGGCACTTGGGCCATTTTTGTAATTTTCCATAAGTTTAGGAAATTTCACTTTCCTTGTCGTATTACGGACTCTGCGGGGGTCGGAGTTGTATTTTCTTTCAGCGCTCAACTCTGTCGTCTTGGATATTCCGTGTTTGTGTTTCTGGGATTCTGGCCTTACTTTGCATTTCGATTTTTGTGTTGTCTGCAGCAGTGTACTGAGCAGTACTGGACTGCTGCCTGAGTAGCGCACGCTACTCCTGGTTTCCTTGCGTGCGCTATCGTTGTGGTGTTAGCGTACGCTAACTTTTAGTTCGTAGCGTGCGCTAACGATTTCAGCGTACTGGGCAGTGGGGATTCTGAATTCATATTCTATACTCTGACCATCAGGTAGCGTGCGCTAAGGCTTAAGTAGCGTACGCTATCGGGTAGTGTTTAGCGCGCGCTAAACCTGTCTAGCGCACGCTAGCGACGCCGGACTACTTCTGGACTGCCTTCTTGCCCCGTTAGTGCACGCTATGCTTTGATGGTTAGCGTGCGCTAACAATGTATTATTATATATATAGGACAGCAGCAGCCCAACTTCGTCATTTTCCATCCTTATTTCTTCTCTTCGGCTTTGAGCGATTCCAGACGAGGGTTAGGGCCGATTCCGACCAAATATCATCATCCACTAACATCCTTGCATTCCTTGCGTGAATTCTTCAAGTTCTTAACATTTTCCACCATCCAAATCGAGGTAAGAATCCTTGAAACCCTTGTTTTGAGTTTTTGGGGAAATTTTGGGGATTTCTTGTGATTTGACTCTTTTAATCCGAATTATCATGAATTATTGCTAGACTTCAATCGTATTCTTGTAATCCTTCGTTTTTGTTGAGGATTTGAGGTTTTAAACTCTGATTTTTCCATTGTTCGTCACTTATAATCAACGATACCCTAGTAATGTTCGACGAATTGTTCCAGCGGGTAGAACTAGGATGTATTCCTATGTTTGCGTAGTTTTAAGATTGGTTGTTTATTGTTATTGTGTTAGGATCGGATTTGTGAAGATTATTCGGGCCAAAACCTTTTCGTTCACCGTTTTTCTTCACGTCGTGTTAACCAAGGCAAGTACATGTATTACATTTCGTTATGTATGTTGCGTTTTCGAAATGAATGATGAATTGTGGTTTTCGGGTGCGTGAGTTGTGTTCCTTCCACCTGGAGCATTCGACGGTATGTCTGGGGGTCGATACTAAGGGGTACGGCCGCAGAAGTGGACTTGGGTGTGTGTGTGGGTGTCTAGGTTCCCAACCGGACAGCCATCTTCTTTTTTAGCTGTTAGAAAGGGACGAAGTGGCTTAGTTGAACATAGTGGGACGGAAGGTTCAGAGGCTTCCCGTCCCCGGAGGGCAATTACATAGCGCCTTCTCTTTGAACTTCCACCCGGAGTGTCCAGCGGGATGTCTGGGGCTCAATACTAAGGGGTACGGCCGCGGAAGTGGTATCCCACCCGGAGCGTTCGACGGGATGTTTGGGGGTCGATACTAAGGGGTACGGCCACGGGATACCAGTTGTGATTTTATGATATCGTGATGATTGATAACTGATTTGATTGCCAATGTAGGATTCTGGAATATCTATGGCAAATGATTTCTGCTTGAGATGACTGTGTAAACATCGTATTTGTATATAATGTTGTGTAATTGTGTACTTGCACTAGCTATTCGAATGCTAACCCCTTAAATGGGGGAAATGCATCTTATGCATTTCAGGTACCGGGAGAGCTGAGGAGCAGGCACGAGACATGCACGCAAAGGATGGGTTGGCATGATTATGAGGCTCGAGTCTTTAATTATGTTGGGTCATTTATACTGTTGAGTATTTTGATTTGAATGGTTTTATTGTATACAGTTAAAGTCCCCTGCGTGGGCAATGACATGATATCGACTTATACTTTCACGTACTTCTATTAAAATCCATTTTTACATTAATGAATGTGTCTTTGGGATTTTTCTTGTACTGAATATGTGTCATGTGTTAGCCTGGTAGACCTCACGAGGGTTCTACGGCGTGTAATGTCCCATTTGAGAATTGGGGTGTTACATTTATGGTATCGGAGCTTAGGTTTTGAATACCTACGCTGTCGGTTAATTTTTGGTCTGTCAGTTAAGTCGTTTGAGTCAGTCGTTGAGCCTAATATCATCATGCTATCGTCTTTTTATGCAACCCGTGGCTGTAAGTCTCCTCGAACTCTTATACTTCTGTAATTCATTTTCTTGCGTTGTTCGGAATTGTGAATTGTGATACCAACTTTGTAAATTGTGAATCTTTCTGATCTTGTCCTTTTCATATTTTCTTCAGTATGTTGAGAGGTCGTGGTAGACCAGCTAGGGGACGCGGACGAGGCTGTGGTCATGGTGCTAGTAATGAGGAAGGCTCACTTTCTCAGTTCTCTGCGGATTCGGCTTCTCATTCAGTGTCGTCGGGTAATAACGCCCGGCCAGAATCTTGCCGTACTTCGATTGGTAGCCCACTCACTCGAGATAGCCAGGTGGACGCCAAAATCCACCCCCGACTCCAGAGGACGAAGCTAGTAAATGGCTTCAGATAGTAACTAAGATGCACCCCCCTCGTTTCACTGGTTCTTCTGACTCCCTCGGTTGGGAGAATTGGCTCTTTCAGTTGGGTAGGACTTTTGATGCCGTAGCTTGTCCCAATGATAGGAGGGTACATATTACCCAGTACCTCCTAGATAAGGAAGCTGCGGAATGGTGGGAAGCTGTGATGCCCAGAGACCGCCAGGCCACTTGGGAGGAATTTAAGGCTGCTATGGAAGCAGAATATTGTCCACCGCCAGTTAAGGAGCGCAGAATTGTGGAGTTCTTCACCGCTACACCTCAGGATGTGCCTATTTCTCAGGCCATCATCACTTATAATCAGCAATTAGGATTTGTGAAAGATTAGGTGAGGACCGAGGCCGACATGATCCGTTATTTCAATATGCGCATGAAACCGCATATCAGGCAGAGTATGACACCGCTTATATGTGTCACTTTGAAGGAGTATCAGGATCGCGCTCTAGCGATCGAGATGGCCACACCAGAATCAGAGTTGGGTACCGAGACCAAGAAACAGAAAATGGTTGGCAGTTTTTCATCCGGCAAGAGTGGCCGATTTTCGAGAGCACAGTCTGCCCCTACACCTGGGAAGAGGCCGTTTCATCAGGCTGAGGGATCGCAGGGTAATCGTTCAGTCCAGTCCATTGCTTCTGGTGGCAGGGTTTGTTTTAACTGCAACCAATATGAGCATTTGATGGAGGATTGCCCTTCTCCTCCAGTTACCTGCTTTACTTGCGGGCAGACCAGACACCGAGCAGCACATTGTGAGAGAGCCACCAGGGCTGCCAGAGCTCCGACTACCACCGCCGTTCAGAGAGAGCACAGTATTGATCAGAAGACTCCAGTTACTCATCTTTCTCAGAGTTCGGGCCGTGGTAGGGGCCGGGGTCAGCCGGACCGTCGAGCTGCATCTAGTTTGGGCTCAGTCCACCCTCAATTATATCAGATGAGGCGCACAGAGGAGACAGATGTTCCAGTGGCGTCAGGTACCACTCAGATCCTTTCTCATCCAGTTTCGGTGCTTTTCGATTCGGGTGCTACTCATTCTTTTATTGCTTTGGATTGTGTGTGTCGTATTGGTATTGACTGCTTGTTTGAGTGCGAACCGTTCGTAGTGGGTACGCCTAGCGGGGATCGTATGGTTGGGGACCGGGAAGTTAGGGATTGTCCAGTGAGGATCGGGAGCCGAGATTGGCCCTCGAACCTTATTGTTTATAGATCTTAAGGGTGAGGATTTGATCCTCGGGGACGATTGGTTGGATCGTCACGGTGCTATCATGAATTATCGGATTCGCACCATCTCGATAGTGGCTGAGGACGGCACCGAGCATACTCTCGTCAGTTGTAAACCGGGTAGATCGGGAAGTGTGATTAGCGCCTTGAAGGAGATGAGACTTCTGAATCAGGGTTGTGTTGGCTATTGGTGACGCTTTGCAAGCGGAGGATGGTGGAGTCGACATGTTTTCGATTCCAGTTGTCAGCGAGTACCCCGACGTATTTCCAGATGACTTGCCGGGATTACCACCACAGCGAGAGGTTGAGTTTCCTATTGATCTTGAGCCGAATGCGGCTCCCGTTTCTCGAGCGCCATACCGTATGGCACTGTCAGAGATGTTAAAATTGAAGAAACAGCTGGGGGAATTGTTAGATAAAGGGTATATTCGACCGAGCGCATCGCCTTGGGGTGCACCCGTACTTTTTGTTAAGAAGAAGGATGGATCGCTTTGTTTACGCACCGACTATTGAGAATTAAACAAGTTGACCATCAAAAACAAGTACCCTTTGCCCAGGATTGACGACTTGTTTGATCAGCTTCACGGATCGACAGTCTTTTCGAAGATTGATTTACGATCGGGCTACTACCAGTTGAGGATTTGGGACAGCGATATACCGAAAGCTGCCTTTCGGACGAGATATGGCCATTACGAGTTTGTGGTTATGCCTTTCGGGCTGACCAATTCCCCAGCAGTGTTCATGCAGTTAATGAACAAAGTTTTTATCGAGTATTTGGACAAATTCGTAGTCGTCTTTATCGACGACATCCGTATCTATTCCTGGAGTCGAGAGGAGCATGCTTTACTTCTCCAGATTGTGTTGGACACTTTGAGAACTGAGTAGTTGTACGCGAAGTTCTCTAAGTGTGAGTTTTGGCTCAAGGAACTGATGTTCCTCGGGCATGTGATCTCAACGGAGGGAGTTCGGGTAGATCCACAGAAGATAGAGGCGGTGATGGCATGGGAACCGCCCAAGAATGTGAAGGAAGTGAGAAGTTTTCTGGGACTTGCAGGCTATTATCGTAGGTTCATTGAGGGATTTTCTAAGATCGCTAGACTGCTCACTCAGTTACTCCAGAAAACTCAGAAGTTTGAGTGGACCGCAGACAGAAAGGATAGTTTTGACGAGTTAAAGAGACGATTGACTACCGCACCCATTTTAGCATTGCCTCAGGGGAACGAGGATTTCATGGTGTATAGTGATGCTTCGGGTCTTGGGCTCGGATGTGTTTTGATGCAGAGAGACAGGGTGATTGCTTATGCGTCCCGGTAGTTGAAACCTTATGAGGTAAATTATCCCACGCATGATTTAGAGTTAGCTGCGGTCATTTTCACCTTAAAGATATGGAGGCATCATCTCTATGGGTCGTCGTGTAAGATTTTTATGGATCACAAGAGTCTGAAGTATATCTTCAGTCAGAAAGAGTTGAATATGAGGCAGCGTAGGTGGTTGGAGCTAATTAATGATTACGACCTCGATATACTTTATCACCCGGGTAAGGCCAACGTAGTGGCTGATGCGTTGAGCCGGAAACCGATGGCGTTACAGATGTTAGAGGTACTTACACCACAGAGCAGGATCCAGCGGGATTTGATTTGTCAGAATATCGAGGTTTGGGTTTAGAGAGTTCAGGGTCAGTTGTGTGCGTTAGAGATCACTTCGTCCTTGACTGATGATATCAAGGCGAAGCAGTATGATGATCCGTTTTTGGTCCAGTTGAGGGAGGATGTGAGGAAGGGGAAAGCCCCTGGATTTGTGGTTCAGGATGATGGCGTTTTGATATTTCGTGGCAGATTATGTGTACCGAATGATATGGAGATGAGGCAGAAGATTTTGAGTGAGGCTCATACTACGAGCAAAATGTACAAGGATGTGAGGAGTAACTACTGGTGGAGCAATTTGAAGGCGGACGTTGGCGAGTTTGTGGTGAAGTGTTTGACCTGTCAGTAGGTTAAGATTGAGCATCAGCGGCCCGTGGGATTGCTACGACCACTCCCCATTCCGGAATGGAAGTGGGAAGACATCTCTATAGATTTCATTACCGGGATGCCTAGGACTCGGACTGGAATGAACATGATTTGGGTTATTGTCGATCGACTAACCAAATCAGCTCATTTCCTGGGTATTAAGGACACTTGGGGGCCGGAGAGGCTGGCACGAGTATTTATTGCTGAGATTGTGAGATTGCATGGGACTCCTAGGAGTATTGTTTCAGATCGAGATGGCCGATTTGTATCACATTTTTGGCAGGCTGTTCATCGAGGTTTGGGGACCGAGTTGAGACTCAGTACGTCTTACCACCCTCAGACTGACGGGCAGTCAGAGTGGACGATCCATACGCTGGAGGATATGTTGAGAGCCTGTGCCTTAGATTAGAAAGATGATTGGGAGTCGCACTTGCCGTTGATCGAGTTCACGTACAACAATAGTTGGCACGCCTCGATCAAAATGGCACCATTTGAGGTATTGTATGGGAGGAGGTGCAGATTGCCATTGTGTTGGGACGATGCGTCCGAGCTGATTGGTACCGAACCCGATATAGTAGTTGAGACGAGAGAGAAGATTGCTCTGATTCGCGATAGGTTGTTGACGGCCCAGAGTCGGCCGAAGTCTTATGCCGATACGCGTCGCCAGCCGTTGGAGTTTAAGGTGGGAGATCATGTCTTTCTTAAGGTGTCGCCGACGCGGGGAGTTTACCGCTTCGGTCGGAAGGGTAAACTTAGTCCGAGATATATTGGACCGTTCGAGATTTTAGAGAGAGTTGGAGAGCTTGCCTATCGGTTAGGCTTGTCGCCGTCCCTCAGTCACGTGTATAATGTATTTCATGTTTCCTAGCTTAGGAAGTACGTGCCGGACCCTAGCCATATTATTGATTTTGGAGAGATCGAGTTGGGACCCGACATTACCATCGAGGAGAGGCTGATTCAGATTTTAGAGCATCGGGTGAAGCAACTTCGACACAAAACCATTCCTTTGGTTAAAGTTCAATGGTCGAGGCATGGATACGAGGAAGCCACATGGGAGACGGAAGAGAGTATGCAGTCGAGATACCCCGAGTTATTCGCGTTGTAAGTTTCGGGACGAAACTTATTTTTAGGGGGAGAGAATGTAATATCCGTACTTTCTATTTTTGGTAATTTCTATTATTGGGATATGTTCGTTTCGGATGACTCGCTTGTTACTGTTTTTGGATTCTGAACCTATTTTGTTCTTGGAGTTTTTCCGTTCGGACGAATTTCGAGGATGTTTTTATGTAATTTTATCTTGAATGATACCTTGTCGCATGTACGTTCGATTCTCGTAAAACTCGTTTGTTTTCATTGTTTCTTGGTTTGCATAAGTTTGTAGGGTTGAGTTGGTCGCGTTGAGACTTTCGGTTTGTTAATCCGACGTCGTATCGTGATTTCGGGCACTTGGGCCATTTTTGTAATTTTCCATAAGTTTAGGGAATTTCACTTTCCTTGTCGTATTACGGACTCTGCGGGGGTCGGAGTTGTATTTTCTTTCAGCGCTCAACTCTGTCGTCTTGGATATTCCGTGTTTGTGTTTTTGGGATTCTGTCCTTGCTTTGCATTTCGATTTTTGTGTTGTCTGCAGCAGTGTACTGAGCAGTACTGGACTGCTGCCTGAGTAGCGCACGCTACTCCTGGTTTCCTTGCGTGCGCTATCGTTGTGTGGTTAGCGTACGCTAACTTGGAGTTTGTATCGTGCGCTAACTATTTCAGCGTACTGGGCAGTGGGGGTTCTGAATTCATATTCTGTACTCTGACCATCAGGTAGAGTGCGCTAAGGCTTAAGTAGCGTAAGCTATCGGGTAGTGTTTAGCGCGCGCTAAACCTGTCTAGCACACGCTAGCGACGCCGGACTGCTTCTGGACTGCCTGCGTGCCCTGTTAGCGCACGCTATGCTTTGATGGCTAGCGTGCGCTAACAATGTATTATATATATAGAATAGCAGCAGCCCAACTTCGTCATTTTCCATCCTTATTTCTTCTCTTCGGCTTTGAGCGATTCCAGACGAGGGTTAGGGCCGATTCCGACCAAATATCATCATCCACTAACATCCTTGCATTCCTCATGTGAATTCTTCAATTCTTAACATTTTCCACCATCTGAATCGAGGTAAGAATCCTTGAAACCCTTGTTTTGAGTTTTTGGGGAAATTTTGGGGATTTCTTGTGATTTGATTCTTTTAATCCGAATTATCATGAATAATTGCTAGACTTCAATCATATTCTTGTAATCCGAATTATCATGAATAATTGCTAGACTTCAATAATTGCGTGAGTTGTGTTCCTTCCACCCGGAGCGTTCGACGGGATGTCTGGGGGTCGATACTAAGGGGTATGGCCGCGGAAGTGGACTTGGGTGCGTGTGTGGTTGAACTTCCACCCGGAGTGTCCGACGGGATGTCTGGGGTCGATACTAAGGGGTACGGCCGCGGAAGTGGTATCCCACCTGGAGCGTTCGATGGGATGTCTGGGGGTCGATACTAAGGGGTACGGACACGGGATACCAGTTGTGATTTTGTGATATCGTGATGATTGATAACTGATTTGATTGCCAATGTAGGATTCCAGAATATCTACGGTAAATGATTTCTGCTTGAGATGACTGTGTAAAAATCGTATTTGTATATAATGTTGTGTAATTGTGTACTTGCACTAGCTATTCGAATGCTAATCCCTTAAATGGGGGAAATGCGTCTTATGCATTTCAGGTACCGGGAGAGCTGAGGAGCAGGCACGGGACATGCATGCAAAGGATGGGTTGGCATGATTATGAGGCTCGAGTCTTTAATTATGTTGGGTCATTTATACTGTTGAGTATTTTGATTTGAATGGTTTTATTGTATACAGTTAAAGTCCCATGCGTGGGCAATGACATGATATCGACTTATACTTTCACGTACTTCTATTAAAATGTTTTGGCCGAGGCCGCGGCCCCATTTTTACATTAATGAGTGTGTCTTTGGGATTTTTCTTGTACTGAATATGTGTCATGTGTTAGCCTGGTAGACCTCACGAGGGTTCTACGGCGTGTAATGTCCCATTTGAGAATTAGGGTGTTACACCGGAGAAGTTGGCTCGTTTTTTTATCGCGCAGATTGTGAGGCTTCACGGTACTCCGAAGTCTATTGTTTCGGATCGTGATGGCCATTTTGTATCGCACTTTTGGCAGGTGGTGCATAAGGCGTTAGGTACTCGTTTGCGTTTGAGTACCTCTTTTCATCCTCAGTTAGATGGACAGTCGGAACGCACTATCCAGACGTTCGAGGATATGTTGCATGCTTGTGCTCTCGATTGGAGCAGTGACTGGGAGGAGCATTTGCCATTGATCGAATTCACGTACAACAATAGTTGGCACGCGTCGATTCGGATGGCACCGTATGAGGCACTTTATGGGCGGCATTGTCGATCACCGATTTGTTATAATGAGGCGTCTGATATGGTCGGGACCGAGCCAGATATCGTCCTAGAGACGAGGCGGAAGATAGAATTAATTCGGGAACGGATGTTGACTGCCCATAGTCGACAGAAGTCATATGCCGATGTGTGTCGTCGACCTTTGGAATTCGAGGTGGGAGACCACGTTTTGCTAAAGGTGTCGCCGACGAGAGGAGTTTTCCATTTTGGGAAAAAGGGGAAGTTGAGTCCGAGATTTATTGGACCCTTCGAGATTCTCGAGCGAGTCGGTGGGTTGGCATACCGTTTGGCGTTACCCCCGGTTTTGAGCCATGTTCATAGTGATTTTCACGTTTCCCAACTGAGGAAATATGTCCCGGATCCTAGTCACGTCATCGATTATGGTTAGATTGATGTCGCCGAGGATATTACTTTTGAGGAGCGTCCTTTGAAGATTTTAGAGCATCGTGAGAAGCGACTGAGGCATAAGACCATCTCTTTAGTCAAGGTGCAGTGGTCGAGACATGGTGTTGAGGAGGCAACTTGGGAAACCGAGGATAGCATGCGTGCTAGGTACCCTGAGTTGTTTGTTTCTTAAGTTTCGGGACGAAACTTATTTTTAGAGGGGTAGAATGTAATATCCGCATTTTTCTTTTCCCGGTATTTTTATTTTTCGGTGTATTTCTCACTGTAGCGACCCTCGTGTATCTTTCAGTGTATTTCTTCCGTCATCTTTCGATTTGATTCTCGTAATTGTTATGCGGAACCACCGTTTCGGGGTTGCCGTGGATCCATTCTATGTTATTATGCGTTTTGAGATGTTCCGTTTGACGTTTCGTTCATATTCCAGTGTTTTGGACCATTTATATTCCGTACCTAGCGCGCGTTAATTTTTCTGCATAGCGCACGCTAGAGGTCCCTTAGTAGCGCACGCTACGTTTGCTTTGTAATGCGCGCTAGCGAGTTAGCCCTGGGAGTGGCAGTTCTGTTTCCAGCCCTCTGGACAAACGGATTAGCGTACGCTACGTTGACTAGAGAACGCTAATGTCGGGGGACTAGCGCACACTATGGTGTTCGGTAACGTGCGCTAGCATGACTGCCCAGTACTGGACAGTTTGCTACTGGACTTGTTTAGGTGCCCAGGTAGCGCACGCTACGTTTGGCCGATAGCGCGCACTAACTGGATCAGGTGTGTACTGGCAGTTTGCTTTTGGACTTGGCTGTTGTCCAGGTAACGCACGCTATGTCCGATAGCGCGCGCTACCGAGAGGTTATTAGCACACGCTACGTTTGGAGTAGCGCACGCTAACGGCCCAGAATCTGGTTACTGGGCTGGGACGTTAACTCCTGGACTAGAATTTTGCCCCGTTAGCGCACACTAACTTATGGGTGTTAGCGCGCGCTAACACTCCCTGGCTATATAAACCAGGGAGTTGACCCAGATGAACGTATTATTCTCATTTCTTTCCCCCTCCGCGGCGTTAGTGATTCCAGGCGATTATCTTAGCGATTTGTTCCTCTAATCATCTCAACCATCATCTTCCTTGAGTTCTTGGTGTATAATAACAATATCAACACGAATCTTTCATCCTAATCCAAGGTAAATCTCTTAGAACCCTACTTTTGGATAAATTGGGGGTTTTGGGATTTTCATCCGATTCGTTCCGTTTTGTTGGTTAATCGATGATGAATATGATTAATCTTGTTGGTATTCTTCGGTTTCCTACGGATTCATGGTGTATTTCGTAATATATTTCGTTATCGAGAGGGTTTGGTTGTGGTCCGCCCTCGTTGTTTTCGTACGAATATACATGAATCGTAGGCGAGTTTTCGGGTGTACTCCATTTCCGTAATCATTTAGAAGTGGTTGTGATTGTATTATTCGAATCGTTAGGTTCATTTCCGTCGGTTCCTCGCGGTCGTGTTTGATTCTTCATTTCCGTTCGTGTCGCCATCTATTGATCGAGGCAAGTACCCTTATGAACTTACAATCTTGGCCTGGTAGTATTGCATGAGAAATTGTGTGTGTGTGTATGCTCACTACGGGTTAGATCCGATGGGGTCTCGGTAGGGGTCCACAGAGACGTGGATCGACGAGCTTGCTTTTAACCACTACGGGTTAGATCCGACGGGGTCTCGGTAGGGGTCCACAGAGACGTGGATCGACGGTTAATTGTGGTGCATTTTACAAATGCGATTTGATTATGGCATTTCCCGAAATGAGTGTTTCGAAACTATGTTTTCATGATTGCATGCATTGACTATATGTGTAAGATGTAAGTTGTTCATTTGGTTACTTGTACTAGCGTAATTGCTAACCCCTCCGGGGACCCGTTTTGGGGATATTCGTTTTATGAATTTCAGGTCAGGTTCATCGAGACGAGCGGGCGCTGGACCAGCATGTGGATGATGGCCGTGCGTGATGATTGTGCACGAGTGGGGTCTTATTGTCTTCTATCTTCTTACCCTTTTGTGGGTTTGTAAACTAATAGAAGTACTATAGTATTTAAGAGTTCTTGGCTGTCCAGATTGTATTGTTGTCTATTGTGTTTGTGTCGGATGATGGTGTTATGTTGACCGGTTGAACCGGGTGGATTATTTTGTTTTGCGTCTTTATGACGAGATGTTATTTTGTTGTTTCCGCGAGTCGATGAGTTTGATGGTTGTTCAGCCTGGTGGGTACCATATAGGGATTCACGGCGCTGTAATATACCTCGAATATATTGGGGGTGTTTCAATTGCAATGGGTCTAAGGTTCAATTCTCCCTGGAGCCAGTTAGCTTTTCTTTTATATGTTGTTTATTGCCAATTTTTTTACCAATTTTTTTGCTGTTTATTGCACAATTTTTTTTATCTTAAACCAAACACAAAGAAATTAATTGCTACTTTTTTGTATTATATGGTGTAATTGGGGTATGCAAAAAAATGAAATAAAAATATGTAATATAATTCCAAAAGGCTTGTAAATTAATTTGGTTGAGTAAAAGAATTAAGTAATTGATATGTAGTCATATTGATTGACATATAACTTTTTTATATTATATGGTGTAATTGGGGTATGCAAAAAAAATGAAATAAAAATATGTAATATAATTCCAAAAGGCTTGTAAATTAATTTGGTTGAGTAAAAGAATTAAGTAATTGATATGCAATATTGATTGACATATAACTTTTTTGTATTATACGGTGTAATTGGGGTATGCAAAAAAAAAATGAAATAAAAATATGTAATATAATTCCAAAAGGCTTGTAAATTAATTTGAGAATTGAGTAATTGATATGTAGTCATATTGATTGACATATAACTTTGTAAAAAGTCAATGGATTTTAATGATTATTCATTTATATTTACATGTAGTCTTTAAGGATTATCGTTAATGCATTTAGCAAGGTTATTCATTCAGCCCCTTTGCCAAAGTCGGGACCGGAGAAAATTATCCCCTTTGCGTTACTTTTTTGTTTTTCCCTTATTGTTACATATAAATAATTTCTTGTGCATAACTTGATGCGGATGATACTACCGGACAAGGTGGCAGGGGCTCTATCACACTTGCCCAAGGTATAGTGTTCGACTCCCCCCGAGGTCAGTTTTGTAGCATTAGTTTTTTCCCATTTTTCTCGTATTGTTACATATAAATGAATTTGCATTATTTTTTTTCCCATTTTTCTCTTATTGTTACATATAAATGAATTTTTTGTGCACATCTCGACATGGATGCTACTACCTGACAAGGTAGCAATAGATTAAACACTATTGCAATGGGTCTAGGGATAATCAACCCTAGACCCAATTAATTAACTTGTTTTTTTATATGCCTATTATTGCACACTTTTTTTTATTATTTTTTTTTATCTCGAACCAAGCACATACCAAAACATTTTTTTATGAAAAATCTCAAATTGCATTTTCACGCATCTGAAACCAATTTTTTTGTTAGCCAATTTTTTACACTTTATTTTTTTTCACTATTTATAATCGCATAGAAAAAATACAAATAAATAAAAAAAAAAGAGTACCACTCATCTGTAATGTGTTTCTTTAGATGTCTATATTTTCAAACAAAGTACGAAAAGGAATTATTTTTGTATATTAAATTTGATTTATCTGTATTATTTCTTCAAAGCTCCTCTACTTTGTTAGAAAGAAAATCCCGACACTCATATATTATTGGAACAACCAATGTATGAAATAGCAATTTATTGGAAATTACAATGCATCTATAAATTTTTTTATTGATTTTTTTCTCAGGAAAAAGTACAAATAAATAAATAAATATCACTCGTATGTAATCTATTTCTTTAAAAAGAATTATAAACAAATCAAGACTCCAAAATATTTGATTCATGTAAACATTTTTCTATAAAATCTTTTTTTTTTGTTAAAAGGAAAAGTACAACCATAAATGTGTTTAATAATTGCTAGAGAGTGACAATTACTAGATTAGCCAATTTTTCCTTCATAAGAATATATCCATAAATTACAATATTGCATGTCATAGGTTTCAACACTGCATGGGTTTTTTTTTGGTAAATATCCATTTTATTACCAAAAGTGGCCAGAGGCTGAGGTACAAACTTACACAATCCAACAGACTAATACATATCAACTCTAGCTAATCAAGGCAATGAGCTTAGTAGATTATCTAGCTTCGCGTTCATATGACATCTAACACTTATCATTACTTGACAGTTCCTCACTAATTGACTCACTCCATATGCATGATTTTGAAACTTCCTAGCATTTTGCTCTTTCCACACTTGGTAAATCACCACAGAAAGAACAAGTCTATAGAATTGCTGCTTTACAGTTTTGGAACGGCAGTGTAATGTCAGGAATTCGATTTCTTCTTCCCATGCAACTGTAAGTCTTGAGATTTCACTCCAGCTCTTGATTTGTTGCCAAACTTGAGAGGTATAGGCACACTTGAACAGCAGATGCGGAATATCTTCATTATCCTCTCTACAAAGGCAGCAGATGGGATCCACAAACATTCCAATACACACAAGATTATCACAAGTCATTAGCTTCCCAAGAATAAATAACCATACAATAAATATACACTTAGGAGGAGCTGGATTACAGTTCAACAGTTTGCTCCATCCTACATGTTGCACCTCACCCCTCAAGCTCAAGTATGTCTTCCTTATTGAAAACTGAGATAAGTAAAATAGATTCATACCTTCACTAGTGTTCTCAATATATTCTCTAGCCTCCAAGATCTTCCTCACCACCCAAGAGGCTTGTTTAGGAATAGGCATGGTGGTGAGGTCTTGCTGCTTTATATAGTATTATTCATGAATCCATTTCACCCACAACACTTCTTTTTTCGAGCTACCGACCACAAGTGTTTACAAATTGCAGCTTTATTCCAAAGCCTTATGTTGAGAACATTCCAACCTCCTGATTGCATAGGCAACTGGATTTTATCCCAAGCTACTAATGCTCTTTTAGAAGCACCAGATTGTCCTGTCCATAAAAACACTCTACATGCACTTTGGATGATCTTCACTACTTTCTGTGGAATCAAGAACACTTGTCACCAAAAAGATTGCATACCAAACAACACCGCTTTAATGAGTTGAATTCTACCTGCATACGAGAGTAATTTTGAAGACCAGTGTTCTACCTTTTCCAAGATTTTCCTGATCAATGGTTGACACTGCAACACAGTGAGCTTCCTTGAGGAGAGTGGCGCTGCAAGATATCTGAAAGGTAGATCACCTTTAAGCAACCCTGCATGGGTTTGAAAATGGAGGAAGACTTGTTTTTTTGTTGGAATATTTTTATACTAGCACTTAATTTTGTACACCTAATTTGTATGATTGGTTAAAACTTATATTTCTCTATACCACTTTTGAGTACTATAACGTGTAGCCTAGTGTAAAATGGGTGAGCCTACAAGGCAAGGCACATAGTGGTACACAAAAGCGATTCAAATGATATTTTTTCCGGTTAAGACTATAGGGGGGTAACCCATCTATATATATAATAGCGTTACGGATTCGAAGCACTAAATTAATTATATATCCTATGTGGCATTCTCTTAATTTTGGATTCCTATTTATCTAAAATCTTGAATCCCACATCAATTAAAATGATACTTAATCGATGGACATTCCTATAATACCCGGTTGTAATTCAGTAATTATCATTTAGTATTTATCATTCAGTATTTTCACTCGTTAATGATCATTGGTCACTCTTATTCAATCATGGTATTCATCGTTCAGAGTAATTGTATCGTGTATCAATCGTCGTTCATCACTAATCTAATTGGAGTTTCGTGCCGTGTTATCATCATTGTCATTTTCATTATGGGCTGTGCGTGAGGAGTAGCGCACGCTACGTACTCTTTCTAGCGCGCGCTAATTGAGTACAGGTAGCGCACGCTACCACTCAGCATTAGCGCACGCTAATGTTACCCTGGCTGCAGTCCAGAAGGTACTGGACTGCAGGTGAGTTATAAGTAGCGCACGCTACGAGTGGCAAGTAGCGCGCGCTAGTGGGTTGTAGTAGCGCACGCTAATATTTGGTGTAGCGCGCGCTAAGGACGGATCAGGTTGAGTCCAGTGGCTACTGGACTGCATTGGATTAATTCATAGCGCACGCTACTTGTTGGTTGTAGCGCACGCAAATGGTGTAGTAGCGCACGCTACTTGTTGGTTGTAGCGCACACTACCGAGATCAGATTAGAGGACAGAAGGCTCTGGACTTCAGTACTGGACAGCAGATATTTAGCTAGCGCACGCTAACATTTGGAGTTAACGCACGCTATTGGGATAGAGTTAACGCACGCTACGAGGTTGTAGCATACGCTAACGGGTCAGCCAGAGTTCACTGGAATGTTCATACATCTCGTTAGCGCACGCTAAATA
The DNA here is from genome assembly GCA_033398695.1 of Orobanche coerulescens. NCBI lineage: Eukaryota > Viridiplantae > Streptophyta > Magnoliopsida > Lamiales > Orobanchaceae > Orobanche > Orobanche coerulescens. Next base: position 138,105,841 of record CM065817.1, read on the forward strand.
GCAGGTCATAGCGTGCGCTAATCTGGAGCAGTATAAATTGGACAGTTAGCCTGAGTTTCGTCATTTTCTCACTTCTCTTCGTTTTTGAGCGACGTCGGGCGATTTCGGGCGACTTGGAGTGTTCTATTCGAGATGCTATCATCTATCATCATCTTCAAGTCTTTGAGTTGGATTAATCATCACTTCATCACCTCCTTAACATCAAATCAAAGGTATTAATCTCTTGGATCTAGAATTTCGGATTTTTAGGTTTTTCCTTCCGATTTCTTCGTGTAAGCTTGGATTGTTGTTGGAATATATTAGATATGAATTATCTACCTTGGATAAATGTATTCCTACAGATTTAATGGCTATTTTGGGGATTTATATCAAGAACCCTTGGGGTTGACTTTGGATAATTTGGGGATTTCCCTTTGATGTTGTTGTAATCTTGAAATTGTGGATTCCTATGAGATTATTGATATCATTGAAAGTGTTTTGATGGTTTGAAATACTCATCGTGGAGTTGGTTTCGATATATTCGAGTTTGGATATTGTTTTATCGACGTTTGAGTCGGTTATGATCGTATTTGATTCGTGTAATGATGGGATTATTGGAATTGTGTTATTCAAGGTTGTTCGAGCGACCGACATTTCATTTAGGACGTTGTTCGTGGACGAACATGTAATATCCGCAATTTCCGATTTTTCGGTAAATTTCTTTTTCAGGCGGAGTCCGTTTTGACGACTCGCTCATGACCGTTTCGTCATTTCGAGAATGATTAATTCTGGACTTTTTGTCATCCGTGTAATACTCGGTTGTAATTCATTCATTTTCATTCAGTAATTATCAGTCTGTAATTGTCACTCAGTGTATTTTCACTCAATTATAATCATTCATCAATCATGTTCATTCACCGTGTTCACCGTTCGGAAAAACTTCGAGTTGTGTATCATTATTGTTCATTGTTTCAACTTTCCTCTTATGAGTTCGACTTTGTTAGATCACCATTAATTTTTGGTAACTCCAAAAAGTCTAAATCTTTGCAATATTATAGAGCATCGAATTAGCTTTCCAATGGTTCAAACGGTGAGTCAATCGGAGTCCGGACGAGAGAGTTATGGTCGTTTTAGCTCACCCGCTCATTTTTTTCAGTTATTGGCGATCATCCGACGAACTTCGACCGTGTCGTCCGACACGGCCTGTGCCGTACTCGTCCGGAAATGCCGAAGTTTCTGCCTCAGGACCCGACCGTGTCGTCTGGCACGGCCGAGTCGAACTCTTCCGGATAAGCCAGAACCGACTGCCGACACGCCCGACCGTGTTCCAGGACACGGTCGAGTCATGCCGAGTCGCTGTCGGGCGGGTCACTATCGGAAGGCCCTCCGCGCCGCGACCGTGTCAAGCAGGACACGGTCGAGTCCCTGTCGGCCAGCTGTGCGACACGACCGTGCCGATCGGCACGGGCCGTGTCCGGCAGGGTAGTCAACCCCTATAAATTCGTTTTTTGAGCATTTTAGCTCATTTCTTTCCCTTTTCTTCACCTACAACCGAGAGAGAGCTTGAGGGAGGGTTTTTCCTTCACAAATCATTTGAGTGTTTTATTTTCTTCATCCTCCTTCGATCGTGTAGCTCGGATTGTGGATCTAGCACGTGTTCTTCGGATTATAGGGCTTGAATCTTCAAGAGGTAAGAACTCCTTCAACCCTAGTATGATTTTGGGGAGGGTTTGGTGGTGATCTTGTGTTTTAATTTGAATTAACCGATGTCGTTATTAGATTTTGATAGTATTCACGCGACCCATGGTTTTCTTGTTTTTGATTGGGATGAAATTCCGTTGTTATACCATTGACCGATTTCATTTCCCTATGCACTCTTGGTGTCCGATGAATTGTCCCAACGGGTAGAATTAGGATTAATTCTTACCTTTCCGCATTATTGAGACTTGTTGTATACCGTTGTTGTGTTAGGAACGGATTTGGGAGGATTGTTCGGACCAAAACCTATTCCTTCGTTGTTTCCCTTGTTTCATCGTGTTCAAGGCAAGTATCTTGCCCATACATGATGTGTTTTGTGGATATTACGGTTGTTAATCGTCGATATGTGCTAAATAAATATTAATAACCATTTTTCAAAAGAATCGGAATATTTATCATCATGGTTTTTGTAAAGGTGACCCGTGTGTGTTGGGAATTAATGTGCTTAGATGAATATGTGAGTTTGTGTGATATTAGTTATGTCGTTCGGTACTGTTGAAATCTTGTGCTTCCTTGTGAATCGTATCATTACTTGGTCGTGAGTATATGTTGGATGAACTGGCCATTCTAGTAAGGTACCTCGACTATATATACTGTGAGTGACCTTCGAGGCTTGTGGTTTGCAACTGTGATTTTGGAACGTGTGTGTGTGTTGTTCCTTCCACCCGGAGTGTCCGACGGGATGTCTGGGGGTCGATACTAAGGGGTACGGCCAAGGAAGTGGACTTGGGTGCGTGTGTGGATGAACTTCCACCCGGAGTGTCGGACGGGATGTCTGGGGGTCGATACTAAGGGGTACGGCCGCGGGTTACCAGTTGTGGTTTTTCATCTTGAGGATGACGATGTTATCGTTAATTGTGATATTGTCCGGAGTATCACAATGCTTTGTGCTCGGGGTTGAGAGACATTGTATATCGAGTCTTGGTGCTTGGCTAGAATGGCATAGGATTAATGTGTTATGTGTAATGTGTCCTTGTAAGTGAATTGAAGTGGACGATCGGGTCGTGGACCCTGTGTTTTGTGACCGGAATGGTTGGGTCGTGGACCCCGTGTTTTGTTAAACGGATTTGTATTTTGAAAAATGAACTTTGGGGCTGTGACCCTAAATGGCTTTCGAGGAATTAAGAACATTTTCAATTTTTGATGTTTTCAAAACTCCCGAGATTTGGAAATGTTTTCAAAATGCTTACTTGCTTCGTTTCTGCTTTCAAGACTTGAACTATTTTTAACTAAATATATCTCGAGAAGTCTTTCGTTATATTCTCGGAATGTGTTGTGTATGGCTCGTATTTGCACTTTATACTTGCACTAGCGAAACAGTGGAGTTTTGCTAACCCCCGAGTAATCGGGGGGTGGATATCTGTATTGTGTCCAGGTACATGCAGGTTTTCGGGAGCAAGACACAAGATCGGCACGAGGGATGATGAAAGACGAATGATACTAATCACACGAAGGCCAGTTTTGGGTTCAGTTAGTCGGAGTCCATTCTATTGTCTTTTCCGCTGTCTTATTGTTTGTGGTGGTAATTATCTTACCCTTGCGTGGGTATGAGTCTGGATGAATTTATGTACTTTTATTTGTAAGTCAGTGTCGAAAGACCAAATCGGTCTATTGATTCGTTATTTTAATTTGTCAGTATGTAATGTAATGTGTTGTGTTGATGTCTAGCCTGGTGGATCCTCACGGAGAGGGTCTGCGGCGTGTAATATTCCCGGTTTGATCTGGGGGTGTTACAGAACATTCTTCATCGGTATTGTGTAAGTTAACTCTTACTCGGTTAAAAGGATGTTCATTCCTTTTGTTGTTGATTATTCATAATCATAACTCATTCATCATGGTATTAATCACATTGAGACTTGTAATTGTCGAATAATCATTTCATTCACGAGGAACGACGGTTCCAAATCATTTCATTGGGTTATCAATCACGTCACTATTATTTTCATCTCGGTGAGTCATCTTGGCCTTGTCGAATTATTATTCATTGATATTCATTGTGGTCATTCTCGTTCATATGACCTTTTGAGTTCATATTGCGTGGCCGGGTGTGGCTGTGTGGAATTTTTAGTCGGGCACGCGATGGTCATGTATTGGGTTCACTGATATATTGGACCGTGCACACGGTAAAGCTTAACTCCGTGAGACTAATTAGGTACAAGGACGGGTGTGTCCGGTCATTCGTCTTGTACACTTGCACAGAACATTACGGGCGTACTATGATACTCCTCTTCAGCGTAATTCATAACTAAGGATATTTCATAACTTCAGTTAAATCATGATTGTGTATTTTCAACCCTTGAGGATTGTTGTTACGTATAAGCCCGGCCGTTGGGGATTTTGTTTAGTCACGGCAAGGCAAAGGCACGGGAAGAGCATGTTGGCGAGGAGTCAGTGATACTAGTAGGGGGCCCCAGTCATTCCGCTTAATTCGATCATTTAGTCATTTTTATTTCTCTTCATTTGTATTTCCGCTGCAATTTCCGTTTGAGACGTTTATTTATTCAGGGTGGTGTATTTTATCTTCATATAAAATATACTAGTATTCTATTTTGTCCTGGTGTAATGTACTTAAGCTCCTCATCAGAGTATTTGGTAATATAATGTGGTTCGGTACTACAATTATATTATTTAATTCATCAGTTTTCATTACTTTGGTGGGTCCCGATCGGGGTCGGCAACCTTTGTAATATCCGTCTAGTTTGGGGTGTTACAGAGTTGGTATCAGAGAGTGGTTTTGAATACTACCCTCCAAGTCATGTCTCATTTGAAATCATCGTCATCATACTAGTATCATTGGACTTTCGCATCACGTGTGACCTGTGCAAATGCCAAGCCAATCAGACCAAGAACTGTAAGATTTCTAATGCCATGGTATAATTTCTGGCAATAATCATTCATTCATAATTCATTAGTTAACAATCCTCAATCATCATTGTCATTTTGACCAGGACAGTCAGGTTAACTCATTAATCACTCAATTCATTTCATTACTCGGTTGTTGATCTGGAAGATCATATCATTAATCTTGTTAACTCGTTCAAGATAATCATTTCAATAATTTCATCGGATAATCATGTCACCTCAGTTAGTCATTCATGTAATCACTGTGTTAGAGCGTATGCTCATTTTCATCATCTCATGTCATAATCATAACGTGATATTCATGCGGGGAATATAATCATCATGTGACTTTCCTACTTCAGTATGGAGAGAGCAAGAAGAGGATGAGGAGGACGAGGCCGTGGTGCGGGCCGAATCCCGAGGGCTCGTGTGAATACACGTGCGAATGCGAGAAATAATGCTAATTCATCGAGCAGCGACGCTGCCACTCATTCACCTGGACGCGATCATTCACTATCGGGGAGTCATACCCGGGACACGGCTCAGTCACAAGGTGTTCGGGTTGACCCACTTGCTTTTATGCAGGGCATCATGGCCCAAATGACCCAGATGGCACAGCTAATGGAGACGATGCATAACTCAGTCAATCAAAATCAACAGGCTCCTCCGCCGCCACCTCAGAGGCAAGAGAGGAATGTGAGCAGTATCATCGGCGACATCTCTCGCCAAAGGCCACCTACTTTTGAAGGCTCATCTGAGCCGGCGGATATTGTTCATTGGCTCGAACACTTCGAGAAGCTATTTGCGATGGTAGAGTGTCCCGAAGGACACAAAGTTTCAGTTGCGGCTTACTATCTGGGTAAGAGCGCTCATTTTTGGTGGTTGTCGTTGAAGCCCACCGAAGGATCATGTACTTGGGAGCAGTTCAAGACTCTCATGATGGAGAGGTATTATCCGGCCCCACTCAGAGAGGCCAAGCTATCAGAATTACTCACTCCCGACCCCTCAACAGACGAGGATGTTCTCGCCATTGCCGAGAAATTTCAGGAACTTCTTCCTTTCGCCTCATCCATCATTCATTCAGAGGCGGATAAAATCAAGTATTTCAGCAAGAGGCTGAAACCCCGTATGAGACTTCAGTTGCTTAATCATAATTGCACCACGTTGGCCGAATTCATCGAGAAAGCTCTCACTTATGAGCTTACTGCTAAGGAAATTGCTAAGCAGCAACCTTCGTCTGCTAGCAGGAAATCGAAGAATCGTAATCAGTCTGAAGGTGGTCAGACAACCTTCAAGAAACCTCGTGCGGGCTCTGCTTTTTCTGAGCGACCTCCTGTGACGTCTAAACCCGCGGAATCTCAGTCTCGAGCGGCCAGTTCGGGCATCACCTGTTTTAACTGTGGGGATCTTGGTCATCTCAGTACCAAGTGTCCGAGACAGACTATCACGTGTCATAATTGTGGAATTGCTAGGCATAAGGCCCATTTTTGCCGTAGGGACTCCAAACCTACCCAGACGTCATCTCAGGCCCCTAAGCAGTCAGCCGTTCAGAATCAGGCCACTCAATCAGCGTCGTTTAAAACAATAGGGGCGACTAAAGGTGGAGCCTATAGCCAGCAGACGGGAGCGTCCGGTGCTGGGACTAGCAAGCCCTGGATTTTTGAGATGAAGAAGACCGATGATCCAGAGGCCCGAATGATCTCAGGTACACTAGATATTCTATCTCAACCTGTGTGTACCCTTTTTGATACTGGTGCATCGCATTCATTCATTTCCGAGTCATGTTTGAGTAGACTACGTCTGGATAGTGCTACTAGTTGTGAGCCATATGTCATTGGCCTACCTGATGGTAGACGAATTATCGGTAATCGTGAGATTCAGAATTTTCCGATTCAGTTTCATGGTCGTGTATGGCCAGCGGACCTAATCGTAGTAGATTTGCCGAGGGACGACGTCATCTTGGGTATTGATTGGATGGATCGTCATGATGCCATCATTAGTGTCCGTAAGCGTATGATCACTATCATTTCCGACGATGGGGTTGAATGTGTGTTTCAGGGAGGTAATCCCGGTACATTGCAGTAAGGTCATTAATTTGATGAAAGCGGTGAGATTACTCAATCGGGTGTGTTGGTTATTGGTGCTATATGACCAAAACCGATAAATCATCGATGATGTTGACGGACATTCCGGTAGTGAGGAATATGCCGATGTTTTCCGCACGAGTTACTGGTTTGCCTCCACGGAGGGATGTGGAATTCACGATTGAGTTGGAGCACGTACGTCCCGATATCGAAGGCACCGTACCGGATGGCCCCGACCGAAATGCAGGAATTAAAGAACCAACTTGAGGAGTTGTTCGAGAAGGGTTATATTCGACCGAGTGCGTCCCCGTGGGGAGCACCAGTGTTATTTGTCAAGAAGAAAGATGGTTCTTTTCGCTTGTGTATCGATTATCGGGAGTTGAACAGGGTGACAATCAAGAATAAGTATCCCTTACCCCGTATTGATGATCTCTTAGATCAACTTCAGGGAGCTTTAGTATTTTCCAAGATCGACATAAGATCTGGATATCATCAGTTGCGGATTCGAGAGTCGGATATCGCGAGGACGGCGTTTCGAACACGCTATGGTCATTACAAGTTTGTGGTTATGCCGTTTGGATTGACTAATGCACCTGCGGTATTCATGGAGTTAATGAATTGGGTTTTCATCGACTTTTTGGATCAGTTTGTTGTTGTCTTCATCGATGACATTTTGATTTATTCTCGTGACCGAGAGGAACACGAGTTTCACCTTCATCAAGTACTCGACGTGTTGAGGTGAGAACAACTTTATGGGAAGTTTTCCAAATGTGAGTTCTAGATGTCCGAAGTGACGTTTCTCGGACACGTAATTTCATCAGATGGAGTTCGTGTCGATCCTCAGAAGACGGAGGCTATCCAAGATTGGTTACCTCCGAAGAATGTTAAGGAAATCCGAAGCTTTCTCGGATTAGCCGGTTATTATCGGCGGTTTGTGGAAGGATTTTCCAAAATTGCTCAACCATTGACGAACCTTTTGCGAAAGGATAAGAAATACATGTGGTCCGACGCGTGTCAACGGAGTTTTGAGGAACTCAAGAGCCGGTTAATGTCAGCACCTGTACTTTCCTTGCCGCAAGGGACGGAAGGATTTGTGGTTTATAGTGATGCGCCCGGACAGGGTCTCGGATGTGTGCTCATGCAGAATGGAAAGGTTATTGCCTATGCTTCGCGGCAATTGAGACCTTACGAGTTTAATTATCCGACACACGACCTGGAGCTAGCAGCCGTGGTGTTCGCTTTGAAGATTTGGCGTCATTATCTTTATGGCGTTACCTGTCAGATATTCACCGATCATAAGAGTTTAAAGTATATATTTACTCAGAAGGAGTTAAATATGCGACAGAGACTGTGGTTGGAATTAATCAAAGATTATGATATCGAGATCCTTTACCACCCGGGCAAGGCGAACGTTGTCGCCGACGCCTTGAGTCGTAAGTCCGTTCAGGAGCAGATGCTTGGCCGTTTAACAGTTCAGAAGGAGCTTCAGCAGGAATTCCTTAGACCCGAGGTCGAGGTCTGGCTTCAGCGAGTTCAGGGACATCTTTGTATGTTGGAGATCTCATCGTCACTTGAGGAGGCAATCAGAGAGAATCAGGGTTCAGACCCATCATTGTTACTGTAACACCCCGAGATATTCAGAGTATATTACAGCACTGTGGACCCCCACATGGGACCCACCAGGCTACAAACAAGAAAACTTCACTCGACTAACCATCCCGGTTAGCGAGGACACACATTTAATTATATGACATAAAAGTTACGCCCGGAGCAACCGGCGAAATGATCATCAACCAACAATGTAACAATTTAAAAGTAGTACAATACGTAGTTTAAAATGAAAAGCCTAAGTACTCGCGAGTACACTCTATAAGTTTATAATTATTAGAACAACCAATTCAAAATGGACGAAAGAAATAGAAAGACCCAAATGCACATGTCAACGACCCTGGCCAACGTCCTCGTACTGTCCAGGTGCCCGCTCGTCCGGATAATCATAACCTGAAATCTATAACAAGAATTTCCCCAAAACGGGTCCCCAAAAAGGGGTTAGCAATTACACTAGTACAAGTAATCAAGGCAAACCAATAGCTTACACATTTCATAGTACATGCACCAATATCAATTTCAAAAGCCAAAACCAGACATGTCTTTTCCGGAAACAAACAGTCACAAATAATTTGCCTAGGACCGGGACGAAGCCACGAATCCCACTTGAGGCCTCTAAGGACCCTCCCGAGCTGGCCACTTTTACAAAACAAATCAAGCACCACACGTCACCTAGGACTGGGATGAAGCCATGAATCCCACTCGAGGCCTCTAAGGACCCTCCCGAGCTGGCTAGTGAATCAAACTCATGAATCCAGGACGAAGCCATAGATTCCCTCGAGGCCCCGTCGGACCCTCCCGAGGTGAGTAAAGCACACACAATATACATTACCATTTCATGTTAAGCATAAAGGTTTCCAAGAAATACTTGCCTTGAATATTTTGATGACGCAACGAACGGAAAGGATAATCACCGACGAACACTAGGAATCAACGGAACCAAACCTAACGATTCGAAGAACATAATTACAACCAACTCTAGCCGAATACGGAAATGGAATACACCCGAAAACCTGCCTACGATTCATGTATATTCGCACAAAAATAACAACGAGGGTGGACCACAACCAAACCCTCTCGACTTCGTAAAAATCCACAAAATATCCATGAATCCGTAGGAAAGCTAAAGGTACTAACAATATTAATCGTATTCATCATGAATCCACCAACAAAACGGAACGAATCGGAAGAAAATCCCAAAAACCCCCAAATTATTCGAAAGTAGGGTTCTAGAGATATTACCTTAGGATATTCAAGTGCTAAGATCTGTAGAACACGCGTTGGATTGATTGTCCGGGCTTCACAACCGAAGAAAAATGATGAAAATCAACCCCCCAATTGATAATGATGAGGAACTCTCCCCCTCTCTCTCACTCTCTCTCGCGTCGCAGGAAGAAGAAGAAGGAAATGAGCAGATTACGCTCAAAACGACACAATTATAGGGGGTTGACCGCATTGTGTGCCGCGGCACAGCTGAGGTGTGCCGCGGCACAGGCCAAAAATTTACGCCCAGGGTTCGGCAGTGTGCCGCGGCACCCGGTACAGTCGGGTTTTGGTCGCGGATGCCACACGAGTGTGCCGCGGCACCGGACGGGTGTGCCGCGGCACTGGCCTGGCACTGTGCCGCGGCACCGGATGGGTGTGCCGCGGCACACAGTACAGTTTGTTCGACCAACAACTGAAGAGATTTGTGTGCCGCGGCGCACACACCTTGTGCCGCGGCCCACACCCCCTTTGGGTCCCAAAATGATAAAAATGATCCGGAAAGAGAATAAAAACGATAGGAATCAATATTTGGGAACCAATAACACGAAATGGATCCACGGCAACCCCGAAACGGCGGATCCGCACGATAATAACGAGAATACAGTTCAACAGTTGACAGGAAGGACACACTGAAAGGTACACGAGTGTCACTACGACCGAGAAATACACCAAAAATGAAAATACAAGGGAAAGAAAAATGCGGATATTACATTCTACCCCTCTAAAAATAAGTTTCGTCCCGAAACTTAAGAAACAAACAACTCAGGGTACCTAGCACGCATGCTATCCTCGGTTTCCCAAGTTGCCTCCTCGACACCGTGTCTCGACCACTGCACTTTGACCAAAGGGATGGTCTTATGCCTACTGCTTCTCACGATGCTCCAAAATCTTCAAAGGACGCTCCTCAAAAGTAATATCTTCAGCAATATCAATCTCGCCATAATCGATGACATGACTAGGATCCGGGACATATTTCCTCAGCTGGGAAACATGAAAAACGCTATGAACACGGCTCAAGGCCGGAGGTAGCGCCAAACGGTAGGCCAAATCACCGACTCGCTCAAGAATCTCGAAGGGCCCAATAAATCTCGGACTCAACTTCCCTTTCTTTCCGAAGCGAAAAACTCCTCTTGTTGGCGACACCTTCAGCAAAACGTGGTCTCCCACCTCGAATTCTAAAGGTCGACGACGGACATCGGCATATGACTTCTGTCGACTCTGGGCCGTCAACATCCATTCCCGAATTAATTCTATCTTCCGCCTCGTCTCTAAAACGACATCCGGCTCGGTCCCGACCAAATCGGACGCCTCATTCCAACAAATTGGTGATCGACATCGCCGCCCATAAAGTGCCTCGTACGGTGCCATCCGAATCGACGCGCGCCAACTATTGTTGTACGTGAATTCGATCAATGGCAAATGCTCCTCCCAGTCATGGCTCCAATCGAGAGCGCACGCACGCAACATATCCTCGAACGTCTGGATAGTGCGTTCCGACTGTCCATCTGACTGAGGGTGGAAAGAGGTACTCAAACGCAAACGAGTACCCAACGCCTTATGCACCGCCTGCCAAAAATGTGATACAAAATGACCATCACGATCCGAAACAATAGACTTCGGAGTACCGTGAAGCCTCACAATCTGTGCGATAAATATACGGGCCAACTTCTCCGGGCCCCAAGTGTCTTTGATGCCCAGAAAATGTGCCGACTTGGTCAGACGATCGACAATCACCCAAACCATATTCATGCCCGATCTCGATCTCGGCAAACTCGTAATGAAATCCATCGATATATCTTCCCATTTCCATTCCGGAATGGGAAGTGGCTGCAATAACCCAGCCGGTCGCTGATGTTCAATTTTGACCTGCTGACAAGTCAAACATTTTGCTACAAACTGTGCGACCTCCTCTTTCATATCGTTCCACCAGAAATTCCTCCTTAGGTCCTTGTACATCTTACTCGAACCAGGATGAACGGAGTAAGGTGTAGCATGGGCCTCGCGCAGAATACTCTGTCTCATCTCGAAGTTGTTCGGCACGCAAAGCCGACTCTGGAATCTCAAAACACCATCCTAATGAATCACAAACCCAGGGGACTTTCCTTTAAGAACGTTCTCTCGGATTTGAGCGATCATCGGATCCTCTAACTGCTTCAGCTTAATCTCATCGATCAAGGAAGACGAAACCTCTAAAGCACAAAGTTGCCCGACAGCCCCAGGCAACAAAACCTCAACATCAAACTCAATCAAAGCCCGCCTAAGCTCAAACTGAGACGTAAGGACCTCAAGCGTTCGCAACGCAATCGGTTTCCGACTCAAGGCATCGGCTACGACGTTCGCCTTGCCCGGATGATAAAGGATTTCGAGGTCATAATCCTTAATCAGCTCTAACCACCTCCTCTGCCTCATATTCAACTCCCGCTGAGTAAATATATATTTCAGACTTTTATGATCGGTAAAAATCTGACATGCAGAGCCGAAAAGATAGTGACGCCAAATCTTGAGCGCAAAAACGACTGCCGCTAACTCCAAATCATGAGTAGGGTAGTTAAGCTCATACGGCCTCAACTGTCTCGACGCATAGGCAATGGTCTTGCCGTGCTGCATCAATACGCACCCAAGACCCTGGCCCGAAGCATCGCTATAAACGGCGAATCCCTCGTTGCCACATGGCAACGCCAAAACCGGGGCTGAAGTCAAACGCTTCTTCAGCTCCTCAAAATTGATCGCCTCGTCATTCCGCATTTAACTTCTCGGATTTCTGGAGTAATGTGTAAGTGGCCGAGCTAGTTTTGAGAAACCTCGGCGAACCTACGGTAGTAGCCACCAAACCCAAGAAACTACGGATCTCTTTCACATTCTTGGCGGTGCCCAATCTAACACCGCCTCAATCTTCATGGATCCACTCGAACTCCTACTGAAATCACGTGACCCAAAAACATCACTTCCTTCAGCCAGAACTCACATTTCGAGAACTTCGCATAGAGTTGCTCGGTCCTCAAAATGTCTAACACTACCCGCAAATGATGGGCATGCTCTTCCTCATTTCTCGAATAAATAAGAATATCGTCAATGAAGACGACGACACACTTATCCAAATACTCGATAAAGACTTTGTTCATCAATTGCATGAACACCGCCGGCGCATTAGTTAACCCGAAAGGCATAACTACAAACTCGTAATGCCCGTATCTCGTCCGAAAAGCTGTTTTCGGCACGTCGGACTCCCTCACCCGGAGCTGATAGTACCCCGATTTCAAATCAATCTTCGAGAATACTGCAGCTCCCTGCAACTGATCGAACAAGTCGTCAATCCTCGGCAAATGATACTTGTTCTTGATGGTCACCTTGTTCAGTTCACGATAGTCGATACACAAACATAGTGAACCATCCTTCTTACGCACAAACAAGACCGGTGCGCCCCAAGGCGAGGCGCTCGGTCGAACATACCCCGACTCAAGGAGTTCACTCAATTGTTTCTTCAACTCGGCCATCTCTGAAGGTTCCATGCGATACGGCGCCTTCGAAATTGGAGCCGCGCCCGGCTCTAATTCTATAGCAAACTCGACCTCACGACCGGTGGCAATCCCAGTAACTCGTCAGGGAAAACATCAGGAAACTCACTAACGACTGGAATCGACGAAAACTCGACTCTATCATTCTCCGCCTTCAAGGCGTAGCACCAATAACCAGTACACCCCTTTCGCAGGAGTTTCATCGCCTTCAGGGCGTTAATAACAAACTTCTGGTTTCTCTTATGCCCCGCGAAAGAGTGTTCAGTGCCGTCCTCGGCTAACATGGTAATGATCCTCGTGCGGTAGTTCATGATTGCACCATGCCGCTCGAGCCAATCATCCCCGAGAATCAAATCCTCACCCTCGATACCCACGACAATAAGATTAGAGAGCCAAGCCCTCTCACAAATAATCACAGAACAGTCCCGGACTTCTCGATCACTCAAAATTCTATCACCGCTAGGAAGTTTAACGATGAAAGGCTCGCAAGGTGACAAGCAGTCGAGACTCAAACGGCGTACACACTCTATAGAAATGAATGAATGCGTAGCACCCGAATCAAAAAGCACACTGACAGGATGGGAATGGATATGAACGGTACCTGTCGCCACAGTAGCTGCTGGATCATCGGTCCTCCTCATCTCGTAGATACGCGGCTGGGCAGAGCCGACACTGGAAGCTCCTCCCCTAGCGGGCTGACCCCGACCCCTACCTCGGCCGGCACTTGGTGGAGACGGCGGAACAAATGAGCCCTGGTTCACACTCGGCTCCATAGGTGCTGGGTGAGAAGAACGGGCGCCGCGAAAATGTCTGAGCTTCTCGCAAAAAGAAGCCTTGTGGCCCGACTGACCACAAGTATGACAAGTCAAAGGTGGACGAGGACAATCCCGGTTCACGTGGCCTGGCTTGCCACAGTTAAAGCATCTGGGGTCCCGGACGACGGTTCCGGCGGCACTCCGAAAGCTCCCAGAGAAACGAGCCGAACCGCCCGTAGAAATATTTGCAGCCTGAGATTTCTGCTGGCCTCCACTCTTGGGACCAGAAAAATTTCCGACCGACTTCTGCTTCTTGCTCTCACGAGCCAAATCGCTAGCGGTCACCGACATATCATAAGCAAGAGCTCGACTCTAATAATCCTTCAAGGTAGTACAGACGAGCCGAGGCATATAGTCCCGAATGGACAGTTTCATCCTCCTGGAAAAATGGAAAATCTTGTCGCTCTCTTCGACAACTTGGGTCTTCACATAACCCAACTCCTTGTTAAAGTCGGAAATGGCCTGAGATACGGGGATATCCCGTGGTTGAGCATCATAGAAAGCATGCACTCGAGCCTGTCTGACCGGCCACGGACAATATTCGGTCTCCATCAATTCTTGAAATTCGGCCCATGAAGCAACGTGATCTTTGGGACCAACGGCCTCCCACCAATCCGTAGCATCTCCCGTGAGAAAGTATTGAGCAATAGGGACCTTACGGTCCTCGGGGCAGTTGGTAGCAGTGAAGACTTTGGATATCTCCTTGATCCACCCTTCCCAGCCGATTGGGTCCGATGCTCCCGAAAACTGGGGAGGATGCATCTTGATGACATCCTGAAGCCAACGATCCGCTCCGCCCCGATTAGCATGGGCCTGATCGGGGTTCTGGACCACCTGAGCTATAGCCGCCATCTGGTTAACCATTTGCTGCATAACAGCCGCAATGCCAAGATCGGCGCGCTCCTGAGAAGAAGCATGACTGTGACGGTCACCGATCGCGGCCTCGAAGAATGTGACGTGGCCGCCCCACCGGCTGCCCCACGTCCTCTGCCGTGTCCACGACCACGAACACGACCACGACCACGGTTTCCTCCGGCATCCATACTGATGTTGAGAGATAACAGAAGTATATCGATGATGAGTAAGGGAGGAAAAGCAACTACGATTCAAAAGTGGAAATACAATGTAAGAAACAAAAGAGCCGAATAAGAAAACTTACGAGCACTGGAAGTATTGGGATGCTGGCAGCGGTGTGACAATGTGCAAAACAAACACGACTAGACCCAAATAACCAACAAGCCTAGGTATCCATAAACCAAGAGCTCTGATACCATTTTCTGTAACACCCCGAGATATTCAGAGTATATTACAGCGCCGTGGACCCCCACATGGGACCCACCAGGCTATAAACAAGAAAACTTCACTCGACTAACCATCCCGGTTAGCGAGGACACACATTTAATTATATGACATAAAAGTTACGCCCGGAGAAACCGGCGAAATGATCATCAACCAACAATGTAACAATTTAAAAGTAGTACAATACGGAGTTTGAAATGAAAAGCCTAAGTACTCGCGAGTACACTCTATAAGTTTATAATTATTAGAACAACCAATTCAAAATGGACGAAAGAAATAGAAAGACCCAAATGCACATGTCAACGACCCTGGCCAACGTCCTCGCATCTGTCAGTGCCCGCCGTCCGGATAATCATAACTCAAATCCATAACAAGAATTTAACCAAAACAGGTCCCCAAAAAGGGGTTAGCAATTACGCTAGTAAAAGTAATCAAGGCAAACCAATAGCTAACACATTTCATAGTACATGCACCAATATCAATTTCAAAAGCCAAAACCGTACATGTCTTTTCCTAAACAAACAAATACAAATAATTTGCCTAGATCGGGACGAAGCCACGAATCCCACTCGAGGCCTCTAAGGACCCTCCCGAGCTGGCCACTTTCACAAAACAAATCAAGCACCACACGTCACCTAGGACCGGGACGAAGCCACGAATCCCACTCGAGGCCTCTAAGGACCCTCCCGAGCTGGCTAGTGAATCAAACTCATGAATCCAGGACGAAGCCATAGATTCCCTCGAGGCCTCGTCGGACCCTCCCGAGGTGAGTAAAGCACACACAATATACATTACCATTTCATGTTAAGCATAAAGGTTTCCAAGAAATACTTGCCTTGAATATTTTGATGACGCAACGAACGGAAAGGATAATCACCGACGAATACTAGGAATCAACGGAACCAAACCTAACGATTCGAAGAACATAATTACAACCAACTCTAGCCGAATACGGAAATGGAATACACCCGAAAACCCGCCTACGATTCATGTATATTCGCACAAAAATAACAACAAGGGCGGACCACAACCAAACCCGCTCGACTTCGTAAAAATACACAAAATATCCATGAATCCGTAGGAAAGCTAAAGGTACTAACAATATTAATCGTATTCATCATGAATCCACCAACAAAACAGAACGAATCGGAGGAAAATCCCAAAAACCCCCAAATTATTCGAAAGTAGGGTTCTAGAGATATTACCTTAGGATATTCAAGTGCTAAGATCCGTAGAACACGCGTTGGATTGATTGTCCGGGCTTCACAACCGAAGAAAAATGATGAAAATCAACCCCCCAATTGATAATGATGAGGAACTCTCCCCCTCTCTCTCACTCTCTCTCGCGTCGCAGGAAGAAGAAGAAGGAAATGAGCAGATTACGCTCAAAACGACATAATTATAGGGGGTTGACCGCATTGTGTGCCGCACAAAGTGCCAAAAATTTACGCCCGTGATTCGGCGGTGCCGCGGCACGGCTGCGTGTGCCGCGGCACCGATCTGATCGGGTTTTGGTCGCAGATGACACACGATTGTGCCGCGGCACCGGACAGGTGTGCCGCGGCACTGGCCTGGCACTGTGCCGCGGCACACAGTACAGTTTGTTCGACCAACAACTGAAGAGATTTGTGTGCCGCGGCGCACACACCTTGTGCCGCGGCCCACACCCCCTTTGGGTCCCAAAATGATAAAAATGATCCGGAAAGAGAATAAAAACGATAGGAATCAATATTTGGGAACCAATAACACGAAATGGATCCACGGCAATCCCGAAACGGCGGATCCGCACGACAATAACGAGAATACAGTTCAACAGTTGACAGGAAGGACACACTGAAAGGTACACGAGGGTCACTACGACCGAGAAATACACCAAAAATGAAAATACAAGGGAAAGAAAAATGCGGATATTACAGTTACGCATCCGTAAGGATGTTGTTCAGGGGAAAGCCCCTGGATTCGTGGTCCACGAGGATGGACTTTTGAGATTTAAGAATCGGTTGTGCGTACCGGCGAATGACGAGTTGAAAAACTCGATTTTGAAAGAAGCTCATGCTACCCCTTATTCTGTTCATCCGGGGTCTAGCAAGATGTACAAGGACTTGAAACAAAATTACTGGTGGAGTTATATGAAACGAGAAGTTGCAGAATTTGTTTCGAGATGCTTAACCTGTCAACAAGTTAAGATTGAACATCAGCGATCGGCGGGTATGCTGAAACCTCTCCCTATTCCAGAATGGAAGTGGGAAGACATTTCTATGGATTTCATCACGAGTTTGCCGACGAGTCGTCGTGGCATGAATACGATCTGGGTAATTGTGGACCGCTTAACTAAATCAGCTCATTTTCATGAGATTAAGGATACTTGGGGTCCCGAGAGACTTGCCCAGTTATTCATCAAAGAGATAGTGAGACTGCACGGTACTCCTAAAAGTATCGTTTCCGATCGTGACGGACGGTTTGTGTCGCATTTTTGGAAATCAGTTCATCGCGCTATGGGAACTCAGCTTAATCTCAGTACCGCTTTTCATCCTCAGTCCGACGGACAATCAGAGAGAACCATTCAGATATTAGAGGACATGTTGAGGGCATGCGTCCTCGATTGGAAAGACGATTGGGAAGCCCAACTACCATTGATCGAATTCACGTATAATAATAGTTGGCATGCTTCGATTAAGATGGCACCTTACGAGGCCTTGTACGGTCGTCGTTGTCGATCTTCTTTGTGTTGGGATGACCTATCAGAATCAATCGGCACCGAGCCCGATATGCTTATAGCCGACCGTGAGAAGGTAGCTTTAATCAGGAATCGTTTGTTGACTGCTCAGAGTCGACAGAAATCATATGCATATAACCATCGTCGACAATTAGAGTTTGAGTCAGGTGACCACGTGTTGGTCAAGGTATCCCCGAGTCGTGGTATCTTCCGTTTTGGGAAGAGGGGAAAGTTGAGTCCGAGATTCATTGGACCGTTTGAGATTTTGGATCGAGTAGGCGAGTTAGCTTATCGATTGGCTTTACCTCCGGCGTTAAGCCGAATTCATAATGTGTCTCACGTCTCTCAGTTGCGAAAGTATGTTGCCGACCCGAGTTACATACTTCAGTTCGACGAAATCGAGATCGCCGACGACCATTCATATGAGGAGCGTCCTATACGAGTTTTAGAGTGGCGAATCAAACAGTTGAGGAATAAGACGATTCTCTTGGTTAAGATTCAGTGGTCTAGGCACGGAGTCGAAGAGGCTACTTGGGAAACCGAGGATAGTATGCGGGGAAATTATCCCGAGTTGTTTGACCCTTAGTTTCGGGGACGAAACTCTTTTAAGGGGGGGTGTATGTAATACCTGGTTTTAATTCAGTAATTATCATTCAGTATTTATCATTCAGTATTTTCACTCGTTAATGATCATTGGTCACTCTTATTCAATCATGGTATTCATCGTTCAGAGTAATTGTATCGTGTATCAATCGTCGTTCATCACTAATCTAATTGGAGTTTCGTGCCGTGTTATCATCATTGTCATTTTCATTGTGGGCTGTGCGTGAGGAGTAGCGCACGCTACGTACTCTTTCTAGCGCGCGCTAATTGAGTACAGGTAGCGCACGCTACCACTCAGCATTAGCGCACGCTAATGTTACCCTGGCTGCAGTCCAGAAGGTACTGGACTGCAGGTGAGTTATAAGTAGCGCACGCTACAAGTGGTAAGTAGCGCGCGCTAGTGGGTTGTAGTAGCGCACGCTAATATTTGGTGTAGCGCGCGCTAAGGACGGATCAGGTTGAGTCCAGTGGCTACTGGACTGCACTGGATTAATTCATAGCACACGCTACTTGTTGGTTGTAGCGCACGCAAACGGTGTAGTAGCGCACGCTACTTGTTGGTTGTAGCGCACGCTACCGAGATCAGATCAAAGGACAGAAGGCTCTGGACTTCAATACTGGACAGCAGATATTTAGCTAGCGCACGCTAACATTTGGAGTTAATGCACGCTATTGGGATAGAGTTAACGCACGCTACGAGGTTGTAGCGTACGCTAACGGGTCAGCCAGAGTTCACTGGAATGTTCATACAACTCGTTAGCGCACGCTAAATAGCAGGTCATAGCGTGCGCTAATCTGGAGCAGTATAAATTGGACAGTTAGCCTGAGTTTCGTCATTTTCTCACTTCTCTTCGTTTTTGAGCGACATCGGGCGATTTCGGGCGACTTGGAGTGTTCTCTTCGAGCTGCTATCATCTATCATCACCTTCAAGTCTTTGAGTTGGATTAATCATCACTTCATCACCTCCTTAACATCAAATCAAAGGTATTAATCTCTTGGATCTAGAATTTCGGATTTTTGGGTTTTTCCTTCCGATTTCTTCGTGTAAGCTTGGATTGTTGTTGGAATATATTAGATATGGATTATCTACCTTAGATAAATGTATTCCTACAGATTTCATGGCTATTTTGGGGATTTATATCAAGAACCCTTGGGGTTGACTTTGGATAATTTGGGGATTTCCCTTTGACGTTGTTGTAATCTTGAAATTGTGGATTCCTATGAGATTATTGATATCATTGAAAGTGTTTTGATGGTTTGAAATACTCATCGTGGAGTTGGTTTCGATATATTCGAGTTTGGATATTGTTGTATCGACGTTTGAGTCGGTTATGATCGTATTTGATTCGTGTAATGATCGGATTATTGGAATTGTGTTATTCAAGGTTGTTCGAGCGACCGACATTTCATTTAGGACGTTGTTCGTGGACGGACATTCTTCATCGGTGTTGTGTAAGTTAACTCTTACTCGGTTAAAAGGATGTTCATTCCTTTTGTTGT
This sequence comes from Orobanche coerulescens, assembly GCA_033398695.1. Lineage (NCBI taxonomy): Eukaryota > Viridiplantae > Streptophyta > Magnoliopsida > Lamiales > Orobanchaceae > Orobanche > Orobanche coerulescens. The sequence continues at coordinate 138,125,826 of CM065817.1, forward strand.
TGATTATTCATAATCATAACTCATTCATCATGGTATTAATCACATTGAGACTTGTAATTGTCGAATAATCATTTCATTCACGAGGAACGACGGTTCCAAATCATTTCATTGGGTTATCAATCACGTCCCTATTATTTTTATCTCGGTGAGTCATCTTGGCCTTGTCGAATTATTATTCATTGATATTCATTGTGGTCATTCTCGTTCATATGACCTTCTGGGTTCATATTGCGTGGCCGGGTGTGGCTGTGTGGAATTTTTAGTCGGGCACGCGATGGTCATGTATTGGGTTCACCGATATATTGGACCGTGCACACGGTAAAGCTTAACTCCGTGAGACTAATTAGGTACAAGGACGGGTGTGTCCGGTCATTCGTCTTGTACACTTGCACAGAACATTACGGGCGTACTATGATACTCCTCTTCAGCGTAATTCATAACTAAGGATATTTTATAACTTCAGTTAAATCATGATTGTGTATTTTCAACCCTTGAGGATTGTTGTTCTGTATAACTGACCCCGTTGGGGGATTTTGTTTTCAGGTCACGGCAAGGAAAAGGCACGGGAAGAGCATGTTGACGGCGAGGAGTCCCAGTGATACTAGTAGGGGGCCCCAGTCATTCCGCTTAATTCAGTCATTTCAGTCATTTTTATTTCTCTTCATTTGTATTTCCGCTGCAATTTCCGTTTGAGACGTTTATTTATTCAGGGTGGTGTATTTTATCTTCATATAAAATATACTAGTATTCTGTTTTGTCCTGGTGTAATGTACTTAAGCTCCTCATCGGAGTATTTCGTAATATAATGTGGTTCGGTACTACAATTATATTATTTAATTCATCAGTTTTCATTTGCCTGGTGGGTCCCAGTCGGGGGTCCACGGCACTGTAATATCCATCTAGTTTGGGGTGTTACAATTCCAAATAAATAGAATTTAATATCTTGGATCCCACATCGATTTAAAATAGAACTCCACCAATGGATAACCTAAATAAATACTTAGAATGAATGTTATTTTTGAACCACATAGTTATTTTACACACAAGCTTAGAAATATTATATTTATTGTGTTTAATTTGATCAATTATTGAGTTGGACAAATAAATAGTTTAATTTTTTAGTAAAATTTAATTGGGTCAATTATCAAATTTTAATTAATTTTATTTGTCTAAAATGTGAATCTTACATCTATTTTATTTAGTAGTTTTTATAATAATTAAAAATATGTATAATAGCGTTACGAATTTGAAGCACTACATTGACTCTCTCTCCTATGTGACATTCTCTAAATTTTGTATTCCTAAATAAATACTTAGAATTCAATGTTTATTTTTAAATCTCATATTTATATTTCACACACAAACTTAAGAATTTATTTTTATTGTATTTAGTTTGTCCAATTATTAAGTTGGACAAATAAATAGTTAAATTTTTTAATGACAAATTAATTTGATCAGATTAAATTTTTATTAATTTATTTATCTAAAATTTGAATATCATATCTATTTTATTTAGTAATTTTATTCCAATTGAAAATTTTAGTTTGGCCACTATTAATAATATCAGTTATAAAATAAATTACTTTATTGTTTATTTGAGAATCTAATTTGACCAAATATCAAATTTATATTAATTATATTTATCTAAAATTTTGAATACCACATCGATTCTAAAATAGACTCTGTCGATTGGAGAACTATATTAATTTCTGTTTTTCTCATATTGTTACATATAAATGAATTTCTTGTGCATAACTTGACGCGGATGCCACTACTGGACAAGGTGGCAGAGGCTCTATCACACTTGCCCAAGGTATAGTGTACTACTCCCCCATGCCCCAGTTTCGTAGCGTTATTTTTCTTTTTTCGTTTTTCGTTTTTCTCTTATTGTTACATATAAATGAATTTCTTGTGCATAACTTGACGCGGATGCCACTACTGGACAAGGTGGCAAGGTATTTAACACAATTGCAATGTGTCTAAGGTTCAATTCTCCCTGGAGCCAGTTAGATTTTTTTTAATATGTTGTTTATTGCCATTTTTTTTGCTGTTTATTGCACAATTTTTTTACCAATTTTTTTTATCTTAAACCAAACACAGAGAAATTAATTGCTACTTTTTTGTATTATATGGTGTAATTGGGGTATGCAAAAAAATGAAATAAAAATATGTAATATAATTCCAAAAGGCTTGTAAATTAATTTGGTTGAGTAAAAGAATTAAGTAATTGATATGTAGTCATATTGATTGACATATAACTTTTTTGTATTATATGGTGTAATTGGGGTATGCAAAAAAATGAAATAAAAATATGTAATATAATTCCAAAAGGCTTGTAAATTAATTTGGTTGAGTAAAAGAATTAAGTAATTGATATGTAGTCATATTGATTGACATACAACTTTTTTGTATTATATGGTGTAATTGGGGTATGCAAAAAAAAAATGAAATAAAAATATGTAATATAATTCCAAAAGGCTTGTAAATTAATTTGGTTGAGTAAAAGAATTAAGTAATTGATATGTAGTCATATTGATTGACATATAACTTTTTTGTATTATATGGTGTAATTGGGGTATGCAAAAAAAAAATGAAATAAAAATATGTAATATAATTCCGAAAGGCTAGTAAATTAATTTGAGAATTGAGTAATTGATATGTAGTCATATTGATTGATATATAACTTTGTAAAAAGTCAATGGATTTTAATGATTATTCATTTATATTTACATGTGGTCTTTAAGGACTATCGTTAATGCATTTAGCAAGGTTATTCATTCAGCCCCTTTGCCAAAGTCGGGACCGGAGAAAATTATCCCCTTTGCGTTATTTTTTTTTTTTTGTTTTTCCCTTATTGTTACATATAAATGAATTTCTTGTACATAACTTGATGCGGATGACACTACCGGACAAGGTGACAGGGGCTCTATCACACTTGCCCAAGGTAGTGTTCGACTCCCTCTAGGGTCAGTTTTGTAGCATTGTTTTTTTTCCATTTTTCTCTTATTGTTACATATAAATGAATTTTTTGTGCACATCTTGACGTGGATGCTACTACCTGACAAGGTGGCAAGAGATTAAACACAATTGCAATGGGTCTCGGGATAATCAACCCTAGATCCAATTAATTAACTTGTTTTTTTATATGCCTATTATTGCACACTTTTTTTTTACTATTTTTTTTATCTCGAACCAAGCACATACCAAAACCTTTTTTTATGAAAAATCTCAAATTGCATTTTCACGCATCTGAAACCAATTTTTTTGTTAGCCATTTTTTTACACTTCATTTTTTTTCACTCTTTATAATCGCATAGAAAAAAATACAAATAAATAAACAAAAAAGTACCACTCATCTGTTATGTGTTTCTTTACATGTCTATATTTTCAAACAAAGTACGAGAAGGAATTATTTCTCTATATTAAATTTGATTTATCTGTATTATTTCTTCAAAGCTCCTCTACTTTGTTATAAAGAAAATCCCGGCACTCATATATTATTGGAACAACCAATGTATGAAATAGCAATTTATTGGAAATTACAATGCATCTATAAATTTTTTTAGTGATTTTTTTCTCAGGAAAAAGTACAAATAAATAATTAAATATCACTCGTATGTATTCTATTTCTTTAAAAAAGAATTATAAATAAATCATTTCTCCAAAATATTTGATTCATGTAAACATTGTTCTATAAAATCTTTTTTTTTTGTTAAAAAGAAAAGTACAACCATAAACGTGTTTAATAATTGCTAGAGAGTGACAATTACTAGATTAGCCAATTTTTCCTTCATAAGAATATATCCATAAATTACAATATTGCATGTCATAGGTTTCAACCCTGCATGGTTTTTTTTTTTGGTAAATATCCATTTTATTACCAAAAGTGGCCAGAGGCTCAGGTACAAACTTACACAATCCAACAGACTAATACATATCAACTCTAGCTAATCAAGGCAATGAGCTTAGTAGATTATCTAGCTTCGCGTTCATATGACATCTAACACTTATCATTGCTTGACAGTTCCTCACTAATTGACTCACTCCATATGCATGATTTTAAAACTTCCTAGCATTTCGCTCTTTCCACACTTGGTAAATCACCACAGAAAGAACAAGTCTATAGAATTGCTGCTTTATAGTTTTGGAACGGCAGTGTAATGTCAGGAATTCGATTTCTTCTTCCCATGCAACTGTAAGTCTTGAGATTCCACTCCAGCTCTTGATTTGTTGCCAAACTTGAGAGGTATAGGCACACTTGAACAGCAGATGCGGAATATCTTCATTATCCTCTCCACAAAGGCAGCAGATGGGATCCACAAACATTCCAATACGCACAAGATTATCACAAGTCACTAGCTTCCCAAAAATAGATAACCATACAATAAATATACACTTAGGAGGAGCTGGATTTGTAATATCCGGATTTATTACAGTGTATTTCATCTGTATTCAAACCATGTATTATTTTGGATTGGTGATTTTGATTACTGGAGTATGATATTTAGTGCATTAATATCATTACGCATAAGTATAGAAACATGCAAAATTGCTCAAGCAACCTTGTGATAGCGCACGCTAAGGATGTATCTTAACGCGCGCTATCGGGCCATTATTAGCGCACGCTATGCAGGTATGAGTAACGTGCGCTAAGGACTCAATTATTGAGCGGGCGGTGGCTCGTGCGCCCGGGACATGGGTCCGGATAAGATTCCCGCTGACGCACCCGGACAAATTCTGAAGTCAACCACTATTAGCGCACGCTAAGGGATGCTTAGTAGCGTGCGCTAACTTGTCAATAATGCAGAATATTATAAATGGGACAACAACCGCTTGGACTTTCATTTCCTTCGTTTTTACTTCATCCTTGAGAGTCCAGAGAACAAGAATCTCCCTTCTAAACACTTAGAACGTTTATGAGTGATCATTGAATGATTGAGTATCACTTGTGAGGGATCATTGAAGAGAAGTAACACCTTGGAGTGGCACATAACCAACCGGAGTCGAATTACACCTTGTGGTTCGGTGAATTGACATATTAAGGTATGTTCAACCTATCACCAGTCTTAGATTTGGATTTCCAATGGATATGATGATCATGTTAACGAGATATTGAATTTCATTAGTGAATTATTTCAACAACATCATGTTTAGAAGATTGGGATGTCTACAATTACGTTATTATTGTTGGAACCTTGAAGTTGGAATCCTAGTACTTCAAATGATGAGAGAATATTCGGAAGTTAACAATCCGTATGATTTATGTTATCTTTGTGATCATGATTTGGAAAAGATGTTATAAGAACTTAAAGAAAGAATCATCGTAGGAAATATTCTTTCGTATAAGTCGGAATTGTTAGTTCACCTCAAGATGAAGCCTGAATATGTATAATGATAGTAGCGTCTAATACATCAACCGGAGATAACCAACCTTGCATGAGAAATTGTAATCAAGATGGATTATGGTGTCATGATGATTATACGTATATTTGCATCTTGAAGTTGATATCATCCTGGAGATCATTCATAAGAGTAAGAACTTGGTATTCATGGAAGTAACATGAATTATCACGAAGGATTTCATTGTTTCGAACATGGCAAGAATCGCTTTCGCCATAGAACCGCCATGCGAGATAGCGCACGCCAGGATATGCGCTTAACGTGCGCTATCGAGTACTAGTTAGCGTGCGCTACGCTTGGTACGTAACGCACGCTAGACCACCGAGTCGGGCCGATCGGTGAAGTAATCGACCATGCATAGTTAGCGTCGTTAGTCTTTGTTGTTTGCGTGCGCTATCGGGCGACGTAACGACGCTACGTAATACTTAGCGTGCGCTAAGCTATTCGGCGCATTGCGCTTATGAACTTTTGACCGTTAATCGAATTGTTTAACATTTGTACGACGTGAGATAAATCCTATATTATTTCTTTTGTTAAGGTTTGGTCTAGTTACGTGATTGATTGAGGAGGACGATCGTCGAGTGTTCATTTCCGTGGAAGTGTTATTATTGTCTTCAAATCGAGGCAAGTACCTTAATTGTTTTATGTATTGTTGTATACATATTGTCGTGCATGTATGTCGTTATTGTGTGTCCACCTCGTGTTGGTCCGACGGGATCATCTGGGGATCTATGCTAGCGCATACTGGATCATCGGACGGGTTTTTCCACCACGGGTTGGTCCGACGGGATCATCGTGGGTTCTAGGCAGTGAACGCTGGATCGATGGAATTACCATGTGTATGTATTGATATCATGTTGTGATTATCAGTTGTGTATGTTATGTTTGAGTTTCTCGTAGGAGAAGACTCGTTGGTATTTTGTTGTTTACGTTATTATTATTATTCACCGTGAGATATGAATAATATGTTGTGGTACTTGTACTAGCATCGTTGTGCTAACCCCTTCGGGGTGAACATTTTTGTGTTCGGGATCCAGGAGAGCGGAAACAACCACCGGAACAGATGACGACGAGGGTGCAGAGTGATGTCCCGACCGGGTTTATTTATCTGTTGTTTATTCGTTATTTCAATAAGTACTCGAGTACGAAGTCGGTTGTGATGTTTTGAATTTGGTAATGTATTATTTAGTTCTGTTGAACAATTGTACTATTCCTGTATTGGGTCAGAACTGATGTACTGAAATTCCGTTATTTCCATTTATTAGTACCTTTTTATACTTGTTCAATTCTTCAGCCTTGTAGATCCTTACGTAAAGGATTTACTATTGTAATATTCCCGAATATATCGGGGTGTTACAGAATATGGTATCAGAGCTTAGATTATGGATATCTTGGCCGTTGGGTTAAAATAGGGGTCATTTATGTCTTTTGGGGTAACCGGCCGTGAATGACATCACTGCACTGCCTACGTCTTCATGCGAACAGTGGTTGTAAGTTCCTAAACTCTATCTCGTTCTTTGCATATTGTATCTCTTTATACTTGGATATTAGAACGATGTTGTTTTCTGTATATTGAGTATTTATGCTTACGGATGTTGAGAGGCGGACGTGGACGTGGTCGCGGTCGTGGACGCGACGAAGAAATGCCGAAAGGGAGGCGCGCTTCTAACTGTGCCGGGCCATAGCTCGCGAGCCGCAACGATCTATTAATAATGAACCAGATCTGCTTGCAGAGAGATCCTTCGTCAAGTGGTGAACCAGATGACTCGGGCCTGTGTCGTGGACCGAATGCAAGTGGCGGTGGGACTACGGCGAGGAGAGAGACAGCAAGGGATCCTAGATATGGGAAATCGAGGTGACCGGTGGCTGCAAGAAGTGGCAAAGATGCAACCACCCAAATTCGACGGTATTTCTGAGACTCCCACCTGGGATCATTGGTTAAAGGAGCTGGAGAAAATCTTTGCCGGAATCAACTGCCCAGACGACCGGAAAGCCTCTATCGCTCAATATTTTCTGATAGGGGAAGCGTCCGAATGGTGGGAAGCCATCCGGCCTGTAGACCATGATGCCGATTGGACAGAGTTTAGATTAATGATGGAAGCTCAGTATTGCCCTCGTCCTGTGAGGGAAGCCAAAGTTCGGGAGTTTTTCTCCGCTCAGCCTTCTGATGTGCCAGTATCCCAGGCGATCAAGACGTTTAACCAGCAGCTGGCATTTGTTCGACATCTGGTCAGAACAGATGCAGAAATGATGATTCACTTCGATATGAGAATGAAACCAGAAGTCCAGAGGTACATGTCCGGATTCGAATGTACCACACTCCGCCAATACCAGGATAAGGCGTTGGCATATGAGATCAAGGAAGCAGCCATGGAGAAATTTGCGGAAACCAAGAAAAGAAAGTCTCTGGTACTTTTACAGAGCACAAGAAGTGGGGCCCGTAAGGCCCAGTCGTCCTTTCACTCTTTCAGAAACCTCCGCACCCGACTAGGAGCGGAAAGAACTTCGGGCGACATCAACTCTTACCGATGTTACCAGAAATGCTTTAATCGCGCCAGACGGGGCACTATCGACTAATTGCCCCCTTCCGCCGTGATTTGTTTTGATTGTGGACGAGAGGGACATCGGGCGGTGTTTTGTGAAGAGGCTGCAAAGTCTTTTAGAGACCGTGCACCACAGCCAGTCCAGAAGGAGGCCAGTATTCCACAGACGCAGCAAAGTGTTCAGATGCCTCATAATTTTGGCCACGGGCGAGGCAGAGGACAATGGGACCGAAAGGGGACATCGAGTGCCGGATCTGCTCCCCCACGTCTGTACGAGATGAGGAGGACAGACGATCGATGATCTTCTTTGCCGCATCGCAGTGGCCCGAGATCCTTTCCCGGCCGATTAGCTTTTTATTCGATACAGGAGCTACACATTCTTTCATATCTTTGTCTTGTGTAAATCGTTTGAATATTTCCGGTTTTCATGCTTGTAAACCTTATGTTGTTGGTTTACCGAGTGGAGAGAGGATTGTCGGAAATTTAGAAACTAGAAATTTCCTGTATCATTTGGAGGCGAGAGTGGCTCTCAAATCGATCATGATAGAAATGCAAGGAGATGACTGATACTCGGAGACGATTGGCTTAATCGGTGCGGAGCAATTGTAAATTACCGAAGGAGGAATATCTCATTGTCGCCGACGATGGTTCCGAGATTCTGTTTGAGGGATGGAAACCGGAAGCTCAGAAAGTTGATCAAGGCAATGAAAGTCACAAATTGTTGAAACAAGGTCAGATCGCACTGGTGCTACGCAATGAAGAAAGAAGAAGAAATTGTGGAACTTTCATCCATTCCTGTTGTGAACGAATTTCCAGATGTGTTTCCTGACGAGTTATCTGGACTACCTCCACGAAGGGATGTGGAATTCACTATTGAACCGGAACCTGGAGCGACACCAATTTCTAAGGCGCCGTATCGTATGGCACCTACTGAGATGTACGAACTGAAGAAGCGGTGGAGGAGTTCTTGGACAAGGGCTATATTCACCAAGCTTTCACCACGGGAGCGCCTTTTTTGTCGAAAGAAGGATGGATCGCTCCATTGTGTATTGACTATCGAGAGCCGAACAAGATGACGATTAAGAACAAGTATCCGTTGCCACGGATTGATGATTTGTTTGACCGCTACAAGGGGCAACGGTATTTTCTAAAATCGATCGAGATCGTGATACCATCAATCGAGGATTAAGGAGTCCGATGTTCAAATCAGCGTCGTAACTCGCTACGGGCATTATGAGTTTGTAGTGATGTCGTTTGGTCTCCCTAACGCACTCCGTATTTATGCAATTGATGAACAGAGTGTTCATTGAATTTTGGATAAATTTGTGGTCGTATTTATTGATGACATTCTCGTGTATTCTAAGAGTCCTAAGAACATGCGCAGCGGCATTTACGATCAGATTGGAGCTTTTGAGAAACGAGCAATTGTTCGCCTAACTTTCTAAGTGTGAATTTTGGCTAAAAGAAGTAATGTTCCTCGGCCATGTGGTGTCAGCTAGAGGAGTCCGAGTGGATCCTCAGAAGATCGAGGCAATATTGGATTGGAAGCCTCCAAAGAACGTGAAAGAGGTCCGAAGCTTCTTAGGACTTGCTGGATACTATCGTCGATTCGTGGAAGGGTTTTCTAAAATCTCCCGCCCACTTACTCGACTCCTTCATAAAACTCAAAAGTCCGAGTGGAATGAATTGTGTCGATTAGCTTTGATGAATTGAAGAAGAGATTGACGACGGCACCGATTCTATCACTTCCGCAGGAACCGAGGATTCATAGTTTACAGTGATGCTTGAACCAAGGACTTGGGTGTGTGTTGATGCTGTACGATTAGGTGATCGCTTATGCGTCGCGACAATCGAAACCTTATGAAGTAAATTACCCGACACATGATTTGGAACTAGCGGCGGTGGTTTTGCCTTGAAGATTTGGAGGCATTATCTCACGGACTCACCGCCGATCTTTACGGATCATAAGAGTCTCAAGTACATATTGATCAATGTAAAGAGTTGAACATGCGGCAAAGAAGATGGTTGGAACCGATTAAGGACTATGACTTGGAGATTTTATATCATCCAGCAAAGCGAATGTAGTGGCCGATGCACTTAGCCGCAAGCCTGTCTCTATTCGGATCTGGAGACACCGACATCCCAACTTAGCCTTCAACGAGAGATGATTCGTGAGGGAATTGAGGTATGGTTACAAAGAGTCCAAGGACAACATGCGTGATGGAGATAACCGTCATTAACCGAAGAAATCAAATCTAGACAGCAGATGATCCTCCGATGATTCGGTTACATGATGAAGTGATCCAAGGAAAGGCCCCGGATTCATAATTCATGACGATGGAGTTTTGAGATTTCGTAACCGACTGCGTCCCGATGTTGATGTTCAAACAGACGATTATGAAGGAAGCACATGGTTCGCCCTATTCTATCCACCCGGCACCAAGAAGATGTATAAGGACTTGAAGCGTAACTTCCGTGGGGCAACATGAAGAAAGACGTAGCGGACTATGTTTCGAAATGCTTGACTTGTCAGCAGGTTAAGATTGAGCATCAACGTCCTGCTGGAATGTTGAAGCCGCTCCCGATTCCTGAATGGAAGTGGGAGGACATATCGATGGACTTCATCACTAATATGCCGAAAACCAGGACAGGAATGAACATGATTTGGGTAATAGTTGATCGTTTAACCAAATCGGCTCATTTTCTAGGCATTAAGGATACGTGGGGACCAGAGAGGTTGGCACGAGTCTTTATTTCAGAGATATTTCGATTACATGGTACACCGAAGACCATTGTTTCTGATCGAGACGGCCGTTTTGTGTCTCACTTTTGGAAGGCAGTTCATAAGGCCTTGGGGACCGAATTGAACTTCAAGATCTGACTTATCACCCGCATCGACGGACAATCTGAGAGAACTATACAAACGGTGGAAGACATGCTAAGGGCCTGTGCCTTATATTGGTCAAACGATTGGGAAGTTCATCTACCGTTGATTGAATTTACTTATAACAATAGTTGGCATGCTTCCATTAAGATGGCACCGTTTGAGACATTATACGGAAAGAGATGCAGATCGCCCCTATGCTGGGACGATTCATCAGACTTGATCGGAACAGAACCAGAGTTGATCGAGCAGACTCGAGAGAAGATAGCCTTAATTCGTGAAAGGCTGCTGACTGCCCAGAGTCGCCAGAAATCCTATGCGGACGTACGCCGTCGTCCATTGGAGTTCAGTACTGGAGATCACGTACTTTTGAAGGTTTCTCCTACCCGGGGAATCTTTCGTTTCGGTAGGAAAGGAAAGCTGAGTCCGAGATATATCGGACCATTTGAGATCCTCGAGAGAGTTGGGGAGTTGGCATACAGATTAGCATTACCGCCGTCATTGTGTCATGTTCATAACGTGTTCCACGTATCCCAGTTGCGGAGATATATACCAGATCCCAGTCATATCATCAATTTCGGCGAGATCGAAGTCGAACAGGATGGGACGTTTGAAGAAAGACCAGTCAAGATACTCGAGAGTCGAGTTAAGCAACTGAGGAACAAGTCAATCGTCTTGGTCAAAGTTCAGTGGTCACGTCATGGAACGGAAGAAGCCACTTGGGAAACAGAAGCTGATATGAAGTCTAGATATCCCGAGTTATTTTCGTCTTGAGTTTCGGGACGAAACTCCTTTTTAGTAGGAGAGTATGTAATATCCGGATTTATTACAGTGTATTTCATCTGTATTCAAACCATGTATTATTTCGGATTGGTGATTTTGATTACTGGAGTATGATATTTAGTGCATTAATATCATTACGCATAAGTATAGAAACATGCAAAATTGCTCGAGCAACCTTGTGATAGCGCACGCTAAGGATGTATCTTAACGCGCGCTATCGGGCCATTATTAGCGCACGCTATGCAGGTATGAGTAACGTGCGCTAAGGACTCAATTATTGAGCGGGGCAGCTGGCTCGTGCGCCAGCGGGACATGGGTCCGGATAAGATTCCCGCTGACGCACCCGGACAAATTCTGAAGTCAACCACTATTAGCGCACGCTAAGGGATGCTTAGTAGCGTGCGCTAACTTGTCAATAATGCAGAATATTATAAATGGGACAACAACCGCTTGGACTTTCATTTCCTTCGTTTTTACTTCATCCTTGAGAGTCCAGAGAACAAGAATCTCCCTTCTAAACACTTAGAACGTTTATGAGTGATCATTGAATGATTGAGTATCACTTGTGAGGGATCATTGAAGAGAAGTAACACCTTGGAGTGGCACATAACCAACCGGAGTCGAATTACACCTTGTGGTTCAGTGAATTCAGCATATTAAGGTATGTTCAACCTATCACCAGTCTTAAATTTGGATTTCCAATGGATATGATGATCATGTTAACGAGATATTGAATTTCATTAGTGAATTATTTCAACAACATCATGTTTAGAAGATTGGGATGTCTACAATTACGTTATTATTGTTGGAACCTTGAAGTTGGAATCCTAGTACTTCAAATGATGAGAGAATATTCGGAAGTTAACAATCCATATGATTTATGTTATCTTTGTGATCATGATTTGGAAAAGATGTTATAAGAACTTAAAGAAAGAATCATCGTAGGAAATATTCTTTCGTATAAGTCGGAATTGTTAGTTCACCTCAAGATGAAGCCTGAATATGTATAATGATAGTAGCGTCTAATACATCAACCGGAGATAACCAACCTTGCAGGAGAAATTGTAATCAAGATGGATTATGGTGTCATGATGATTATACGTATATTTGCATCTTGAAGTTGATATCATCCTGGAGATCATTCATAAGAGTAAGAACTTGGTATTCATGGAAGTAACATGAATTATCACGAAGGATTTCATTGTTTCGAACATGGCAAAGAAATCGCCATGCGAGATAGCGCACGCTAGGATATGCGCTTAACGTGCGCTATCGAGTACTAGTTAGCGTGCGCTACGTTTGGTACGTAACGCACGCTAGACCACCACGAGTCGGTTGGCCGATCGGTGAAGTACGACCATGCATAGTTAGCGTGCGTTAGTCTTTGTTGTTTACGTGCGCTATCGGGCGGACGTAACGACGCTACACAGAATACTTAGCGTGCGCTAAGCTATTCGGGCATTGCGCTTATGAACTTTTGACCGTTAATCGAATTGTTTAACATTTGTACGACGTGAGATAAATCCTATATTATTTCTTTTGTTAAGGTTTGGTCTAGTTACGTGATTGATTGAGGAGGACGATCGTCGAGTGTTCATTTCCGTGGAAGTGTTATTATTGTCTTCAAATCGAGGCAAGTACCTTAATTGTTTTATGTATTGTTGTATACATATTGTCGTGCATGTATGTCGTTATTGTGTGTCCACCTCGTGTTGGTCCGACGGGATCATCGGGGGATCTATGCTAGCGTCATACTGGATCATCGGACGGGTTTTTCCACCACGGGTTGGTCTGACGGGATCATCGTGGGTTCTAGGCAGTGAACGCTGGATCGATGGAATTACCATGTGTATGTATTGATATCATGTTGTGATTATCATTTGTGTATGTTATGTTTGAGTTTCTCGTAGGATAAGACTCGTTGGTATTTTGTTGTTTACGTTATTATTATTATTCACCGTGAGATATGAATAATATGCTGTGGTACTTGTACTAGCATCGTTGTGCTAACCCCTTCGGGGGTGAACATTTTGTTTGTGTTCAGGATCCAGGAGAGCGGGGAAACAACCACTGGAACAGTATGACGACGAGGGTGCAGAGTGATGTCCCGACCGGGTTTATTTATCTGTTGTTTATTCGTTATTTCAATAAGTACTCGAGTACGAAGTCGGTTGTGATGTTTTGAATTTGGTAATGTATTATTTAGTTCTGTTGAACAATTGTACTATTCCTGTATTGGGTCAGAACTGATGTACTGAAATTCCGTTATTTCCATTTATTAGTACCTTTTATACTTGTTCAATTCTTCAGCCTTGTAAATCCTTACGTAAAGAATTTACGGCGCTGTAATATTCCCGAATATATCGGGGGTGTTACAGGATTATAGTTCAACAGTTTGCTCCATCCTACATGTTGCACCTCACCCCTCAAGCTCAAGTATGTCTTCCTTATTGAAAACTGAGATAAGTAAAATAGATTCATACCTTCACTAGTGTTCTCAACATATTCTAGCCTCCAAGATCTTCCTCACCACCCAAGAGGCTTGTTTAGGAATAGGCATGGTGGTGAGGTCTTGCTGCTTTATATAGTATTCATGAATCCATTTCACCCACAACACTTCTTTTTTCTGAGCTACCGACCACAATTGTTTACAAATTGCAGCTTTATTCCAAAGCCTTATGTTGAGAACATCCCAACCCCCTGATTGCATAGGCAACTGGATTTTATCCCAAGATACTAATGCTCTTTTAGAAGCACCAGATTGTCCTGTCCATAAAAACACTCTACATGCTGTAATATCCGTAACTTTCCATTTTTAGCAGTTTCCATTTTTGGTGTATGTCTATTTTTATCGACTCGCTTGTAACCGTTTCGACATTTTGAATCTACCTTGTTCTTGGAGTTTTTCCATTTGGACGAGTTTTGATGATGTTTTCACGTAATTTCATTTTATGGCATGTTCTGCCATATGAACGTTCGATTCTCATAAAACTCGTTCGTTTTCATTGTTTTTTGGTTTGTACAAGTTCGTATGGTTGAGTTGGTCATGTTGAGACTTTCGGTTTGTAAATCCGACGTCGTTTCGTGATTTTCGGTCATTTGGGCCATTTTTGTAATTTTCTAATAGTTTAGGGAATCCCATTTTCATTGTCGCATTACGGACCCTCTGGTGGTCGGAATTGTATTTTTCTTTCAGTGCTTAGCTCCGTCATCTTGTATGCTTCGTGTTTATGTTTCCGGATTCTGACCTCGTCGTGCGTTTCGTGTTTTGTACCCTCGACAGCAGCTTACTGCTGATGTGAGCAGCAGTATTGAACTGCTGTGCAGGTAGCGCACGCTACTCCTGTTGCCTTGCGTGCGCTACCGATGTGCAGTTAGCGTACGCTAACTCCTTATTGTTAGCGTACGCTAGCAAATGGTGGCAGTAGCTACTGGACCTGTCACGGCTCGTTAACGCACGCTATATATGATAGTTAGCGTGCGCTAACTTCACTAATTATATAAGTCAGCGGGCAGTTTCAGAACAGCAGTTTTATTCTTTTCTCTTCGTTTCTTCGACGTGCGACCTCAGAGGCAATTTCCATCGGTACTATTCGGAGTTCTCTTCAAATTCCATCACGGTAGAATCGAGCCATCATATCATAATCAGCATAATCACCCTTCATCAGCCGAATTCAAGGTAATTCCTCAGGAACCCTAATTTTGACGAATTTGGGGGGTTTTTTGGGATTCTAGGGTTTAGTTCCGAATTGTTCATCTATATTACGATATTCTTTACCGGTTGTTGTTATTTAGTGATTCTCAATCCGTTTTTTCTCAAATTAATACGTGAATTGTTGATACGGGGAGATTTTGCGTAAACCCTCGCCCGTATCGATTGAACGTTTGTTGTCGTGAATTGTAATTGGGGTTTACGGGTATATTCCAATAGAGTATTGTTGTCCGTTAGGACTGAACTGTAACACCCCCAAGATATTCGAGGTGTATTACAGCGCCGTGGACCCCTACATGGGACCCACCAGGCTAACACAATAAAACACCACTCGACTAACCATCTCGGTTAGCAAGGAAACAACTATTAACAACAAGAACATAAAACAACACGTCCGGTACAACCGGCATAATAAACATCAACCGACAAATACAGTAACTCCAACGAAGTCCAAACACAATCCGAAAAGAAAAGCCTAAGTACTCGCGAGTACAATCTATAAGTTTACAATTTGGAAAACATCCACATCAAAAGAGACAAGAGGGAAATAACAAGACTCATTGCACATGTCAACAACCTTGGCCAACATCCTCGTACCATCCCCGGTAGCCGCTGGGTGAACATAACCCGAAATCCATAACAAGAATTTCCCGACAACGGGTCCCCAAAGGGGTTAGCAATTACGCTAGTACAAGTATTCAAGGCAAACCAATCGCTTACACATTTCATAGTACATGCACCAATATCAATTGAAAGTCAAAACCGGACATGTCTTTTCCGAAATAAACAATAAACAAATTTGCCGTGGGAACAGTGGCTATACCATTGATCCCGCTCCATGATCCCTAAGGACCCTCCCGAGCCGCCATATTATAAAACAAACCACGCACACGCATCGCCTTGGGAACAGTGGCTATACCATTGATCCCGCTCCGTGATCCCTAAGGACCCTCCCGAGTGGCTAGCGAAACAAACTCGTGAATCCGTGGCTATACCATTGGATTCCCTCCGTGATCCCGCGGACCTCCCGAGGTGAGCAATCACACACAATATACATTACTATTTCACGTTAAGCATAAAGGTTTCCAAAAATACTTGCCTTGAATTATTGACGCAACGAACGGAAAGGAAGTCACCGACGAACGCTAGGAACCAATGAAACCGAACCTAACGATTCAAGAATACAATCACAACCACTTCTAAACGATTACGGAAATGGAATACACCCGGAAACCCGCCTACGATTCATGTATATTCGCACAAAAATAACAACGAGGGCGGACCACAACCAAACCCTCTCGATTCCGTAAAAATCACGAAATATACCATGAATCCGTAGGGAAACTAAGAATACCAACAAGAATAATCATATTCATCAAGAATCCATCAACAAAACGGAAAGAATCGGACAAAACCCCAAAATCCCCAATTATCCAAAAAGGTAGGGTTTCAAGAGATATTACCTTGAGTGATTCAAGTATTAAGATCCGTAGAACACGCGTTAGATTGATTATCCAAGCCTCACAACCGAAAAGAAATGATGAAAATCGAACCCCGGATTAAGAACTCTCTCCATCTATATATCCTCTCTCTCGGCGAATTTGAAAAATTTGAAATAAATGAGCTTCACGCTCAAAAAAACGCATTTATATTGTAACACGGCGGAACCTATCGCCGCCTATCGGCCGATAGGCCCAACCGATAGCCATACGTAATGTAGGCGAGAGTCTATCGACTTCTATCGGCCGAAAGGCTCCTGGAAGTGCTCGCCAAAATCGAAACGACCATAACTCTCTCGTCCGGACTCCGATTGACTCACCGTTTGAACCATTGGAAAGCTAATTCGATGTTCTATAATATTGAAAAGATTTATAATTTTTGGAGTTACCAAAAATTAATGGTGATCTAACAAAGACGAACTCATACTTAGAAAAGTATTTTAGTAATCCCAATTCAACAAAACGACACCGAAACCCGAACCTGAATACGAACCGAAGATACGGTTACGAAGTACTCACAAAGACGAATCTAAGAGCTAGTAGGACACACAATTCCGACCACCCAAAGGCTCGAAATTCGACAACGGAAAGTAATTACCCCAAACTTTGGGAAATTACGAAAATGGCCCAAATGCCCGAAAATCACCATACGTCAACGAATAATCAAACCGAAGTTCACGACACGTCTAACAAAGTTAAACGGACTTGTGGGAAACTCGAAACAGCAGTTTCGGACGAGATTCGCAAGAATCGAACTCAAGTGCGGAAAAGTCGCTAAAAAGCACAGAACTCAACAAAACAACACCGAAACGAACTCGGATGACAAAAAGTGCAGAATTAATCATTCTCAGAATGACGAAACGGTCATGAGCGAGCCGTCAAAACGGACTCCGGCCGAAAAAAGAAATTCACCAAAAATCGAAAATTGAGGATATTACATGAACCATGTTGATTCTTCATTTAGGAACCGTCGTTTTCCACTCGGACCGTTCGTAATCGTGTTTCACTTCTGTTTCTTCAAGAATGTCTCAAAGGCAAATACTTTACATTTGTTTACATGTTCTAGTATTTGAATTATGGCTGTATCGTGGTTGTTATGGATGGTTATGTGTATGTTCACCTAGGGACGGTCCGACGGGGCCTCTAGGGATACGTATTGCCGTGAGTGTGCGTTTCGCGAACTGTGGTTAGCCACCCAGGGATGTCCGACGGGGCTCTGCGGGGTACGGTGGCCGTGAGTCTCGTACCAACGGTTAACTTTGAATTGTGATTTATTGGAGATAATGTGTTTTACGATTGTACAATGTAAATAATCCGGAATATAAAATGTTTTCTAAAATGACTTTTTGGCGCATATATTCATCTGATTAGAATGTAGTTCAAATGGATTGTACTTGCACTAGCAGTTGTTGCTAACCCCTTAAATGGGGGAAATACTTTTTGTATTTCAGGTATCGATCGTGGGGACAAACGAGCACTTGAGCCATATGAGGATGATGGGCAAGCATGATACTGATCAGTAGTCATTTGTTGGTGTTCAGTTCGGTCTATTACTTTTGATGTCTTGTTTTGGGACTTTTGTATTATAAAATTGGTTTAAGTACTCGAGTACTTCTTGTTTCAAAATTGTTAATGTTGTGTTCCTGTTTTGGGAAATGGATTGATGTTGGATTCTATTTGTCGGATTGTAGTCTTATTTGAATTATCGTATTATTAATGATTGTTTGTCGTTGTCAAATGTCTTGTTGGTACGTTAGCCTGGTGGATTCCATAGTGTGGAGTCCACGGCGCTGTAATATGCCCTGAATGTCTTGGGGGTGTTACAAGTCACACTAGAGCACGTTACCAGGAAATCTCAGCGTGCGCTAGCCCCCGACATTAGCGTGCGCTAGACTACGTAGCGTACGCTAATCCGCCAGTCCAGAGGGCTGGAAACAGTACTGCCACTCCCAGGGGCTTGCTCTCTAGCGCGCGCTACGAAGCAGTCATAGCGTGCGCTACTAAGGGACCCCTAGCGTGCGCTATGCAGAAAAGATAGCGTGCGCTAGGTACTAAATATAAACGGTCCAAAACACCGGAATATAAACGAAACATCAAACGGAACACCTCCAAACGCATCATAACATAGAATGGATCCACGGCAACCCCGAAACGGCGGTTCCGCACAACAATTATGAGAATCAGATCAATAGATGATGGAAAAGATACACGGAAAGATACACGAGGGTAGCTACAACCGAGAAACACACCGAAAACGAAAACACAAGGGAAAGAAAAAAATACGGATATTACAAAATGGGTGAGCCTACAATGCAAGGCACATAGTGGTACACAAAAGTGATACAAATGATATTTTTTTCGGTTAAAACTATAGGGGGTTAACCCATCTATATATATAATAGCGTTACGGATTCGAAGCACTAAATTAATTATATCTCCTATGTGGCATTCTCTTAATTTTGGATTCCTATTTATCTAAAATCTTGAATCCCACATCAATTAAAATGATACTTAATTGGTGGACATTCCAAATAAATAGAATTTAATATCTTGGATCCCACATCGATTTAAAGTAGAACTCCACCAATGGATAACCTAAATAAATACTTAGAATGAATGTTATTTTTGAATCACATACTTATTTTAGACACAAGCTTAGAAATATTATTTTTATAGTGTTTAATTTGACCAATTATTGAGTTGGACAAATAAATAGTTTAATTTTTTTAGTGAAATTTAATTGGGTCAATTATCAAATTTTAATTAATTTTATTTGTCTAAAATTTGAATCTTACATCTATTTTATTTAGTAGTTTTTATAATAATTAAAAATATGTATAATAGCGTTACGAATTTGAAGCACTACATTGACTCTCTCTCCTATGTGACATTCTCTAAATTTTGTATTCCTAAATAAATACTTAGAATTCAATGTTTATTTTTAAATCTCATATTTATATTTCACACACAAACTTAAGAATTTATTTTTATTGAATTTAGTTCGTCCAATTATTAAGTTGGACAAATAAATAGTTAAATTTTTTAATGAATAATTAATTTGATCAGATTAAATTTCTATTAACTTATTTATCTAAAATTTGAAAATCATATCTATTTTATTTAGTAATTTTATTCTAATTGAAAATTTTAGTTTGGCCACTATTAATAATATCACTTATTAAATAAATTACTTTATTGTTTATTTGAGAATCTAATTTGACCAAATATCAAATTTATATTAATCATATTTATCTAAAATTTTGAATACCACATTGATTCTAAAAGAGACTGTCGATTGGAGAACTATATTAATTTCCGTTTTTCTCATATTGTTACATATAAATTAATTTATTTTGCATAACTTGACGCGGATGCCACTACCGGACAAGGTGGCAGGGGCTCTATCACACTTGCCCAAGGTATAGTGTTCTACTCCCCCATGCCCTAGTTTCGTAGCGTTATTTTTCTTTTTTCTTTTTTCTCTTATTGTTACTGTAATATCCGCAATTTTCAATTTCCGGTAAATTTCTTTTTTCGGCCAAAGTCCGTTTTGACGACTCGCTCATGACCGTTTCGTCATTCCGAGAATGATTAATTCTGCACTTTTTGTCATCCGAGTTCGTTTCGGTGTCGTTTTGTTGAGTTCCGTGTCCTTAATCGACTTTTTCACGTGGGAGTTCGACTTTGTAAAGTCACCATTAATTCTTGGAAACTCCAAAAATACTGAATCTTTGCATCATTATAGAGAATCAAGTTAGATTTCCAATGGTTCAAACGGTGAGTCAATCGGAGTCCAGACGAAGGAGTTATGATCGAAATAGCGAAGACTGCACGGTGTGCCTTTTTGGTGTTGAAGGGGGCTGTACCATGTGCCGCGGCACACTCAGGCTGTGCCGCGGCACAAAGCTAATTCCTGGGCGTTTTTCTTCGCCCTGGGCCGCGGCACACTCATCCTGTGCCGCGGCACACGGGCTTTTCGCATTTTTTAGATTTGCGAGGAGAAAAACTTCATTTTTCTCCTCTCTTCTTCCTCCTTCATCTTAGGCGATTTGATGGCGATTTTGGGCGATTTGAGTGCTCCAAAACTTGTAGAGATTATCCTCCTCAAGTCTTGTTGAAGATTTTCGACCTCTACTTGAATCCTTCATCCAAATCAAGGTATTGTGGCTTGAACCCTTGTTTTTGTAGATTTGGGGATTTTCCTTTTTGATTTCGATTCCAATCCATTTTTGATCAATTAGTTGTTGTATAAACGTTGTTTTGAACTTGTTCTACGGATTGGATACTCGTATCTTTGGTTCGTTCGACCCGAGAGGTGATTTCTTTGTTCTTGAAAGGTCTTGAACATTTAATGTTCGATTAAATGTTCGAATGAGTTCCCTTTGATAGTTTGTTGGGATTTCCGTTGTTTTTGGCCTTGATTCTCGTCGTAATCATGTTTTATTATTCCCTACGGAGGATTATAGGTGCTCGATGATTCCGATGTTGAATTCCATTGGTGTTGATGATTCATATGGTGTTTTCCCGTAGTAATTTCGGTGCTATCACGTTCTTGATAGTGTTCGGGAATTTGAGGGCTACCCGGCCGTATCCGTTCACTTTTCCATTTCTCGTCATATCGAGGCAAGTAACTTGTCCATACTTTTCTTGTTTCGTGGATATGATGATTGGTGATCGTCTTGATTTGTTTGTTTGTTTGAAATGAGTTTTCAAAAGATTTGGTTAGCCTCGTTAAAGGCCCTCTTTCAAAACCGTGTGTGTTTTGTGATTGGTGTGGTTCGTGAATAACTATGTGAATTCTATGTATATGCTTGGTGTTCATGTTGCACTTGGTATTGTGTGTGGACGTATATTATTTCATTTCGGTGCATTGTGGATTGACGTGGTGTTTTGCTAAGTGTTTGATGCCTCTGGGCGAATTGTTTGAATATCCTTGATATGATATGTTATTTGTGTGAATGTGTGGATATGGTTGAAGGTCTACGGTGACACATGGCACGTGATCATGTGGTCAGGATGCAACAAGTGATTGATCCAACCGTGAGAGCCTGAGATAATCTACGGTGGCACATGGCATGTGATCATGTGGCCAGATGCAACAAGCGATTGATCCAACCGTGAGATGTGTGTGATTTGTTTCGCTAGCCGGCTCGGTAGGGTCCTTCTATGCATCGGGTGGGATGTCGGTGGTATCTTCCCGGTCCTAGGCGTTGCGGGTGTTTGATTATGTTTCGTTGATTTTTCGTCCGTTGAGGACACGTGATGTTGGGCTCTGACCCTGTAAATTGTTGGTGGTTTCCTATTTGCGAAAACAAAACATTTGGGTGACCTATTGATTTTTGGAAAGAGAAGGATTTTATAATCCTAAATTGTTTTCTATTAAAACTCTCGATGGCATTTTAAACTGTTTTGTAAATTGTTCCCCTTATTTGCGATCTTTCGGTTTTGGAAATGTTTACCCAAACTCTTGCCTCGGGAAGTACTTTTCTTTACGTTTGGATCTTTGAGGATTCCTGATTATTATTGTTCTTGGAACATGTATTGTATGGCTCGTATTTTTGCACTTGTACTTGCACTAGCAAAACAGTGGAGTTTTGCTAACCCCCGAGTATTCGGGGGGTGGATGTCTATTTTTGCATTCAGGTTTTGGAGCATAGCACAGGGTCGGCACGAAGGATGATGAAAGATGAACGATACTAATCCCACGAGGATCCGTTGCTGTCGTATTGGTCTAGTTGTATTTTCTTTTCCGCTGCAGTATACTTTCCCGTTGTACGGGTGTAGTTGTATTTTGACCCCTGCGTGGGCATGAGTTGTAATTGAGTTGTATGTTATTATTGAAAGACCAGGTCGGTCTACTGAGTCATTTTAGCCTTAAAGGCGAGGTTTAGATGTTTGATTTTAGTTATCAGCCTGGTAGATCCTCGAGGAGAGGGTCTACGGCGTGTAATATCCCTGAGCGGATTGGGGGTGTTACATAAATGGTATCGGAGCTTAGGTTGTGGAAACCTAGGCTGTCGGGTCAGTGGTGTCTGTTGAGTTGTTGTCTTGTCGGATTTTGTCTGACTGAGTCGTGTCGCGACGCGTCGTCTGAGTTTGTTGGTCGTGATTAGTATCGTGGGCGATCATCATCTTCGTGCGACTTGTGGCTGTAAGTCTCCCTTCTTTGTGTTGTGCCTCGTGTGTCACGAGCTATTTTATGATTATTTGATTAGTGACGGAATCCTCTTATGGATTTTGATTTCTTGATATGTGGTTATTTGACTCTTATATTCGTTCATATGAGGAGTAGTGTTGCTCGATTGTGTATGTTGAACCGTATTTCTTTTATCCATTGCGTGAGTTCCTTTGTAATAGCTTTCGGTATTTTACCGATCAATTTTATTTCAAAATCAATTCCATTAACCGAGTTTTTGATATTATGGTCTCGATCATTTTAGCGAAATTCTTATGACGGTATTTAACGTTTTGTAAATGGATTTTGTAAGTTTTTGAAACATTACCGTCATCGGCCTTTTTGGTGTTTTTGTAAATGGTTTTTAGCCTGGTGGGTTCCGACGCGGGATCCACGGCGCTATAAAAGTTTTGTGTAATTACCTGAAATTTTTTTGGGCATTCTAGACCATTGAATTATTTTTGAAAACCTTGAGTATCTTAGAAAATAAATTTCGAGACGTACTTTTAAAATGAATTATTTTCTCGTGGTACTTCCAAGGTGCCACAACATATTTCAAAATTCTTCTACCTCGAGGACCAAAATGTTTTGAGATATTTTCAATATTTTATAAACACTTTTACTTAGACCCGAGGGTCGAAAATTCTGAAAGCTTTTCACTAAAAGAAAGTGTCCTCATTTTTATCTAATGCGAAATGGTTTTCCAAAGTCTCGATAATGATGTTTCACGTTTTTTTTGGAAATGTGATACTCAAGATCGACCGGTGTTTTTCTAAATTATTTTCCAAATGAGGTTTTCGTTTTTAAAACCTATCCACTCCCGTTTGAGGGCTGGGTATGTATGTATGATGTTGGCTTTGTCGCTATGATGTTAACTCCCGAATATGATCGAGTTGGTGGCATGAACGTTGAGGCGTTGCCACGTATTTGTTGTACTAGCCCTCTGTTAGAGGTGTGAACTGGTATTTAATGGTTGTCGCCTCGTGGTGGATTGCGTGTGTCACACGAGTGTGAGATGTTGAAGCTTGGGTTTGTACGTTGGTGTACATGTGTGATTGTTCCATGATGTTTGTAATTACGTGCTGGTTATCATTCGAGTCGTTGATGTCGCCGAACGATGCCGTCGTTATTGTGATATTCATGTGTGTGTTGCCTTACGATGTTAATCGTTGTATGTGTTATGTGTTATGATTTTCTGTTGTGCTGAGTGGTTACTTATTCAGTATGCCGAGGGGCCGAGGTCGTGGTCGTGGCGATCGGACGCGTGGTCGAGAGCATGCTGCCGGTGATGGTATTGGTATTGGTGTTGCTACTATTTTACAGCAGGTAGCCACTCAGATGACTCAGTTGACTCAGTTGACTCAGGCAGTTCAGCGTGTTACAGATGTGACCCAGCACACTGGTGCAAATCAGTGGCTTCGAGAAGTGGTTCGTATGAATCCCCCTCGTTTCGCTGGTGCTGCAGATGCTTTAGGCTGGGATGGTTGGCTTTTCCAGTTGGAAAAGATTTTCGAGATAGTTGATTGTCCAGAAGAACGTAAGGTTCCGGTAGCTCAGTATCTTTTCGACAAAGATGCCGCTAGGCGTGGGAGGCTATTAAGCCTCGAGATCGCGTTGTCACGTGGGCGAGTTCCGTAAATTCATGAGAGATGAGTTTTGTCCGGAACCGATCAGAAATCAGAGGATTAATGAATTCTTTTCGGCGAAACCGCAGGATGTACCGCTGTCTCAAGCTATTATTGATTTTAGCAAACAGCTCGGCTATGTGCAGAATCAAGTAAGGACATAGGAGGACAAGATTTGTCATTTTAGTAGGCGGATGAAGCCGGAGATTCGCCAGTACATGGCAGGTCTCGCTTGTACTTCCTTGAGAGATTATCAGAATAGAGCGTTAGCCTATGAGCTATCCAGATTATCGACCGAGAGTATGTCTGACCCGAAGAAACAGAAAACCGTTGGGAACTTTTCAGGAAATCAGGGGAGTGGGCCCCTTGAGATTGGGACTTCGTCTCGTCATCCCAAAATGGTTCCTAGATCGCGTGATCAGAGGAGTAGTACCCATGCAGTGAGTAATGTGAGCACTTCGAAGATATGTTATAACTGTAGTCGAGCGGGCCATACTGCGAAGAATTGTCGTTCACCGTTAGTCAGCTGTTTCGAGTGTGGCCAGGTGGGTCACCGATCCGTACATTGCGAGACGGTAGCTGAGAGGTTTGGGGATCGAGGTTGCGTCTCTGCTCCGAAAGGACACGGAGATGCCTAGGGTGGTCTTGAGGATTTCGGCGTAGTCTGAATTATTTATGATTGCCCTTGTGGATAGTTTTGTGTTTATTCTCTGTTTTCTCGACTGTGCGTGTTTTCTTGTAACAAGTACTTTGTGTTTTGTGATTGTTTGGATAATTGACTTGATTGTATTATCTGTTTGATGACGCTTGTCACTTGTTGGTGTTATTATGTCTCTCTTTGGCGACGTTGTGTTGGTCGTCGTGGGCGTGTTTTCACACCGTATATTCCGTGCGTTGTTTGTAACATTTCGCGTTGGGCGTTAGTTACGCATTTCTTGCGTATCTCGTTGAGTTTTCTGGCGGAATATTTCTTCCCCTACTTGTTTTAAGTTTCGGGACGAAACTTCTTTTAAGGAGGGAAGACTGTAATATCCGCAATTTCTCATTTTGTGAATTTTCTTTATTCGGCCGAAGTCCGTTTTGAAGACTCGCTCATGACCGTTTCGTCATTCCGAGAATGATTAATTCTGCACTTTTTGTCATCCGAGTTCGTTTCGGTGTCGTTTTGTTGAGTTCCGTGTCCTTAATCGACTTTTTCACGTGGGAGTTCGACTTTGTAAAGTCACCATTAATTCTTGGAAACTCCAAAAATTCTGAATCTTTGCAACATTATATAGAATCAAGTTAGCTTTCCAATGGTTCAAACGGTGAGTCAATCGGAGTCCAGACGAAGGAGTTATGGTCGAAATAGTGAAGATCGCACGGTGTGCCTTTTTGGTGTTGAAGGGGTCATACCGTGTGCCGCGGCACACTCAGCCGTGCCGCGGCACAAAGCTAATTCCTGGGCGTTTTCTTCGCCCGGGCCGCGGCACACTCATCCCGTGCCGCGGCACACGGGCTTTTTCTCGCATTTTTAGCAGTTGCGAGGAGAAAAACTTCATTTTCTCCTCTCTTCTTCCTCCTTCATCTTAGGCGATTTGATGGCGATTTTGGGCGATTTGAGTGCTCCAAAACTTGTAGAGATTATACTCCTCAAGTCTTGTTGAAGATTTCCGACCTCTACTTGAATCCTTCATCCAAATCAAGGTATTGTGGCTTGAACCCTTGTTTTTGTAGATTTGGGGATTTTCCTTTTTGATTTCGATTCCAATCCATTTTTGATCAATTAGTTGTTGTATAAACGTTGTTTTGAACTTGTTCTATGGATTGGATACTCGTATCTTTGGTTCGTTCGACCCGAGAGGTGATTTCTTTGTTCTTGAAGGGTCTTGAACATTTAATGTTCGATTAAATGTTCGAATGAGTTCCCTTTGATAGTTTGTTGGGATTTCCGTTGTTTTTGGCCTTGATTCTCGTCGTAATCATGTTTTATTATTCCCTACGGAGGATTATAGGTGCTCGATGATTCCGATGTTGAATTCCATTGGTGTTGATGATTCATATGGTGTTTTCCCGTAGTAATTTCGGTGCTATCACGTTCTAGGTAGTGTTCGGGAATTTGAGGGCTACCCGGCCGTATCCATTCACTTTTCCATTTCTCGTGATATCGAGGCAAGTACCTTGTCCATACTTTTCTTGTTTCGTGGATATGATGATTGGTGATCGTCTTGATTTGTTTGTTTGTTTGAAATGAGTTTTCAAAAGATTTGGTTAGCCTCGTTAAAGGCCCTCTTTCAAAACCGTGTGTGTTTTGTGATTGGTGTGGTTCGTGAATAACTATGTGAATTCTATGTATATGCTTGGTGTTCATGTTGCACTTGGTATTGTGTGTGGACGTATATTATTTCATTTCGGTGCGTTGTGGATTGACGTGGTGGTTTACTAAGTGTTTGATGCCTCTGGGCGAATTGTTTGAATATCCTTGATATGATATGTTATTTGTGTGAATGTGTGGATATGGTTGAAGGTCTACGGTGACACATGGCAAGTGATCATGTGGTCAGGATGCAACAAGTGATTGATCCAACCGTGAGAGCCTGAGATAATCTACGGTGGCACATGGCATGTGATCATGTGGCCAGGATGCAACAAGCGATTGATCCAACCGTGAGATGTGTGTGATTTGTTTCGCTAGCCAGCTCGGTAGGGTCCTTCGAGGCCTCGGGTGGGATGTCGGTGGTATCGTCCCGGTCCTAGGCGATGCGCGTGTGTGATTATGTTTCGTTGATTTTACGTCCGTTGAGGACACGTGATGTTGGGCTCTGACCCTGTAAATTGTTGGTGGTTTCCTATTTGCGAAAACAAAACATTTGGGCTGTGACCCTATTGATTTTTGGAAAGAGAAGGATTTTATAATCCTAAATTGTTTTCTATTAAAACTCTCGATGGCATTTGAAACTGTTTTGTAAATTGTTCCCCTTATTTGCGATCTTTCGGTTTTGGAAATGTTTACCCAAACTCTTGCCTCGGGAAGTACTTTTCTTTACGTTTGGATCTTTGAGGATTCCTGATTATTATTGTTCTTGGAACTTGTATTGTATGGCTCGTATTTTTGCACTTGTACTTGCACTAGCAAAACAGTGGAGTTTTGCTAACCCCCGAGTATTCGGGGGGTGGATGTCTATTTTTGCATTCAGGTTTTGGAGCATAGCACAGGGTCGGCACGAAGGATGATGAAAGATGAACGATACTAATCCCACGAGGATCCGTTCTTTGTCGTATTGGTCTAGTTGTATTTTCTTTTCCGCCGCAGATACTTTCCGTTATGCAGGGTGTAGTTGTATTTTGACCTGCGTGGGCATGAGTTGTAATTGAGTTGTATGTTATTATTGAAAGACCAGTCGGTCTCTTGAGTCATTTTAGCCTTAAAGGCGAGGTTTAGATGTTTGATTTTAGTTATCGGCTGGTAGATCCTCGAGGAGAGGGTCTACGGCGTGTAATATCCACGAGCGGATTGGGGTGTTACATAAATGGTATCGGAGCTTAGGTTGTGGAAACCTAGGTGTCGGGTCGATGGTGTCTGTTGAGTTGTTGTCTTGTCGGATTTTGTCCGACCGAGTCGTGTCGCGACGTCGTGCGAGTTTGTTGGTCGTGATTAGTATCGTGGGCGATCATCATCTTCGTGCGACTTGTGGCTGTAAGTCTCCCTTCTTTGTGTTGTGCCTCGTGTGTCACGAGCTATTTTATGATTATTTGATTAGTGACGGAATCCTCTTATGGATTTTGATTTCTTGATATGTGGTTATTTGACTCTTATATTCGTTCATATGAGGAGTAGTGTTGCTCGATTGTGTATGTTGAACCGTATTTCTTTTATCCGATTTGTGAGTTCCTTAGTAATAGCTTTCGGTATTTTACCGACTGAATTTTATTTCGAAAATCAATTCCATTAACCGAGTTTTTGATATTATGGTCTCGATCATTTTAGCGAAATTCTTATGACGGTATTTAACGTTTTGTAAATGGATTTTGTAAGTTTTTGAAACATTACCGTCATCGGCCTTTTTGGTGTTTTTGTAAATGGTTTTTAGCCTGGTGGGTTCCGACGCGGGATCCATGGCGCTATAAAAGTTTTGTGTAATTACACGAAATTTTTTTGGGCATTCTAGCCCATTGAATTATTTTTGAAAACCTTGAGTATCTTAGAAAATAAATTTGAGACGTACTTTTAAAATGAATTATTTTCTCGTGGTACTTCAAGGTGCCACAACATATTTCAAAATTCTTCTACCTCGAGGACCAAAATGTTTTGAGATATTTTCAATATTTTATAAACACTTTTACTTAGACCCGAGGGTCGAAAAGTCAAAGCTTTTCACTAAAAGAAAGTGTCCTCATTTTTATCTAATGCGAAATGGTTTTCCAAAGTCTCGATAATGATGTTTCACGTTTTTTTGGAAATGTTATACTCAAGATCGAGGTGTTTTTCTAAATTATTTTCCAAATGAGGTTTTCGTTTTTAAAACCTATCCACTCCCGTTTGAGGGTCGGGTATGTATGTATGATGTTGGCTTTGTCGCTATGATGTTAACTCCGAATATGATCGAGTTGGTGGCATGAACGTTGAGGCGTTGCCACGTATTTGTTGTACTAGCCCTCTGTTAGAGGTGTGAAGTATTTAATGGTTGTCGCCTCGTGGTGGATTGCGTGTGTCACACGAGTGTGAGATGTTGAAGCTTGGGTTTGTACGTTGGTGTACATGTGTGATTGTTCCATGATGTTTGTAATTACGTCTTTGGTTATCATTCGAGTCGTTGATGTCGCCGAACGATTCCGTCGTTATTGTGATATTAATGTGTGTGTTGCCTTACGATTTTAATCGTTTTAAGGGTTATGTGTTATGATTTTATGTTGTGCTGAGTGGTTACTTATTCGGTATGCCGAGGGGCCGAGGTCGTGGTCGTGGCGATCGGACGCGTGGTCGAGAGCATCTTGCGGTGATGGTATTGGTATTGGTGTTGCTACTATTTTACAAGAGTAGCCACTCGGATGACTCGATTGACTCGATTGACTCGGGCGATTCAGCGTGTTACAGATGTGACCCGACACTGGGTGCAAATCGGTGGCTTCGAGAAGTGGTTCGTATGAATCCCCTCGTTTATTTAGTCTTTGCAGATGCTTTAGGTAGGATGGTTGGCTTTTCCATTGGAAAAGATTTTCGAGATAGTTGATTGTCCGTAAGAACGTAAGGTTCCGGTAGCTCAAGATCTTTTCGACAAAGATGCCGCTAGGCGGTGGGAGGCTATTAAGCCTCGAGATCGCGTTGTCACGTGGGCGAGTTCCGTAAATTCATGAGAGATGAGTTTTGTCCGAACCGATCAGAAATCGAGGATTAATGAATTCTTTTCGCGAAACCGCAGGATGTACATTGTCTCAAGCTATTATTGATTTTAGCAAACGGCTCGGCTATGTGCGTAATCAAGTAAGGACATAGGAGGACAAGATTTGTCATTTTAGTAGGCGGATGAAGCCGGAGATTCGCCAAGACATGGCAGTCTCGCTTGTACTTCCTTGAGAGATTATCAGAATAGAGCGTTAGCCTATGAGCTATCCAGATTATCGACCGAGAGTATGTCTGACCCGAAGAAACAGAAAACCGTTGGGAACTTTTCAGGAAATCAGGGGAGTGGGCCCCTTGAGATTGGGACTTCGTATCGTCATCCCAAAATGGTTCCTAGATCGCGTGATCAGAGGAGTAGTACCCCTGCAGTGAGTAATGTGAGCACTTCGAAGATATGTTATAACTGTAGTCGAGCGGGCCATACTGCGAAGAATTGTCGTTCACCGTTAGTCAGCTGTTTCGAGTGTGGCCAGGTGGGTCACCGATCCGTACATTGCGAGACGGTAGCTGAGAGGTTTGGGGATCGAGGTTGCGTCTCTGCTCCGAAAGGACACGGAGATGCCTAGGGTGGTCTTGAGGATTTCGGCGTGGTCTGAATTATTTATGATTGCCCTTGTGGATAGTTTTGTGTTTATTCTCTGTTTTCTCGACTGTGCGTGTTTTCTTGTAACAAGTACTTTGTGTTTTGTGATTGTTTGGATAATTGACTTGATTGTATTATCTGTTTGATGACGCTTGTCACTTGTTGGTGTTATTATGTCTCTACTGGCGACGTTGTGTTGGTCGTCGTGGAGCGTGTTTTCACACCGTATATTCCGTTGCGTTGTTTGTAACATTTCGCCGTTGGGCGTTAGTTACGCATTTCTTGCGTATCTCGTTGAGTTTTCCTGGCGGAATATTTCTTCCCCCTGCTTGTTTTAAGTTTCGGGACGAAACTTCTTTTAAGGAGGGTAGAATGTAATATCCGCAATTTTCAATTTCCGGTAAATTTCTTTTTTCGGCCGAAGTCCGTTTTGAAGACTCGCTCATGACCGTTTCGTCATTCCGAGAATGATTAATTCTGCACTTTTTGTCATCCGAGTTCGTTTCGGTGTCGTTTTGTTGAGTTCCGTGTCCTTAATCGACTTTTTCACGTGGGAGTTCGACTTTGTAAAGTCACCATTAATTCTTGGAAACTCCAAAAATTCTGAATCTTTGCAACATTATATAGAATCAAGTTAGCTTTCCAATGGTTCAAACGGTGAGTCAATCGGAGTCCAGATTTAAGGAGTTATGGTCGAAATAGCGAAGGCGCACGGTGTGCCTTTTTGGTGTTGAAGGGGGTGCACCGTGTGCCGCGGCACACTCGGGCTGCCGCGGCACAAAGCTAATTCTGGGCGTTTTCTTCGCCTGGGCGCGGCACACTCATCTGTGCCGCGGCACACGGGCTTTTCGCATTTTTAGCAGATTTGCGAGGAGAAAAACTTCATTTTTTCTCCTCTCTTCTTCCTCCTTCATCTTAGGCGATTTGATGGCGATTTTGGGCGATTTGAGTGCTCCAAAACTTGTAGAGATTATACTCCTCAAGTCTTGTTGAAGATTTCCGACCTCTACTTGAATCCTTCATCCAAATCAAGGTATTGTGGCTTGAACCCTTGTTTTTGTAGATTTGGGGATTTTCCTTTTTGATTTCGATTCCAATCCATTTTTGATCAATTAGTTGTTGTATAAACGTTGTTTTGAACTTGTTCTATGGATTGGATACTCGTATCTTTGGTTCGTTCGACCCGAGAGGTGATTTCTTTGTTCTTGAAGGGTCTTGAACATTTAATGTTCGATTAAATGTTCGAATGAGTTCCCTTTGATAGTTTGTTGGGATTTCCGTTGTTTTTGGCCTTGATTCTCGTCGTAATCATGTTTTATTATTCCCTACGGAGGATTATAGGTGCTCGATGATTCCGATGTTGAATTCCATTGGTGTTGATGATTCATATGGTGTTTTCCGTAGTAATTTCGGTCTTTATCACGTTCTAGGTAGTGTTCGGGAATTTGAGGGCTACCCGGCCGTATCCATTCACTTTTCCATTTCTCGTGATATCGAGGCAAGTACCTTGTCCATACTTTTCTTGTTTCGTGGATATGATGATTGGTGATCGTCTTGATTTGTTTGTTTGTTTGAAATGAGTTTTCAAAAGATTTGGTTAGCCTCGTTAAAGGCCCTCTTTCAAAACCGTGTGTGTTTTGTGATTGGTGTGGTTCGTGAATAACTATGTGAATTCTATGTATATGCTTGGTGTTCATGTTGCACTTGGTATTGTGTGTGGACGTATATTATTTCATTTCGGTGCGTTGTGGATTGACGTGGTGGTTTACTAAGTGTTTGATGCCTCAGGCGAATTGTTTGAATATCCTTGATATGATATGTTATTTGTGTGAATGTGTGGATATGGTTGAAGGTCTACGGTGACACATGGCAAGTGATCATGTGGTCGATGCAACAAGTGATTGATCCAACCGTGAGAGCTCGAGATAATCTACGGTGGCACATGGCATGTGATCATGTGGCCGAGGATGCAACAAGCGATTGATCCAACCGTGAGATGTGTGTGATTTGTTTCGCTAGCCACTCGGTAGGGTCCTTCGAGGCCTCGGGTGGGATGTCGGTGGTATCGTCCGGTCTGGCGATGCGTGTGTGTGATTATGTTTCGTTGATTTTACGTCCGTTGAGGACACGTGATGTTGGGCTCGACCACAGTAAATTGTTGGTGGTTTCCTATTTGCGAAAACAAAACATTTGGGTCATGACCACTATTGATTTTTGGAAAGAGAAGGATTTTATAATCCTAAATTGTTTTCTATTAAAACTCTCGATGGCATTTGAAAGCTGTTTTGTAAATTGTTCCCCTTATTTGCGATCTTTCGGTTTTGGAAATGTTTACCCAAACTCTTGCCTCGGAAGTACTTTTCTTTACGTTTGGATCTTTGAGGATTCCCGATTATTATTGTTCTTGGAACTTGTATTGTATGGCTCGTATTTTTGCACTTGTACTTGCACTAGCAAAACAGTGGAGTTTTGCTAACCCCAGTATTCGGGGTGGATGTCTATTTTGCATTCGTGTTTTGGAGCATAGCACGAGTCGGCACGAAGGATGATGAAAGATGAACGATACTAATCCCACGAGGATCCGTTCTTTGTCGTATTGGTCTAGTTGTATTTTCTTTTCATTGCAGTATACTTTCCCGTTATGCGGGTGTAGTTGTATTTTGACCCCTGCGTGGGCATGAGTTGTAATTGAGTTGTATGTTATTATTGAAAGACCAGGTCGGTCTACTGAGTCATTTTAGCCTTAAAGGCGAGGTTTAGATGTTTGATTTTAGTTATCAGCCTGGTAGATCCTCGAGGAGAGGGTCTACGGCGTGTAATATCCCTGAGCGGATTGGGGGTGTTACATAAATGGTATCGGAGCTTAGGTTGTGGAAACCTAGGCTGTCGGGTCAGTGGTGTCTGTTGAGTTGTTGTCTTGTCGGATTTTGTCTGACTGAGTCGTGTCGCGACGCGTCGTCTGAGTTTGTTGGTCGTGATTAGTATCGTGGGCGATCATCATCTTCGTGCGACTTGTGGCTGTAAGTCTCCCTTCTTTGTGTTGTGCCTCGTGTGTCACGAGCTATTTTATGATTATTTGATTAGTGACGGAATCCTCTTATGGATTTTGATTTCTTGATATGTGGTTATTTGACTCTTATATTCGTTCATATGAGGAGTAGTGTTGCTCGATTGTGTATGTTGAACCGTATTTCTTTTATCCGCTGCGTGAGTTCCTTTGTAATAGCTTTCGGTATTTTACCGACTGAATTTTATTTCGAAAATCAATTCCATTAACCGAGTTTTTGATATTATGGTCTCGATCATTTTAGCGAAATTCTTATGACGGTATTTAACGTTTTGTAAATGGATTTTGTAAGTTTTTGAAACATTACCGTCATCGGCCTTTTTGGTGTTTTTGTAAATGGTTTTTAGCCTGGTGGGTTCCGACGCGGGATCCATGGCGCTATAAAAGTTTTGTGTAATTACCTGAAATTTTTTTTGGGCATTCTAGCCCATTGAATTATTTTTGAAAACCTTGAGTATCTTAGAAAATAAATTTCGAGACGTACTTTTAAAATGAATTATTTTCTCGTGGTACTTCCAAGGTGCCACAACATATTTCAAAATTCTTCTACCTCGAGGACCAAAATGTTTTGAGATATTTTCAATATTTTATAAACACTTTTACTTAGACCCGAGGGTCGAAAATTCTGAAAGCTTTTCACTAAAAGAAAGTGTCCTCATTTTTATCTAATGCGAAATGGTTTTCCAAAGTCTCGATAATGATGTTTCACGTTTTTTTTGGAAATGTTATACTCAAGATCGACCGGTGTTTTTCTAAATTATTTTCCAAATGAGGTTTTCGTTTTTAAAACCTATCCACTCCCGTTTGAGGGCTGGGTATGTATGTATGATGTTGGCTTTGTCGCTATGATGTTAACTCCCGAATATGATCGAGTTGGTGGCATGAACGTTGAGGCGTTGCCACGTATTTGTTGTACTAGCCCTCTGTTAGAGGTGTGAACCGGTATTTAATGGTTGTCGCCTCGTGGTGGATTGCGTGTGTCACACACGAGTGTGAGATGTTGAAGCTTGGGTTTGTACGTTGGTGTACATGTGTGATTGTTCCATGATGTTTGTAATTACGTCTTTGGTTATCATTCGAGTCGTTGATGTCGCCGAACGATGCCGTCGTTATTGTGATATTCATGTGTGTGTTGCCTTACGATGTTAATCGTTGTATGTGTTATGTGTTATGATTTTCTGTTGTGCTGAGTGGTTACTTATTCAGTATGCCGAGGGGCCGAGGTCGTGGTCGTGGCGATCGGACGCGTGGTCGAGAGCATGCTGCCGGTGATGGTATTGGTATTGGTGTTGCTACTATTTTACGGCAGTAGCCACTCGGATGACTCGATTGACTCGATTGACTCGGGCGATTCAGCGTGTTACAGATGTGACCCAGCACACTGGTGCAAATCAGTGGCTTCGAGAAGTGGTTCGTATGAATCCCCCTCGTTTCGCTGGTGCTGCAGATGCTTTAGGCTGGGATGGTTGGCTTTTCCAGTTGGAAAAGATTTTCGAGATAGTTGATTGTCCAGAAGAACGTAAGGTTCCGGTAGCTCAATATCTTTTCGACAAAGATGCCGCTAGCTGGTGGGAGGCTATTAAGCCTCGAGATCGCGTTGTCACGTGGGCGAGTTCCGTAAATTCATGAGAGATGAGTTTTGTCCGAACCGATCGAAATCGGAGGATTAATGAATTCTTTTCGCGAAACCGCAGGATGTACCATTGTCTCAAGCTATTATTGATTTTAGCAAACGGCTCGGCTATGTGCGTAATCAAGTAAGGACATAGGAGGACAAGATTTGTCATTTTAGTAGGCGGATGAAGCGGAGATTCGCGATACATGGCGAGTCTCGCTTGTACTTCCTTGAGAGATTATCGAATAGAGCGTTAGCCTATGAGCTATCCAGATTATCGACCGAGAGTATGTCTGACCCGAAGAAACAGAAAACCGTTGGGAACTTTTCAGGAAATCAGGGGAGTGGGCCCCTTGAGATTGGGACTTCGTCTCGTCATCCCAAAATGGTTCCTAGATCGCGTGATCAGAGGAGTAGTACCCCTGCCGTGAGTAATGTGAGCACTTCGAAGATATGTTATAACTGTAGTCGAGCGGGCCATACTGCGAAGAATTGTCGTTCACCGTTAGTCAGCTGTTTCGAGTGTGGCCAGGTGGGTCACCGATCCGTACATTGCGAGACGGTAGCTGAGAGGTTTGGGGATCGAGGTTGCGTCTCTGCTCCGAAAGGACACGGAGATGCCTAGGGTGGTCTTGAGGATTTCGGCGTAGTCTGAATTATTTATGATTGCCCTTGTGGATAGTTTTGTGTTTATTCTCTGTTTTCTCGACTGTGCGTGTTTTCTTGTAACAAGTACTTTGTGTTTTGTGATTGTTTGGATAATTGACTTGATTGTATTATCTGTTTGATGACGCTTGTCACTTGTTGGTGTTATTATGTCTCTACTGGCGACGTTGTGTTGGTCGTCGTGGAGCGTGTTTTCACACCGTATATTCCGTTGCGTTGTTTGTAACATTTCGCCGTTGGGCGTTAGTTACGCATTTCTTGCGTATCTCGTTGAGTTTTCCTGGCGGAATATTTCTTCCCCCTACTTGTTTTAAGTTTCGGGACGAAACTTCTTTTAAGGAGGGTAGAATGTAATATCCGCAATTTTCAATTTCCGGTAAATTTCTTTTTTCGGCCGAAGTCCGTTTTGAAGACTCGCTCATGACCGTTTCGTCATTCCGAGAATGATTAATTCTGCACTTTTTGTCATCCGAGTTCGTTTCGGTGTCGTTTTGTTGAGTTCCGTGTCCTTAATCGACTTTTTCACGTGGGAGTTCGACTTTGTAAAGTCACCATTAATTCTTGGAAACTCCAAAAATTCTGAATCTTTGCAACATTATATAGAATCAAGTTAGCTTTCCAATGGTTCAAACGGTGAGTCAATCGGAGTCCAGACGAAGGAGTTATGGTCGAAATAGCGAAGACTGCACGGTGTGCCTTTTTGGTGTTGAAGGGGGCTGTACCGTGTGCCGCGGCACACTCAGGCTGTGCCGCGGCACAAAGCTAATTCCTGGGCGTTTTTCTTCGCCCTGGGCCGCGGCACACTCATCCTGTGCCGCGGCACACGGGCTTTTTCTGCATTTTTTAGCAGATTTGCGAGGAGAAAAACTTCATTTTTTCTCCTCTCTTCTTCCTCCTTCATCTTAGGCGATTTGATGGCGATTTTGGGCGATTTGAGTGCTCCAAAACTTGTAGAGATTATACTCCTCAAGTCTTGTTGAAGATTTCCGACCTCTACTTGAATCCTTCATCCAAATCAAGGTATTGTGGCTTGAACCCTTGTTTTTGTAGATTTGGGGATTTTCCTTTTTGATTTCGATTCCAATCCATTTTTGATCAATTAGTTGTTGTATAAACGTTGTTTTGAACTTGTTCTATGGATTGGATACTCGTATCTTTGGTTCGTTCGACCCGAGAGGTGATTTCTTTGTTCTTGAAGGGTCTTGAACATTTAATGTTCGATTAAATGTTCGAATGAGTTCCCTTTGATAGTTTGTTGGGATTTCCGTTGTTTTTGGCCTTGATTCTCGTCGTAATCATGTTTTATTATTCCCTACGGAGGATTATAGGTGCTCGATGATTCCGATGTTGAATTCCATTGGTGTTGATGATTCATATGGTGTTTTCCCGTAGTAATTTCGGTCTTTATCACGTTCTAGGTAGTGTTCGGGAATTTGAGGGCTACCCGGCCGTATCCATTCACTTTTCCATTTCTCGTGATATCGAGGCAAGTACCTTGTCCATACTTTTCTTGTTTCGTGTATATGATGATTGGTGATCGTCTTGATTTGTTTGTTTGTTTGAAATGAGTTTTCAAAAGATTTGGTTAGCCTCGTTAAAGGCCCTCTTTCAAAACCGTGTGTGTTTTGTGATTGGTGTGGTTCGTGAATAACTATGTGAATTCTATGTATATGCTTGGTGTTCATGTTGCACTTGGTATTGTGTGTGGACGTATATTATTTCATTTCGGTGCGTTGTGGATTGACGTGGTGGTTTACTAAGTGTTTGATGCCTCTGGGCGAATTGTTTGAATATCCTTGATATGATATGTTATTTGTGTGAATGTGTGGATATGGTTGAAGGTCTACGGTGACACATGGCAAGTGATCATGTGGTCAGGATGCAACAAGTGATTGATCCAACCGTGAGAGCCTGAGATAATCTACGGTGGCACATGGCATGTGATCATGTGGCCAGGATGCAACAAGCGATTGATCCAACCGTGAGATGTGTGTGATTTGTTTCGCTAGCCAGCTCGGTAGGGTCCTTCGAGGCCTAGGGTGGGATGTCGGTGGTATCGTCCGGTCTGGCGATGCGCGTGTGTGATTATGTTTCGTTGATTTTACGTCCGTTGAGGACACGTGATGTTGGGCTCGACCACCGTAAATTGTTGGTGGTTTCCTATTTGCGAAAACAAAACATTTGAAATGACACTATTGATTTTGGAAAGAGAAGGATTTTATAATCCTAAATTGTTTTCTATTAAAACTCTCGATGGCATTTGAAACTGTTTTGTAAATTATTCCCCTTATTTGCGATCTTTCGGTTTTGGAAATGTTTACCCAAACTCTTGCCTCGGGAAGTACTTTTCTTTACGTTTGGATCTTTGAGGATTCATTATTATTGTTCTTGGAACTTGTATTGTATGGCTCGTATTTTTGCACTTGTACTTGCACTAGCAAAACGGTGGAGTTTTGCTAACCCCGAGTATTCGGGGTGGATGTCTATTTTTG
This sequence comes from Orobanche coerulescens, assembly GCA_033398695.1. Taxonomy (NCBI): domain Eukaryota; kingdom Viridiplantae; phylum Streptophyta; class Magnoliopsida; order Lamiales; family Orobanchaceae; genus Orobanche; species Orobanche coerulescens. The sequence continues at coordinate 138,164,250 of CM065817.1, forward strand.
CATTCGGGTTTTGGAGCATAGCGAGTCGGCACGAAGGATGATGAAAGATGAACGATACTAATCCCACGAGGATCCGTTCTTTGTCGTATTGGTCTAGTTGTATTTTCTTTTCCGCTACAAGATACTTTCCCGTTATGCGGGTGTAGTTGTATTTTGACTGCGTGGCGCATGAGTTGTAATTGAGTTGTATGTTATTATTGAAAGACGGGTCGGTCTCTCGAGTCATTTTAGCGCCCAAAGGCGATGTTTAGATGTTTGATTTTAGTTATCAGCCTGGTAGATCCTCGAGGAGAGGGTCTACGGCGTGTAATATCCCTGAGCGGATTGGGGGTGTTACAGTTACATATAAATGAATTTCATGTACATAACTTGACGTGGATGCCACTACCGGATAAGGTGGCAAGGTATTTAACACAATTGCATCTAAGAAATAACAAGCAAATACGTGCGGTGATTTAGAGCTATATGAATTTGTGTTGCCGTGAAGAAAAAAAACAACTGCCATAGTGAGTGATAAAAAAGACTTTTTTGTTTCTTTTCAAAAACTCCAAAAACTAGGTATTGCACAAATATGTATATGTCTAACTCAATTAAGCATGCAGGAGTATTTTTTTTTTCAACAATTTGATGGAACAGACTGCACGTCTAATACCATAAGGTTTTGCTATAAATACTCAAAAGTTGAAATAAAGGCTTCAATTTCCCTAACTAATGGGTCTAAGGTTCAATTCTCCCTGGAGCGAGTTAGCTTTTTTTTATATATTGTTAATTGTCGATTTTTTTTACCAATTTTTTTGCTGTTTATCGCACAATTGTTTTACCAATTTTTTTTTATCTTAAACGGAACACAGAGAAATTAATTGCTACTTTTTTGTATTATATGGTGTAATTGGGATATGAAACAAAATGAAATAAAAATATGTAATATAATTCCAAAAGGCTTGTAAATTAATTTGGTTGAGTAAAAGAATTAAGTAATTGATATGTAGTCATATTGATTGACATATAACTTTTTTGTATTATATGGTGTAATTGGGGTATGCAAAAAAAAAATGAAATAAAAATATGTAATATAATTCCAAAAGGCTTGTAAATTAATTTGGTTGAGTAAAAGAATTAAGTAATTGACATGTAGTCATATTGATTGACATATAACTTTTTTGTATTATATTGTTTAATTGGGGTATGCAAAAAAAAAGTGAAATATCAATATGTAATATAATTCCAAAAGGCTTGTAAATTAATTTGAGAATTGAGTAATTGATATGTAGTCATATTGATTGACATATAATTTTGTAAAAAGTCAATGGATTTTAATGATAATTCATTTATATTTACATGTGGTCTTTGAGGATTCAAAAAAAAAATTATTCGTTAATGCATTTAGCAAGGTTATTCATTCAGCCCCTTTGCCAAAGTCGGGACCGGAGAAAATTATCCCCTTTGCGTTATTTTTTTTTTTTACCTTATTGTTACATATAAATGAATTTCTTGTGCATAACTTGATACGGATGCCACTACCGGACAAGGTGACAGGGGCTCTATCACACTTGGCCAAGGTATAGTGTTCGACCTCCCCCAGGGCCAGTTTTGTAGCATTATTTTTTTTCCCATTTTTCTCTTATTGTTACATATAAATGGATTTTTTCTGCACATCTTGACGTGGATGCTACTACCTGACAAGGTGACAAGAGATTAAACACAATTGCAATGGGTCTAGGGATAATCAACCCTAGACCCAATTAATTAACTTGTTTTTTTATATGCCTATTATTGCACACTTTTTTTACTATTTTTTTTAATCTTGAACCAAGCACATACCAAAACATTTTTTTTTATGAAAAATCTCAAATTGCATTTTCACGCATCTGAAACCAATTTTTTTGTTAGCCAATTTTTTACACTTCATTTTTTTTTCACTCTTTATAATCGCATAGAAAAAAATACAAATAAATAAACAAAACAAGTACCACTCATCTGTAATGTGATTCTTTAGATGTCTATATTTTCAAACAAAGTACGAAAAGGAATTATTTCTGTATATTAAATTTGATTTATCTGTATTATTTCTTCAAAGCTCTTCTACTTTATTAGAAAGAAAATCCCGGCACTCATATATTATTGGAACAACCAATGTATGAAATAGCAATTTATTGGAAATTACAATGCATCTATAAATTTTTTTATTGATTTTTTTCTCAGGAAACGGTACAAATAAATAAATAAATATCACTCGTATGTAATCTATTTCTTTAAAAAAGAATTATAAATAAATCATTTCTCCAAAATATTTGATTCATCTAAACATTGTTCTATAAAATCTTTTTTTTTTGTTAAAAGGAAAAGTACGACCATAAATGTGTTTAATAATTGCTAGAGAGTGACAATTACTAGATTAGCCAATTTTTCCTTCATAAGAATATATCCATAAATTACAATATTGCATGTCATAGGTTTCAACCCTGCATGGATTTGAAAATGGAGGAAGACTTGTTCTTTTGTTGGAATATTTTTATACTAGCACTTAATTTTGTACACCTAATTTGTATGATTGGTTAAAACTTATATTTCTCTATACCACTTTTGAGTACTATAACGTGTAGCCTAGTGTAAAATGGGTGAGCCTACAATGCAAGACACATAGTGGTACACAAAAGCGATACAAATGATAGTTTTTTCGGTTAAAATATAGGGGGTTAACCCATCTATATATATAATAGCGTTACGGATTCGAAGCACTAAATTAATTATATCTCCTATGTGGCATTCTCTTAATTTTGGATTCCTATTTATCTAAAATCTTGAATCCCACATCAATTAAAATGATACTTAATCGATGGACATTCCAAATAAATAGAATTTAATATCTTGGATCCCACATCGATTTAAAATATAACTCCACCAATGGATAACCTAAATAAATACTTAGAATGAATGTTATTTTGAACCACATACTTATTTTACACACAAGCTTAGAAATATTATTTTTATAGTGTTTAATTTGACTAATTATTGAGTTGGACAAATAAATAGTTTAATTCTTTTAGTGAAATTTAATTGGGTCAATTATCAAATTTTAATTAATTTTATTTGTCTAAAATTTGAATCTTACATCTATTTTATTTAGTAGTTTTTATAATAATTAAAAATATGTATAATAGCATTACGAATTTGAAGCACTACATTGACTCTCTCTCCTATGTGACATTCTCTAAATTTTGTATTCCTAAATAAATACTTAGAATTCAATGTTTATTTTTAAATCTCATATTTATATTTCACACACAAACTTAAGAATTTATTTTTATTGTATTTAGTTTGTCCAATTATTAAGTTGGACAAATAAATAGTAAAAATTTTTAATGAAAAATTAATTTGATCAGATTAAATTTCTATTAATTTATTTATCTAAAATTTGAATATCATATCTATTTAATTTAGTAATGTTATTCTAATTGAAAATTTTAGTTTGGCCACTATTAATAATATCACTTATTAAATAAATTACTTTATTATTTATTTGAGAATCTAATTTGACCAAATATCAAATTTATATTAATCATATCTATCTAAAATTTTGAATACCACATCGATTCTATAAGAGACTATGTCGATTGGAGAACTATATTAATTTCCATTTTTCTCATATTGTTACATATAAAGTAATTGCTTGTGCATAACTTGACGCGGATGCCACTACCAGACAAGGTGGCAGGGGCTCTATCACACTTGCCCAAGGTATAGTGTTCTACTCCCCCATGCCCTAGTTTCGTAGCGTTATTTTTCTTTTTTCGTTTTTCTCTTATTGTTACATATAAATAAATTTTTTGTGGATAACTTGACGTGGATGCCACTACCGGATAAGGTGGCAAGGTATTTAACACAATTGCATCTAAGAAATAACAAGCAAATACGTGCGGTGATTTAGAGCTATATGAGTTTGTGTTGCCGTGAAGAAAAAAAAACAACTGCCATAGTGAGTGATAATAAAGACTTTTTTGTTTCTTTTCAAAAACTCCAAAAACTAGGTATTGCACAAATATGTATATGTCTAACTCAATTAAGCATGCAGGAGTATTTTTTTTTTCAACAATTTGATGGAACAGACTGCACGTCTAATACCATAAGGTTTTGCTATAAATACTCAAAGTTGAAATAAAGGCTTCAATTTCCCTAACTAATAGGGTCTAAGGTTCAATTCTCCCTGGAGCGAGTTAGCTTTTTTTTTATATGTTGTTTATTGCCAATTTTTTTTACCAATTTTTTTGTTGTTTATTGCACAATTTTTTTACCAATTTTTTTTATCTTAAACCGAACACAGAGAAATTAATTGCTACTTTTTTGTATTATATGGTGTAATTGGGATATGAAAAAAAATGAAACAAAAATATGTAATATAATTCCAAAAGGCTTGTAAATTAATTTGGTTGAGTAAAAGAATTATGTAATTGATATGTAGTCATATTGATTGACATATAGCTTTTTTGTATTATATGGTGTAATTGGGGTATGCAAAAAAAAATGAAATAAAAATATGTAATATAATTCCAAAAGGCTTGTAAATTAATTTGGTTGAGTAAAAGAATGTAGTCATATTGATTGACATATAACTTTTTTGTATTATATGGTGTAATTGGGGTATGCAAAATAAAATAAAATATCAATATGTAATATAATTCCAAAAGGCTTGTAAATTAATTTGATAATTGAGTAATTGATATGTAGTCATATTGATTGACATATAACTTTGTAAAAAGTCAATGGATATTTTAATGATTATTCATTTATATTTACATGTGGTCTTTAAGGATTCAAAAAAAAAATTATTCGTTAATGCATTTAGCAAGGTTATTCATTCAGCCCCTTTGCCAAAGTCGGGACCGGAGAAAATTATCCCCTTTGCATTATTTTTTTTTTGTTTTTACCTTATTGTTACATATAAATGAATTTCTTGTGCATAACTTGATACGGATGCCACTACCGGACAAAGTAGCAGGGGCTCTATCACACTTGCCCAAGATATAGTGTTTGACCTCCCCGAGGGCCAGTTTTGTAGCATTATTTTTTTTCCCATTTTTCTCTTATTGTTACATATAAATGAATTTTTTCTGCACATCTTGACGTGGATGCTACTACCTGACAAGGTGGCAAGAGATTAAACACAATTGCAATGGGTCTAGGGATAATCAACCCTAGACCCAATTAATTAACTTGTTTTTTTATATGCCTATTATTGCATACTTTTTTTTACTATTTTTTTTAATCTTGAACCAAGCACATACCAAAACATTTTTTTATGAAAAATCTCAAATTGCATTTTCACGCATCTGAAACCAATTTTTTTGTTAGGCAATTTTTTACACTTCATTTTTTTTCACTCTTTATAATGGCATAGAAAAAAATACAAATAAATAAACAAAACAAGTATCACTCATCTGTAATGTGATTCTTTAGATGTCTATATTTTCAAACAAAGTATGAAAAGGAATTATTTCTGTATATTAAATTTGAGTTATCTGTATTATTTCTTCAAAGCTCCTCTACTTTGTTAGAAAGAAAATCCCGGCACTCATATATTATTGGAACAACCAATGTATGAAATAGCAATTTATTGGAAATTACAATGCATCTATAAATTTTTTTATTGATTTTTTTCTCAGGAAAAAGTACAAATAAATAAATAAATATCACTCATATGTAATCTATTTCTTTAAAAAAGAATTATAAATAAATCATTTCTCCAAAATATTTGTTTCATGTAAACATTGTTCTATAAAATCTTTTTTTTTTGTTAAAAGGAAAAGTACGACCATAAATGTGTTTAATAATTGATAGAGAGTGACAATTACTAGATTAGCCAATTTTTCCTTCATAAGAATATATCCATAAATTACAATATTGCATGTCATAGGTTTCAACCCTGCATGGGTTTGAAAATGGAGGAAGACTTGTTCTTTTGTTGGAATATTTTTATACTAGCACTTAATTTTGTACACCTAATTTGTATGATTGGTTAAAACTTATATTTCTCTATGTAATATCCGACGGAAATTCTTACTTACTGTTGTATTATTCGGTTAATTCGATACTGTTGTAGTCTTGTTACTTTTGTGAAATGAATATTGATGTTAGAATATATCATAATAGACTTAATAAAAACTATCACTCACACTATGATTGAATTCTCAACGTTGTATAGATAAGTACATTTTTGAGCTACTAAACTTGAGTCTAATGTACGCTAATCCTTAGGGATAACGTACGTTATTTTAAGTCCTTTACGTACGTAAAGAAGTACTTGTTACGTACGTAACCAGTGTAATCGTATCCGATCTCAACTTTCGGCGTGTGGGGCCGGACAGGATTCGAATATCTGATCTTTTGGAGGCAACCTAGTTGACCTACATTACGTACGTAATGCTTCAAGAGGTAACGTACGTAATGATGTTCGTATTTCAGTCCAGTAGCCTCTGGACTTAGCTTACGTACGTAACACTTTTTGTGTAGCGTACGTAAAGCTGTTAACGTACGTTATCCTCTTGTGATAACGTACGTAACGAATCTTTATTATAAAAAGACAACTTGTGTCTTTCATTTTGCACGTCCAACTTCTAATTTTTCACCCATATAATCATCCCCCTTCATCCCTAGATCAAAATTACCTTCTTCCAACTTGTGTTTGAGCTTTACATTTTGATTTTGGAGCTTGTTGATTGGGAGTTGGAGTCATTCTTGAAGCATAGATTGTGTTCCTGTGGTTTTGGTGTATTATTCTTCAATTCTGAAGGTATGTTATACGATTTAACCCTATAATCTCGTAATTATAATGATTGTGACTAAGTATACTCCACCTAGTGATGAATTAATCAAGCTAAACCTGTTTATAGTTAAGCTTCCAACAAACTTAATGATGAATATGATGCTTAAGGGTTTTGTAATGATGTGTTCTTAGTGTTTTAAATGGTGATGATCATATTTAGTTAAACCTCACTCTTCTTGCTAGACTAATAACACCATTGGAATAATAATAGTCCTTGTTTCATTATAATGCAAATAACTTGTTGGAATAATTACCATAAAATATTTTAAGCAACCCTTGTTGATCATTAAATGAATGAAATGAGCTTCTTGAACCTAAGCTAAGTGAATTCAGAGGAATAATATTCGAATCTCCAAGTTAATTAGAAGATTATAAGGATGGTGTTAAACTTGAGGTAATCTTCATGATCATAATATGGATTTGTAACTAGTTAACTCAACATAAGTAATTGATTGAAGTGCAGATTTTACTTTTAATCAATTAAGATGTTCTTGATAAGTTTAAAGGATGGGAGATTATTGTTTAACACATTTTGGATCAATTCTTAATCCAGCAAACATTTGGTAAACATCTTGTAATCAATCGTAAGAATAGAATGGTATTGAATAAGGTTCTTGGAGTAACACTTCAACATCTTAAAAAGTTGAACTACTCAAATGAGAATTAGGATGTTGTCTCGTTGAAGTTTGGTATAGATGATCATATGAACGTATTATTGAGTAAAATATACTTCATTCAAGGTTGATTGTCCGAGTAACCGATTTTGAATCGAGGGCCGGCTGTTCGTTCGACAAAGAAGGACTAATCTCACCTCCGTATTGAGGCAAGTTATCTTGCTTGGTTATTATGATGTGTGGATTCTTATGATGATTATGCATTTCGTGTATATGAAACACTTATAAACTTGTGTCTTGTGATTTGAGGTTGTTCTTAATGATGTCCCGTTTTCATCGTGGGATTGTATTCCCAAGTTCGTCACTTTCGAACCCTTGATATTGTTGATCTTGTTGTCATTTCGGTGAGTCCTCGATCCTTAATCGGATTTATGAATTATTGAATTCGTTGTCATGTTGCATCGTGACATATCCGGAGTCATATCTACGTTCCAATTGGATATTGTGTATAATTTATAGCCGGGCACATATATAGTCATGCGTGAATATTTTCCGTGAAGGACTGTGCACACGAGACGTAGTTCGTTGAGGCTAATTAGGTACATTGTCCCACGTATATCCTGGATTCCATATACGGGGTGGACATGTGCACTGACACATATTCGGATCGGGCTACTGTGATGTCCCTCTTGAGCCGTACTATCTTAGTCGTTCATAGTCCATTTATATACTTGGATGTGTTCGACGTTTTGTGACTGAGCGTTCATACGCCCGAGGGGTATGTTCATTAGTCGGGGCGTTATTCTTGAAATCTTATATATGTGAATTGTATAATATCTTGAGAATCATTTATCATGTATATCTGACCCTGTGTTGGGCGAAATACTTGTGTTGTATTTTAGGTCGAGGAAAGGGCAAGGCACGGGAAGATCAGGGTGATGACGAAGGGTTCGAAGGATACTAGTTCAGGGGGCCCAAGTCTTTCGTGTCCGGTCATGTTCGTACCGTGTAATGTTATCTTCCCGCCTTATTTTAAGTATGAACAAATGTACTGTTATTTAAGGTATATTTCATCTCCTTATGGATTATACTTATGTTTTGGATCCTGTGTGTAATAAGGCCGTAGGCCATACTGCTGTAAACTCCAAATCGGAGTAAGTACTATGTTTTGTGGTTCGGTATCACATGTATTGTGTATTTAATCTGTGTAATATCCGCATTTTTTCTTTCCCTTGTATTTCTTTTTCGGTGTATTTCTCGGTCGTAGTGACCCTCGTATACCTTACAGTGTATTTTTCCCGTCATCTATTGATCTGATTCTCGTTATTGTTGTTTGGAACCGCTGTTTCGGGGTTGCCGTGAATTCATTCTATGTTTTGATGCGTATTGAGACATTCTATTTGATGTTTCGTCCATATTCTGGTGTTTTGGACCGTTTATATTCTGTATCTAGCGCACGCTAATTTTTCTGCATAGGCACGCTAGAAGTCCTTTTGTAGCGCACGCTACGTTTACTTCGTAGCGCGCGCTAGCGAATTAGCCCTGGGAGTAGCAGTGCTATTTTCCAGCCTTCTGGACTGGCGTATTAGCGTACGCTACTCAGACTAGCGCATGCTAATGTCGGGAGGCTAACGCACGCTGATGATACCCGGTAGCGTGGGTGTCCAGTACTGGACAGTTTATTACTGAATTCGGTCAGGTGCCAGTTAGCACACGCTACGCTTGTATAGTAGCGCACGCTAACGGGTCAGGTGAGTTTTGGGCAGCTAGCTTCTGGACTCGGTTGATGTCCAGGTAGCGCACGTTATTGGTCGATAGCGCGCGCTACCGAGAGGTTATTAGCGCACGCTACGTTTCGAGTAGCGTACGCTAACGGCCAGAAATCTGGCTACTGGACTGGGACGCTAACTGTAGGGATTGGAATTTTACCCTGTTAGCGCACGCTAACCTTGAGGTTTTAGCGCGCGCTAACACTCCCTGGCTATATAAACCAAGGAGTTGACCGAGATAAACATAATTTCTCATTTCTTCCTCTCTCCGCGGCGAAGGCGATTTCGGGGCGATCTTCTTGGCGATTTCTTCCTCCAATCATCTGATCCAACATCTTTCTTGAGTTCTTGGAGTATTATATCAACATCAACACGAATATTTCATCCCAATCCACGGTAAATCTCTTAGAACCCTACTTTTGGATAATTTGGGGGTTTTGGGATTTTCTTCCGATTCGTTCCGTTTTCTTGGTGGATTCATGATGAATATGATTAATATTATTGATATCATTAGTTCTCCTATGGATTCATGGTATATTTTCATAGCTTTGCGAAATCGGGAGGGTTTGGTTGTGGTCCGCCCTCGTTGTTATTTTTATTCGAATATACATGAATCGTAGGCGGGTTTCCGGGTGTATTCCATTTCCGTAATCGTTTAGAAGTGGTTGTGATTGTGCTATTCGAATCGTTAGGTTCATTTCCGCCGGTTCCTCGCGGTCGTGTTTGATCCTTCATTCCCGTTCGTGTCACCGTCTATTTAATCGAGGCAAGTACCCTTATGAACTTACAATCTTGGCATAATAGTATTGTATGAGAAATGGTGTGTGTGTGTGTATGCTCACTACGGGTTAGATCCTACGGGGTCTCGGTAGGGGTCCACAGAGACGTGGATCGACGAGCTTGCTTTTAACCACTACGGGTTAGATCCGACGGGGTCTCGGTAGGGGTCCACAGACACGTGGATCGACGGTTAATTGTGGTGCATTTTACAAATGTGATTTGTTTATGGCATTTCCGGAAATGAATGATTTGGAACTATGTTTTCTTGATTGCATGCATTTACTATACGTGTAAGATGTAAGTTGTTCATTTGGTTACTTGTACTAGCGTAATTGCTAACCCCTATGGGGACCCGTTTTGGGAAAATTCATTTTATGAATTTCAGGTCAGGTTCATCGAGACGGGCGGGCGCTGGACCAGTACACGGATGATGGCCGTGCGTGATGATTGTGCACGAGTGACGTCTTAGTGTCTTTTATCTTTTCATCTTTTGTGGATTTTGAACTAATAGTAGTACTCGAGTACTTAAGAGTTCTTGTTCGTCCGGATTGTATTGTTGTCTATTATGTTTGTGTTGGATGATGGTGTTATGTTTGACCGGTTGAACCGGGTGGATTATTCTGTTTTGTGTCTTTATGACGAGGTGTTATTTTGTCGTTTCTGTGAGTCGATGAGTATGATGTCTGTTCAGCCTGGTGGGTCCCATATAGGGATTCACGGCGCTGTAATATACCTAGAATATCTTGGGGGTGTTACAGAAAATGGTATCAGAGCTCTAGGTTTATGGATACCTAGGCTTGTCGGTTTATTGGGTCTTGTGGTGTTTTGTTTTGCACATCATCGTCACGCTGCCATGATTCCGGTGCTACCAGTGTCCGTAAGTTTTCCTTCCTCTGTTCATTATCTCCTTGTATCGTACCTTTGATTCTCGACTTGTGATTGTTCTTTTCTTGTACTTACCCTCGTATGGCTTTTGCTACTTATTTAACTCCAGTATGGATGCTGGAAGAGGTCGTGGTCGTGGTCGCGGTCGTGGTCGTGGACGCGTCCGGGGACGTGGGGCAGCCGGTGGGGCGGCCACGTCGCAGTCTTCGGGAGCCGGCAGTACCGGCGACCGTCATAATCATGCTTCTTCTCAGGAGCGTGCCGACCTTGGTATTGCGGCCGTTATGCAGCAAATGGTGAACCAAATGGCGGCGATAGCTCAGGCGGTTCAGAACCCGGATCAGGCCCATGCTAATCGGGGCGGAGCGGATCGCTGGCTTCAGGATGTCATCAAGATGCATCCTCCTCGTTCGGGAGCTTCGGACCCGATCGGCTGGGAAGGGTGGATCAAGGAGATATCTAAAGTCTTCACTGCTACCAACTGTCCCGAGGACCGTAAGGTCCCTATTGCCCAGTACTTTCTCACTGGGGACGCTACGGATTGGTGGGAGGCCGTTGGGCCCAAAGATCATGTTGCTTCGTGGGCCGAATTTCAAGAATTGATGGAGACTAAATATTGCCCGTGGCCGGTCAGACAGGCTCGGGTACATGCTTTCTATGATGCTCAACCACGGGATATCCCCGTATCTCAAGCTATTGCCGATTTTAACAAGGAGTTGGGTTATGTGAAGACCCAAGTTGTCGAGGAGAGCGACAAAATTTTCCATTTTTCCAGACGGATGAAGTTGTTGATTCGGGACTATATGTCGGGGCTCGTCTGTACTACCTTGAAAGATTACCAGAGTAGGGCCCTTGCTTACGATATGTCGGTGACGGCTAGCGAGGCGGCCCGCGAGAGCAAGAAACATAAATCCGCTGGGAATTTTTCGGGCCACAAGGGTGGGGGTCAACAGAGATCCCAATCTGCTAACTTCCCCGCCGGCGGTGGTCCAGCTCGTTCCGCTGGGGGTCCTCGTGGAACTACCAGTGCTCCTTTTCTTGATGTGAAATGTTTCAATTGTGGCCGTACAGGCCACGTCAGTCGTACCTATTTAAGCCCTTTACTGACGTGTAATCAGTGTGTCCAGCCGGGCCACAAGGCTGCTTTCTGTGCTGAGAGGGAGAGAATTCTTGGCGCCCGGGCTTCCATTCCAGCGCCTATGGAACTAAGTGTAAATCAAGGATCGTTTGCTTCTCAATCTCTGCCGAGTGCTAGTCGGGGGAGAGGTCGGGGTCAGCCCTCTAAGGGGGGAGCTTCTAGTGTCGGCTCCGCCTATCCGCGAGTTTATGAGATGCGGAAAGCCGATGACCCAGCAGCTACCGTGGCGACAGGTACCGTTCATATTCTTTCTCATCCTATCAGTGTGCTTTTCGATTCTGGTGCTACGCACTTATTCATATCTCTGGAGTGTGTACGCCGTTTGAGTCTCGGCTGTTTGACGCCTTGTGAGCCCTTCATCGTTAAGCTTCCTAGCGGTGATAGGATCGTGGGTGATCAGGAGGTTCGAGACTGTTCTGTGCTTATTTTTGAGAGGGTTTGGCCCTCTAATCTTATTGTTGCGTGTATTGAGGGTGAGGATTTGATTCTCGGGGATGATTGGATCGAGCGGCATGGTGCAATCATGAACTACCGCACGAAGATCATCACTATGTTAGTCGAGGACGGCACCGAGCACTCTTTCTCGGGGCGAAAGAGGGGAAACCAGAAGTTAGTTATTAACGCCTTGAAGGCGATGAGACTCCTACGAAAGGGGTGTACTGGCTATTGGTGCTACGCCTTGAAGGCGGAGAGTGGTGGAGTCGAGCTTTCGTCGATTCCAATCGTCAGTGAGTTTCCTGATGTATTTCCTGACGAGTTACCGGGATTGCCACCGGATTGTGAGGTCGAATTTGCTATAGAGTTAGAGCCGGGCGCGGCTGCTATTTCGAAGGCGCCGTATCGCATGGCACCTTCAGAGATTTCCGAGTTGAAGAAGCAGTTGAGCGAGCTTCTTGAGTCGTGGTATGTTCGACCGAGCGCCTCGCCTTGGGGCGCACCGGTCCTGTTTGTGCGGAAGAAGGATGGTTCACTACGTTTGTGTATCGACTATCGCGAACTAAACAAGGTGACCATCAAGAACAAGTATCCTTTGCCGAGAATCGACAACTTGTTCGACCAGTTGCAGGGAGCTGCGGTATTCTAGAAGATTGATTTGAAATCGGGGTACTATCAGCTCCGGGTGAGAGAGTCCGATGTGCCGAAGACAGCTTTTCGGACGAGATACGGACATTATGAGTTCGTAGTTATGCCTTTTGGGTTAACTAATGCGCCGGCGGTGTTCATGCAGTTGATGAAAAAAGTCTTTATCGAGTATTTGGACAAGTGTGTCGTCGTCTTCATTGACGATATTCTTATTTATTCGAGGAACGAGGAAGAGCATGCCCATCATTTGCGGGTAGTGTTAGACATTTTGAGGACCGAGCAACTCTATGCGAAGTTCTCGAAATGTGAGTTCTGGCTGAAGGAAGTGATGTTTCTAGGTTACGTGATTTCAGCCGAGGGGGTTCGTGCAGATCCGCAAAAGATAGAGGTGGTATTGGATTGGGCACCGCCCAAGAATGTGAAGGAGATCCGTAGTTTCTTGGGTTTGGCTGGCTACTATCGTAGATTCGTCGAGGGTTTATCGAAACTAGCTCGACCACTTACGCAGTTGCTCCAGAAATCTGAGAAGTTCATCTGGAATGACGAGAGGCAGTTAAGTTTTGAGGAACTGAAGAAGCGTTTGACTTCAGCCCCGGTTTTGGCATTGCCATGTGGCAACGAGGGTTTTGCCGTTTATAGCGATGCTTCGGGTCAGGGTCTTGGGTGCGTATTGATGCAGCACGGCAAGACCATTGCCTATGCGTCGCGACAGTTGAGGCCGTATAAGCTGAACTACCCTACTCATGATTTGGAGTTAGCGGCAGTCGTTTTCGCGCTCAAGATTTGGCATCACTATCTTTTCGGCTCTGCATGTCAGATTTTTACTGATCATAAAAGTCTGAAATACATATTTACTCAGCGGGAGTTGAATATGAGGCAGAGGAGGTGGTTAGAGCTGATTAAGGATTATGACCTCGAAATTCTTTATCATCCGGGCAAGGCGAACGTCGTGGCCGACGCCTTGAGTCGGAAACCGATTGCATTGCGAACGCTTGAGATCCTTACGTCTCAGTCTGAGCTTCGGCGGGCTTTGATCGAGTTAGATGTTGAGGTTTTGTTGCCGGGAACTGTCGGGCAACTTTGTGCTTTGGAGATTTCGTCGTCTTTGATCGATTAAAATTAAGCTGAAGCAGTTAGAGGATCCGATGATTACTCAAATCCGAGAGAACGTTCTTAAAGGAAAGTCTCCTGGATTTGTGACTCACGATGATGGTGCTTTGAGATTCCAGAGTCGGCTTTGTGTGCCGAACGACTCAGAGTTGCGACAGAGTATTTTGCGTGAGGCCCATGCTACACCTTATTCCGTTCATCCTGGTTCCAGTAAGATGTACAAGGACCTGAGAAGGAATTTCTGGTGGAATGATATGAAGGAGGAGGTCGCGCAGTTTGTAGCGAGGTGTTTGACTTGCCAGCAAGTCAAAATCGAGCATCAGTGACCGGCTGGGCTTTTGCAGTCACTTCCCATTCCGGAATGGAAATGGGAAGATATATCGATGGATTTCATTACGAGTTTGCCGAGATCGAGGTCGGGCATGAATATGGTATGGGTGATTGTTGATCGTCTGACCAAGTCGGCACATTTTCTGGGCATCAAGGACACTTGGGGCCCGGAGAAGTTAGCTCGTGTGTTTATCGCACATATTGTGAGGCATCACGGTACTCCGAAGTCTATTGTTTCGGATTGTGATGGCCGTTTTGTATCGCACTTCTGGCAGGCGGTGCATAAGGCGTTGGGTACCCGTTTGCGTTTGAGTACCTCTTTTCATCCCCATTCGGATGGACAGTCGGAACGCACTATCCAGACGTTCGAGGATTTGTTGCGTGCTTGTGCTCTCGATTGGAGTAATGATTGGGAGGAACATTTGCCATTGATCGAATTCACGTACAACAATAGTTGGCACGCGTCGATTCGGATGGCACCGTATGAGGCACTTTATGGGCGGCGATGTCGATCACCGATTTGTTGGAATGAGGCATCCGATTTGGTGGGGACCGAGCCGGATGTCGTTCTAGAGACGAGGCGGAAGATAGAATTAATTCGGGAACGGATGTTGACTACCCAGAGTCGACAGAAGTCGTATGCCGACGTCCGTCGTCGACCTTTGGAATTCGAGGTGGGAGACCACGTTTTGCTAAAGGTGTCGCCGACGAAGGGAGTTTTTCGTTTCGGGAAGAAAGGGAAGTTGAGTCCGAGATTTATTAGACCCTTTGAGATTCTCGAGCGAGTCGGTGGGTTGGCATACCGTTTGGCGTTACCTCCGGCCTTGAGTCATGTTCATAGCGTTTTTCATGTTTCCCAGCTGAGGAAATATGTCCTGGATCCTAGTCACGTCATCGATTATGGTGAGATTGATGTCGCCGAGGATATTACTTTTGAGGAGCGTCCTTTGAAGATTTTGGAGCATCGTGAGAAACGACTGAGGCATAAGACCATCCCTTTGGTCAAGGTACAGTGGTCGAGACACGGTGTCGAGGAGGCAACTTGGGAAACCGAGGATAGCATGCGTGCTAGGTACCCTGAGTTGTTTGTTTCTTAAGTTTCGGGACGAAACTTATTTTTAGAGGGGTAGAATGCAATATCCGCATTTTTTCTTTCCCTTGTATTTCTTTTTCGGTGTATTTTTCGGTCGTAGTGACCTTCGTATACCTTACAGTGTATCTTTCCCGTCATCTATTGATCTGATTCTCGTTATTGTTGTTTGGAACCGCTGTTTCGGGGTTGCCGTGAATTCATTCTATGTTTTGATGCGTATTGAGACATTCCGTTTGATGTTTCGTCCATATTCTGGTGTTTTGGACCGTTTATATTCTGTATCTAGCGCACGCTAATTTTTCTGCATAGCGCACGCTATAAGTCCTTTTGTAGCGCACGCTACGTTTACTTCGTAGCGCGCGCTAGCGAATTAGCCACAGGAGTAGCGATCTTATTTTCCGGCCTATACGGGTGGCGTATTAGCGTACGCTACTCAGACTAGCGCACGCTAATGTCGGGAGGCTAATGCACGCTGATGATACCCGGTAGCGTGCGCTAGCGTGGGTGTCCAGTACTGGACAGTTTATTACTGAATGCGGTCAGGTGCCAGTTAGCGCAAGCTATGCTTGTATAGTAGCGCACGCTAACGGGTCAGGTGAGTTTTGGGCAGTTAGCTTCTAGACTCGGTTGATGTCCAGGTAGCGCACGTTATTGGTCGATAGCGCGCGCTACCGAGAGGTTATTAGCGCACGATACGTTTCGAGTAGCGTACGCTAACGGCCAGAAATCTGGCTACTGGACTGGGACGCTAACTGTAGGAATTGGAATTTTACCCCGTTAGCGCACGCTAACCTTGAGGTTTTAGCGCGCACTAACACTCCCTGGCTATATAAACCAGGGAGTTGACCGAGATAAACATAATTTCTCATTTCTTCCTCTCTCCGCGGCGAAGGCAATTTCGGGGCGATCTTCTGGGCGATTTCTTCCTCCAATCATCTCATCCAACATCTTTCTTGAGTTCTTGGAGTATTATATCAACATCAACACGAATCTTTCATCCCAATCCACGGTAAATCTCTTAGAACCCTACTTTTGGATAATTTGGGGGTTTTGGGATTTTCTTCCGATTCGTTCCGTTTTCTTGGTGGATTCATGATGAATATGATTAATCTTGTTGATATCATTAGTTTTCCTACGGATTCATGGGGAGGGTTTGGTTGTGGTCCGCCCTCATTGTTATTTTTATTCGAATATACATGAATCGTAGGCGGGTTTCCGGGTGTATTCCATTTCCGTAATCGTTTAGAAGTGGTTGTGATTGTGCTATTCGAATCGTTAGGTTCATTTCCGCCGGTTCCTCGCGGTCGTGTTTGATCCTTCATTCCCGTTCGTGTCACCGTCTATTTAATCGAGGCAAGTACCTTTATGAACTTACAATCTTGGCATAATAGTATTGTATGAGAAATGGTATGTGTGTGTATGCTCACTACGGGTTAGATCCGACGGGGTCTCGGTAGGGGTCCACAGAGACGTGGATCGACGAGCTTGCTTTTAACCACTACGGGTTAGATCCGACGGGGTCTCGGTAGGGGTCCACAGAGACGTGGATCGACGGTTAATTGTGGTGCATTTTACAAATGTGATTTGTTTATGGCATTTCCGGAAATGAATGATTTGGAACTATGTTTTCTTGATTGCATGCATTTACTATACGTGTAAGATGTAAGTTGTTCATTTGGTTACTTGTACTAGCGTAATTGCTAACCCCTCTGGGGACCCGTTTTGGGGAAATTCATTTTATGAATTTCAGGTCAGGTTCATCGAGGCAATGGTATTGGACCAAGATTACGGATGATGGCCGTGCGTGATGATTGTGCATGACTGACGTCTTAGTGTCTTTTATCTTTTCATCTTTTGTGGATTTTGAACTAATAGTAGTACTCGAGTACTTAAGAGTTCTTGTTCATCCGAATTGTATTGTTGTCTATTATGTTTGTGTTGGATGATGGTGTTATGTTTGACCGGTTGAACCGGGTGGATTATTCTGTTTTGCGTCTTTATGACGAGGTGTTATTTTGTCGTTTCTGTGAGTCGATGAGTATGATGTCTGTTCAGCCTGGTGGGTCCCATATAGGGATTCACGGCGCTGTAATATACCTCGAATATCTTGGGGGTGTTACAATCTGTACTTTGGGTATCGCCTGGTGGATCCTGTAATACCCGTAATTTCGATTTCTGGTAATTTCCTTTTTTCAGCGAAAGTCCGTTTTGATGACTCGCTCATGTCCGTTTCGTCATTCTGAGAATGATCAATTATGCACTTTTTGTCATCCGAATTCGTTTCAGTGTCGTTTTGTTGAGTTACGTGCTTTTTGGCGACTTTTCCGCACTTGAGTTCGATTCTTGCGAATCTCGTTCGAAACTGCTGTTTCAAGTTTCCCGTAAGTCCGTTTAACTTTTTTAGATGTTTTGTGAACTTCGGTTTGGTTATTCGGTCACGTATCGTGATTTTCGGACGTTTTGGGCCATTTTCATAATTTCTCAAAGTTTGGGGTAATTACTTTCCGTTGCCGAATTTCGAGCCTTCGGATGGTCGGAATCGTGTGTTCTCTTTGTGCTCGAGTTCGTCTTTGCGAGTACTTCGTAACCATATCTTCGATTCGTATTCAGGTTCGGGTTTCGGGGTCGTTCGGGCCGTCGGAGTTGACCCTGGCCGAGTCATGGCCGGCGATCTGGGCCGGGCGGCTTGGCGAGTTCTGGCCGTTAGTGCTCAGCGATTACGTATGTAAGGCACATTACGTATGTAAGGCCACTGGCGATTACGTACGTAATGGGCGGCATATTTAGGCGATGACTCGATTCGTCGTAAGCCTCGGCGATTCGTCGTAACCCGGCGGCGACTGGCTATTTAAGGCCCTGCAGTCGGGTTTTTCACCCATTTTCTCACTCTCTTCCTTCTCTTCCGCGTCTGGAGGTGTATGAATCATGGAGAGATGTTGTTGGACAATCAATCCATGAACTCTTGGATTCATATCATCAATCATCCGTCCTATAACATCCTTTGATCGACCGAATCAGGTCAGATTTTCTAGAAATCTAATTTTGGGGATTTTGGGTATTTTGTTCGATTTCGTCCGTTTAATCCGATTTAACTTAGTATTGTGATGGATTGATGATTATTTAGATGTATTGTATCATTTCCCTTGTTATTCCATGGTTGGATCGTATCGATTCGTTGTTTTGGTCGAGTTCTTGATCGACGCCTTGAAGGTGTCCGGTAAAATGTAATAGAGGGTTTTTCGGGCGTTCTACGATTATTCTTCCTCGTATGATCGATGATTTATTGATTATATATTGTTAGGGTCAAATTCTTGTGAAGAACTCGAGTCGGAACCCTTCCGTTCGTTGTCTTCTTCAGGGTCCAAGCTTCCCGGTCGAACCGTGTTCTTCGGAGCGTTTGGTAGCGGTTATTAAGGCAAGTATCTTATTATACGACTTGTATCTTACGACTAGTAATTACGTATGATATGTATGATAATTTTGCTTGCCTTCGTAATTATGTTCCGTTTGAGTTGGTTGTGTTTTCCATAATTTGAAGGCTTAGCGATAATAGTGTTATATTAGTATACGTGTTAGGCGTTGTACCATTTGTGCAGGATTGCGACGTACATATGGGATGGTTGTACACTCGGTTGTGCAATGTATTGTGTGCCAAACGTGTGTTATGTTGGTTATGTGTCGTTGATTGACGATAGTTGTTGCGAGTGCTGAGATTGTGTTATGTGCGTGGGATGTACGATTTTGTGGTGATCAATGTGATTGATTAATTGTGCTCATTTTTGTATGTAATGTGAATGTGAATATGAATATGTGTGTGACCGCTAAGTTCACTCGTGTTGGTTCGACAGGACCTACGAGGATTCGTGGCAGTGGACTACGGGGTCAGAACTTAGTGAGTTACTGAGGTCCAATCTTTGTGCAGACGAGGCCTACGATAACGCATGGCAGTGGACCATGAGTTTCGGACACAGCACGTCCAACCGGGTGAGCTCGACGGGGCTTACGGTGACACGTGGCAGTGGACTACGGTGTCAGGACGGTGTGTGTGATTGTTGTGATTGATATAGTCCGTGCGGGTTGTTAAGCCTACGGAGACACGTGACAGGGGATCACGGTGTCGGAATTGGTTATGTCTGGTTAATAGTCCGTGTGGGTTGTTGAACCTACGGAGACACGTGACAGTGGATCACGGTGTCGGAATTGATTATGTTTGTTTAATTGTGCGTGGTGTAGTCCGTGTGGGTTGTTGAACCTACGGAGACACGTGACAGTGGATCACAGTGTCATGAGCATGATTATTTTCAAATCAAAGTTTTAAAAGGAAAAGTTTTATGAAAATAAATGTTTCCCGTATTGTAAACTGCTGAGTTATGAAACAAGATTTGGATTAAGGCCCTAAAGTTTTTCGAAAGGTTTTGTGAATCCGGACTTGAGGTCTTAAAGGTTTTGAAAATCTAAAAAAAATCCCGAGATGATAATCTTATTTTCGAATGCTTCATAGCTTATCTTCCCTTGTGAAAACCTCCCGGGAATAATTTGATACTTGATTATTATATTGGATTTACGATTATTATTTTCTTGTTACATTTCGTATGATTTGATACTTGCACTAATAAAACAGTGGCGTTTTACTAACCCCCGAGTAATCGGGGGGTGGATGTCTGTTTTGCGTCCAGGTACATGCAGATTTAGGGGAGCAGTCACAGGATTGGCACAAGAGGATGATGAGCTGCGATACTAATCATGAGTCGAGAGTTGTTTTGATTTTTGTTGTGTTGTCAGAGTTGATTTCAGTCTTCCGCTGTATTGTATTTCGACCCCTGTATGGGTAATGTTATTTAAGTCAGTTTTGTCGATTGGGTTGTGTGACCTCATCGGTCTGTGTATTCACGTGTAAGTGACCATATCGGTCTGTATCATTTTATTGTTTGACCCTGGCTGGGCAAGCATATGGTTGTTTATGTTAGGAGTATGCCCTCGAATGCCACTCAGAGGTTGTTGAGTGAGGGCATTGTACTTGTAATTATGTAAACCATTTATATAAGGCAAATGATTGTTTCTTTATTTACTGGTAGTTACTGGCATTCCTAACTCGTAAATTAACATATAGAAACTAGTCCGTGTATTTGAGAGCAAAACGTTCCACTCCTTATTGGATAAGGGGGTCGGCACTGGAAAGGTTTATAGCTCAAATACTTAATCGTTCGCAAGTCGATGAAACTTGACTGGGCGTTAAGTTTATGTAAAGACTTGTATGACGTGTTCTTTGACATGGAGAGTGCACCTCGAACACTAATGGTTAGTGGGAGCACACGTTATAGGTATGCTAATTAGATTAGTATACTCGACGACTCACCCTCGATTCGTCACATGGATTTCACTCGGGACGATCAATGACGGAATCGAAAGGTTGTGATAGGTATTCGTGAACCTTCGACTTGAGGATTTAGTAGGGATGTGCTTGTGACGTCAAGATTTTCATTAGAGTAGTTCGACCACCGTAAACCGGTGGCGGGGGTCAACCTCGACGTGCATCTTGACGGCAAGTAGCGAGTCCTACCGAATACCAAGATAGAATTCTTTCTCCCGTTAGTGAGCGGGTTATATGTCCTATGCGGTTATTGGCGAGATGAGATCATAAGTCTTTGGCCAAAGCATTGGAGCCGATTGTATTAGATACACGGCATTTCGATGATCTCGATTTGCATTAACGCATGCATAGCGTCAAGTGCATAGGGTTTGGTAGACCGTGACCCTAAAACTTGATCGGGACATTTGAAAGAAGGGTTTATACGTTCTTGGTATTCACGACAGAATGGTTCTTGAATGATCCCAATCATTCGTTCTCGATTAAGTGCAGTGTAGCCGCCAGTGGCTAGGTGGTGCTACTACTCTTTGGTTCCTCCCATTCTTGTCGAGACGGACCTACCGAGTCGCGCATTAGGATTGACGACGGAATGAATCGAGCTTAATCTCTCATTATAAATATTAGATATTGGATATCTAATTTGGGACATTGGATGTCTAAATCGATTTATTGGATAAATTGATTTACGGCCTAATGGATTAAATAAATTCTTGGGTGATTAATTTAATTCGTGAATGTAATTATTTTTGGAGAAATTAATTATATTATTATGTATTTAATGTGATTAATTGATTGGATTAATTAATCGACACAAATACATCGGAGCGGAATAGGAGTTTATCTGTTTGGACTCACGGAGTCCGAAACGAATCGAACTCATCCGATTCCTTCTAGATGGCCACCCCATCACCTACTCCCTTACTTTGTCTTGGTCTACACTTTCAAGGATGGTGGACTAGTGACCAATCAAGGGGACAAATATCACACCTTGGTGATATTGTCTAAAGTAGGATATCATGGGGAGTTGAATAAGAATATAAGTGGAGACAAACTCTCACTTGCAATAGCTTAATTCCAGTAGTGAGCTTTGAAGAAGTGAGAGAAAATTATTTTTCTTAGTCTTCATCTTCATCTTCTTCTTCACTTTTATTCTTGAGTTTTCTTGGAGAAAATTCAAGATACATTAAGAGAGATATATTATACACTTAGAGTGTAATAACAAAAGCTTCACCACTTGATTCTAGCCGTAACCTTAGAGGTTAATCAAGTGTTGTTGTTCGATCGTTTTTCCGTGGCAAGTAGAGACGCGGTGTTTTCGGCGTTGGATCGTTCAAGGGCTTGGAGCGGATTGAACTCGTAGAGATCAAACTAAAGCTTGGGGAATAGCTCAAGAGAAGGTTTCCATTTAATCAACGGACTTCGAGGGTTAGTTTCTTACGACTCTTGCTTTTCGTTTATATATTCGTATATACGTAGCTCGATCGATTCGTAGGGATTCGGATCGAATTAATTTTCGTTTTACCGCTTCCGCTGGGCCTTCGTTTTAGGCACCGAATCCCAACAGTGGTATCGGAGCGTAGGTCTTGCGATCGTATATACGATATTGGCATTTGGAATGCTCGATTAAATGGTGAATGATTTGGAATCATTTTAGTCATAATCGTGGTATATGTTTTTCGTTCGTAATAATTGTATTTTTCGTAAGTTTATGTCTAAATATAAATCTTAAATTTCGGGAAATATGATTTATATTGAAGATATGAAAGTCGGAAAATATTGATATTGGATATCCGTCGAAAATCTAGCCCCGAATCGTCGTCGGACGACTTTTTGGACAAAAAGGGTAATTTGGCGAGAGTGACTCGGCCGTGTCTGGGTGACACGGTCGTGTCCGGCATGTGGCTGAAGCCAGCACGGAGACCCGACCGTGTCGAGACACGGGCGTGTCTGGCCAGTGACTCGGCCGTGTCCTGGTGACACGGTCGTGTCAACGATCTGCCAAGTCATCGCCGAGCGACGGCCGTGTCTGGGTGACTCGGTCGTGTCTGCCGGCATCTTCCGAGCGTGACTCGGCCAAGCCGGCGTGGATGCCGGTAAGTCGAGGTGACTCGGTCATCTTGGCCGTTTTCACCGGCTCGATTTTTCCGTGTAATCTTAAAAATTAATCTCCGCATGTTAAATTGGATTTAATATGATTAAAATGATTTATGGTATTTCATTTTATAAGGAAATTTGATTAATTGGAATATTTATGTTAAATGAATTATTTTGAACGTTATTATATTACCGATTGTGTGAATCGATTGGATCGGTTCGTATTGTTGATTGGATCAATGTATCTCTCGCTTTCCATTTATATAGTATTTATTGAATGAATGCTTTTGAATGGGGATGTGGTTCGTGGACTTAGTTTTGGATCGTTCGTTTTATTCGATTGGGTTGTAAAGGCCGTTTTGAGCCTATTTATTTTACTAGAAAAATTTGTATCTAGGATGCAATTTTCAATGTAAAATTTATATGTAATGACGAAGACCTGAGGAAGATCCATTTCGAGAAGACGAAGATTCAAGACGAAGACTTGTAATTAGATTACGGAGTTTTTGTTTTCTAGGAACGGTCCATGAACCACATGTTGGTAGCAACTAGGTTGTGATTGGTTGTTTCATATTGTATGAATGCCACAAACGCGCTTAAACGATTAATGTGCAAAGTGTAACGTTAATCGCGATAATTCTCCCACAACAAATAATTAAGTTTATAAGGTTTCAAGGTTTTCCTTCCCTCCATCGAGTTTTGAAATTGAAATCCAAACCGGATGTGCTATGCTTCCGAGTTATCGGGGTAGTCGTTCGGGAGGACGGATAAATTACCGGAGCGCATTGGATGCCTTCGGTTGGAGCAAATTTTATCCCTAGAAACCTGATAGGTTGCGGATAAGATTCAATTGTGAAACCGATTTGCGTCGATGGTATAAACTTAACTTGTTCACGAACCATAGAAACCGTATAGGTTGAGGAGTGAACAAGGGGAAAAAGAAGATCGAATCATCCATTAGATGGGTTGGTGTTGGACACCACTTTATGAAAATTAATAGACTAGAAACACATTCGGTTGCCCTCTATTAAGATTTATAAAGAACTCGATCACCACTATGAAGTAGAGCGACGATACTTCCGGATTTCACATGGGAGTGTGTTATTCCGATAAAAATAGTGGGAGCTGGGTAACAAGAATAGAAAGGACCTTAATTCTATACTCGGATCATAATATAACAAGTCACTAATTAATGCTATACTTAATGCGGACATAACTCAATATGACAATGAATCCACTCGCAATTCTACTCGAAAAGAACACCTTAATGGGACCTAACTTTGTGGATTGGCTCCATGTCCGATGATTGTCCTCGGTATAGAGGCCTTGGGATACGTCTTGAAGACGGACATTCCGGCGCCTCCTATGCGGACTCGAGCCAATCGAGAAGAGATTGAAAACCACGAAAAGTGGGTTAAGGATGACGTGAAAGTCCGTGCTTATATGATGGCTTCCATGTCTAATGAGCTTCAGAGCTCATGAGAAAATGACTTCGCTGGCGATTCTATCTCACTTAACCGAGCTTTATGGTGAGCACAACAGAATCTGCTAGATATGAGATATCCAAGCAAGCTGTTCGGTGCAAGGATGAAGGAAGGTGAGAAGGTTGGGGAACACGTCCTCAAAATGATATCCATGATCGAGAGATTGGAGGCTCTTGATTTTAAAATGGATACTTCTCTCCAAACCGACCTTATCCTACGGTCTCTCCGATTCCTTCTCACGATTTGTTATGAACTTCAAGCAATGAGATTGCATGTAATTTAGTGGCTAATGAACAAACTTGTGACCGCTCGGTCTCAAATGAAGACTCGCGGATGAAGGAGTCTGCTCTTGTGATTTCTTCGGACCTCGGAGGTCTAAGAATAAGAAGAAAAAGACCAAGAAGCGGATGGACCACAAGCTAAGGACCTTAAGGGTAAGGGCAAGACCCCAATGGTTAGAAGAACAAGAAGAAAAGGATACTTGTCTCAAGTGCGGTGAGGTGGGCCACCGGGCTAGAGACTGTCCGATTCTTCATGGCACTTGGTCTGAGAACTTTTAGTTTTGGAAACAAATTGTTCTCTTGTATTTTCTACTTCTGAATCGGATTAAGTGCTAGTTCTCATATTTGTACCGTGAATCGGGATCTGGAACAAAGTAGGAAGCTTGGAGCCGGAGAAGTTATGATCACGGTCGGAAGCGGGCATAGTGTCGAGGCGACCGACATAGGATCACTTCTTTTGGGTTTAGAATCCGGTTTTGTTTTGACTTTAGAAGATGTACTTGTTTTGCCCAAGGGCACAAAACATTGTATCCATTCGGTCATGGACCGAAAAGGCTTTTCATTTTTCATTGGTGATGGTTCTGCAAAATTTATTTTAGAAATAAACTAGTGATACTGCTACATTGTTGAATGGATTGTATCATCTAAATCTCGGCAACAAAGTAGTTGTGAATACTATGACTAGAAAACGTGGTAGGGATGAAACCAATCAAGTTTTGAAATGGCATCTTAGACTTGGTCATGTTGGTCGGACCAAGGTTTACAAGATGGAAAAGATGGACTTATGGGTCCATTGGGATCGGATCCCTTTCTACTTGTGAATCTTGCCTTAAAGCAAAATGACTAAGTCCCCCTTCACGGGGACTTTTGAAAGAGCGGCGATAAGCTGGGATTAATCCATACCGATGTATGTGGTGCTTTAGAAGCGACGTGACGGATATCAATATTTCATTACGTTTACGGATGATCATACTAGGTATGGTTATGTATACTTAATGAAACATAAATCGAGGCCTTTGAGAAATTCCAGAATTCAAGGCCCTAGTCGAGAAACAAACTGGTAATCATATCAAAGCACTTCGGTCGGACCGAGGTGGCGAGTATATGAGTACGGAGTTTGACGAGTTCCTTAAGGAACATGGAATAGTTTCACAACTAACACCTCCAGGTACTCCTCAGTTAAATGGTGTGTCAGAAAGAAGGAACCGGACCCTGTTGAACATGGTCCGTTCCATGCTGGGCTATACTGACTTGCCGATTTACCTGTGGGGGTATGCACTCCTGACTGCCGCGTATATCTTGAATAGATGTCCTTCCAAATCCGTTCCTAAAACTCCACATGAGATGTGGGAGGGAAGGAAACCAAGTCTTAATCATATTAGGATTTGGGGATGTCCCGCCTATGTCAAGAAGACTAAGGTGGAAAAGTTGGAAGCTAGGTCTGCGAAGGGACGTTTCATTGGATTCCCGTCTGGGACGATGGGATATCTATTCTACATGCCCGAAGATCGAAGGATCATTGTTGCTTTACAAGCACACTTCCTGGAAGATGAGTTCATTCAGGAAGGCGGAGCAGGTAGAAGTATTTCTTTAGAAGAATACAATGAAACTCCTCGAGAGACACCTGTGCAAGAAACTGGAACCGAACTTTCTGAAACACAAGTACAACCACCACGTAGGTCTAGTAGGGTGTCTCATTTACCTGAGAGGTATGGGCTTGTGCACTTGGAGGAGCTGGGTCTCCATGAGGTTCCAAGTGATAGCCAAGAGACCGACCCGACGACCTATGACCAAGCGATGGTGGATGTAGACTCCGCGAAATGGCGTGAAGCTATGGAAGCTGAGATAGACTCGATGCATGTCAATCAGGTCTGGACTCTAGTAGACCGCCCCAAGGGCATAGTGCCTATTGGGAACAAGTGGATCTACAAGAGAAAAGGCGATGGTGATGGCAAGGTTGACGCCTATAAGGCCAGGCTAGTGGCAAAGGGTTATACCTGGAAGGAAGGAATCGATTACCACGATACCTTCTCGCCCGTAGCCATGATCAAGTCTATTCGCATGATGCTTGCTATAGCCGCCTACCACGATTATGAGATATGGCAAATGGACGTAAACGGCTTTCCTTAATGGATTCCTCGAGGAGAAATCTATATGGAGCGACCTAAAGGCTTTGTATCCGAAGTCGATATTCGGAAAGTGTGCAAGCTTCAGCGTTCCATTTATGGATGAAGCAAGCGTCGCGTAGTTGGAATCATCGTTTGTGAGGCGGTCAAAGAGTTTGACTTCGTGCAAAATGAAGAGGAACCTTGTGTATACAAGAGGGTTAGTGGGAGCAAGATCGCATTCTTAGTACTATATGTAGATGACATTCTACTAATAGGAAATGATGTGGGAATGCTCGATTACGAAAGCTTGGCTTTGAGTAATTTCTCCATGAAAGACTTGGGAGAAGCTACCTATATTCTTGGTATTCGACTCTAGGGATAGAGCGAAGAGAACAATAGGTCTTTCCCAAGCCCTCTATATAGATAAAATCTTAAAGCGATTTAAGATGGATGATTCTAAAAGAGGGTTCCTACCGATGCGACATGGAATAAAACTCACCTTGAAGATGTGTCCTCAAAATGAGGAACAACGAAAGGAAATGAGTAATATACCATATGCTTAGGCCGTGGGTAGCCTTATGTATGCTATGTTGTGTACAAGACCTGACATTGCGCATGATGTAAGCGTGGTGAGTAGGTTTCGAGCAAACCCGGGTAGGGAACATTGATCGCCAGTAAGAACGTTCTCAAGTACTTGAGAAGGACTAGAGATATGGTTCTGATGTATGGTGGTGGAGAATTGGATGTGGTGGGATTCACTGATTCGGACTTCCAAGGACTGAAGGACGACTCGATGTCCACTTCTGGCTACATATTTACTCTTAATGGAGGAGCGGTATCTTGGCGTAGTGCCAAGCAAAGCGCGATCGCCGATTCCACTGTCAGGTGAGTATCAAGCGGCCTCGGAGGCTTCAAGGAAGGGTTACGGATTAAGAAGTTTCGGAGAACTTCAAGTGATACCATGTCTTTGTTGCTGTTCATTGTCTTTGCGACAACGACGGAGTCGTAGCGCGAGCCAAGGAGCCGAGGTTTCACAAAGACCAAACATATTGAGAGGAAGTATCATCTCGTAAGAGAATTCGTTCGCAAGGGATACATTGTCTTTGCATAGAGTAGACTCGGCCGATAACGTCGCCGATCCAAGCCACTATCTCGGACTAGCTTGGGCGTCATCGGAGAACATGGGTATTAGATACCATAGTGTGTGGCATTGAGTGCAAGTGGGAGATTGTTAGGAGTATGCCCTCGAATGCCACTCGGAGGTTGTTGAGTGAGGGCATTGTACTTGTAATTATGTAAACCATTTATATAAGGCAAATGATTGTTTCTTTATTTCTTGGTAGTTCTTGGCATTCCTAACTCATAAATTAACATATAGAAACTAGTCTGTGTATTTGAGAGCAAAGCGTTCCACTCCTTATTGGATAAGGGGGTCGGCCTTTGGAAAGGTTTATAGCTCAAATACTTAATCGCTCGCAAGTCGATGAAACTTGGTAGGCGTTAAGCTTATGTAAAGACTTGTATGACGTGTTCTTTGACATGGAGAGTGCACATCGAACACTAATGGTTAGTGGGAGCACACGTTATAGGTATGCTAATTAGATTAGTATACTCGAACCGACTCACCCTCGATTCGTCACATGGATTTCACTCCAGGACAGTCAATGACGGAATCGAAAGGTTGTGATAGGTATTCGTGAACCTTCGACTTGAGGATTTAGTAGGGATGTGCTTGTGACGTCAAGATTTTCATTAGAGTAGTTCGACCCTGTAAACCGGTAGGCGGGGGTCAACCTCGACGTGCATCTTGACGGGCAAGTAGCAGGTCCTACTGAATACCAAGATAGAATTCTTTCTCCCGTTAGTGAGCGGGTTATATGTCCTATGCGGTTATTGGCAGATGAGATCATAAGTCTTTGGCCAAAGCATTAGAGCCGATTGTATTAGATACCACGGCCTCGATGATCTCGATTTGCATTAACGCATGCATAGCGTCAAGTACGAGATAGGGTTTGGTAGCCGTGACCCTAAAACTTGATCGGGACATTTGAAAGAAGGGTTTATACGTTCTTGGTATTCACGACAGAATGGTTCTTGAATGATCCCAATCATTCGTTATCGATTAAGTGCAGTGTAGGCCGCCAGTGGCTAGGTGGTGCTACTACTCTTTGGTTCCTCCCATTCTTGATCGAGACGGACCTCTCGAGTCGCGCATTAGGATTGGACGGAATGAATCGAGCTTAATCTCTCATTATAAATATTAGATATTGGATATCTAATTTGGGACATTGGATGTCTAAATCGATTTATTGGATAAATTGATTTACGGCTAATGGATTAAATAAATTCCTGGGTGATTAATTTAATTCGTGAATGTAATTATTTCTTGGAGAAATTAATTATATTATTATGTATTTAATGTGATTAATTGATTGGATTAATTAATCGACACAAATACATCGGAACGGAATAGGAGTTTATCTGTTTGGACTCACGGGAGTCCGAAACGAATCGAACTCATCCGATTCCTTCTAGATGGCCACCCCATCACCTACTCCCTTACTTTGTCTTGGTCTACACTTTCAAGGATGGTGGACTAGTGACCAATCAAGGGGACAAATATCACACCTTGGTGATATTGTCTAAAGTAGGATATCATGGGGAGTTGAATAAGAATATAAGTGGAGACAAACTCTCACTTGCAACAGCTTAATTCAGTAGTGAGCTTTGAAGAAGTGAGAGAGAAAATTATTTTCTTAGTCTTCATCTTCATCTTCTTCTTCACTTTTATTCTTGAGTTTTCTTGGAGAAAATTCAAGATACATTAAGAGAGATATATTATACACTTAGAGTGTAATAACAAAAGCTTCACCACTTGATTCTAGCCGTAACCTTAGAGGTTAATCAAGTGTTGTTGTTCGATCGTTTTTAGCGCGTGGCAAGTAGAGACGCGGTGTTTTCGGCGTTGGATCGTTCAAGGGCTTGGAGCGGATTGAACTCGTAGAGATCAAACTAAAGCTTGGGGAATAGCTCAAGAGAAGGTTTCCATTTAATCAACGGACTTCGAGGGTTAGTTTCTTACGACTCTTGCTTTTCGTTTATATATTCGTATATACGTAGCTCGATCGATTCTCGTAGGGATTCGGATCGAATTAATTTTCGTTTTACCGCTTCCGTTGGGCCTTCGTTTTAGGCACCGAATCCCAACAGTTTATGGATGTTTAGCCTGGTAGATCCTTGTGGAAAGGGTCTACAGCGTGTAATATTCCCATATGGTTTTGGGGGTGTTACATTTATGGTATCGGAGCTTAGGTTGCGGAAACCTAGGCTGTCGGGTCGAGTCGAGTCGTGGTTTGTCGAGTAATGTGTTGTCTTGTCGTTCGAGTCGTCAGGTGACAAGTTGAGGTTGTGCGTAGTCACAACGTGTCGGACATGTTGTCGGATGAGATTAGTATCGTAGGCGACCATCATCTCCGTGCGGCCTGTGGACGTAAGTCTCCTCTTTTATGCGAAGTACCTGTGTATCATGATTTTATCTAAATGAGTTAATTGCGGTGCATAATTTTATTAGCACGGTGTTGTGAATATAGTTGTATTTAATACGTGTGACATATAGTATATGTATAAAACTGGGCCTATTGTTGTTTTACCTTTGAACCATTGTGAGGGGTGGTATGGTGTGAAAATTGAGAACCTTGTTGGGTTTCGAATAAGGTATCGACGATTGAGTTCATGAGAAACTCCGAGGAATGGTTTTGTTGTATGTTTAAACTAGATGCTGTGAGATGTATTCAATTGGATTGTGCATGTTGGACTGTATTCCTTTTTCCGCTGCGTGAGTTCTTTTGTAATGGCTTTCAGTATTTTACCTTTGAGTTTTATTTCAAAACCGATTCCCTTAACCGAGTTTTTGGCATTATGGCCTTGATCGTTTTGGCGAAATTCTTATGACGGTATTTAGTATTTTTAAATGGCTTTTGTGAGTTTTGAAATATTACGTCATCGACCTTTTTGGCATTTTGTAAATGGTTTTTAGCACAGTGGGTTCGCGCAGGACCCACGGCGCTATAATGTTCCGTGTAATTATCTGAAATTTTTGGGCATTCTAGCCCATTGAATTATCTTTGAAAACTTTGAGTACCTTAGAAAATAAATTTCGAGACGTACTTTTAAAATGAATTATTTTCTCGTGGTACATCCAAGGTCCCACAATATGTTTTAAGATTCTTCTACCTCGAGGACCAAAATATTTTGAGATATTTCCAATATTTTAGAAATACTTTTACTTAGACCCGAGGGTCGAATATTTCCGAAAGTTTTCCACTAAGAGAAAGTGTCCTCATTTTTATCAAATGAGAAATGGTTTTCCAAAGTCTTGATAACGATGTTTCACGTTTGTACTTTTTTTTTTGAAAGGTGATACTCAAGATAAACCGGTGTTTTTCTAAATTATTTTCAAAACGTGGTTTTTATTTCTTTTTTTAAACCTATCAATTCCCGTTTGCGTTTGGGAATGTATGTATGATTTTTGCTTTGTCGTTTTGATGTTGCTCCCGAGTATGATCGAATTGGTGGCATGAACGTCGAGGCGTTGCCACGCAATTATTGTACTAGCCCTCTGTGAGAGGTGTGAACTAGTGTTTACTGTTTATCGCCTCGTGGTGATTTGCGTGTTTTCGCAGGAGTGTGAGTTGTTAAAGCTTGGATTTTTGTGCGTTGATGCACATGGGTGATTGTTCATGAGGTTTGTGATTGTGTGCTGGCTATCGTTCGGGCTGTTGTAATCATCGAACAATGTCGTGGTTGTTGTGATTTTAGTATGTGTTGATATTTTATGCCAAGTTGACATCTCCGGTTTGTTGTTTTGCGACGTTATATTCCATTGTACCTAGCAGTTGTATTTTCGGTATGTCGAGCCGAGGTGTTTCAACCGTGGTGTGCCGGGGGCATGCACGTACCAATTATTTTTCTCGTCACAGGATCCAATTTTGCGAGTTGGGTTCCGAGTCTTTCGGGGCGCGAACTTCAGTACAGATATCAGAATCGGCTCTGAGAGGCCCATGGGAGATTTTTCTATCGGTTGCTTTTTGTGTTGTTACCTTGTTTCCGTTGTTGTGAGTTGCGGGGACGACATTTCTTTTATAAGAGGTCGAATGTAATACCCGTATTGTTTTTGGACTTTTGCATTTCCTCTTTCTCAGGTCTATCAACTCGCTCGCGTTCGTTGATACTTTCTGGACTTGTTCTGTATTTCGGTTTCGTCATTCGAACGAGCTGTGATCTTGTTTTGGGTCGATCTGGTTATCGTTGTGACATTTCCGAGTCCAGTTCGATTCTTGTGAACCATGTTCGGAAGTAACATCTTTCGGTTCTATTAGTTCTTTTATTCGAAGTGGATCGGATTTTGAACTTCTGTATTTTCGACTCTGTCGACTCGTTTATGTTCGTTGACATTTCTGAGCTTGTCCTGTCCCTTGCTTTTGTTGATCGAACGAGCGTGGTATTGTTTCGGAATAACTCGTTTGTCGTTGTGACTTTTCGATTTCTATTCCCTTTCCTGTGGATCTTATGTGAAGGCACATGTTGTTGTTTTCACCGGATCATATATTGTCTCGAGTCGAGATGTGAACCTTGGAGTTGCTGTTTGAATTTTATTGTTCTTCGTGATTCGAACGTGATTGTTCGATTTTTGTTGTCTCGATCGTTGTGATTCGATCGTTTGATTGATCGGTTTTTGTTGATCTCGTTTCGTGATTGTTGAACGTTTAGACTCCTTCGTAATTCCCTTAAGTTCGAGAAATTAGTCTCGTTTCGATCTTCCAACCCTTGGGCGGTGGAATTCCATATTTGTTCAGCGTTTGGCTCGCGTTTTGATTGATGAACCGTTGGGTTGGTCAATCGTATTGATTTTTGTTCGTTGTGTTTTGTGATTGTTCAAATAATCCACTCGATTGTATTATCTATTTGATGACGCTTGTCACTTGTTGATTTTATTATGTCTCTACCGGTGGCGTCGTGTTGGTCGTCGTGGAGCGTGTTTTCACGCCGTATATTCCGTTGCGTTGTTTGTAACGTTTCACCATTGGGCCTTAGTTACGCATTCTTGTGCAACTCATTGAAATATTCCTGGTGGTATATTTCCTCTCCCTACTTGTTTTAAGTTTCGGGACGAAACTTCTTTTAAGGAGGGTAGAATGTAATACCCGTAATTTCGATTTCTGGTAATTTCCTTTTTTCAGCGAAAGTCCATTTTGACGACTCGCTCATATTCGTTTCGTCATTCTGAGAATGATTAATTCTGCACTTTTTGTCATCTGAATTCGTTTCGGTGTCGTTTTGTTGAGTTCCGTGCTTTTTGGCGACTTTTCCGCACTTGAGTTTGATTCATGCGAATCTCGTTCGAAACTGCTGTTTCGAGTTTCCCGTAAGTCCGTTTAACTTTGTTAGACGTATTGTGAACTTCGGTTTGGTTATTCGATCATGTATCGTGATTTTCGGACGTTTTGGGCCATTTTCGTAATTTCCCAAAGTTTGGGGTAATTACTTTCCGTTGCCGAATTTCGAGCCATCGGGTGGTCGGAATCATGTGTTCTCTTAGTGCTCGAGTTCGTCTTTGCGAGTACTTCGTAACCGTATCTTCGATTCGTATTCAGGTTCGGTTGGATCGTTGGGCCGTCGGAGTTGACCGGCCGAGTCATGGCCGGCGATCGGGCCGCCGCAGATCGCCGAGTTACGGCCGTTAGTGCTCGGCGATTACGCACGTAAGGCCCGTACGCACGTAAGGCTCCGGCGATTCGTCACGTAACGGGCCGGCAGATTTGGGGCAGTGACTCGGTTACGTACGTAAGCCTCGGCCGGTTACGTACGTAACCCGGCCGGCAGGCAGCCTATTTAAGGCCCTGCAGTTGGTTTTTTCACCCATTTTCTCACTCTCTTCCTTCTCTTCCGCGGCTGGAGGTGTATGAATCATGGAGAGATGTTGTTGGACAATCAATCCATGAAGTCTTGGAGTTCATATCATCAATCATCCGTCCTATAACATCCTTTGATCGACCGAATCAGGTCAGATTTTCTAGAAATCTAATTTTGGGGATTTTGGGTATTTTGTTCGATTTCATCCGTTTAATCCGATTTAACTTAGGATTGTGATGGATTGATGATTATTTAGATGTATTGTATCATTTCCCTTGTTATTTCATGGTTGGATCGTATCGATTCGTTGTTTTGGTCGAGTTCTTGATCGACGCCTTGAAGGTGTCCGGTAAAATATCATAGAGGGGTTTTCGGGCGTTCTACGATTATTCTTCCTCGTATGATCTATGATTTATTGATTATATATTGTTAGGGTCGAATTCTTGTGAAGAACTCGAGCCGGAACCCTTCCGTTCGTTGTCTTCTTCGGGGTCCGAGCTTCCCGGTCGAACCGTGTTCTTCGAAGCATTTGGTAGCGGTTATTAAGGCAAGTATCTTATTATACGACTTGTATCTTGTGACTAGTAATTACGTATGATATGTATGATGATTTTGCTTGCCTTCGTAATTATGTTCCGTTTGAGTTGGTTGTGTTTTCCGTCATTTGAAGGCTTAGCGATAATAGTGTTATATTAGTATACGTGTTAGGTATTGTACCATTTGTGCAGGATTGCGACGTACATATGGGATGGTTGTACACTCGGTTGTGCAATGTATTGTGTGCCGAACGTGTGTTATGTTGGTTATGTGTCGTTGATTGACGATAGTTGTTGCGAGTGTTGAGATTGTGTTATGTGCGTGGGATGTACGATTTTGTGGTGATCAATGTGATTGATTAATTGTGCTCATTGTTGTATGTAACATGAATGTGAATATGAATATGTGTGTGACCGCTAAGTTCACTCGTGTTTGTTCGACGGGACCTACGAGGATTTGTGGCAGTGGACTACGGGGTCAGGACTTAGTGAGGTACTGAGGTCCAATCGTGTTGGTCTGACGAGGCCTATGATAACGCATGGCAGTGGACCATGAGTTTCGGACACAGTACGTCCAACCGGGTGAGCTCGACGGGGCTTAAGGTGACACGTGGCAGTGGACTACGGTGTCAGGACGGTGTGTCTGATTGTTGTGATTGATATAGTCCGTGCGGGTTGTTAAGCCTACGGAGACACGTGACAGTGGATCACGGTGTCGGAATTGGTTATGTCTGGTTAATAGTCCGTGTGGGTTGTTGAACCTATGGAGATACGTGACAGTGGATCACGGTGTCGGAATTGATTATGTTTGTTTAATTGTGCGTGGTGTAGTCCGTGTGGGTTGTTGAACCTAAGGAGACACGTGACAGTGGATCACGGTGTCATGAGCATGATTATTTTCAAATCAAAGTTTTAAAAGGAAAAGTTTTATGAAAATAAATGTTTCCCGTATTGTAAACTGCTGAGTTATGAAACAAGATTTGGATTAAGTCCCTAAAGTTTTTCGAAAGGTTTTGTGAATCAGGACTTGAGGTCTTAAAGGTTTTAAAAATCTAAAAAAATTCCCGAGATGACAATCTTATTTTCGAATGCTTCATAGCTTATCTTCCCTTGTGAAAACCTCCCGGGAATATTTTGATACTTGATTATTATATTGGATTCACGATTATTATTTGCTTGTTACATTTCGTATGATTTGATACTTGCACTAGTAAAACAGTGGCGTTTACAAACCCCCGAGTAATCGGGGGGTGGATGTCTGTTTTGCGTCCAGGTACATGCAGATTTAGGGGAGTAGTCACAGGATTGGCACAAGAGGATGACGAGCTCCGATACTAATCATGAGTCGAGAGTTGTTTTGATTTTTGTTGTGTTGTCAGAGTTGATTTCAGTCTTCCGCTGTATTGTATTTGGACCCCTGTATGGGTAATGTTATTTAAGTCAGTTTTGTCGATTGGGTTGTGTGACCTCATCGATCTGTGTATTCACGTGTAAGTGACCATATCGGTCTGTATCATTTTATTGTTTGACCCTGGCTGGGCCAGCATTTGGTTGTTTATGGATGTTTAGCCTAGTAGATCCTTGTGGAAAGGGTCTACGGCGTGTAATATTCCCATATGGTTTTGGGGGTGTTACAGATCCCAGTGTGGGGTCCACGGCACTGTAATGGCCGCCTTATTGGGGTGTTACACTCTATACCATTTTTGAGTTTTATAACGTGTAGTCTAGTGTAAAATGGGTGAGCCTACAATGCAAGGCACATAGTGGTACACAAAAGCGATACAAATGATATTTTTTTCGGTTAAAACAGTAGGGGGTTAATCCATCTATATATATATATATAATAGCGTTACGAATTCGAAGCACTAAATTAATTATATCTTTTATGTGGCATTCTCTTAATTTTGGATTCCTATTTATCTAAAATCTTGAATCCCACATCAATTAAAATGATACTTAATCGATGGACATTTCAAATAAATAGAATTTAATATCTTGGATCCTACATCGATTTAAAATAGAACTCCACCAATGGATAACCTAAATAAATACTTAGAATGAATGTTATTTTTGAACCACATAGTTATTTTACATACAAGCTTAGAAATATTTTTTATATTGTGTTTAATTTGACCAATTATTGAGTTGGACAAATAAATAGTTTAATTTTTTAGTGAAATTTAATTGGGTCAATTATCAAATTTTAATTAATTTTATTTGTCTAAAATTTGAATCTTACATCTATTTTATTTAGTAGTTTTTATAATAATTAAAAATATGTATAATAGCGTTACGAATTTGAAGCACTACATTGACTCTCTCTCCTATGTGACATTCTCTAAATTTTGTATTCCTAAATAAATACTTAGAATTTAATGTTTATTTTTAAATCTCATATTTATATTTCACACACAAACTTAAGAATTTATTTTTATTGTATTTAGTTTGTCCAATTATTAAGTTGGACAAATAAATAGTTAAATTTTTTAATGAAAAATTAATTTGATCAGATTAAATTTCTATTAATTTATTTATCTAAAATTTGAATATCATATCTATTTTATTTAGTAATGTTATTCTAATTGAAAATTTTAGTTTGGCCACTATTAATAATATCACTTATTAAATAAATTACTTTATTGTTTATTTGAGAATCTAATTTGACCAAATATCAAATTTATATTAATCATATTTATCTAAAATTTTGAATACCACATCGATTCTAGAAGAGACTCTGTCGATTGGAGAACTATATTAATTTCCGTTTTTCTCATATTGTTACATATAAATTAATTTCTTGTGCATAACTTGACGCGGATGCCACTACCGGACAAGGTGGCAGGGGCTCTATCACACTTGCCCAAGGTATAGTGTTCTACTCCCCCATGCCCTAGTTTCGTACCGTTATTTTTCTTTTTTCGTTTTTCTCTTATTGTTACATATAAATGAATTTTTTGTGCATAACTTGACGTGGATGCCACTACCGGATAAGGTGGCACGGTATTTAACACAATTGCATCTAAAAAATAACAAGCAAATACGTGCGGTGATTTAGAGCTATATGAGTTTGTGTTGCCGTGAAGAAAAAAAACAACTGCCATAGTGAGTGATAAAAAAGACTTTTTTGTTTCTTTTCAAAAACTCCAAAAACTAGGTATTGCACAAATATGTATATGTC
Source organism: Orobanche coerulescens (assembly GCA_033398695.1). NCBI lineage: Eukaryota > Viridiplantae > Streptophyta > Magnoliopsida > Lamiales > Orobanchaceae > Orobanche > Orobanche coerulescens. Next base: position 138,201,833 of record CM065817.1, read on the forward strand.
TAACTCAATTAAGCATGCAGGAGTATTTTTTTTTTCAACAATTTGATGGAACAGACTGCACGTCTAATACCATAAGGTTTTGCTATAAATACTCAAAGTTGAAATAAAGGCTTCAATTTCCCTAACTAATGGGTCTAAGGTTCAATTCTCCCTGGAGCCATTTAGCTTTTTTTTTTTTTATATGTTGATTATGGCCAATTTTTTTAGCAATTTTTTTTGCTGTTTATTGCACAATTTTTTTGCCAATTTTTTTTATCTTAAACCGAACACAGAGAAATTAATTGCTACTTTTTTGTATTATATGGTGTAATTGGGATATGAAAAAAAAATGAAACAAAAATATGTAATATAATTCCAAAAGGCTTGTAAATTAATTTGGTTGAGTAAAAGAATTAAGGGCAAAATAGCTCTAATAGGGACTGAAGTTTGCCATTTTTATCATTTAAGGGACTAAAGTTTTAAGTGTTTCAAACAAGGGACTAAAGTTTAATCCGTTTCACCCGTTAGGGACTCCGTTAGTTTGGTCCCGTTAAGTTTTAACGGATTGGTGATGTGGTCGTTAAGTGCCACGTGTCAGCATTTTAGTGGTCGGTAATAATAAAATAATAATAAAAAATTTCAAAATTTTCTAATAATAATAAAATAATAACAAAAAATGTAATAGTCTGAAAAATAAAAAAAAATCTGTATTTTTTAGAAAAATTGAAACTTTATTTTCTTTTTAAAAATCTGGAATATTAATATTAAAAATCTACTGCTTTTATTTAAATTTAAAAATAAAAATTAAAAATATTTGGATCTGATTTATAATTAACCTTTAGTTTGTTATTTTAGATTTTTAGATTTTTTTGTAAAATAATATTTATTTATTAATATTATGAAAAATTAGATCCGGTTTTCTATTTATATATGAAAAATAATATCTCAATTTAAAAAAAAAAGTTTATAAATTAGATCCAAATTTTTTAATTTTTTATTTTCAAATTTTAAATAAAAACATCCAATTTTAAGTACTAATATTGCAGATTCTTTTAAAAAAATTGAGAAAAAAATAAAGTTCCATTTTTTTAAAAAAATCCAGATTTTTTATTTTTTATATTTTTCTAGACTTTTATATTTTTATTATTATTACAAAAATCTAAAAAAATTTATTGTATTTAATTTTTATTTTTAACTTAAAATAAAAGCATTAGATTTTTAATATTAATATTCCAGATTCTTTAAAAAAAATAAAGTTTCAATTTTTCTGAAAAATACAGATTTTTTATTTTTTTATATTTTTTAGACTTTTATATTTTTTGTTATTATTTTATTATTATTACAAAAATCTAAAAAAAACTATTATTATTTTATTATTACCGACCCATAAAATGCTGACACGTGGCACTTAACGGCCACATTATCAGTCCGTTAAAATTTAACGGAACCAAACTAACGGAGTCCCTAACGGGTGAAACGGATTAAACTTTAGTCCCTTGTTTGAAACACTTAAAACTTTAGTCCCTTAAGTGATAAAAATGGCAAACTTCAGTCCCTATTAGAGCTATTTTGCCAAGAATTAAGTAATTGATATGTAGTCATATTGATTGACGTATAACTTTTTTGTATTATATGGTATAATTGGGGTATGCAAAAAAAAATGAAATAAAAATATGTAATATAATTCCAAAAGGCTTGTAAATTAATTTGGTTGAGTAAAAGAATTAAGTAATTGACATGTAGTCATATTGATTGACATATAACTTTTTCGTATTATATGGTGTAATTGGGGTATGCAAAAAAAAATGAAATATCAATATGTAATATAATTCCAAAAGGCTTGTAAATTAATTTGATAATTGAGTAATTGATATGTAGTCATATTGATTGACATATAACTTTGTAAAAAGTCGATGGATTTTAATGATTATTCATTTATATTTACATGTGGTCTTTAAGGATTCAAAAAAAAGTTATTCGTTAATGCATTTAGCAAGGTTATTCATTCAAATTTCTTTGCCAAAGTCTGACCGAGAAAATTATCCCCTTTGCGTTATTTTTTTTGTTTTTACCTTATTGTTACATATAAATGAATTTCTTGTGCATAACTTGATACGGATGCCACTACCGGACAAGGTGGCAGGGGCTCTATCACACTTGCCCAAGATATAGTGTTCGACCTCCCCCAGGGCCAGTTTTGTAGCATTATTTTTTTTCCCATTTTTCTCTTATTGTTACATATAAATGAATTTTTTCTGCACATCTTGACGTGGATGCTACTACCTGACAATGTGGCAAGAGATTAAACACAATTGCAATGGGTCTAGGGATAATCAACCCTAGACCCAATTAATTAACTTGTTTTTTTATATGCCTATTATTGCACACTTTTTTTTACTATTTTTTTTAATCTTGAACCAAGCACATACCAAAACATTTTTTTTATGAAAAATCTCAAATTGCATTTTCATGCATCTGAAACCAATTTTTTTGTTAGGCAATTTTTTACACTTCATTTTTTTTCACTCTTTATAATCGCATAGAAAAAAATACAAATAAATAAACAAAAAAGTACCACTCATCCATCTCTATATATATATATAATAGCGTTACGGATTCGAAGCACTAAATTAATTATATCTCCTATGTGGCATTCTCTTAATTTTGGATTCCTATTTATCTAAAATCTTGAATCCCACATCAATTAAAATGATACTTAATCGATGGACATTCCAAATAAATAGAATTTAATATCTTGGATCCTACATCGATTTAAAATAGAACTCCACCAATGGATAACCTAAATAAATACTTAGAATGAATGTTATTTTTGAACCACATAGTTATTTTACATACAAGCTTAGAAATATTATTTTTATTGTGTTTAATTTGACCAATTATTGAGTTGGACAAATAAATAGTTTAATTTTTTAGTGAAATTTAATTGGGTCAATTATCAAATTTTAATTAATTTTATTTGTCTAAAATTTGAATCTTACATCTATTTTATTTAGTAGTTTTTATAATAATTAAAAATATATATAATAGCGTTACGAATTTGAAGCACTACATTGATTCTCTCTCCTATGTGACATTCTCTAAATTTTGTATTCCTAAATAAATACTTAGTATTCAATGTTTATTTTTAAATCTCATATTTATATTTCACACACAAACTTAAGAATTTATTTTTATTGTATTTAGTTTGTCCAATTATTAAGTTGGACAAATAAATGGTTAAATTTTTTAATGAATAGTTAAATTGATCAGATTAAATTTCTATTAATTTATTTATCTAAAATTTGAATATCATATCTATTTTATTTAGTAATTTTATTCTAATTGAAAATTTTAGTTTGGCCACTATTAATAATATCACTTATTAAATAAATTACTTTATTGTTTATTTGAGAATCTAATTTGACCAAATATCAAATTTATATTAATCATATTTATCTAAAATTTTGAATACCACATCGAATTTAAAAGAGACTCTGTCGATTGGAGAACTATATTAATTTCCGTTTTTCTCATATTGTTACATATAAATTAATTTCTTGTGCATAACTTTATGCAGATGGCACTACCGGACAAGGTGGTAGAGGCTCTATCACACTTGTCCAATGTATAGTGTTCTACTCCCCCATGCCCCAGTTTTGTAGCGTTATTTTTCTTTTTTCATTTTTCTCTTATTGTTACATATAAATGAATTTCTTGTGCATAACTAGACGCAGATATCACTACCGGACAAGGTGGCAAGGTATTTATCACAATTGCAATGGGTCTAAGGATCAATTCTCCCTGGAGCCAGTTAGCCTTTTTTTTTATGTTGTTTATTGCCAATTTTTTTGCTGTTTATTACACAACTTTTACCATTTTTTTTTATCTTAAACCGAACACAGAGAAATTAATTGCTACTTTTGAGAGAGAGAGAGAGAGAATCTGCACTCTGCATTACGTAGGCGCCGGCCCGATCACATTTTTCTCCTTTTGATCATCTCAATTAATGGGAAAAGAAAATCAATAGAGAGGGAGAGGGAGAGGGGGGGACTGGGAGATGACGCATAGATAAATTTGTTTAATAATTGTTTGAGAGTGAATTAATAGAGAGTGACAATTACTAGATTAGTCAATTTTTCCTTCATAAGAATATATTCATAAATTACAATATTGCATGTCATAGGTTTCAACCATAAATTAAAATATTGGAATGTTTTTATACTAGCACTTAATTTTGTACACTTAATTTGAATGATTGGTTAAAACTTATATTTCTCTATACCATTTTTGAGTACTATAACGTGTAGTCTAGTGTAAAATGGGTGAGCCTACAATGCAAGGCACATAGTGGTACACAAAAGCGATACAAATGATATTTTTTCCGGTTAAAACTATAGGGGGTTAACCCATCTATATATATAATAGCGTTACGGATTCGAAGCACTAAATTAATTATATCTCCTATGTGCCATTTTCTTAATTTTGGATTCCTATTTATCTAAAATCTTGAATCCCACATCAATTTAAAATGATTCTTAATCGATGGACATTCCAAATAAATAGAATTTAATATCTTGGATCCCACATCGATTTAAAATAGACTCCACTAATGGATAACCTAAATAAATACTTAGAATGAATGTTATTTTTGAACCACATAGTTATTTTACACACAAGCTTAGAAATATTATTTTTATTGTGTTTAATTTGACCAATTATTGAGTTGGACAATAGTTTAATTTGTTAGTGAAATTTAATTGGGTCAATTCTCAAATTTAAATTAATTTTATTTGTCTTAATTTGAATCTTACATCTATTTTATTTAATAGTTTTTATAATAATTAAAAATATGTATAACAGCGTTATGAATTTGAAGCACTACATTGACTCTCTCCCCTATGTGACATTCTCTAAATTTTGTATTTCTAAATAAATACTTAGAATTCAATATTTATTTTTAAATCTCATATTTATATTTCACACACAAACTTAAGAATTTTATTTTTATTGTATTTAGTTTGTCCAATTATTAAGTTGGACAAATAAATAGTTAAATTTTTTAATGAAAAATTAATTTGATCATATTAAATTTCTATTAATTTATTTATCTAAAATTTGAATATCATATCTATTTTATTTAGTAATGTTATTGTAATTGAAAATTTTAGTTTGGCCACTATAAATAATATCAGTTATTAAATAAATTACTTTATTGTTTATTTGAGAATCTAATTTGATCAATTATCAAATTTATATTAATTATATTAATCTAAAATTTTGAATACCACATCGATTCTAAAAGAAACTCTGTCGATGGGAGAACTATATTAATTTCCATTTTTCTCATATTTACATATAAATGAATTTCTTGTGCATAACTTGATGCTGATGCCGCTACCAGTGTAATATCCGCAATTTCGAATTTCAGTAATTTTCTTTTTTCGGCGGAAGTCCGTTTTGACGACTCGCTCATGACCGTTTCTTCATTCCGAGAATGATTAATTCTGCACTTTTTGTCATCCGAGTTCGTTTCGGTATCGTTTTGTTGAGTTCCGAGCTTTTTAGCGACTTTTCCGCACTTGAGCTCGATTCTTGCGAATCTCGTCCGAAACTGTTGTTTCGAGTTTCTCGTAAGTTCATTTAATGTTATTATTCATGTTGCGAGTGTTGGTTCGGTGTTTCGATCATGTATCGTGTATTTCGGACATTTTGGGCCATTTTTGTAATTTCCCAAAGTTTGGGGTAATTACTTCCGTTGTCGAATTCCGACAACTCGGGTGGTCGGAATCGTGTGTTCTCTTAGCGCTTGGATTCGTCTTTGCGAGTACTTCGTAACCGTATCTTCGGTTTTACTCGAGTTCGGGTTTCGGGGTCGCTGGCCGTCGGAGTGGCCACTTAGTCACGGCCGAGGCAGGCTGCCTGGCCGAGTTACGGCCGTAAGGTGCCGGTTACGGCCGTAATGTGTGCCAGTTACGGCCATAAGGTGTGATTGGGTACGGCCGTATGGCGCCTGGCAGCTTCCTGACGAAGGCCGGTTACGGCCGTAATGTGTGCGAGTTACGGCCGTAAGTGTCCGGCTGGTGCTGGGCAGATTTTTGACGAATGTCGGTTACGGCCGTAAGTCCTGCCGAGTACGGCCGTAAGGGACCGAGTTACGGCCGTAAGGCACTGCCGGTTACGGCCGTAACCCTGCCGGCTATATATAGCCTGGCTCGGCCAGATTTCATTTTCTACGCGATTTTCTTCCTTTTTCGGCGGTTGGCGACGGGAGGCTCGGGAAATCGAGTTCTTCGCCGATTCTAATCATTTCCAAGGCATTTTGGAATATTCTTGTTGATTATATCATCATCCAATCCGTGTTCTTCGTCAAATCAAGGTATATTCTTGATTTTCCTTCAAGTTGACTTTTTGGAGAAATTGTTCTTGATTTCGTTTCTAATCCGATTTTGATACATCGATTGGTGTAGTATGATGTTATTAATCGTGTTCTATGGGTTGTATATCCATATATCAAGTTTGTTTAACTCGATTGACGATTCGAGTGTTCTTGGGAATTATTGAACATTTAGTGTTCGATTAAATGTCCCAATGAGTTTCCCTTCGATAGTTTGTTGGGATTTCCGTTGTTTTGGCCTTGATTCTCGTCGTAACCATGTATTATTGTTCCTTCCGGAGGTTTATAGGTGTTCGAGGATTCCGATGTTGAATCCCGTTTGGTGATTGATGATTCGTGTGGTGTTATTCTTGTAATACTCGTGGTGCTATCACATTCTTGATATTGTTCGGGGGTTCGGGGCTATTCGACCGCGTCCTATCCATCGTATTATTGCGATCGTGATTTCGAGGCAAGTACCTTGTCCATACTATTCTTGTTTTATGGATATGATAATTAGTGATCGTCTAAATGTGGTTGCTTGGTCATTTGAATTGAACTTTCAAAAGATTCGGTTTAGCCTTGTTAAAGGCTTGCTTTCAAAACGCGTGTGTTTTGTGAATGGCGTGGTTTGTGAATAACTATGTGAATTCTATGTATATGCTTGGTGTTAATGTTGCACTTGGTATTGTGTGTGGACGTATATTATTTCATTTCGGTGCGTTGTGGATTGACGTGGTGTTTTGCTAAGTGTTTGATGCCTCTGGGCGAATTGTTTGAATATCCTTGATGTGATATGTTATTTGTGTGAATGTGTGGATATGGTTGAAGGTCTATGGTGACACATGGCACGTGATCATGTGGTCAGGATGCAACAAGTGATTGATCCAACCGTGAGAGCCTGAGATAATCTACGGTGGCACATGGCATGCGATCATGTGGCCAGGATGCAACAAGCGATTGATCCAACCGTGAGATGTGTGTGATTTGTTTCGCTAGCCAGCTCGGGAGGGTCCTTCGAGGCCTCGGGTGGGATGTCGGTGGTAGCGTCCCGGTCCTAGGCGATGCGCGTGCGTGATTATGTTTCGTTGATTTTACGTCCGTTGAGGACACGTGATGTTGGGCTCTGACCCTGTAAATTGTTGGTGGTTTTCTATTTGCGAAAACAAAACATTTGGGCTGTGACCCTATTAATTTTTGGAAAGAGAAGGATTTTATAATCCTAAATTGTTTTCTATTAAAACTCTCGATGGCATTTTAAACTATTTTGTAAATTGTTTCCCTTATTTGCGATCTTTCGGTTTTGGAAATGTTTACCCAAACTCTTGCCTCAGGAAGTACTTTTCTTTACGTTTGGATCTTTGAGGATTCCTGATTATTATTGTTCTTGGAACTTGTATTGTATGGCTCGTATTTTTGCACTTGTACTTGCACTAGCAAAACAGTGGAGTTTTGCTAACCCCCGAGTATTCGGGGGGTGGATGTCTATTTTTGCATTCAGGTTTTGGAGCATAGCACAGGGTCGGCACGAAGGATGATGAAAGATGAACGATACTAATCACACGAGGATCTGTTGATGTCGTTTTGGTCTAGTTGTATTTTCTTTTCCGCTGCAGTATCTTTTCCCCGTTGTACGGGAGTTTATTGTATTTTGACCCCTGCGTGGGTATGTGTTTGGAATTGAGTTGTATGTTATTATTGAAAGACCAAGTCGGTCTACTGAGTCATTTTAGCCTTAAAGGCGAGGTTTAGATGTTTGATTTTAGTTATCTGTAACACCCCCAAGACGTTCAGGGCATATTACAGCGCCGTGGACCCCACACTGTGGAATCCACCAGGCTATCATAACAACAAGACATTCGACAACGAAAAACTATTCTTAATAAAACGACAATTCAAATAAAAGACTACAAACCGACCATTAAATTCTGACATCAAATCCATTTCCCAAAACGGGAACACAACATTAACAATTTCAAACAGGAAGTACTCGAGTACTTAAACCAATTTTATAATACATAAATCCCAAAATCAGACATCAATAGTAACCGACAGACATAACATCGAAAATCAAATACTGGACAATATCATGCTTGCCCATCATCCTCATACGTCCCGAGTGCTCGTTTATCCCCACGATCAATACCTGAAATACAAAAAGTATTTCCCCCATTTAAGGGGTTAGCGACAACTGCTAGTGCAAGTACAATCCATTTGAACTACATTCTAATCAGATGAATATATGCGCCAAAAAGTCATTTTAGAAAACATTTTATATTCCGGAATATTTACAATCACAAAACACATTATCTCCAACAAATCACAATTCAAAGTTAACCGTTGGTACGAGACTCACGGCCACCGTACCCCGCAGAGTCCCGTCGGACATCCCTGGGTGGCTAACCACAGTTCGCGATATGCACACTCACGGCAATACGTATCCCTAGAGGCCCCGTCGGACCGTCCCTAGGTGAACATACACATAACCATCCACAACAACCACGATACAGCCATAATTCAAATACTAGAACATGTAAACAAATGTAAAGTACTTGCCTTTGAGACATTCTTCGAAGAATCGGAAGTGAAAAATGACTACGGATGATCCGAATGGAAAACGACGGTTCCTAAACGAAGAATTAGCATAACTCAGTCCCAACGGACATCAATAATCGAAAGGAATACTCCCAAAACCCCGATTACAATTAACGACAAAAGACGTTCAATCAATACGGTGAGGGTTTACGCAAAATCTCCCGTATTGATAATTCACGATTAAAATCAAGGAAATCTGGATTTGGAATCACTCAATAATCACAATCGGTGAAGAATATCGTAATATATATGAACAATTCGAATTAAACCCTAAAATCAAATCCCCAAAAACGCGACAAAATTAGGGTTCTGAGGAATTACCTTGGATTCGATCGATGGAAGATGTGAATGTTGTAGATTAATCTCCTTGGTACACAATAATCAATCTCTAAAGGAAATCCACGGATTGTTACGGACAAATCGCTCCAAATGCACTCAAGAACACTCACGTCGCGAGAAGGGTTGAATAAGAATGAAAAGAAACTGACTAAGGTTAAGTCGGGTTTAAAAACGCCGACAGCGTTACGTGCGTTAACACAAGCCGTTAACGTGCGTTATGATGGTTACGTCGTAACCCAATCCGGTTAACGTCGTAACCAAATGTCTGTACTAAATTGTGAAGGGTCATAACGTCGTTATGGATCATGCATAACGTCGTTATGCACGTAATGCACCCGATTACGAACACCAATCGCACGGTCGATTCGACGACGAACTACAACACGAGGATAGAATCAAAAGTGTAAATACGAGGTATTCATAACAAGGAAGTTGAGTGCTCGAAAGTAAATGCACTCCCAACTACCGAGGAATCCAAAATACGACGGGGATAAATTTCCCTAAATTTATAGAAATTACGAAAATGACCCAAGCGTCCGAAAATCACGATACGACGTCGGATTTACAAACCGGAAGTCTCAACATGACCAACTCAACCATAATGACTTGTACAAACCAAGAAACAACGGAAACGAACGAGTTTTACGAGAATCGAACGTTCATACGGCAAAACATATCATAAAATGAGATTACGTGAAAACATCATCAAAACTCGTCCAAATGGAAAAACTCTAAGAACAAAGTAGATTCGAAATGTCGAAACGGTTACAAGCGAGTCGATAAAAATAGACATACACCAAAAATGGAAACTTCTAAAAATGGAAAAATTACGGATATTACATTCTCCCCCTCTAAAATAAAGTTTCGTCCCGAAACTTAAGAATCAAAAAGCTCGGGGTATCTCGAACGCATATCCTCCTCTAGCTCCCACGTCGCTTCTTCTACTCCGTGCCTCGACCATTGCACCTTAACCAAAGGAATGGTTTTGTGCCTTAACTGCTTGTCACGACGCTCCAAAATTCTCGACGCCTCTCTTCAAACGTAATATCCTTCTCAATCTCCACGTCCCCAAAGTCAATAATGGGACGGGTCCGAACGCATTTCCTCAATCGGGAAACGTGAAATACGCTATGTACATGACTCATGACGGAGGTAAAGCCAAACGGTACGCTAACTCACCGACTCTCTCCAATACCTCGAAAGGTCCAATATATCTCGGCCGAGTTTCCCTTCTTCCCAAAACGGAAGACTCCCTTCGGAGACACTCTCAATGTAACATGATCCCCCACCTCAAACTCCAAAGGTCTACGCCTAACATCCGCGTAAGACTTTGTCGACTCCGAGCACAACATCCTCTTTCTAATCAATTCGATTTTCTCCCTCGTCTCCAACACGATCCGGCTGGTGCCAACCAAATCGGACGGCTCATCCCAACATATCGGTGATCGGCAACGTCGGCCATAAAGTGCCTCATATGGTGCCATCTTAATCGACGCGTGCCAGCTATTATTATAAGTAAACTCAATTAAGGCCAAATGCTCCTCCCAATTACTACTCCAGTCTAACGCACACGCGCGCAACAAATCCTCGAACGTCTGAATGGTACGTTCGGACTGCCCATCGATGCAGGGATGGAACGAAGTGCTCAAACGTAGCTGAGTCCCCAATGCCTTATGCACTGCCTGCCAAAAATGCGATACAAATCGGCCATCTCTGTCTGAAATAATGGTCCTCGGCGTACCATGAAGCCTCACTATCTGAGTGATAAAAATACGAGCCAGCTTTTCCGGACCCCAAGTATCCTTGATGCCCAGAAAATGTGCCGACTTAGTCAGTCGGTCTACAATCACCCATACCATATTCATACCAGTCTTCGTCCTCGGTAAACTCGTGACAAAATCCATAGAGATGTCCTCCCACTTCCATTCCGAACGGGAAGTGGTTTCAATAATCCGGTGGCATTGATGCTCAATCTTGACTTGCGACAAGTCAAACACTTAGCTACAAACCGAACTACCTCTTTCTTCATATCGTTCCACCGTAAATTTTTCCTCGTATCTTTATACATTTTACTCGAGCCCGGATGGACCGAGTAAGGTGACGCATGAGCCTCTCGCATGATATTCTGTCTCAATTCCGAGTCGTCGAACACACAACCGACCTCGGAATCTCAACACTCCATCCTCATGAATAACAAATCCCGGGGTTTCCCCTTCTCTACACTCTCCCGGTGAATAAACATCGGGTCCTCCAACTGTCCCGATTTAATGTCCTCGACCAGAGACGAAGAAATCTCAAGAGTACGCAATCGCCTGAACTCTCTGGCAGTACAATCTCAATGCTCAGCTTCATAAAATCACGCTGAAGTCCTGACTGGGCCGTAAGCAACTCAAGCGCTCGAAGCGATACTGATTTCCGGCTCAAGGCGTCTGCTACCACATTAGCCTTGCCCGGATGATAAAGTATCTCGAGATCGTAATCCTTAATCAATTCCAACCACCTCCTCTGCCTCATATTAAGCTCTTTCTGCGTGAAAATGTACTTCAGGCTCTTGTGATCGGTGAAAATCTGACACGACGAGCCATACAAGTAATGACGCCAAATCTTCAACGCAAAAACAACTGCGGCCAACTCAAGATCGTGCGTAGGGTAATTCAATTCATAGGTTTTCAACTGACGGGAAGCATAAGCAATCGTCCTCCCGTGCTGCATAAGTACGCATCCGAGCCCTTGGCCCGAAGCATCACTATAAACTGAGAAACCATCATTACCACTCGGTAAGGCCAAAACGGGAGCGGTCGTCAACCGCTTCTTCAACTCCTCAAAACTATTCTGCCTCTCATCGGTCCACACAAACTTCTCTGACTTCTGTAACAACTGAGTCAGCGGTCGAGCGAGTTTAGAGAAACCCTCGACGAATCTACGATAATACCCGGCTAATCCCAGAAAACTACGGACCTCTTTCACGTTCTTGGGCGGCGCCCAATCCAACACTGCCTCTACCTTATGTGGGTGCACACGAACACCCTCGGCCGAGATCACATGACCGAGAAACATAACTTCCCGTAACCAAAACTCGCACTTTGAGAACTTCGCAAAAAGATGCTGAGTTCTCAAAATATCTAACACAATATGCAAATGAAGGTCGTGCTCCTGCTCGGTCATCGAGTATATAAGGATTTCTTCGATAAAAACGACTACACTCTTATCGTGGTACTCGATAAAGACTTTGTTCATAAGCTGCATGAACACGGCCGGGTGCGTTAGTTAGCCCAAAAGGCATAACCAAAAACTCGTAGTGACCGTATCTCGTCCGAAAGGCCGTCTTCGAATATCGGTATCCTTCACTCGGCCGATAATACCCCGATCTCAAATCAATCTTCAAAACACGGTCGCTCCTTGCAATCGATCAAACAAGTCATCAATCCTCGGGAGTGGATATTTGTTTTTGATGGTCACTTTGTTCAACTCTCGGTAGTCGATGCACAAACGAAGTGACCCATCCTTCTTCTTTACAAATAGGACCGGTGCGCCCCAAGGCGAAGCACTCGGTCGAATATACCCCATGTCTAGCAACTCTCCCAATTGTTTCTTCAACTCAAGCATCTCGGCAGCGCCATACGGTATGGCGTCTTAGAGATAGGTGCCGCACCCGGCTCTAGATCGACGGTAAACTCAACCTCTCGCCCGGCGGCAAACCCGCAACTCATCTGGAAAGACGTCGGGATACTCACATACTACCGGAATAGACGAGCTCGACTCCCCCTTCTTCCGATCTCAAAGCGTAACACCAATAGCCCGTGCAACCTCCCAAGGAGTCTCACCGCCTCAAAGCGCCGATCGCAATCTCTGGCTACCCCGCTTATGCCCCACAAAAGAATGCTCGGTACCATCAGAGGCTAACATCGAAACAGTCCTCGTTCTATAATTCATGATCGCCCCATGACGGTCCAGCCAATCCTCACCCAGAATCAAATCCTCATCTCTAATATCTACCGCAATCAGATTAGAAAGCCAATCCCTCCCCGCGATACTCACAGAAAAATCTCTAATCTCACGGTCCCCCACGATGCTATCCCCGCTAGGAAGTTTAACAACAAAAGGCTCACAAGCAACAAGGCAATCAACATGCAGGCGACGCACACAGTCCATAGATATAAAAGAATGAGTAGCACCAGAATCGAACAATACGGAAATAGGATGGTCAAGGATGTGGACAGTACCTGTAGCCACCGTCGCGTCGGGATCTCCGGCTCGCCTCATCTCATACACACGGGGCGGAACAGACCCCGCACTAGAAGCTCCCCCTCTAGAAGGCTGACCACGACCTCGACCTCTACCAAAACTCTGCTGCGGCTGAGGAACTGTCGGTGCCTGATTCACACTCGGCTCTCCTGCAGCTGGAGCAGATATCTGAGTAACTGGAGCCCGAGCTGTATCCGTACAAAACTTAGCATGGTGACCCATACGACCACAAGCAAGGCACTGGATCGGAGGCCTATCACACTCATTCATCATGTGACCCGGACGACTGCAGTTGAAGCACGTAGGACCACGAACGGAACTAGCAGGAGCAGACCTAGAACCGTTTCCTCGACCAACTGATGGCGCCCGACCCCGAAGACTCGCGAACTGCATCGAGTCTTCGGATACCCTCCGACTTGCCTCCCGAAACCGACCGGCGGTTTTCTGTTTCTTTCCTTCGGTTGCCGTCTGCCGCAGAAAACGACATCTCATAAGCCATCGCCTTATTCTCGATATTCTTTCAAAGTCGCACCCTGCACCGGACATGTAGTGGCGCACTCTCGGTTTCATCCGCATGTCAAAGTGGCGGATCTTATCAAGCTCATCGCGGACTTGGTTTCTCACATAATGTAATCATTGATTGTAGTCCTTGATAGCTTGAGAAATAGGAACATCTTGGGGCTTAGCCTCAAAGAAGGCTCGGATCCTCCTCTTTCACCGCCAAGGACGGTGTTCGTCTTCCATCGGATCTCGAAACTCGCCCACGTAGCTGCCGGTCACGCGGTTTCACCGCTTGCCACCACGTCGCCGCCTCCTTGGCGAGGAAGTACCGAGCAATGGGTACTTTCCTCTCCTGGGCAATTAGCGGCCTCAAACACTTTCTCTATCTCGAATAGCCAATTCTCCCAACCGTAAGGGCGGAAGCACCATCAAGCTGCGGAGGACGCATACGAATCACGCCCCGAAGTAGCTTATCATTGCCGGATCCAGAGGGCGGAACCGGGTTGGCATTAGCATGGCCGACTGTAATGGCTCGAGTCGAGCGTCATCCGGTTCGCTACTTGCCGTAATATGTTGGCCACTCCAACATTCTCATGAGCATTACACGGAGCTAGCAGATCTGTCCCGCCGACCTCCGAACTAGGGGAACACTGCTCGACAAAGAGGGCATCGCCGAATCGGTTCCGAGTGATCGGACATGGCCGCCCCACCGGCTGCGCCACGTCCCCTACCGCCCGCGACCAAGGCCCGCGTCCTCTACCAGCAGGAATTCAAGAAGCAACGGGTAAGTACAATTCAAACGCAAAACGCAAAAGATACTAAGACAGAATAGAACAGACGGTGAAACGAGTCAAGTTAGGAAAACTTACGAGCACCGGCGTACTGAGATGATGGCATAGCAGTGATACTGTCCCAAAAACGACACTTAACTAGACCCAAATGACCGACAGCCTAGGTATCCATAAACCTAAGCTCTGATACCATTTTCTGTAACACCCCCAAGACGTTCAGGGCATATTACAGCGCCGTGGACCCCACACTGTGGAATCCACTAGGCTATCATAACAACAAGACATTCGACAACGAAAAACTATCCTTAATAAAACGACAATTCAAATAAAAGACTACAAACCGACCATTAAATTCTGACATCAAATCCATTTCCCAAAACGGGAACACAACATTAACAATTTCAAACAGGAAGTACTCGAGTACTTAAACCAATTTTATAATACATAAATCCCAAAATCAGACATCAATAGTAACCGACAGACATAACATCGAAAATCAAATACTGGACAATATCATGCTTGCCCATCATCCTCATACGTCCCGAGTGCTCGTTTATCCACACGATCAATACGTGAAATACAAAAAGTATTTCCTCCATTTAAGGGGTTAGCGACAACTGCTAGTGCAAGTACAATCCATTTGAACTACATTCTAATCAGATGAATATATGCGCCAAAAAGTCATTTTAGAAAACATTTTATATTCCGGAATATTTACAATCACAAAACACATTATCTCCAACAAATCACAATTCAAAGTTAACCGTTGGTACGAGACTCACGGCCACCGTACCCCGCAGAGTCCCGTCGGACATCCCTGGGTGGCTAACCACAGTTCGCGATACGCACACTCACGGCAATACGTATCCCTAGAGGCCCCTTCGGACCGTCCCTAGGTGAACATACACAAAACCATCCACAACAACCACGATACAGCCATAATTCAAATACTAGGACATGTAAACAAATGTAAAGTACTTGCCTTTGAGACATTCTTCGAAGAATCGGAAGTGAAAAATGACTACGGATGATCCGAATGGAAAACGACGGTTCCTAAACGAAGAATTAGCATAACTCAGTCCCAACGGACATCAATAATCGAAAGGAATACTCCCAAAACCCCGATTACAATTAACGACAAAAGACGTTCAATCAATACGGGTGAGGGTTTACGCAAAATCTCCCCGTATTGATAATTCACGGATTAAAATCAAGGAAACTGGATTTGGAATCACTCAATAATCACAATCGGTGAAGAATATCGTAATATATATGAACAATTCGGAATTAAACCCTAAAATCCCGAAATCCCCCAAAAACGACAAAATTAGGGTTCTTGAGGAATTACCTTGGATTCGACTGATGGAAGATGTGAATGTTGTAGATTAATCTCCCTTGGTACACAATAATCAATCTCTAAAGGAAATCCACGGATTGTTCTGGACAAATCGCTCCAAATGCACTCAAGAACACTCACGTCGCGAGAAGGGTTGAATAAGAATGAAAAGAAATCGATCGAGGTTAAGTCGGGTTTAAAACGCACATGACGTTACGTGCGTTAACACAAGCCGTTAACGTGCGTTATGATGGTTACGTCGTAACCCAATCCGGTTAACGTCGTAACCAAATGTCTGTACTAAATTGTGAAGGGTCATAACGTCGTTATGGATCATGCATAACGTCGTTATGCACGTAATGCACTTGATTGAACACCACCCCGCACGTCGATTCGACGACGAACTACAACACGAGGATAGAATCAAAAGTGTAAATACGAGGTATTCATAACAAGGAAGTTGAGTGCTCGAAAGTAAATGCACTCCCAACTACCGAGGAATCCAAAATACGACGAGGGGATAAATTTCCCTAAATTTATAGGAAATTACGAAAATGACCCAAGCGTCCGAAAATCACGATACGACGTCGGATTTACAAACCGGAAGTCTCAACATGACCAACTCAACCATAATGACTTGTACAAACCAAGAAACAACGGAAACGAACGAGTTTTACGAGAATCGAACGTTCATACGGCAAAACATATCATAAAATGAGATTACGTGAAAACATCATCAAAACTCGTCCAAATGGAAAAACTCTAAGAACAAAGTAGATTCGAAATGTCGAAACGGTTACAAGCGAGTCGATAAAAATAGACATACACCAAAATTGGAAACTGCTAAAAATGGAAAAATTACGGATATTACATTATCAGCCTGGTAGATCCTCGAGGAGAGGGTCTACGGTGTGTAATGTCCCTGAGCGGATTGGGGGTGTTACATAAATGGTATCGGAGCTTAGGTTGTGGAAACCTAGGCTGTCGGGTCAGTGGTGTCTGTTGAGTTTTGTCTTGTCGGATTATGTCTGACTAAGTCGTGTCGCGACGCGTCGTCTGAGTTTGTTAGTCGTGATTAGTATCGTGGGCGATCATCATCTTCGTGCGACTTGTGGCTGTAAGTCTCCCTTCTTTGTGTTGTGCCTCGTGTGTCACGAGCTATTTTATGATTATTTGATTAGTGACGGAATCCTCTTATGGATTTTGATTTCTTGATATGTGGTTATTTGACTCTCATATTTCGTTCATATGAGGAGTAGTGTTGCTCGATTGTGTATGTTGAACCGTGTTTCTTTTATCCGCTGCGTGAGTTATTTTGTAATGACTTTCGGTATTTTACCGACTGAGTTTTATTTCGAAAATCGATTCCCTTAACCGAGTTTTTGGCATTATGGCCTTGATCGTTTTGGCGAAATTCTTATGACGGTATTTAGCATTTTGTAAATGGCTTCTGTGAGTTTTTGAAATATTACCGTCATCGGCCTTTTTGGCATTTTTGTAAATGGTTTTATCCTGGTGGGTTCCAGCGCGGGACCCACGGCGCTATAAAGTTTTGTGTAATTACCTGAAATTTTTGGGCATTCTAGCCTTTTTGGCATCGTCCTTTTTCTTTGGCATTGAATTATTTTCGAAAACTTGAGTATCTTAGAAATAAATTTCGAGACGTACGTTTAAAATGAATTGTTTTCTCGCGGTACTTCCAAGGTGCCACAATATGTTTCAAAATTCTTCTACCTCGAGGACCAAAATGTTTTGAGATATTTTCAATGTTTTATAAATATTTTTACTTAGACCCGAGGGTCGAATATTCTGAAAGCTTTTCACTAAAAGAAAGTGTCCTCGTTTTTATCAAATGCGAAATGGTTTTCCAAAGTATCGATAACGATGTTTCACGTTTTTACTTTTTTTTAAAAGGTGATACTCAAGATCAACCGGTGTTTTTCCTAAATTGTTTTCAAAAGGTGGTTTTCATTTTTTTTTTAAACCTATCATTTCCCATTTGCGTTTGGGAATGTATGTATGATGTTCGCATTGTCGTAATGGTGTTTGCTTCCGAGTATGATCGAATTGGTGGCATGAACGTTGAGGCATTGCCACGCGTTTGTTGTACTAGCCCTCTGTGAGAGGTGTGAACTGGTATTTAATGGTTGTCGCCTCGTGGTGGATTGCGTGTGTCACACGAGTGTGAGATGTTGAAGCTTGGGTTTGTACGTTGGTGTACATGTGTGATTGTTTCATGATGTTTGTAATTACGTGCTGGTTATCGTTCGGGCCGTTGAGGTCGCCGAACGATACCGTCGCTGCTGTGGTGTATGTGTATATATTACTTTACGATGGTAATCGTTGTATATGATATGTGTTATGATTCTTTGTTGTGCTGAGTTGGCATCTCCGCTATGTTGTTTTGCGATGTTATGCCCCATTGTATCTAGCATTTGTATTTTCGGTATGCCGAGCCGAGGTGTTTCAACCGTGATGTGCCGGGGGAATGTACGTGCAATTTGTCCTTCTCGTCAGTAACACATTTCGAGTGTGGACTCGAGGGTCACCGAATTCAGTTTTGCGAATTGGCTACCGAGACTTTCGGAGTTTGCGCTTCAGCACAGTTATCAGGATAGGCTCTGAGAGGCCCATAGGAGATTTCTCTGTCGGTTGCTTTTTGTGTTGTTACCTTGTTTCCGTTATTGTGAGTTTCGGGGACGACTTTCTTTTAGAAGAGGTCGAATATAATACCCGTATTATTTTTGGCTTCTATATTTTCTCTTTCTCCAGTCTATCGATTCGCCCGTGTTCGTTGATACTGTCTGAGCTTGTTCTGTATTTCGGTTTCATCGTTCGAACGAGCTGTGATCTTGTTTTGGGTCGATCTGGTTATCGCTGTGACTTTTCCGAGTTCGGTTCGATTCTTGTGAACCTTGTTCGGAAGTAGCATCTTTTGGTTCTACTAGTTCTTTTATTAGAAGTGGATCGAATTTGGAACTTCTGTATTTTCGACTCTGTCGACTCGTTTATGTTTGTTAACATTTTTTGAGCTTGCCCTGTCCCTTACTTTTGTTAATCGAACGAGGGTGGTATTGTTTCGGAATTACTCGTTCGTCGTTGTGACTTTTCAATTGTTATTCCCTTTCCGGTGGATCTTATGTGAGTGTGCATCTTGTTGTTTTCACCGGATCATGTTTTGTCTCGAGTCGAGATGTGAACCTCGGAGTTGTCGGTTGAACCTTCTTGTTCTTCGTGATCCGAACATGATCGTTCAATTTTTGTTGTCTCGATCTTTGTGGTTCGATCGTTTGATTGTTCGGTTTTTGTTGATCTCGTTTCGTGATTGTTGAACATTCAGATTCCTTCGTAATTCCCTTAAGTTCGGGAAATTACTTTCGTTTTCGATCTTCCAACCCTTGGGTAGTGGAATTCCGTATTTGTTCAGCGATTGGCTCGCGTTTTGATTGATGTACCGTTGGGTTGGTCAATCATATTGATTTCCGTTCGTTATATTTTGTGATTGTTCGGATAATTGACTTGACTATATTACCCATTTAATGACGCTTGTCATTTGTTGGTTTTATTATATCCCTATCGGCGACATTGTGTTGGTCGTCGTGGAGCGTGTTTTCACGCCGTATATTCCTTTGCGTTGCTTGTAACGTTTCGCCAATGGGTGTAAGTTACGCGTTTCTTGTGTATCTCGTTGAGTTTTCCTGGCGGGATATTGCTTCTGTAATATCCGCAATTTTCGATTTTCGGTAAATTTCTTTTTTCGGCGGAAGTCCGTTTTGACGACTCGCTCATGACCGTTTCGTCATTCCAAGAATGTTTAATTCTGCACTTTTTGTCATCCGAGTTCGTTTCGGTGTCGTTTTATTGAGTTCCGTACTTTTTAACGACTTTTCCGCACTTGAGTTTGGTTCTTGCGAATCTCGTTCGAAACTGCTGTTTCGAGTTTCCCGTAAGTCCGTTTAAATTTGTTAGACGTGTTGTGAACTTTGGTTTGGTTATTCGATCACGTATCGTGATTTCCGGGCGTTTTGGGCCATTTTGTAATTTCTTGAAAGTTACGGGTATCCGTATATGTAATTGTTGTCTCGACCCGTTTCTTGGTCGCGTATGACTAATTATGGTATTATGTTTTCATTCCGGGTCGTTGATATTGTCCGCGAACTTTTCGTCGTGTTCGTTCCGTATGTTTTCGGAAATCGAGTCGTCGAGCCCTGACGGTTGTGGGACCGCCGACGGTTATGGATCGGCCGGACGGTTGTGGGTTCTGGCCGGATGATTGCGGGTACCGGCCGGACGAGTGCGGCAGGAACCGGCGTAGCGTACGCTACGGCCGGAAGTCTGCGCGCGCTAGCTCGGCAGGTATAGCGCACGCTAGCTTGGTCGACCAACGCACGCTATCGGGCCGGACAGTGGGGTTTCTGGGGTTCTGGAATCAGGAAGTATCGGCAGGTAGCGCACGCTACGCCGAGCGTAGCGCGCGCTAGTCGGCAGGCGTAGCGCATGCTGTCGGCCGGCTAGCGTACGTTACCTGGCCGGGCAGTTCAGTCCAGAGGGTTCTGGACAGATCGGCTAGCGCACGCTAGCGTCCGCGCAGCGCTCGCTATCGTGGTCGGGCAGGCAGGACCCAGCCGGCAGATTGAGTCTTCAGTACCGGGGCCTTGCGGGCCATGGCCGAGGGTTATCGGCCGAGGCTGCCCCTTAGCGCGCGCTAGTCCGGAAGGTGTAGCGCACGCTAGGCCGTGCCTGTATAAATATGACAGAGTAGCCATATTTTCACCCGTTTTTCATTTCCATCTTTTCCTCTCCGCGGCTGGAGACTTGGCGATCCAGGAGACATGTTGTCCAGCAACTAATCTACGAAGATTGGGAGTTCATATCATCGATTAATCCCTCCATAACCTCATTTGATCCAGCGAATCAAGGTGAGATTTCCTAGAACCCTATTTTGGGAAAATTTGGGGTTTTTGTATTTTCGTCCGATTCGTTCCATGTTGTTGATTAATTCATGATGGGTATGATTAATCTTGGTAGTATTATTGTGTTTAACATCATTTAATCCATTGTTCTTCGTCGAATCGAAGTATATTTCTTGATTTCCTTCGAATTGACTTTTTGGGGGATTTGTCCTCGATCTCGTTTTTCATCCGTTTTCGATGGATCGATTATGGTTAAATGATGTTGTTAAACATATTCTATGGATTGTATATCCATATTTCAACTTGGAATTCCGTTTTCGGGTTTTGACGGGACGAATCGTGTTCTTGGTCAAGCTTTGGGGAAATCCTTGAACCTTCGTCATTTGTTCTTTGAATTCAGCGGCTTTGGGTCATACTTTGGAATTCATTTTCGTTGTTATTGTTTTCGTTCGTAGTTCATTGTTGTGGATTGTCGTTCGGTGGAGTTGGCGAGTTCGTAGTCGGTTCGTGCCAACCTACTTCGGCCGATTCTCCGCGTTGTGGTTATTCGAGGCAAGTATCTTGCCCATACATTTCATACTTCGTAGGCATAATTATTGATAAATGATTTTATGCGAAATCCAATGTTTAATGAACGTTAAAAAGGATCGGTATGTTCTCGATAAATATTGTCTTTCAACGATAATTCGTATACTTCGTGAATGGATATATTCTCGGAATATGTGTGTTAGTTTCGTACGTTGAGAGATGTTATGATCGCATTGAGTGAATATAATAGACCATAATTGTTTGCCGAGGATTGTGCATTGAATTGTATATTTGTTCGGTGGGTATTCGACATGATGTGATGTTAGTCGTTACTCCTTTGAAAGGAGGTTGTGATGCTTAGTGTTGCTTGTCTTGATAATCGATTATTGTTGTGTGCTTGTTGTATGTGATGTGCCTCCGGGTAGGATTGTTGAATCTCCGGGATCCATACGTGCTAGTATGGGTCGGGCGAAACCGTAGGGTTATCCAATACGGGTATGTCTTGCGGGGACTCCGAGGTTCGGGGCTTGCTAGCCCGATGCCGGGATAACTTGTGGGGTTATCATCGGTTATGTCTTGTGGGGACTCCGAGGTTCGTGGCTTGTTAGCGCGATGCCGGGATAACTTATGGTTGTGGTTTGATTGTGATATTCGTGTCGTGGAGACATGCGATTTGATATGTTTTTCCTATTGGGTTATTCACTCGGGTTTGTTCTTCGGGAGCATCTGAGGTTCGTGGCTTGTTAGCACGGGACACGAATAATTCTTAGGAACATGTGATTTGTGATTTGGGTCACGGACCCCGTGTTTTGTGAAATGGGTTGTGGACCCTGCATATTGTTATTGGAACTTGAATTTTGGAAAATGACTTTTTGGGCGGTGTCCCTAAATGTTTTCGAAAGGTTTTAGAATTCCTAAATCCCAAATATTTTCTAAACTCCCGAGATCATCAAATGTTTTGTAATATGTACATTGGGTTATTTCCTACCTTTCACGTTTTGAATGGTTTGATCAAGTGAATTTTCTCGGGAAGTATATTCGCGATTATCCTGTTTTTGTGGAGTATGATATGTATGGCTTGTTTTCGTATTTATACTTGCACTAGCAAAACAGTGGAGTTTTGCTAACCCCCGAGTATTCGGGGGGTGGATGTCTATTTTTGCATTCAGGTTTTGGAGCATAGCACAGGGTCGGCACGAAGGATGATGAAAGATGAACGATACTAATCACACGAGGATCCATTGCTGTCGTATTGGTCTAGTTGTATTTTTTTTCCGTTGCAGTATATTTTTCCCGTTGTACGGGTGTGGTTGTATTTTGACCCCTGCGTGGGCATGAGTTGTATTTGAGTTGTACGTATTTATTGAAAGACCAAATCGGTCTACTGAGTCATTTTAGCCTTAAAGGCGATGTTTGATTTTAGTTATCGGCCTGGTAGGCCCTCGAGGAGAGGGTCTACGGCGTGTAATATCCCTGAGCGGATTGGGGGTGTTACAGCTTCTCCCTACTTATTTTAAGTTTCGGGACGAAACTTCTTTTAAGGAGGGTAGAATGTAATATCCGCAATTTCGAATTTCAGTAATTTTCTTTTTTCGGCGGAAGTCCGTTTTGACGACTCGCTCATGACCGTTTCTTCATTCCGAGAATGATTAATTCTGCACCTTTTGTCATCCGAGTTCGTTTCGGTATCGTTTTGTTGAGTTCCGAGCTTTTTAGCGACTTTTCCGCACTTGAGCTCGATTCTTGCGAATCTCGTCCGAAACTGTTGTTTCGAGTTTCTCGTAAGTTCATTTAATGTTATTATTCATGTTGCGAGTGTTGGTTCGGTGTTTCGATCATGTATCGTGTATTTCGGACATTTTGGGCCATTTTTGTAATTTCCCAAAGTTTGGGGTAATTACTTCCGTTGTCGAATTACGACACCTCGGGTGGTCGGAATCATGTGTTCTCTTAGCGCTTGGATTCGTATTTGCGAGTACTTCGTAACCGTATCTTCGGTTTTTACTCAGGTTCGGGTTTCGGGGTCGTCCGGGCCGTCGGAGTGGCCACGGCCGAGTCACTACGGAGGGCTGCCTGGCCGAGTTACGGCCGTAAGGTGCCGGTTACGGCCGTAACGTGTGCCAGTTACGGCCGTAAGGCGTGATTGGGTACGGCCGTATGGCGCCTGGCAGCTTCCTGACGAAGGCCGGTTACGGCCGTAATGTGTGCGAGTTACGGCCGTAAGTGTCCGGCTCGTGCTGGGCAGATTTTTGACGAATGCCGGTTACGGCCGTAAGGCCTGCCGAGTACGGCCGTAAGGGACCGAATTACGGCCGTAAGGCACTGCCGGTTACGGCCGTAACCCTGTCGGCTATATATAGACTGGCTCGGCCAGATTTCATTTTCTACGCGATTTTCTTCCTTTTTCGGTATTTGCGACGGAGGCTCGGGAAATCGAGTTCTTGGCCGATTCTAATCATTTCCAAGGCATTTTGGAAGATTCTTGTTGATTATATCATCATCCAATCCATGTTCTTCGTCAAATCAAGGTATATTCTTGATTTTCCTTCAAGTTGACTTTTTGGAGAAATTGTTCTTGATTTCGTTTCTAATCCGATTTTGATACATCGATTGGTGTAGTATGATGTTATTAATCGTTTTCTATGGGTTGTATATCCATATATCAAGTTTGTTTAACTCGATTGACGATTCGAGTGTTCTTGGGAATTATTGAACATTTAGTGTTCGATTAAATGTCCCAATGAGTTTCCCTTCGATAGTTTGTTGGGATTTCCGTTGTTTTGGCCTTGATTATCGTCGTAACCATGTATTATTGTTCCTTCTGGAGGTTTATAGGTGTTCGAGGATTCCGATGTTGAATCCCGTTTGGTGATTGATGATTCGTGTGGTGTTATTCTCGTAATACTCGTGGTGCTATCACATTCTTGATATTGTTCGGGGGTTCGGGGCTATTCGACCGCGTCCTATCCATCGTCTTATTGCGATCGTGATTTCTAGGCAAGTACCTTGTCCATACTATTCTTGTTTTATGGATATGATAATTAGTGATCGTCTAAATGTGGTTGCTTGGTCATTTGAATTGAACTTTCAAAAGATTCGGTTTAGCCTTGTTAAAGGCTTGCTTTCAAAACGCGTGTGTTTTGTGAATGGCGTGGTTTGTGAATAACTATGAGAATTCTATGTATATGCTTGGTGTTAATGTTGCACTTGGTATTGTGTGTGGACGTATATTATTTCATTTCGGTGCGTTGTGGATTGACGTGGTGTTTTGCTAAGTGTTTGATGCCTCTAGGCGAATTGTTTGAATATCCTTGATGTGATATGTTATTTGTGTGAATGTGTGGATATGGTTGAAGGTCTACGGTGACACATGGCACGTGATCATGTGGTCAGGATGCAACAAGTGATTGATCCAACCGTGAGAGCCTGAGATAATCTACGGTGGCACATGGCATGCGATCATGTGGCCAGGATGCAACAAGCGATTGATCCAACCGTGAGATGTGTGTGATTTGTTTCGCTAGCCAGCTCGGGAGGGTCCTTCGAGGACTCGGGTGGGATGTCGGTGGTAGCGTCCCGGTCCTAGGCGATGCGCGTGCGTGATTATGTTTCGTTGATTTTACATCCGTTGAGGACACGTGATGTTGGGCTCTGACCCTGTAAATTGTTGGTGGTTTCCTATTTGCGAACAAAACATTTGGGCTGTGACCCTATTGATTTTTGGAAAGAGAAGGATTTTATAATCCTAAATTGTTTTCTATTAAAACTCTCGATGGCATTTTAAACTGTTTTGTAAATTGTTTCCCTTATTTGCGATGTTTCGGTTTTGGAAATATTTACCCAAACTCTTGCCTCGGGAAGTACTTTTCTTTACGTTTGGATCTTTGAGGATTCCTGATTATTATTGTTCTTGGAACTTGTATTGTATGGCTCATATTTTTGCACTTGTACTTGCACTAGCAAAACAGTGGAGTTTTGCTAACCCCCGAGTATTCGGGGGGTGGATGTCTATTTTTGCATTCAGGTTTTGGAGCATAGCACAGGGTCGGCACGAAGGATGATCAAAGATGAACAATACTAATCACACGAGGATCTGTTGATGTCGTTTTGGTCTAGTTGTATTTTCTTTTCCGCTGCAGTATCTTTTCCCCATTGTACGGGAGTTTATTGTATTTTGACCCCTGCGTGGGTATGTATTTGGAATTGAGTTGTATGTTATTATTGAAAGACCAAGTCGGTCTACTGAGTCATTTTAGCCTTAAAGGCGAGGTTTAGATGTTGGATTTTAGTTATCAGCATGGTAGATCTTCGAGGAGAGGGTCTACGGCGTGTTATGTCCCTGAGCGGATAGGGGGTGTTACAACCAGACAAGGTGGCAGGGGCTCTATCACACTTGCCCAAGGTACAGTGTTCAACTCCGCTATGCAAAAAAAATGAAATAAAAATATGTAATATAATTCCAAAAGGCTTGTAAATTAATTTGAGAATTTAGTAATTGATATGTAGTCATATTGATTGACATATAACTTTGTAGAAAGTCAATGGATTTTAATGATTATTCATTTATATTTACATGTGGTCTTTAAGGATACAAAAAAAAATATTCGTTAATGCATTTAGCGAGGTTATTCATTCATCCCTTTGCCAAAGTCGGGACCGGAGAAAATTATCCCCTTTGCGTTATTTTTGTTTGTTTTTCCCTTATTGTTACATATAAATGAATTTCTTGTGCATAACTTGATGCGGATGCCGCTACCGGATAAGGTGGCAGGGGCTCTATCACACTTGCCCAAGGTATATTGTTCGACTCCCCCCAGGGCCAGTTTTGTAGCATTATTTTTTTTTCTCTTTTTTCTCTTATTGTTACATATAAATGAATTTCTTGTTCATATCTTGACGTGGATGCTACTACCGGACAAGGTGGCAAGAGATTAAACACAATTGCAATGGGTCTACGGTCCGATTGTCCCTAGACCCAATTAATTAACTTGTTTTTTTATATGCCTATTATTGCACACTTTTTGTTTTACTATTTTTTTTATCTCGAACCAAGCACATACCAAAATATTTTTCTTATGAAAAATCTCTAATTGCATTTTCACGCATCTGAAACCAATTTTTTTGTTAGCCAATTTTTTACACTTCATTTTTTTTCACTCTTTATAATCGCATAGAAAAAAATACAAATAAATAAACAAAAAAAGTACCACTCATCTGTAATGTGTTTCTTTAGATGTCTATATTTTCAAATAAAGTACGAAAATGAATTATTTTTGTATATTAAATTTGATTTATCTGTATTATTTCTTCAAAGCTCCTCTACTTTGTTATAAAGAAAATCCCGGCACTCATATATTATTGGAACAACCAATGTATGAAATAGCAATTTATTGGAAATTACAATGCATCTATAAATTTTTTATTGATTTTTTTCTCAGGAAAAAGTACAAATAAATAATTAAAGTATCACTCATATGTAATGTATTTCTTTAAAAAAGAATTATAAATAAATCATTTATCCAAAATATTTGATTTATGTAAATATTGTTCTATAAAATCTTTTTTTTGTTAAAAGGAAAAGTACAACCATAAATGTGTTTAATAATTGCTAGAGAGTGACAATTACTAGATTAGCCAATTTTTCCTTCATAAGAATATATCCATAAATTACAATATTGCATGTCATAGGTTTCAACCGTGTATGGGTTTGAAAATGGAGGAACACTTGTTCTTTTGTTGGAATGTTTTTATACTAGCACTTAATTTTGTACACTTAATTTGAATGATTGGTTAAAACTTATATTTCTCTATACCATTTTTGAGTATTATAACGTGTAGTCTAGTGTAAAATGGGTGAGGCTACAATGCAAGGCACATAGTGGTACACAAAAGCGATACAAGTGATATTTTTTCCGGTTAAAACTATAGGGGGTTAACCCATCTATATATATAATAGCGTTACGGATTCGAAGCACTAAATTAATTATATCTCCTATGTGGTATTTTCTTAATTTTGGGTTCCTGTTTATCTAAAATCTTGAATCCCACATCAATTTAAAATGATTCTTAATCGATGGACATTCCAAATAAATAAAATTTAATATCTTGGATCCCACATCGATTTAAAATAGAACTCCACTAATGGATAACCTAAATAAATACTTAGAATGAATGTTATTTTTGAACCACATAGTTATTTTACACATAAGCTTAGAAATATTATTTTTATTGTGTTTAATTTGACCAATTATTGAGTTGGACAAATAAATAGTTTAATTTGTTAGTGAAATTAATTGGGTCAATTATCAAATTTAAATTAATTTTATTTGTCTAAAATTTGAATCTTACATCTATTTTATTTAATAGTTTTTATAATAATTAAAAATATGTATAACAGCGTTACAAATTTGAAGCGCTACATTGACTCTCTCTCCTATGTGACATTTTCTAAATTTTGTATTCCTAAATAAATACTTAGAATTCAATGTTTATTTTTAAATCTCGTATTTATATTTCACACACAAACTTAAGAATTTTATTTTTATTGTATTTAGTTTGTCCAATTATTAAGTTGGACAAATAAATAGTTAAATTTTTTAATGAAAAATTAATTTGATCAGATTAAATTTCTATTAATTTATTTATCTAAAATTTGAATATCATATCTATTTTATTTAGTAGTTTTATTCTAATTGAAAATTTTAGTTTGGCCACTATAAATAATATAAGTTATTAAATAAATTACTTTATTGTTTATTTGAGAATCTAATTTGATCAATTATCAAATTTATATTAATTTTATTTATCTAAAATTTTGAATACTACATCGATTCTAAAAGAGACTCTGTCGATTGGAGAACTATATTAATTTCCGTTTTTCTCATATTTACATATAAATGAATTTCTTGTGCATAACTTGATGCTGATGCCGCTACCGGACAAGGTGGCAGGGGCTCTATCACACTTGCCCAAGGTATAGTGTTCAACTCCCCCATGCCCCAGTTTCGTAGTGTTATTTTCCTTTTTTTCGTTTTTCTCTTATTGTTACATATAAATGGATTTCTTGTGCATAACTTGACGTGGATGCCACCACCGGACAAGGTGGAAAGGTATTTAACACAATTGCAATGGGTCTAAGGCTCAAATCTCCCTCAACCCAGTTAGCTTTTTTTTGTATGCTGTTTATTGCACAATTTTTTTACCAATTTTTTATCTTAAACCGAACACAGAGAAATTAATTGCTACTTTTTGTATTATATGGTGTAATTGGGGTATGCAAAAAAAAAAATGAAATAAAAATATGTAATATAATTCCAAAAGGCTTGTAAATTAATTTGGTTGAGTAAAAGAATTAAGTAATTGATATGTAGTCATATTGATTGACATATAACTCTTTTGTATTATATGGTGTAATTGGGGTATGCAAAGAAAATGAAATAAAAATATGTAATATAATTCCAAAAGGCTTGTAAATTAATTTGAGAATTTAGTAATTGATATATAGTCATATTGATTGACATATAACTTTGTAGAAAGTCAATGGATTTTAATGATTATTCATTTATATTTACATATGGTTTTTAAGGATACAAAAAAAAATATTCGTTAATGCATTTAGCGAGGTTATTCATTCAGCCCTTTGCCAATGTCGGGACCGGAGAAAATTATCCCCTTTGTGTTATTTTTTTTTCCCTTATTGTTACATATAAATGAATTTCTTGTGCATAACTTGATGCGGATGCCGCTACCGGACAAGGTGGCAGGGGCTCTATCACACTTGCCCAAGGTATATTGTTCGATTCCCCCCAGGGCCAATTTTGTAGCATTATTTTTTTTCTCGTTTTTCTCTTATTGTTACATATAAATAAATTTCTTGTTCATATCTTGACGTGGATGCTACTACCGGACAAGGTGGCAAGAGATTAAACACAATTACAATGGGTCTACGGTCCGATTATCCCTAGACCCAATTAATTAACTTGTTTTTTTATATGCCTATTATTGCACACTTTTTGTTTTACCAAGCACATACCAAAATATTTTTCTTATGAAAAATCTCTAATTGCATTTTCACGCATCTGAAACCAATTTTTTTGTTAGCCAATTTTTTACACTTCATTTTTTTCACTCTTTATAATCGCATAGAAAAAAATACAAATAAATAAACAAAAAAAGTACCACTCATCTGTAATGTGTTTCTTTAGATGTCTATATTTTCAAATAAAGTACGAAAAGGAATTATTTTTGTATATTAAATTTGATTTATCTGTATTATTTCTTCAAAGCTCCTCTACTTTGTTATAAAGAAAATCCCGGCACTCATATATTATTGGAACAACCAATGTATGAAATAGCAATTTATTGGAAATTACAATGCATCTATAAATTTTTTATTGATTTTTTTCTCAGGAAAAAGTACAAATAAATAATTAAAGTATCACTCATATATAATCTATTTCTTTAAAAAAGAATTATAATTAAATCATTTCTCCAAAATATTTGATTTATGTAAATATTGTTCTATAAAATCTTTTTTTTTTGTTAAAAGGAAAAGTACAACCATAAATGTGTTTAATAATTGCTAGAGAGTGACAATTACTAGATTAGCCAATTTTTCCTTCATAAGAATATATCCATAAATTACAATATTGCATGTCATAGGTTTCAACCGTGTATGGGTTTGAAAATGGAGGAACACTTGTTCTTTTGTTGGAATGTTTTTATACTAGCACTTAATTTTGTACACTTAATTTGAATGATTGGTTAAAACTTATATTTCTCTATACCATTTTTGAATACTATAACGTGTAGTCTAGTGTAAAATGGGTGAGCCTACAATGCAAGGCACATAGTGTTACACAAAAGCGATACAAGTGATATTTTTTCCGGTTAAAACTATAGGGGGTTAACCCATCTATATATATAATAGCGTTACGGATTCGAAGCACTAAATTAATTATATCTCCTATGTGGCATTTTCTTAATTTTGGGTTCCTATTTATCTAAAATCTTGAATCCCACATCAATTTAAAATGATTCTTAATCGATGGACATTCCAAATAAATAGAATTTAATATCTTGGATCCCACATCGATTTAAAATAGAACTCCACTAATGGATTGTAATACCCCCAATCCACTCAGGGATATTACACGCCGTAGACCCTCTCCTCGAGGATCTACCAGGCTGGTAACAACATTTAACATCTCGAAAATGCCTTCAAGGCAAAAATGACTCAGTAGACCGATTTGGTCTTTCAATAAATACATACAACTCGAATACAACTCATGCCCACGCAGGGGTCAAAATACAACCACACCCGTACAATGGGAAAAATATAGCAGCGGAAAATAAAGTACAACTAAACCAATACGACATCAACGGGTCCTCGTGTGATTATTATCGTTCATCTTTCATCATCCTTCATGCCGACCCTGTGCTCTGCTCCAAAACCTGAATGCAATACAGACATCCACTCCCCGAATACTCGGGGGTTAGCAAAACTCCACTGTTTTGCTAGTGCAAGTACAAGTGCAAAAATACGAGCCATACAATTCACATTCCACGAATAACAATAACCAGGAATCCTCAAAGATCCAAACGAAACGAAAAGTACTTCCCGAGGCAAGAGTTTGAGAAAACCTTTCAAAATCGAAATATCATAAACCAATGGAAATAATTTATAAAACGGTTTAGAAGGCCATCGAGAGTTTTAATAGAAAACAATTTAGGATTATCAAATCCTACTTTTCAAAATCCAAAAGACAAAAGGGGTCACCGCCCCAAAAGTTTACTTTCCGTAAAATAACCTTTACCAAACCGTTGGGATTTTAGCCCCAAACTGGCCAAATGACCTTTACAAAAACGTTGGGATTTTAGCCCCAATCTCATCAACTCACAAGACACAAGAACGACCACAAGGTTCGTCTCCCAACATCAAAATCCACAAATAAAGGATTTAACACAAACAACAAAATACTCTAGTGCCATCCTAGCCAAGTAAGCCAAACGAACAACTTACCTCTTACACACTTAGTCAATGCATGCAATCATGAAAACCGTTCAAAAGCACTCATTTCCGGAAATGCCATAAATAAGTCACATTTGTAAAATGCACCACAATTAACCGTCGATCCACGTCTCTGTGGACCCCTACCGAGACCCCGTCGGATCTAACCCGTAGTGGTTAAAAGCAAGCTCGTCGATCCACGTCTCTGTGGACCCCTACCGAGACCCCGTCGGATCTAACCCGTAGTGAGCATACACACACACACATTACTCATGCAAAACTAACATGCTAAGAATGTAAGTTCATTAAGAATACTCACTAGAGATGGCCATTAACTCGACACCATTATCAAACTCTTCAAACACAATAACAAGATTAAATACGGAATACACGATTCCATAACTTTAAACAATAGGAGTATCATCATCAAATCCTTCAACGTTTAAAATAATCAAATCATAATCAATTCCCAAAACGTGCCGTTCACAAAACACACACGCATTTTTGAAAGAAAGCCTTTAACGAGGCCAAACCGAAATCTTTTGAAACTTCATTTCAAATAACCAAACAAATACATCAAGACGACCACCGATCATCATATCCATAAAACGATAAAAGTATGGGCAAGGTACTTGACTCAAAATCGGCACGCAAGTATCCCGACGAAGACGGCTCAACCGGAAAGCTTCGAAACGCCCGATGCAATCGAAAAGAAAGACGACAACGAACGGAAGGGTTCAACTCGGTTTCTTCGCAAGAAACTCGACCCTAACAATATATAATCAATAAATCATCGATCATACGAGGAAGAATAATCGGACACCTCTAAGACATTTTACCGGACACCTTCAAGGCGTCGGTCAAGAACTCGACCCAAACAACGAATCGATACGATCCAACCATGGAATAATAAAGGAAATGATATAAAACATCTAAATAATCATCAATCCATCACAATCCTAAGTTAAATCGGATTAATCGGACGAAAACAACCAAAATACCCAAATTCCCCAAAACTAGATTTCTAGGAAATCGATTGGTCGGTAGATTGTAGTATTTTATATGATTGATCATTTATGATATGAACTCCAAAACTTAATGGATTGATTGTCCAACAACATCTCTCCATGCTATACACACCCACAGCCGCGTACGGGAAGGAAAAGAATGAGAAATGGCTGAAGAAAACGTCCCGCAGCCTTAAATAGCCGATCACGGCCGTTACGTACATAACCGCCATGGCTTACGTCGAATCGCCATGGCGAACTCACCGATCGGAAAATGCCGGAACATTACGCACGTTACGCCGTGGCCTTACGTGCGTAATCGCCTTACGTCGAATCGCCGATCACTACCGACGTTACTCGGCGGTGGCTGGCCCGAGCATGCCCGGCCATGACTCGGCCGGGACCAACTCCGACGGCCCGAACGACCCCGAAACCCGAACCTGAGTACGAATCGAAGATACGGTTACGAAGTACTCGAAAAGACGAATCCGAGCACTAAGAGAACACACGATTCCGGCCACCCGAAGGCCCGAAATTCGACAACGGAAAGTAATTACCCCAAACTTTGGGAAACGTCCGAAATACACGATACATGATCGAAACACCAAGCCGAAGCTTGCAACATGAATAATAACATTAAATGAACTTACGAGAAAGTCCAAACAACAGTTTCGGACGAGATTCGCAAGAATCGAACTCAAGTGCGGAAAAAGCGCTAAAAAGCACGGAACTCAACAAAACGACACCGAAACGAGCTCGGATGACAAAAAGTGCAGAATTAATCATTCTCGGAATGACGAAACGGTCATGAGAGAGTCGTCAAAACGGACTTCGGCCGAAAAAAGAAATTTACCGAAAATCGAAAATTGCGGATATTACATTCTACCCTCCTTAAAAGAAGTTTCGTCCCGAAACTTAAAACAAGTAGGGAGAAGCAATATCCCGCCAGGAAAACTCAACGAGATACGCCATAAACGCGTAACTAACGCCCAACGGCGAAACGTTACGAACATCGCAACGGAAAATACGGTGTGAAAACACGCTCCACGACGACCAACACAACGTCGCCGTTAGGGATATAATAGAACCAACAAGTGACAAGCGTCATCAAATGGATAATACAATCAAGTCAATTATCCGAACAATCACAAAACACAACGAGCGAAAATCAATACGATTGACCAACCCAACGGTACATCAATCAAAACGCGAGCCAATCGCTCAAGGGTTGGAAGATCGAAAACGAGACAAATTTCCCGAACTTAAGGGAATTAGGAAGGAGCCTGAACGCTCAACAATCACGAAACGAGAACAAAAACCGAACAAACAAACGATCGAGACAACAAAAATCGAACAATCATGTCCGAGGTACGAAGGATAATAAAATTCAAACAACAACTCCAAGGTTCACATCTCGACTCGAGACAATATATAATTCGGTGAAAACAACAGGATGTGCATTCATATAAGATCCACAGGAAAGGGACTGGCAATAGAAAAGTCACAAAGACAAACGAGTTATTCTGAAACAATAGCGCCCTCGTTCGATCAATAAAGGCAAGGGACAGGGAAAGCTCAGAAAATGTCAACGAACATAAATGAGTCGACAAAATCGAAAATACAGAAGTTCAAATCCGATCCGTCTCGAATAAAATAAACTAGTAGAACCAAAAGATGTTACTTCCGAACAAGGTTCACAAGAATCGAACCGGACTCGGAAAAGTCACTGCAATAACCAGATCGACCCAAAACAAGATCACAGCTCGATTGAACGATGAAACCAGAATACAGAACAAGCTCAGAAAGTATCAACGAACACGAGCGAATCAATAGAATTGAGAAAGAGAAAATGCAGAAGCCAAAAATAATACGGGTATTATATTCGACCTCTTCTAAAAGAAGTGTCGTCCCCGAAACTCACAACAATGAAATCAAGGCGACAACACAACAAGCAACCGACAGAAACATCCTTCAAAGGCCTCTCAAAGCCGATTCTGATAACTGCGCTGAAGCGCGAACTCCGAAAGTCTTGGTAGTCAATTCGCAAAACTGAATTCGGTGTCCCTCGAGTCCACACTTGAAGTTTGTTACCGACGAGAAGGACAATTTACACGTGCATGCCCCAGCACATCACGGTCGAAACGTCTCGGCTCGGCATACCGAAAATACAGATGCTAGATACAATGGAACTAACACCGCAAAACAACATACCGGAGATGCCAACTCAGCATAACATATCAACGCATACAAAAATCACAACGACGGCATCGTTCGACGATTACAACGGCTTAAACGATAGCCAGCACACAACCATAAACATCATGAAACGATCACCAATGTGCATAAGCGCATAAAAATCCAAGCTTTAACAGCTCACACAGGTGCGATAACACGCAAGCCACCACGAAATGACAACATTAAAGATCGTCATCACACCTCCCACAACGGGCTAACAAAACATATGCGCGGCGAACGACTCAACGTTCACGCCACCAATTCAATCACAATTCGGAGGGCTAACACCCTAACAACAATACCAACATCATACACACCTTCTCCGACCACAAGCACGAAAGGATGGGTTTTAAAAACGAAAACCACCTTTTGAAAATAGTTTGGAAACACCAGTTGATCTTGAGTATCACTTTACAAAAAGTAGTGCAACCATTGTTATCGAGACTTTGAAAATCGTCTTGCGTTTGAACAAAAATGAGGACACCTTCTCTTAGCGAAAGACTTTCAGAATATTCGACCCTCGGGTCTAAGTAAAAGTGTTTATAAAATATTGAAAATATCTCAAAACATTTTGGTCCTCGAGTTAGAAGAATTTTGAAATATATTGTGGCACCTTGGACGTACCACGAGAAAATAATTCATTTTAAAAGTACGTCTCGAAATTTATTTTCTAAGATACTCAAGTTTTTCAAGGATAATTCAATGGCTAGATTGCCCAAAAATTTCAGGTAATTACGCGGGACATTATAACGCCGTGGTCCCCACGCCAGAAGCCACCAGGCTAAAAACCATTTACAAAAACATCAAAAAGTTGATGACGGTAATATTTCAAAAACTCACAGAAGCCATTTAGAAAATAATAAATAACGTCATAAGAATTTCGCCAAAACGATCAAGGCCGTAATGCCACAAACTCGGTTAAGGGAATCGGTTTTCGAAATAAAACTCAGTCGGTAAAATACCGAAAGCCATTACAGAAGAACTCACGCAGCGGATAAAAGAAATAAAGTCAAACATGCACAAGATAGCAACACTACTCCTCATATGAACGAAAAATGGGAGTCAAATAATCACGTATCACGAAATCAAAATTCATAAAAGGATTCCATCACTTAACAAATAATCATAAAAATAGCTCGTGTTACACGAGGCACAACACAAAGAAGGGAGACTTACAGCCACAGGTCGCACGAAGATGATGATCGCCCCACGATACTAATCACGACCAACAAACTCAGACGACGCGTCGCGACACGACTCAGTCAGACAAAATCCGACGAGACAAAACTCAATAGACAACACTGACCCGACAGCCTAGGTTTCCACAACCTAAGCTCCGATACCATTTATGTAACACCCCCAATCCACTCAGGGATATTACACGCCGTAGACCCTCTCCTCGAGGATCTACCAGGCTGGTAACAACATTTAACATCTCGAAAATGCCTTCAAGGCAAAAATGACTCAGTAGACCGATTTGGTCTTTCAATAAATACATACAACTCGAATACAACTCATGCCCACGCAGGGGTCAAAATACAACCACACCCGTACAATGGGAAAAATATAGCAGCGGAAAATAAAGTACAACTTGTAACACCCCGAGATATTCGGAAATATGTTACAGCGCCGTAGACCCCTACAGGGGACCTACCAGGCTACAATAGGAAAACTCCGCTCGACTAACCATCTTGGTTAGCGAGGATACATAATTAAATAATATGACATATAAATATACGCCCGAACAACCGGCAGAATAAGCATCAACCAACAACGTGACAATTTAAAGTAATACAATACGGAGTTTGAAACGAAAAGCCTAAGTACTCGCGAGTACAATCTATAAGTTTAAAACTGTGGGAACAACCATATCGAAATGGACAAAGGAAATAAGTAGACCCAAATGCACATGTCAACGACCCTGGCCAACATCCTCAGATCGTCCCGGTGCTCGCTCGTCCGGTAGTCATAACTGAAATCCATAACAAGAATTTCCCCAAAACGGGTCCCCAGAGGGGTTAGCAATTACGCTAGTACAAGTAATCCAGCAAACCAATCGCTTACACATTCCATAGTACATGCACCAATATCATTCCAAAACCAAAACAAGACATATCTTTTCCTAAAATAAACAGTCAAACAATTAGCCTTGAGAACAGGGCGGCGATACATTCTCACTCGGGGCCTCACAGGACCCTAACGAGTTGGCTACAATTACGTAAAAACAAAACCACGTACACGCTATGCCGTGAGAACAGGCGGCAAGATACATTCTCACTCGGGGCCTTGCAAGGACCCTAACGAGTCAAGAAGGGTACGAAACTCGCGAAATCCAGGCGCGGATAGATTTCCTCCTTGACCGTCGGCCAACACAAGGTGAGTTACAACAAGTAATATACATAACCATTTCATGTTAAGCTTAAAGGTTTCCAAAAATACTTGCCTCGATTAAATAGACGATGACACGAACGGAGCGGAAGAGTTGAACACGACCGCAAGGAACCGACTAATATGAAACTAACGATTTGAATAGCACAATCACAACCACTTCTAAACGATTATGGAAATGGAATACTCCCGGAAACCCGCCTACGATTCATGTATATTCGTATACAAACAACAACGAGGGCGGACCACAACCGAACCCTCTCGATTCCGTAAAAATCACGAAATATACCATGAATCCGTAGGGAAAATAAGAATACCAACAAGAATAATCATATTCATCATGAATCCATCAACGAAACGGAAAGAATCGGACAAAACCCCAAAATCCCCAATTATCCAAAAAGGTAGGGTTTCAAGAGATATTACCTTGAGTGATTCAAGTGTTAAGATCCGTAGAACACGCGTTAGATGGATTATCCGAGTCTCACAACCGAAAAGAAATGATGAAAATCGACCCCGGATGAAGAACTCTCCCCTCTATATTTTCTCTCTCGCGGCGTGTAAAATGGAGAAGGAAAATGAGCCTCACGCTCAAAACAACACATTTATAGTGTAACACAAGAACCTATCGGCCGCCTATCGCCGATAGGCCCACCCGATATCCATACGGGATGCCGGCAGAGAGTCTATCGACCCCCTTATCGGCCGAAAGGCTCTTGGAAGTTCGAAGGTGAAGAAATTTACATATCGGCCGGCCTATCGGCCGATAGGCCCAACCGATACCCATACGTAATGCCGGCGAGAGTCTATCGGCCCCCCTATCGGCCGAAAGGCTCCCGGGAGTGCTCGGCCAAAAGCTCAAACGACCATAACTCTCTCGTCCGGACTCCGATTGACTCACCGTTTGAACCATTGGAAAGCTAACTCGATGATCTATAATATTGCAAAGATTTATAATTTTTGAGTCACCAAAAATTAATGGTGATCTAACAAAGTCGAACTCATGTGAGGAAAGTTGAAACAACGAACAATAACGAGAATACAATTCAACAATTGACAGAAGGACTTATCAAAGATACATGAGGGTCACTATGACCGAGAAATATACCAAAAATGAAAATACAAGGGAAGGAAAAATACCGGATATTACATTCTACCCCTCTAAAAATAAGTTTCGTCCCGAAACTTAAGAAACAAACAACTCCGGTACCTAGCACGCATGCTATCCTCGGTTTCCCAAGTTGCCTCCTCGACACCGTGTCTCGACCACTGCACTTTGACCAAAGGGATGGTTTTATGCCTCAGTCGTTTCTCACGATGCTCCAAAATCTTCAAAGGCGCTCCTCAAAAGTAATATCTTGACAATATCAATCTCGCCATAATCGATGACGTGACTAGGATCCTAACATATTTCCTCAATCGGGAAACATGAAAAATGCTATGAACATGACTCAAGGCCGAGGTAACGCCAAACGGTACGCTAATTCACCGACTCGCTCGAGAATCTCAAAGGGTCCAATAAATCTCGGCTCAGCTTTCCTTTCTTCCCAAAACGAAACTCCCTTCGTCGGCGACACCTTTCGCAAAACGTGGTCTCCCACCTCGAATTCCAAAGGTCGACGACGGACGCCGGCATATGACTTCGCCGACTCTGGCGCCAACATCCGTTCTCGAATTAACTCTATCTTCCGCCTCGTCTCTAAAACGACATCCGGCTCGGTCCCGACTAAATCGGACGCCTCATTCCAACAAATCGGCGATCGACATCGCCGCCATAAAGTGCCTCATACGGTTCCATCCGAATCGACGCGTGCCAACTATTGTTGTACGTGAATTCGATCAATGGCAAGTGCTCCTCCCGATACTACTCCAATCGAGGGCACAAGCACGCAACATGTCCTCGAATGTCCGGATAGTGCGTTCGACCGTCCATCCGATCGGGATGAAAAGAGGTACTCAAACGCAACCGGTACCTAACGCCTTATGCACCGCCCGAAGTGCGATACAAAACGGCCGTCACGATCCGAAACAATAGACTTGAGTACCGTGAAGTTTCACGATCTGCGCGATAAACACACGAGCTAACTTCTCCGGCCCCAAGTGTCCTTGATGCCCGTAAAATGTGCCGACTTGGTCGCGATCAACAATCACCCATACCATATTCATGCCCGACCTCGATCTCGGCAAACTCGTAACGAAATCCATCGATATATCTTCCCATTTCCATTCCGAGCGAAGTGATCGCAATAACCCAAATGGTCGATGCTCGATTTTGACTGCCGGCAAGTCAAACATCTCGCCACAAACCGTGCGACTTCCTCCTTCATATCGTTCCACCGAAGTTCCTCCTCAGGTCCTTGTACATCTTACTCGTACCAGGATGAACGGAATAAGGTGTAGCATGGGCCTCCCGTAAAATACTCTGCCTCAACTCTGAGTCGTTCGGCACACAAAGCCGACTCTGGAATCTCAAAACGCCATCCTCGTGAATCACAAACCCAGGAGACTTTCCTTTAAGAACGTTCTCTCGGATTTGAGTAATCATCGGATCCTCTAATTGCTTCAGTTTAATTTCATCGATCAAGGACGACGATATTTCTAAGGCACAAAGTTGCCCAATAGATCCAGGCAGCAAAACCTCAACATCTAACCCGATCAAAGCCCGCCGAAGCTCAGACTGAGGCGCAAGGATCTCAAGCGTTCGCAACGCAATCGGTTTCCGACTCAAGGCGTCGGCCACGACATTCGCCTTACCCGGATGATAAAGGATTTCGAGGTCATAATCCTTAATCAACTCTAACCACCTCCTCTGCCTCATATTCAACTCTCGCTGAGTAAATATGTATTTCAGACTTTTATGATCGGTAAAAATCTGACATGCAGAGCCGAAAAGATAGTGACGCCAAATCTTGAGTGCAAAGACAACCGCCGCTAACTCCAAATCATGAGTAGGGTAGTTAAGCTCATACGGCCTCAACTGTCTCGACGCATAGGCAATGGTCTTGCCGTGCTGCATCAATACGCACCCAAGACCCTGACCCGAAGCATCGCTAAAAACGGCGAAACCCTCGTTGCCACATGGCAATGCCAAAACCGGGGCTGAAGTCAACCGCTTCTTCAGCTCCTCAAAACTCGACTGCCTCTCATCGGTCCGCATTTAACTTCTCGGATTTCGGAGCAATCTGTGTAAGTGGTCGAGCTAGTTTTGAGAAACCTCGGCGAACCTACGGTAGTAGCCACCAAACCCAAGAAACTACGGACCTCCTTCACATTTGTGGCGATGCCCAATCCAACACCGCCTCAATTTTCTCGCGGATCTACTCGAACTCCCTACCGAAATCACGTGACCCAAAACATCACTTCCTTCAACCGAACTCACATTTCGAGAACTTCGCATAGAGTTGCTCGGCCCTCAAAATGTCTAACACTATCCGCAAATGATGGGCATGATCTTCCTCGTTCCTCGAATAAATAAGAATATCACAATGAAGACGACGACACACTTATCCAAATACTCGATAAAAACGTTGTTCATCAACTGCATGAACACCGCCGGCGCGTTAGTTAACCCGAAAGGCAAAACAACAAACACATAATGACCGTATCTTGTCCCAAAAGCCGTTTTCGCACGTCGGACTCCCTCACCCGAGCCGATAGTACCCCGATTTTAAATCAATCTTCGAGAATACCGCAGCCTCCGCAGAATCGGTCGAACAAGTCGTCAATTCTCGGCAAAGGATACTTGTTCTTGATGGTCACCTTGTTCGATTCACGATAGTCGATACACAAACGTAGTGAACCATCCTTCTTACGCACAAACAAGACCGGTGCGCCCAAGGCGAGGCGCTCGGTCGAACATACCCCGACTCAAGAAGTTCACTCAACTGTTTCTTCAACTCGGCCATCTCTCAAGGTGCCATGCGATACGGCGCCTTGAAATCGGAGCCGCGCCCGGCTCTAACTCTATAGTAAACTCAACCTCACGATCCGCGGCAATCCCGCAACTCGTCAGAAATACATCGGGAACTCACTAACGACCGAATCGATGAAAACTCGACTCCACCATTTTCCGCCTTCAAGGCGTAGCACCAATAACCGCACACCCTTTCGCAGGAGTTTCACCGCCTTCAAGGCGTTAATAACAAACTTCTGGTTTCTCTTTCGCCCCGCGAAAGAATGTTCAGTGCCGTCCTCGGCTAACATGGTAATGATCCTCGTGCGGTAGTTCATGATTGCACCATGCCGCTCGAGCCAATCATTCTCGAGAATTAAATCCTCGCCCTCGATACCCACAACAATAAGGTTAGAGAGCCAAGCCCTCTCACAAATAATCACAGAACAGTCCCGGACTTCTCGATCACCGACAATTCTATCACCGCTAGGAAGTTTAACGATGAAAGGCTCACAAGGTGACAAGCGATGAGACTCAAACGGCGTACACTCTAGAGAAATGAATGAATGCGTAGCACCGCACCAATCAAAAAGCACACGACAGATGAGAATGGATATGATATGAACGGCACTGCCGCCACAATGCCTGGATCATCGGTCCTCCTCATCTCGTAGATACGCGGGCAGAGCCGACACCGGATGCTCCTCCCCTAGCGGGCTGACCCCGACCCCTACCTCGGCCGGCACTCGGTGGAGGCGGCGAGCAAACGAGCCCTGGTTCACACTCGGCTTCATAGGTCTTTGGGTGAGAAGAATGGGCACCGCGGAACTGTTTGATCTGTTCACAAAAAGGGGCCTTGTGGCCTAGCTGTCCACAAGTATGACAAGTAAGCTTGGACGAGAACACTGCCGGCTCCTATGGCCCCGCACACCACGATTAAAACATGTGGGTTCATGAGCGGAGGTTCCGGCACTCAAAGCTCCCAGAGAAACGAGCCGAACCGCCGTTGAAATATTTGTAGCTTGAGATTTCGCCGCCTCCACTCTTGGGACCAAAAATTTCCGACCGACTTCGCTTCTTGCTCTCACGAGCCAAATCGCTAGTCACCGACATATCATAAGCAAGAGCTCGACTCGATAATCCTTCAAGGTAGTACATGACGAGCCTGGACATATAGTCCCGAATGGACAGTTTCATCCTCCCGGAAAATGGAAAATTTTGTCGCTCTCGGCGACAACTTGGGTCTTCACATAACCTTGACTCTTTGTTAAAGTCGGCAATGGCACGAGATACGGGATATCCCGTGGTTGAGCATCGTAGAAAGCATGCACTCGAGCCTGTCCGACCGCCACGGACAATACTCGTCTCCATCAACTCCTGAAACTCGGCCCACGAAGCAACATGATCTTTGGGACCGACGGCCTCCCACCAATCCGTAGCATCTCCTGTGAGAAAATATTGAGCAATAGGGACCTTACGGTCCTCGGGGCAGTTGGTAGCAGTGAATACTTTGGATATCTCCTTGATCCACCCTTCCCAGCCGATCGGGTCCGAAGCTCCCGAAAACTGGGGAGGATGCATCTTGATGACATCCTGAAGCCAACGGTCCGCTCCGCCCCGATTAGCATGGGCCTGATCGGGGTTCTGGACCACCTGGGCTATAGCCGCCATCTGGTTAACCATTTGCTGCATAACAGCCGCAATACCAAGATCGGCGTGCTCCTGAGAAGAAGCATGACTGTGACGGTCACCGGTACTGCCGGCTCCCGAAGAATGTGACGTGGCCGCCCCACCGGCTGCCCCACGTCCTCGGCCGCGTCCACGACCACGACCACGGTTACCTCCGGCGTCCATACTGGTGTTAAGAGATAACAGAAGTACATTGATGATGAGTAAGGGAGGAAAAGCAACTTCAACTCGAAAAGCAAAAATACAATGTAAGAAAACAAAGGACTGAGTAGGAAAACTTACGAGCACTGGAAGTACCGAGATGCTGGCAGCGGTGTGACAATGTGCAAACAAAACATGACTAGACCCAAATAACCAACAAGCCTAGGTATCCATAAACCTAGAGCTCTGATACCATTTTCTGTAACACCCTGAGATATTCGGAAATATGTTACAGCGCCGTAGACCCCTACATGGGACCTACCAGGCTACAATAGGAAAACTCCGCTCGACTAACCATCTTGGTGTAATATCCGCAATTTTCGATTTCCGGTAACTTCTTTTTTTTTTTTCGGTCGGAGTCCGTTTTGACAACTCGCTCATGACCGTTCCGTCATTCTGAGAATGATTAATTCTACACTTTTTGACATCCGAGTTCGTTTCGGTATCGTTTCGTTGAGTTCTGTGCTTTTTAGCGACTTTTCCGCACTTGAGTTCGATTCTTGCGAATCTCGACCGAAACTGCTGTTTCGAGTTTCCCGCAAGTCCATTTAACTTTGTTAGACGTGTTGTGAACTTCGGTTTGGTTATTCGATCACGTATGGTGATTTTCGGGCATTTGGGCCATTTTCGTAATTTCCCAAAGTTTGGGGTAATTACCTTCCGTTGTCGAATCTCGAGCCTTCGGGTGGTCGGAATTGTGTGTTCTACTAGCTCTTAGATTCGTCTTTGTGAGTACTTCGTAACCGCATCTTCGGTTCGTATTCAGGTTCGGGTTTCGGTGTCGTTTTGTTGAATTCAGGATTACTAAACGACTTTTCTAAGTATGAGTTCGTCTTTGTTAGATCATCATTAATTTTTGGTAACTCCAAAAATTATAAATCTTTGCAATATTATAGAACATCGAGTTAGCTTTCCAATTTTTCAAACGGTGAGTCAATCGGAGTCCGGACGAGAGAGTTATGGTCGTTTTAGTGAAAGACTGTCAGCTGTCGGGCACCTTCCAGGAGCCTTTCGGCCGATAGGGGGGTCGATAGACCCTACTGCCGGCATTTCGTATGGCTATCGGTTGGGCCTATCGGCCGATAGGCCGGCCGATAGGGTCTGCTGTGTTGCACTATAAATGTGGTTTTGAGCGTGAACAGCTCATTCTTTCCCATTTTTTTCCACCGAGTCGCGAGAGAGAGAGATAGAGAGGGAGAGAGTTCTTCATCCGGGGGTCGATTTTCATCATTTCTTTTCGGTTGTGAGGCTCGGATAATCAATCTAACGCGTGTTCTACGGATCTTAACACTTGAATCACTCAAGGTAATGTCTCTTGAAACCCTACCTTTTTGGATAATTGGGGATTTTGGGGTTTTGTCCGATTCTTTCCGTTTTGTTGATGGATTGATGATTATTTAGATGTATTATATCATTTCCCTTGTTATTCCATGGTTGGATCGTATCGATTCGTTGTTTGAGTTGAGTTCTTGACCGACGCCTTGAAGGTGTCCGGTAAAATGCCTTAGAGGGGTTTTCGGGCGTTCTACGATTATTCTTCCTCGTATGGTCGATGATTTATTGATTGTATGATGTTAGGGTCGTGTTTCTTGCGAAGAAACCGCGTTGAACCCTTTCGTTCGTCGTCGTCTTCCGTTTCGATAGCATTGGGCGTTTCGAAGCTTTCCGGTTGAGCCGTGTTCGTCGGAATACTTGCGTACCGATTTTGAGGCAAGTATCTTGTCCATACATTTCATGTTTCGTAGGCATAATTATTGATAAATGATTTTATGCGAAATCCAATGTTTAATGAACGTAAAAAGGGATCGGT
Source organism: Orobanche coerulescens (assembly GCA_033398695.1). Lineage (NCBI taxonomy): Eukaryota > Viridiplantae > Streptophyta > Magnoliopsida > Lamiales > Orobanchaceae > Orobanche > Orobanche coerulescens. The sequence continues at coordinate 138,246,664 of CM065817.1, forward strand.
ATGTTCTCGATAAATGTTGTCTTTCAACAATAATTCTTGTAATTCGTGAATATATGTGTTCTCGGAATATATGTGTTGGTTTTGTATGTTGAAAGATGCTACGATCACTTTGAGTGAGTTTAATAGACCGTAATCCTTTGCCGGGATTACGTAATGTTATGTGTACTTGTTCGGTAAGAACGTAATGTGTGCGATATTGGTTGTTATTCCTTCGTGAGGAGATTGTGACACTTGGTGTTGTTTGGTATTGGTATTTGCTTGTGGTTGTGTGACATTAGTTGTGAGTGTACGTCGACTATAGTGGCCATTCTAGCGAAGTACCTAACATTTGTATGCATATTCTAGTATTCGAATTATGGCTTCCCGTGGCGTTGTGGATGATATGTGTATGTTCACCTAGGGACGGTCTGACGAGGCCTCTAGGGATACGTTGCCGTGAGTTTCATATCGCGAACTATGGTTAACCACCCAGGGATGTCCGACGGGGCTCTGCGGGGTACGGTGGCCGTGAGTCTCGTACCAAGGTTAACTTTGAAGTGTTTTGTTGGAGAACTGTGATCTTTGGCGCATATTTCGTCTGATTAGAATGGCAGTTCAAATGGTATCATACTTGGAATGGCACTAATAAATGTGTTGTGAATGAATTGTCTCTTGGTTGTGATAATTTGGTATGGGTACGTGAGTCATGTGGTTGCTCTGTGCATTGTAGCTCGTGGTATGATGAGTGAGACCGTTGTCATGGTAATGTTGGATACGGTGTAATTTCCACCGGGTATTCTTGCGAGTATGTGATGTGGATGATTTGGGTCGTGGACCCCTGTGTTGTGATTGGAAGTTATAATTTGGTAGTGGGCCCGGTTAAACGCTAATGGTCTTGTATTTTTAAATAAACGATTGTTGGGCTATGTCCCTAAGCATTTGAAAGGCTTGAAAATTCTTAAATCCCAAACGTTTTCAAAAACTCCGAGATCGTAAAATGTTTTGTAAGTTGTAAAATGGTTTTATTCTTATCTTTCGTAATCTAAATTGTTTTGATCAAGTGAATTATCTCGGGAAGTATATTCATGATTTCTATGTTCTTGGAGTATGATTTGTATGGCCTGTCTTTGTATTTATACTTGCACTAGCAAAACAGTGGGTTTTGCTAACTCCAGTATTCGGGGTGGATGTCTCAGATTGCGTCCGTGTATTTGCGGAGTTGCTGGGGAGCAATTCACAGGATCGTTACGAAGGATGATGGAAGACGGCGATACTAATCACATGAAGACCGGTGTTGAATATTTGGTGATGTTTTGTTTTGTCTTTCCGTTGTGTTTACTTTCCCCTATGCGGGATTGTTGATTTATGTTAACCCCTGCGTGGGTATGAGTTACGAGAAAGAGTAATGTATGTTCGATGTGTATGTTGTGGTAAAAGACCAAATCGGTCTAATGGTTCGTTTGTTAGCCATGTCGGCATGTATAGTGTTAATGTGTTTTCTGTATTTAGCCTGGTAGATCCTCACGGAGGGGTGCGGCGCTGTAATATTCCCGAAGGGTTTGGGGGTGTTACAGAATATGGTATCAGAGCTTAGGTTGCGGAAACCTAGGCTGTCGGGTCAGGTTGTGTGTTGTTGGGTCTTGTCTTGTCTTGTCTTGTCAGATTTTGTCTGGCTGAGTCGTGTCGCGACGCGTCGTCTGAGGTGTCGGTCGTGATTAGTATCGAGGTGCGGCCATCATCTTCGTGCGACCTGTGGAAGTAAGTCTCCCTTCTTTGTGTTGTGCCTCGTGTGACACGAGCTATTTTTATGATTATTTGTTAAGTGGTGGAATTTTATGTGAATTTTGATTTTCACGATATGTATTTAGTCAACGCTCGTATTTGATTTATACGAGGAGTGTCGTCGCTTGTGATATCTTTTTATTGTTGTTTTTGTTCGTTGTTGATGATTTTCGAATCGATTTGCACGCTTTACAAGTCTCTTGTGGAAGCTTTGTGCTTATACGCGTTCGACTTGTTCACTAGCTTGATGCGGGAGGGTATTTTATCGGTGGTTTTGTTCTCAATGTGGTATTTTATCGTTTATTTTCGTTTAAAGACATGTATTGTCTTGATTTTAAACGTTTTGATGCGTGTGCTAGGAGTTGTTTTAGTGAACGTCGGTATGTGTGAGTTTTGGGCATTCGCCTATCGATTTTTGAAAACCTTGAGTATCTTAGAAAAATAAATTTGAGACATACTTTTCAAATGAGTTATTTTCTTGTGGTACATCCTAGATGTCACAATATATTTCAAAATTTTTCTACCTCGAGGACCAAAATGTTTTGAGATATTTTCAACACTTTTATTTAGACCCGAGGGTCGAATATTTTGAAAGTTTTCACTAAGAGAAAGTGTCCTCATTTTTATCAAATGCGAAATGGTTCTCCAATGTCTCGATAACGATGTTTCAAGTTCGTACTTTTGAAAGGTGATACTCAAGATCAACCGGTGTTCTTCTAAATTATTTTCAAAATGAGGTTTTCGTTTTTAAAACCTATCCATTCCCGTTTGAGGGCTGGGTATGAATGTATGATGTTCGCGTTGTCATTTTGATACTTTCTCCCGAGTATGATCGAATTGGCGGTGTGAGCGTTGAGTCGCTTTCCACACATGGGTTGTGCTAGCCCCTGTGAGAGGCGGGATGTTGGTGTTGAATGTTGTCGCCTCGTGGTGATTTTTGCGTTGTCGCGCATGTGCGAGCTGTTAGAGCTTGGTTTGGTATGACCGTGTGCATCGGTGATGGTTCCGTTTTGTGTCGGTTGTTTAATGTCTTATTACCTTGCTCCCGTTTTTGTGAATTTCGTGGACGAGGTCGGTGGTAATGCCCGTACTATTTTGACTTCTGTGTTTTCTCTTCCCCAGTCTATCGATTCGCTCATGTTCGTTGGTACTTTATGAACTTGTTCGGTATTTCAGTTTCATCGTCCGAACGAGCTGTGATCTTGTTGTGGGCCGATCTGGTTATCGGTGTGACTTTTTTCGAGTTCGGTTCGATTCTTGTGAACTTTGTTCGGGAGTAACATCATTTGGTTCTACTAGTCCTTTTATTCGAAGGGATCGGATTTTGAACTTCTGTATTTTCTACTTTGTCGACTCATTTATGTTCGTTGACATTTCTGAGCTTGTCCTGCCCTTGTTTTTGTTTATCGAACGAGTGTGATATCATTTCGGAATAACATATTTGTCGTTGTGACTTTTCAATCGCTATTCCCTTTCCTGTGGATCTTATGGGAATGCATGTCTTGTAGTTCTCACCAGATCATCCTGGGAGTTATTGTCGAACTTTATTGTTCTTCGTGATTCGAACATGATTCTTCGATTTTTGTTGTCTCGATCGTTTGTTTGTTCGGTTTTTGTTCTCGTTTCGTGATTGTTGAACGTTCAGGCTCCTTCGTAATTCCCTTTAGTTCGGGAAATTAGTTTCGTTTTCAATCTTCCATCCCTTAGGCGATGGGATTCCGTGTTTGTTCAGCGGTTGACTCGCGTTTTGATTGATGTACCGTTGGGTTGATCAATCATATTGATTTTCGTTCGTTGTGTTTTGTGATTATCGGATAATTGACTTGGCTATAGTATCCGTTTGATGACGCTTGTCACTTGTCGGTTTTATTATATCCCTAACGGCGACGTTGTGTTGGTCACCGTGGAGCGTGTTTACACGCCGTATATTCCTTTGCGTTGTTTGTAACATTTCGCCGTTGGGCATTAGTTACGCATTCTTGTGTGTCTCGTTGAGTTTTTTCCTGGCGAAATATTTCTTCTCCCTACTTGTTTTAAGTTTCGGGACGAAACTTCTTTTAAGGAGGGTAGAATGTAATATCCGCAATTTTCGATTTCCGGTAACTTCTTTTTTTTTCGGTCGGAGTCCGTTTTGACAACTCGCTCATGACCGTTCCGTCATTCTGAGAATGATTAATTCTACACTTTTTGACATCCGAGTTCGTTTCGGTATCGTTTCGTTGAGTTCTGTGCTTTTTAGCGACTTTTCCGCACTTGAGTTCGATTCTTGCGAATCTCGACCGAAACTGCTGTTTCGAGTTTCCCGCAAGTCCGTTTAACTTTGTTAGACGTGTTGTGAACTTCGGTTTGGTTATTCGATCACGTATGGTGATTTTCGGGCATTTGGGCCATTTTCGTAATTTCCCAAAGTTTGGGGTAATTACCTTCCGTTGTCGAATCTCGAGCCTTCGGGTGGTCGGAATTGTGTGTTCTACTAGCTCTTAGATTCGTCTTTGTGAGTACTTCGTAACCGCATCTTCGGTTCGTATTCAGGTTCGGGTTTCGGTGTCGTTTTGTTGAATTCAGGATTACTAAACGACTTTTCTAAGTATGAGTTCGTCTTTGTTAGATCATCATTAATTTTTGGTAACTCCAAAAATTATAAATCTTGCAATATTATAGAACATCGAGTTAGCTTTCCAATGGTTCAAACGGTGAGTCAATCGGAGTCCGGACGAGAGAGTTATGGTCGTTTTAGTGAAAGACTGTCACCGTCGGGCACCTTCCAGAGCCTTTCGGCCGATAGGGGGTCGATAGACCCTACCGCCGGCATTTCGTATGGCTATCGGTTGGGCCTATCGGCCGATAGGCCGGCCGATAGGGTCTGTTGTGTTGCACTATAAATGTGGTTTTGAGCGTGAATGCCTCATTCTTTCCCATTTTTTTCCACCGAGTCGCGAGAGAGAGAGATAGAGAGGGAGAGAGTTCTTCATCCGGGGGTCGATTTTCATCATTTCTTTTCGGTTGTGAGGCTCGGATAATCAATCTAACGCGTGTTCTATGGATCTTAACACTTGAATCACTCAAGGTAATGTCTCTTGAAACCCTACCTTTTTGGATAATTGGGGATTTTGGGGTTTTGTCCGATTCTTTCCGTTTTGTTGATGGATTGATGATTATTTAGATGTATTATATCATTTCCCTTGTTATTCCATGGTTGGATCGTATCGATTCGTTGTTTGAGTTGAGTTCTTGACCGACGCCTTGAAGGTGTCCGGTAAAATGCCTTAGAGGGGTTTTCGGGCGTTCTACGATTATTCTTCCTCGTATGGTCGATGATTTATTGATTGTATGATGTTAGGGTCGTGTTTCTTGCGAAGAAACCGCGTTGAACCCTTTCGTTCGCCGTCGTCTTCCGCTTCGATAGCATTGGGCGTTTCGAAGCTTTCCGGTTGAGCCGTGTTCGTCGGAATACTTGCGTACCGATTTTGAGGCAAGTATCTTGTCCATACATTTCATGTTTCGTAGGCATAATTATTGATAAATGATTTTATGCGAAATCCAATGTTTAATGAACGTAAAAAGGGATCGGTATGTTCTCGATAAATGTTGTCTTTCAACAATAATTCTTGTAATTCGTGAATATATGTGTTCTCGGAATATATGTGTTGGTTTTGTATGTTGAAAGATGCTACGATCACTTTGAGTGAGTTTAATAGACCGTAATCCTTTGCCGGGGATTACGTAATGTTATGTGTACTTGTTCGGTAAGAACGTAATGTGTGCGATATTGGTTGTTATTCCTTCGTGAGGAGATTGTGACACTTGGTGTTGTTTGGTATTGGTATTTGCTTGTGGTTGTGTGACATTAGTTGTGAGTGTACGTCGACTATAGTGGCCATTCTAGCGAAGTACCTAACATTTGTATGCATATTCTAGTATTCGAATTATGGCTTCCCGTGGCGTTGTGGATGATATGTGTATGTTCACCTAGGGACGGTCTGACGAGGCCTCTAGGGATACGTTTCCGTGAGTTTCATATCGCGAACTATGGTTAACCACCCAGGGATGTCCGACGGGGCTCTGCGGGGTACGGTGGCCGTGAGTCTCGTACCAAGGTTAACTTTGAAGTGTTTTGTTGGAGAACTGTGATCTTTGGCGCATATTTCGTCTGATTAGAATGGCAGTTCAAATGGTATCGTACTTGGCTGGAATGGTACTAATAAATGTGTTGTGAATGAATTGTCTCTTGGTTGTGATAATTTGGTATGGGTACGTGAGTCATGTGGTTGCTCATGCATTGTAGCTCGTGGTATGATGAGTGAGACCGTTGTCATGGTAATGTTGGATACGGTGTAATTTCCACCGGGTATTCTTGCGAGTATGTGATGTGGATGATTTGGGTCGTGGACCCCTGTGTTGTGATTGGAATGTTATAATTGGGTCGTGGGCCCTGTTATCTGCTATCGGACTTGTATTTTGAAATAAACGATTGTTGGGCTATGTCCCTAAGCATTTGAAAGGCTTGAAAATTCTTAAATCCCAAACGTTTTCAAAAACTCCCGAGATCGTAAAATGTTTTGTAAGTTGTAAAATGGTTTTATTCTTATCTTTCGTAATCTAAATTGTTTTGATCAAGTGAATTATCTCGGGAAGTATATTCATGATTTCTATGTTCTTGGAGTATGATTTGTATGGCCTGTCTTTGTATTTATACTTGCACTAGCAAAACACAGGGGGTTTTGCTAACTCCCGAGTATTCGGGGTGGATGTCTCAGACATGGCCCGTGTATTTGCAGTTCTTTGGGAGCAATTCACAGGATCGTTACGAAGGATGATGGAAGACGGCGATACTAATCACATGAAGACCGGTGTTGAATATTTGGTGATGTTTTGTTTTGTCTTTCCGTTGTGTTTACTTTCCCCTATGCGGGATTGTTGATTTATGTTAACCCCTGCGTGGGTATGAGTTACGAGAAAGAGTAATGTATGTTCGATGTGTATGTTGTGGTAAAAGACCAAATCGGTCTAATGGTTCGTTTGTTAGCCATGTCGGCATGTATAGTGTTAATGTGTTTTCTGTATTTAGCCTGGTAGATCCTCACGGAGGGGGTCTGCGGCGCTGTAATATTCCCGAAGGGTTTGGGGGTGTTACACTTGGTTAGCGAGGATACATAATTAAATAATATGACATATAAATATACGCCCGAACAACCGGCAGAATAAGCATCAACCAACAACGTGACAATTTAAAGTAATACAATACGGAGTTTGAAACGAAAAGCCTAAGTACTCGCGAGTACAATCTATAAGTTTAAAACTGTGGGAACAACCATATCGAAATGGACAAAGGAAATAAGTAGACCCAAATGCACATGTCAACGACCCTGGCCAACATCCTCGTACTGTCATGGTGCTCGCTCGTCCGGGTAGTCATAACCTGAAATCCATAACAAGAATTTCCCCAAAACGGGTCCCCAGAGGGGTTAGCAATTACGCTAGTACAAGTAATCCAGGCAAACCAATCGCTTACACATTCCATAGTACATGCACCAATATCATTCCAAAAACCAAAACAAGACATATCTTTTTCCGGAAAATAAACAGTCAAACAATTAGCCTTGAGAACAGGGCGGCAGCATACATTCTCACTCGAGGCCTCACAGGGACCCTAACGAGTTGGCTACAATTACAGAAAAACAAAACCACGTACACGCTATGCCGTGAAAACAGGGCGGCAGCATACATTCTCACTCGGGGCCTTGCAAGGACCCTAACGAGTTGGCTAGCGGTACGAAACTCGCGAAATCCAGGGCGGCAGCATAGATTTCCCTCCTTGACCCCGTCGGCCAACACAAGGTGAGTTACAACAAGTAATATACATAACCATTTCATGTTAAGCTTAAAGGTTTCCAAAAATACTTGCCTCGATTAAATAGACGATGACACGAACGGAACGGAAGAGTTGAACACGACCGCAAGGAACCGACGGAAATGAACCTAACGATTTGAATAGCACAATCACAACCACTTCTAAACGATTATGGAAATGGAATACTCCCGGAAACCCGCCTACGATTCATGTATATTCGTATACAAACAACAACGAGGGCGGACCACAACCGAACCCTCTCGATTCCGTAAAAATCACGAAATATACCATGAATCCGTAGGGAAACTAAGAATACCAACAAGAATAATCATATTCATCATGAATCCATCAACGAAACGGAAAGAATCGGACAAAACCCCAAAATCCCCAATTATCCAAAAAGGTAGGGTTTCAAGAGATATTACCTTGAGTGATTCAAGTGTTAAGATCCGTAGAACACGCGTTAGATGGATTATCCGAGTCTCACAACCGAAAAGAAATGATGAAAATCGACCCCCCGGATGAAGAACTCTCCCCCTCTATATTTTCTCTCTCGCGGCGCTGTGTAAAATGGAGAAGGAAAATGAGCCTCACGCTCAAAACAACACATTTATAGTGTAACACAGCAGAACCTATCGGCCGGCCTATCGGCCGATAGGCCCACCCGATACCCATACGGGATGCCGGCAGTAGAGTCTATCGACCCCCCTTATCGGCCGAAAGGCTACTGGAAGTTCGAAGGTGAAGAAATTTACATATCGGCCGGCCTATCGGCCGATAGGCCCAACCGATACCCATACAGAATGCCGGCAGTAGAGTCTATCGGCCCCCCCTATCGGCCGAAAGGCTCCTGGGAGTGCTCGGCCAAAAACTGAAACGACCATAACTCTCTCGTCCGGACTCCGATTGACTCACCGTTTGAACCATTGGAAAGCTAACTCGATGATCTATAATATTGCAAAGATTTATAATTTTTGGAGTCACCAAAAATTAATGGTGATCTAACAAAGTCGAACTCATGTGAGGAAAGTTGAAACAACGAACAATAACGAGAATACAATTCAACAATTGACAGGAAGGACTTACTGAAAGATACATGAGGGTCACTATGACCGAGAAATATACCAAAAATGAAAATACAAGGGAAGGAAAAATACCGGATATTACACAACTAAACCAATACGACATCAACGGGTCCTCGTGTGATTAGTATCGTTCATCTTTCATCATCCTTCATGCCGACGCTGTGCTCTGCTCCAAAACCTGAATGCAATACATACATCCACCCCCCGAATACTCGGGGGTTAGCAAAACTCCACTGTTTTGCTAGTGCAAGTACAAGTGCAAAAATACGAGCCATACAATTCACATTCCACGAATAACAATAACCAGTAATCCTCAAAGATCCAAACGAAACGAAAAGTACTTCCCGAGGCAAGAGTTTGAGAAAACCTTTCAAAATCGAAATATCATAAACCAATGGAAATAATTTATAAAACGGTTTAGAAGGCCATCGAGAGTTTTAATAGAAAACAATTTAGGATTATCAAATCCTACTTTTCAAAATCCAAAAGACAAAAGGGGTCACCGCCCCAAAAGTTTACTTTCCGTAAAATAACCTTTACCAAACCGTTGGGATTTTAGCCCCAAATCCGTCAAATGACCTTTACAAAAACGTTGGGATTTTAGCCCCAATCTCATCAACTCACAGTACACAAGAACGACCACAAGGTTCGTCTCCCAACATCAAAATCCACAAATAAAGGATTTAACACAAACAACAAAATACTCTAGTGCCATCCTAGCCAAGTAAGCCAAACGAACAACTTACCTCTGACACACTTAGTAAATGCATGTAATCATGCAAACCGTTCAAAAGCACTCATTTCCGGAAATGCCTTAAATAAGTCACATTTGTAAAATGCACCACAATTAACCGTCGATCCACGTCTCTGTGGACCCCTACCGAGACCCCGTCGGATCTAACCCGTAGTGGTTAAAAGCAAGCTCGTCGATCCACGTCTCTGTGGACCCCTACCGAGACCCCATCGGATCTAACCCGTAGTGAGCATACACACACACACATTACTCATGCAAAACTAACATGCTAAGAATGTAAGTTCATTAAGAATACTCACTAGAGATGGCCATTAACTCGACACCATTATCAAACTCTTCAAACACAATAACAAGATTAAATACGGAATACACGATTCCATAACTTTAAACAATAGGAGTATCATCATCAAATCCTTCAACGTTTAAAATAATCAAATCACAATTAATTCCCAAAACCTGCCGTTCACAAAACACACACGCATTTTTGAAAGAAATCCTTTAACGAGGCCAAACCGAAATCTTTTGAAACTTCATTTCAAATAACCAAACAAACACATCAAGACGACCACCGATCATCATATCCATAAAACGATAAAAGTATGGGCAAGGTACTTGCCTCAAAATCGGCACGCAAGTATCCCGACGAAGACGGCTCAACCGGAAAGCTTCGAAACGCCCGATGCAATCGAAAAGAAAGACGACAACGAACGGAAGGGTTCAACTCGGTTTCTTCGCAATAAACTCGACCCTAACAATATATAATCAATAAATCATCGATCATACGAGGAAGAATAATCGTAGAACGCCCGAAAACCCCTCTAAGACATTTTACCGGACACCTTCAAGGCGTCGGTCAAGAACTCGACCCAAACAACGAATCGATACGATCCAACCATGGAATAATAAAGGAAATGATATAAAACATCTAAATAATCATCAATCCATCACAATCCTAAGTTAAATCGGATTAATCGGACGAAAACAACCAAAATACCCAAATTCCCCAAAACTAGATTTCTAGGAAATCTGACCTGATTCGGTAGATTGGAGGATGTTATAAGATTGATCATTGATGATATGAACTCCAAAACTTCATGGATTGATTGTCCAACAACATCTCTCCATGCTATACACACCCACAGCCGCGTACGGGAAGGAAAAGAAGGAGAAATGGCTGAAGAAAAACGTCCGCAGGCCTTAAATAGCCGATCACGGCCGGTTACGACGTAACCGTCCATGGCTTACGTCGAATCGCCATGGCCAAACTCACCGATCGAAAATGCCGAACATTACGACGTTACGCCGGGGCCTTACGACGAATCGCCTTACGACGAATCGCCGATCACTACCGCACGTTACTCGGCCGTGGTCGCTCGCCCGAGCATGCCCGGCCATGACTCGGCCGGGACCAACTCCGACGGCCCGAACGACCCCGAAACCCGAACCTGAGTACGAATCGAAGATACGGTTACGAAGTACTCTAAAAGACGAATCCGAGTACTAAGAGAACACACGATTCCGGCCACCCGAAGGCCTGAAATTCGACAACGGAAAGTAATTACCCCAAACTTTGGGAAATTACGAAAATGGCCCAAAACGTCCGAAATACAATGATCGAAACACCAAGCCGAAGCTTGCAACATGAATAATAACATTAAATGAACTTACGAGAAAGTCCAAACAACAGTTTCGGACGAGATTCGCAAGAATCGAACTCAAGTGCGGAAAAACCGCTAAAAAGCACGGAACTCAACAAAACGACACCGAAACGAGCTCGGATGACAAAAAGTGCAGAATTAATCATTCTCGGAATGACGAAACGGTCATGAGCGAGTCGTTAAAACGGACTTCGGCTGAAAAAAGAAATTTACCGAAAATCGAAAATTGCGGATATTACATGGATAACCTTAATAAATACTTAGAATGAATGTTATTTTTGAACCATATAGTTATTACTTAGAAATATTATTTTTATTGTGTTTAATTTGACCAATTATTGAGTTGGACAAATAAATAGTTTAATTTGTTAGTGAAATTTAATTGGGTCAATTATCAAATTTAAATTAATTTTATTTGTCTAAAATTTGAATCTTACATCTATTTTATTTAATAGTTTTTATAATAATTAAAAATATGTATAACAGCGTTACAAATTTGAAGCGCTACATTGACTCTCTCTCCTATGTGACATTTTCTAAATTTTGTATTCCTAAATAAATACTTAGAATTCAATGTTTATTTTTAAATCTCGTATTTATATTTCACACACAAACTTAAGAATTTTATTTTTATTGTATTTAGTTTGTCCAATTATTAAGTTGGACAAATAAATAGTTAAATTTTTTAATGAAAAATTAATTTGATCAGATTAAATTTCTATTAATTTATTTATCTAAAATTTGAATATCATATCTATTTTATTTAGTAGTTTTATTCTAATTGAAAATTTTAGTTTGGCCACTATAAATAATATAAGTTATTAAATAAATTACTTTATTGTTTATTTGAGAATCTAATTTGATCAATTATCAAATTTATATTAATTATATTTATCTAAAATTTTGAATACCACATCGATTCTAAAAGAGACTCTGTCGATTGGAGAACTATATTAATTTCCGTTTTTCTCATATTTACATATAAATGAATTTCTTGTGCATAACTTGATGCTGATGCCGCTACCGGACAAGGTGGCAGGGGCTCTATCACACTTGCCCAAGGTATAGTGTTCAACTCCCCCATGCCCCAGTTTCGTAGCGTTATTTTCCTTTTTTTCGTTTTTCTCTTATTGTTACATATAAATGAATTTCTTGTGCATAACTTGACGTGGATGCCACCACCGGACTAGGTGGAAAGGTATTTAACACAATTGCAATGGGTCTAAGGTTCAAATCTCCCTGGACCCAGTTATCTTTTTTTTTTGTATGCTGTTTATTGCCAATTTTTTTGCTGTTTATTGCACAATTTTTTTACCAATTTTTTATCTTAAACCGAACATAGAGAAATTAATTGCTACATTTTGTATTATATGGTGTAATTAGGGTATGCAAAAAAAATGAAATAAAAATATGTAATATAATTCCAAAAGGCTTGTAAATTAATTTGGTTGAGTAAAAGAATTAAGTAATTGATATGTAGTCATATTGATTGACATATAACTATTTTGTATTATATGGTGTAATTGGGGTATGCAAAGAAAATAAAATAAAAATATGTAATATAATTCCAAAAGGCTTGTAAATTAATTTGAGAATTTAGTAATTGATATGTAGTCATATTGATTGACATATAACTTTGTAGAAAGTCAATGGATTTTAATGATTATTCATTTATATTTACATGTGGTCTTTAAGGATACAAAAAAAATATTCGTTAATGTAATATCTGCAATTTTCGATTTTCCGTAAATTTCTTTTTTCGGCCGGAGTCCGTTTTGACGACTCGCTCATGACCGTTTCGTCATTTCGAGAATGATTAATTCTGCACTTTTTGTCTTCGTTTCGGTATCGTTTTGTTGAGTTCCGAGCTTTTTAGCGACTTTTCCGCACTTGAGTTCGATTCTTGCGAATCTCGTCCGAAACTGTTGTTTCGAGTTTCTCGTAAGTTCATTTAATGTTATTATTCATGTTGCGAGCTTTGGTTTGGTGTTTCGATCGCGTATCGTGATTTTCGGACGTTTTGGGCCATTTTCGTAATTTCCCAAAGTTTTGGGTAATTACTTTCGTTGTTGAATTCCGAGCCTTCGGGTGGTCGGAATTGTGTGTTCTCTTAGCTCTTAGATTCGTCTTTGCGAGTACGTCGTAACCGTATCATCGATTCGTATTCAGGTTTGGGTTTCGGGCTCGTTCGGGCCGTCGGAGTTGGCCCCAGCCGAGTCATGGCCGGGCAACCTGGGCCCAGGCCGGCACTGGCCGAGTCACGGCCGGTAGTGCTCGGCAGCTTCTGGCGGAGTCACGGCCGGCAGTGCTCGGCAGTTTCTGGCCGAGCAGTCCGTGGGCCGTGGCACATGCTGGCAGGGCCGCGGCACACTCTGTGTGTCACGGGGCGCTTATAGTTTGTATATAATGTACGCGCACCGTGCGGCTAGTAGTCAATTTACCCGACTACGTCCGCCTAACTCGTTCGAGCGTTGGTGCTAATGCGACGCAATCACGCCGAGGCGTTTTAGTGGCACAGCAAAATTGAAGACGAAAATCGATTTGTATTAATACAATGAACGATTACAATAGGCAACAATGATTACAAGCATACACGGATAGGAGGGTCTCAGCAAACTAGCCAATTCGTACTACAACTCTTCAGTACACTCTTTCCCCCTATAATAGGCTTAGAAAAATAAAGGCTAATGACAACAGTGGATATTGAAAAGCTGAGCAACCACTAACTAGCTATTACAACACTAACTAGCTATTACAAGGAAAATAAAGTAAAGCCCTACACTATGGATGATAACTTGAAGTGCGATGAGGCTCTGCGTCCCACAAAGCTGCAAGTGGGCCCCATGAATGGCCGTTGATCAGGCAATACCGCCTGGGGTCGCGCGCATCCCGTGACAGCACTCCCCCCTCTGAGTTGGTGACGTCCCCGACGCCATAGATGTGAGATAAGCATCCAGTAGGGGTTGAAAAGCTTCAAGTGTTGTCGCCCTCTCCCAAGTGTTCTCCTCCATACTGCAGCCCTTCCATTTCACCAAATATTCTTTGTATAGCTTCTTTCTCGGCCCTGCATCACGGTGGTCGATAATAGCTTCGGCCACCCTCTTCCCCAAGTTGCGTAGTTTCAGTTGTGGATGGTTGGGCAGGTTGCGTGTGGTGTCCTCTTTGTCTGCCTGATATGGCTTGAGTTGGCTGACATGAAAGACATTATGAATGCGCCACCACTGGGTAACTCAAGCTTGTAGGCTACATTTCCGACTCTTTTGAGAATGCTTAGGGGACCAATATATTTTTGCATTAGCCGTGAATCTCTCCCCCGTGTTGCCCTGGAGGAACTCTGGTTCGGGATCTTCACCATTACCTTATCACCCACACAGTATTCAACAAAGCGGCGTTTAAGATCAGCATATTTTTTCATCCGCTTTTGAGCCTTCTCCAGGTAGCCACGGGCCAAATCAAGATTTTGTTCCCATTCAAGGGAAAATGTTTGTGCCGAAGTAGGCCTGGCATTTTGTGTGTAACATCCCAATTCACAAATGGGACATTACATGCCGTAAAACCCCCGTGAGGTCTACCAGGCTAACTCGCGACATATGAACCACAATGATAACCCAAAAGGTGCATCCAAAAAGTAAATAAGGCCGTGGCCTCGGCCAAAACATTTTAACGGAGTACATGAGACATAAGTTAAATACCAAATCATTGCCACTAGGGACTTAAACCATGTTTAAAAATAAACAATCTATCTCCAAGACTCGACACATGCAATGACAAAACAGAAAAATGCGGACTCGAGCCACATCATCATGCCAACCCATCCTTCGCATGCGCATCCCGTACGGCTCCTCACTCATTTCGACGATTACACTAAATGCATAAGACGCATTTCCCCATTTAAGGGGTTAGCATTCGAATATCTAGTGCAAGTACATAATTACACAACATTATATACATACACGATTCAACGCAAATAAATCGTTAGGAAAAATCATTTTGAAAATCAATATTCCTAATATCACATTAACACCAAAACAAGATATCAACAAGTTTTCCACATCACAATTATCCACGCTTGGTAACTCGCGACCGTACCCATTAGTATCGGTCCCCAGAGGTCCCGTCGGACCGTCCCCAGGTGAGAAACCACTTCCGCGGCCGTACCCATTAGTATCGGCCCCCAGAGGTCCCGTCGAACCGTCCCCAGGTGGAAGAACATCAACACGCACCCCAGTCCATTTCCATGGCCGTACCCATTAGTATCGGCCCCCAGAGGCCACACGCCATCCCCAGGTGGAAGAGAAACAATCACATTCGTTCAATAACACCATTTACATCATTCGCATCAAAATCATAAGCACATAACGGAATATAATACATATACTTGCTCGATTAATACTACGTGAAGGAAAACAATGACGGAAAGGTTTTGGCCTGAACAACCTTCACAAATCCGATCCTAACACAACAACGATGGACAACAATCTTAAAACTACGTAAATGATGGAATACATCCTAGTTCTACCAATTGAAACCCTTAGTCGAACAAAACTTGGGTATAAATCTGACCATAAGTAACGAACAATGGAGAACTTGGAGGTTAAAACCACAAATCATAAATAAAATGAAGGATTACAAGTACACGATCGAAGACTAGCGATAACCCAGTAATAATTCGGACTAAAAGAGTCAAATCCCACGAAATCCCTAAAATTCCCCCAAAATCTCAAAACAAGGGTTTTTGGGAATATTTACCTTGATTCGAATGGTGGAAAGTGATTAGGGACTTGAAGAATTCACGCAAGGAACGCACGGTGGTAGTGAATGATGATCTACAGTCGGAATCGACCCTAACCCCCGCCTGGAATCGCTCAAAGACGAGAAGGATAGGAAATGAAGGAAAAATGACGAAGTTGACTGCTGCTGTCCTATTTATATTTAACAGACTTAGCGCACGCTACGCACAAGCATTAGCGTGCGCTAGCGGGGCATGGAAGAACAGTCTGCCTACTGTCCTCCCATTAGCGTACGCAAGCTAACATGGTTAGTGTGCGCTAGTACTGGGGATTAGCGTGCGTTAACGCTGATTAGCGTCTGTTGCACAGTCGATGCAATCGAACCAGCTGCCAGCGCTTGAAATCGATAGCGCACGCTACGGACCCCGAGTTAGCGTCGCTAACCACACCTCGATAGCGCCACGCCAAGTAAATCCTGAGTAGCGTCGCTACTCGAGCGGCGATCTGCAAGACATGCACTGCGCAGCGCAAAAGTGCCGAAAAACGAAGCAAGACCAGAATCCAGAATCATAAACACGTAATAATCAAGACGACAAGGTTGAGCGTTGAAAGAGAATATAATCTCGATCACTAGAGAGTTTGAAACGAAGCAAATAAAACAAAATTCCCCAAACTTATGAAAATTACAAAAACGGCCCAAGTGCCTGAAAAATCGCAATACAACGTCGGATTAACAAACCGAAAGTTCCAACACGACCAACTCAACCATACAAACTTATACGAATCGAGAAACAACGAAAACGAACAAGTTTTACAAGAATCGAACGCACATGCGGCAAGATATAATTCAAAATGAAATTATGCAAAAACATCCTCAAAACTCGACTAGACGGAAAAACTCCAAGAACAAAATAGATTCAGAAATCCAAAACAGTGCTAAGCGAGTTGTCTGAAACGAACATACACCAGAAATAGAAATTACCGAAAATAGAAAACGCGGATATTACATTATCTCCCCCTAAAAATAAGTTTCGTCCCGAAACTTACAATGCGAACAACTCGGGGTATCTCGACTGCATACTCTCCTCCGTCTCCCATGTGGCTTCCTCGGACCCATGTCTCGACCATTGAACTTTAACCAGAGGGATGGTTTTATGACGAAGTTGCTTCACCCGACGCTCTAAAATCTGAATCGGCCTCTCCTCGATGGTAAGGTCGGGTCCCAATTCGATCTCTCCAAAATCGATAATATGGCTAGGGTCCGATATGTACCTCCTAAGCTGGGAAACATGAAATACGTTATGAACGTGGCTCAGGGACGGCGGTAAGCCTAGCCGATAGGCAAGCTCTCCCACTCTCTCTAAAATCTCAAACGGCCCAATAAACCTCGGACTAAGTTTACCCTTCCGGCCGAAGCGGTAAACTCCCCGTGTCGGCGACACCTTAAGCAAAACATGATCTCCCACCTCAAACTCCAACGGACGGCGACGCGTGTCGGCATAAGACTTCTGCCGACTCTGGGCCGTTAACAATCTATCACGAATCAGAGTAATCTTCTCTCTCGTCTCAACTACCATATCGGGCTCGGTACCAATCAGCTCGGACGCATCGTCCCAACACAACGGCGATCTACACCTCCTCCCATACAACGCCTCAAATGGCGCCATTTTGATCGAGGCGTGCCAACTATTGTTGTACGTGAACTCGATCAATGGCAAGTGCGACTCCCAATCATCCTTCCATTCTAGGGCACAGGCTCTCAACATATCCTCTAACGTCTGGATCGTCCGCTCTGACTGCCCGTCAGTCTGAGGGTGATAAGATGTGCTGAGTCTCAACTCAGTCCCCAAAGCTCGATGAACAGCCTGCCAAAAATGTGACACGAACCGTCCATAACGATCCGAAACAATACTCTTAGGAGTCCCATGCAATCTCACGACCTATGCAATAAATACTCATGCCAGTCTCTCCGGGCCCCAAGTGTCCTTAATACCGAGAAAGTGAGCTGATTTGGTCAGTCGATCGACAATAACCCAAATCATATTCATTCCATTCCGAGTCCTAGGCATATTAGTAATGAAGTCCATAGAAATATCCTCCCATTTCCACTCCGGGATAGGAAGTGGTCGCAAAAACCCCGCGGGTCGCTGATGCTCGATCTTAACCTGCTGACAGGTCAAACACTTCGACACAAACTCGCTAACATCTGTCTTGAAATTACTCCACCAGTAGTTGCTCCTCACATCCTTGTACATTTTATTCGTACCAAGATGTATGGAGTAAGGTGTGGTATGAGCTTCACTCAAGATCTTCTGTCTCAGCTCAATATCATTCGGTACACATAGTCTGCCGCGAAATCTCAGAATGCCATCATCCTGAACCACAAATCCAGGGACTTTCCCCTGCCTCACATCCTCCCTCAACTGGACCAAACACGGATCATCATACTGTTTCGCCTTGATATCATCAGTCAAGGACGAAGTGATCTCTAATGCACGTAACTGGCCCTGAATCCTCTGAACCCAAACCTCAATATTCTGACAAATAAGATCCCACTGGATCCTACTCTGTGGTGTAAGTACCTCTAACATCTGTAACGTTATCAGCTTACGGCTCAACGCATCAGCCACTACGTTAGCCTTACCCGGATGGTAAAGTATCTTGAGGTCGTAATCGTTAATTAGCTCCAACCACCTACGCTGTCTCATATTTAACTCTTTCTGACTGAAGATATACTTCAAACTCTTGTGATCTGTAAAAATTTTACACGGCGACCCATAGAGATAATGCCTCCAGATCTTCAAGGCGAAAACGACCGCAGCTAACTCCAAATCGTGTGTGGGGTAATTCACCTCATAAGGTTTCAACTGGCGGGACGCATACGCAATCACTCTGTCTCTCTGCATAAAAACACATCCTAGACCAAGGCCCGAAGCATCACTGTACACTACGAAATCCTCGTTCCCCTGAGGCAACGCTAACACGGGTGCGGTAGTCAAACGTCTCTTTAACTCGTCAAAACTGTCCTGCCTATCTGCAGTCCAATCGAACTTCTGAGTTTTCTGGAGCAACTGAGTGAGTGGTCTAGCGATCTTAGAGAATCCCTCAACGAATCTACGATAATAGCCGGCAAGACCCAGAAAACTCCTCACCTCCTTCACATTCTTAGGCGGCTCCCAAGCCATCACTGCCTCTATCTTCTGCGGATCTACCCGAACTCCCTCTGCTGAAATCACATGCCCGAGGAACGTCACTTCCTCAAGCCAAAACTCACACTCAGAGAACTTCGCGTACAACTGCTCAGCCCTCAAAGTGTCTAATACAATCCGGAGATGTAAGGCGTGCTCCTCCCGACTCCGTGAATAGATAAGGATATCGTCGATAAAAACGACTACGAATTTGTCCAGATACTCAATAAAAACTTTGTTCATCAAGCGCATGAACAACTGTTTGGGGCATTGGTTAGACCGAAGGCATAACCACAAACTCGTAATGGCCATATCTCGTCAGAAAGGCGACTTTGAATATCGACGTCCGAATCCTCAATCGTAATAGCCCGATCGCAAATCAATCTTGAAAAAGGCGTAAGCCCTCTGAAGCTGATCAAACAAATCGTCAATCCTGGGCAAAGGGTATTTATTTTTGATGGTTAGCTTGTTTAATTCTCGATAGTCGATGCATAAACGAAGCGATCCATCCTTCTTCTTAACAAAAAGTACAGGCGCACCCCAAGGCGATGCGCTCGGTCGAATATACCCCTTATCTAACAACTCTCCCAACTGATTCTTCAACTCAAGCATCTCCGACGGTGCCATATGGTACGGTGCTCGAGAAATAGGGGCCGCATTCGGCTCAAGATCAATAGGAAACTCCACCTCTCGATGTGGTGGTAATCCTGGCAAGTCATCCGGAAATACATCGGGATACTCGCTAACGACTGGAATCGACGACATGTCAACCCCACCATCTTCCGCCTGCAGAGCGAAACACCAATAGCCGACACAACCCTGGTTCAAAAGTTTCATCGCCTTCAAGGCGCTAATCACACACCCTGATCTACCCGGCTTACAGCCGACGAGAGTATGTTCGGTGCCGTCCTCGGCAACTATCGTGATGGTACGAGTCCGATAGTTCATGATAGCACCATGACGATCCAACCAATCGTCCCCAAGGATCAAATCCTCACCCTTAAGGTCTATAACAATGAGATTCGAGGGCCAATCCCAGCTCCCGATCCTCACTGGGCAATCCCTAACTTCCCGGTCCCCAACCATACGATCCCCGCTGGGCGTACCCACTACAAACGGCTCACACTCAAACAAGCAGTCAAAACCAATATGACTCACACAATCCGAAGCTATAAAGGAATGGGTCGCACCCGAATCAAAAAGCACTGAAACTGGATGAGAAAGGATCTGAGTGGTACCTGATGCCACCGGAATGTCTGCCTCCTCCGTGCGCCTCATCTGATATAATCGGGGATGGACTAAGCCCGAACTCGACGCTGCGCGGCGATTCGGCTGACTCCGACCTCTACCACGACTCGAACCCTGCGGAACATCAGTAGCTGGTGAACTGTGATCCCTCCGATCGGCAGTGGTAGTCGTAAATCTAGCGGCCCTGGTGGCCCTCTCACAATGAGCTGCTCGATGCCCGGTCTGTCCGCAAGTAAAGCAAGTAACTAACGGAAGTGGGCAATCCTTCACAACGTGCTCGGGCTGACTACAATTAAAACAAACTCGCCCGCCAGGTGCAACAGACTGGACTGAACGGTTACCCTGAGATCCACCGGCCTGATGAAACGACCTCTTCCCAGGTGTAGGAGCAGAACGAGACCCCGAAAACTGACCACCTTTTTCGGCCAAGAACCCACCAGTAGTCTTCTGCTTCTTAGCTTCCGAATCGGCTACGGTGCAGGACAACCATCTCGATCGCGAGCGCGATCCAGTATTCCTTCAAAGTGGCACACATGAGCGGCGCCATACTGCCTAATATGCGGCTTCATGCGCATATTGAAGTAACGGATTTTATCGACCTCCGTTCTCACTTGATCTCTCACGAAACCCAATCTTGATTGTAAGAAATGATGGCACGAGAAATAGGCACATCCCGAGGTGTAGCGGTGAAGAACTCCACAGTCTGCGCTCCTTGGTAGCGGCGGACAATATTCTGCTTCCATAGCAGCCCTGAACTCATCCCAAGTGGCCCGACGGTCTCTGGGTGCAACGGCCTCCCACCATTCCGCAGCTTGCTTATCCAGGAGGTACTGGGCAATATGTACCCTCCTGTCTTCAGGACAAGCTACGGCATCAAAGGTCCTGGACAACTGAAAGAGCCAATTCTCCCAACCGAGGGAGTCAGAAGATCCGGAGAAACGAGGTGGGTGCATCTTAGTCACCGTCTGAAGCCACTTACTAGCCTTCTCCTCCGATGTCGGGGGCGGATTCTGGCATCCACCCTGAGCTATCTGAGTAAGTTGGGCTACCAACTTCTGAAGTACGGCAGTTGCTCCGGCGTCGGCATTGTTACCCGACGGCACTGAGTGAGAGGCTGAGTCCGCAGAGGACTGAGAAAGTGAGCCCTCCTCATTATCAGCACCACGGCCACGGCCTCGGCCGCATCCCCTAGCCGGTCTACCACGACCTCTCAACATACTGAAGGAAAATAAGAAAAGAACAAGATCAGAAAGATTCACAATTCACAAGGTTGGTAACACAAGTCACGATTCCGAACAGCGCAAGAAAACGAATTACAGAAATATAAGAGTTCGAGGAGACTTACAGCCACGGGTCGCACGAAAAGACGGTAGCATGATGATATTAGGCTCAACGACTGACTCTAATGACGCAACTGACAGACCCAAATTTCACCGACAACCTAGGTATTCAAAACCTAAGCTCTGATACCATAATTGTAACATCCCAATTCACAAATAGGACATTACACGCCGTAAAACCCCCGTGAGGTCTACCAGGCTAACTCGCGACATATGAACCACAATGATAACCCAAAAGGTGCATCCAAAAAGTAAATAAGGCCGTGGCCTCGGCCAAAACATTTTAACGGAGTACATGAGACATAAGTTAAATACCAAATCATTGCCCACGCAGGGGACTTAAACCATGTTTAAAAATAAACAATCTATCTCCAGTACTCGACACATGCAATGACAAAACAGAAAAATGCAGACTCGAGCCACATCATCATGCCAACCCATCCTTCGCATGCGCATCCCGTGCCAGCTCCTCAGCTCGACCAGTACCTGAAATGCATAAGACGCATTTCCCCCATTTAAGGGGTTAGCATTCGAATAGCTAGTGCAAGTACATAATTACACAACATTATATACATACACGATTCAACGCAAATAAATCGTTAGGAAAAATCATTTTGAAAATCAATATTCCGGAATATCACATTAACACCAAAAGCAAGATATCAACAAGTTTTCCACATCACAATTATCCACGCTTGGTAACTCGCGGACCGTACCCATTAGTATCGGTCCCGGAGGTCCCGTCGGACCGTCCCGGTGAGAAACCACTTCGCGGCCGTACCCATTAGTATCGGCCCCGGAGGTCCGTCGAACCGTCCCGGTGGAAGAACATCAACACACGCACCCGATCCATTTCCATGGCCGTACCCATTAGTATCGGCCCCGCAGGCCACACGCCATCCCCAGGTGGAAGAGAAACAATCACATTCGTTCAATAACACCATTTACATCATTCGCATCAAAATCATAAGCACATAACGGAATGTAATACATGTACTTGCCTGATTAATACTACGTGAAGGAAAACAGCGAACGAAAAGGTTTTGGCCTGAACAACCTTCACAAATCCGATCCTAACACAACAACGATGGACAACAATCTTAAAACTACGTAAATGATGGAATACATCCTAGTTCTACCCGCTGAAACCCTTAGTCGAACAAAACTTGGGTATCGTCGACCATAAGTAACGAACAATGGAGAACTTGGAGGTTAAAACCACAAATCATAAATAAAATGAAGGATTACAAGTACACGATCGAAGACTAGCGATAACCCAGTAATAATTCAGACTAAAAGAGTCAAATCCCACGAAATCCCTAAAATTCCCCCAAAATCTCAAAACAAGGGTTTTGGGAATATTTACCTTGATTCGAATGGTGGAAAGTGATTATGTAACGCCCCGACTTTCTAGGGTAAATATTGGGGAAAAATAAATAAAAGGTAAACTTTGAGAAAAATAATTCTCTTGAGAATATAAAAATTATCGCCTACAAAGTCGAGTCGCTACAATGTCGTGAACATAAATACCTTTAAATAAGGTAACATTTCATCATAAATACGAAATTTGCGGCGGAAGAAAATAAATCGTAATTTAATATTTCTCGTCAAAGTTTCCCCAAAAGTTTCAAACAGTTGACATAAAGAAAACAACATTTAATAAATTCTTTTTCATATGCTCCCTCGGCTCGCTCCTTCATCCATCCGGCTCGGTTCAACCTGCGGGATCAATAAAGGTGGGGGTGAGCTTCCTTCAGCTCGTGGAAATTACACTGATCACAGTAATATACAATCTCATGGAAAACATAACATGAATAAATTATCACATTTTTCCTCAACATGAATGCATACTCACAATATTACGTACAGCATGAATCGAGCACGCATAACATGAATATTGAGGTTGCGCAGGTGCCCCCGCAACAACATGAAACATACACGCAATACCACATATAACGTGAATCTTTGGGTTGAGCAGTGTCCCCACACAACATGAAACATACACGCAATACCACATATAACATGAAACGAGTTCATATGTGAATCTTGGGTTGTGCAGGTGTCCCCACACAACATGATAACCTCTTACACGAATACAGGTGAGCCTGATTTACAACGTGTATCATAATTTATAAACATGAAATGAATATCACATATGCAGTCCAATCAAAGCAATTAAAGTGATAGTGAAGATTCCCACCTGAATAAATGATGATGATGTCTGACTGAAATGAATGTGCCCGACTCACAGTCCTAAGCCCGTAAATCCTTGACAAAGTCTACATATAATAATAATAATAATTAAGATCCTTACAATTTATTATTTATACAATAGTAAATGAAAAGATACAAATATCACTATATAATAACTAAAAATAAATTATAATTGTTCATTAATATTAACCGAAGAGTTAACGTTATTAATGACTGAAATTAAAACACTTATGCATAATTTCAGATTAATTATTAATATTAATTAAAAGTCAACATTTTAATGTTTCGGTCAAAATAGGACTTAATTGAAGTTTGAAGTTGACTGGGGTCAAATTGTAGGAGTTGAAAAGCTGACTGGATTAGAATCGAATTAATTAAAACGGTCTGGGGCTGAATTGAAAGTTTCTGAAAATTTGAAGGACTAGATTGCAGAACCCTAAAATTTCGGGGGTATAAATACCCTAATCTCAACTCCTTAGCCGACACAGCCCTTCTCCTCATCCCGTTACCTTCTCTCCCGTCTCTATCTTCTACATCTCTCTCTCCTTAACCTCCCTCTCGGCCGAAAAGAAAAAATCACACACACATACTGACGGGAAGAGCACACACACACACACACACATACAGGAACGAAACGCACACACACTCGACCGACTGGGCTTGAAGGCTGCGGCTTCAGGACAGGCGGAGGCGACGGAGGTTTCCGGCTAATCGGAATTGGGTGGTTCGATTCGGGCTGAAAGGGGTTTTTTTGGTGATTCGAGGTTCTAACGATTTTTCTGATCAGGTAAGAATTTGAGTTTTGATTTCGGGCTCGGCCCGGAATTATTTTGATTTGTAATTTGGTAGGGAAAAGGCTGAATATGGTTTCTGATTCCCAACTTGAGTTCGGGTTTCGGGTCCGAGGTTTGGACATGAGTTCGGGCCGTGTTGTTTGATGATTTCGAAATTGATTTATGTTCTTAATGTTGAAGTTCTGATCTTAGACCATATTTGTAGTTGCAGAATACAAGAAACGAGAATTTTTAAAGGTTTACCTTTACTGGGAGTGGAAATTGAATGGTGATGATGGTCGATCCTTGCCGTAGACAGATGTTGTGTGTTCAACGTGATGTACTGAAAATAATTCACTATTGTGTTCTTCCCTGAGTGCCGACAGATGGGATTTCTGGATTAATCGTGCAGTAGGGAGATGATGCCCTCTTCTCCTTCTTCTTCTTTGTAAATTTTACGCGATGAACTTGTGTATTGTGTGTATATGTATTTTTTTGTATTTTTTTTGAACGATGGGTGTTGAACGATGGGAGTGTATTACGTATTGTAGAATGGCTAGGTTGGGGACTGAGGAAAAGATTCTGTATTGTATTTTTATGCTGAGAGAGTATATTTATCTTGTATGGGATTAGGGTTAGGGTTAATTTGTTGGGCTTAAATAAATTTTAATTCGGTCACTAACTATTGGGCCAATGGTAAAAATAATAATAATAATAATGCTAATAATAATAATAATAATGATAAAAATCGAAATAATAATAATAACGGTGGTAATAATTAATAATATCGATACTAATAATAATAATAATATCGAAGTAATATTAATGATGATATCGAAATAATGAAGATAAAATATTAATAATGTTAATATTAATATTGTGCCCATTATAAATATTATTATTAATAATAATAATACCTTTAATTATCATACCAAAAAAAAATGACTAATATTAAATATTCTGAAATTAACTTGATAAATTGACTCGGGCTAGGACTTGTGATACGTCGAACTAAATGTTCATGATTCCTTAAATGAAATTAAATAACATGAAATGCATTATAATATTATTATAATTAATAATATTACATTATAAAAATGACGGGTGTTACATCCTACCCCTCTTAGAAAAATTTTCGTCCTCGAAAATAAATGATATACCTTGATTGAAGAAATTCGGATAACGAGCTTGAAGTTCCTCTTCGCGCTCCCAAGTAGCTTCATCCTGGGTGTGGTTACGCCATTGGATCTTGACGAACACCTTCTCTTTATTCCTCAATTGCCGGACTGATCGATCGAGAATCGATTAAGTTGTTCTTCATAGGTAAGGTCTTTGTTCAACTCCACGGCGGTATAGTTGATGACGTGGCTGGGATCGTGCACATACTTTCTCAACAATGATACGTGGAAGACGTTGTGCACAGCCGAAAGTTCTGGGGGTAAAGCCAAACGGTAAGCTAACTCTCCAATCGGTTCGAGGATTTCGAACGGTCCAATATACCTTGGTCTCAACTTGCTCCTCGGACCAAAACGAACAATTCACTTTGTAGGAGATACCTTCAGGAATACTTTGTCGCCAACACAGAATTCGAAATATTTCCTACGCTTGTCGGCGTAAGACTTCTGACGGTCCTGGGCTATCTTGATCCTCTCACGAATCTTATCCACCATGCCAACTGTTTGCTCGATAATCTCGGGACCCAAAATCCTCCTTTCTCCTACCTCATCCCAATACAGTGGTGATCGACACTTCCTACCATATAGGGCTTCATACGGTGCCATACCGATCGTCGACTGGTAACTGTTGTTGTAAGCAAATTCTACCAAAGGCAACAGTCGTTCCCAATTATTTCCCATATCTAGCACACATGCTCGCAACATATCCTCAAGGATCTGGATGGTCCTCTCGGACTGACCATCAGTTTGAGGATGATAAGCCGTACTAAAATTCAACTGCGTTCCCAAAGCTTCTTGCAAACTCTCCCAAAAACGCGATGTGAAACGAGTATCCCTATCGGATACTTTAGAGACTGGCACTCCATGCAACTTAATAATCTCCCTGATATACAGTTGAGCATACTGATCCATTCGAAAGTTCATCTTAACTGGGAGAAAATGAGCCGACTTTGTGAGTCGATCGACAACGACCCAAATAGCGTGGTTTCCTCTTTCCGTTCGAGGCAAACCTACCACAAAGTCTATCGTAATGTGTTCCCATTTCCATTCTGGGATATGAAGTGACTTAAGTAATCCAAAGGGGCGTTGGTGTTCTGCCTTCACTTGCTGACAAATAATACACTTTCTGACAAAGTCTGCCACATCTCTCTTCAAACCTTCCCACCAAAATGTCCCCTTAAGATCTTGATACATCTTTGTACTCCCAGGGTGTGCTGTATACGGAGTACTATGTGCCTCCTTCAATATAGCTTCTCTCAACTTAACAATATTGGGCACACAAATCCTCCCTTCATAATACATCGTGCCATCATCGGACACGCTAAAGCCTTTATTCTCACCTGAAAGAGTACGTTCTTTCATCTTGACCAAGAAGTCGTCCTGTCCTTGACCTTCTTTGATTTGTTCCCTCAAGGTTGGTTGTACCACCAAACTAGCCAATAATGACTCAGCTGGTCTCGATGGTGTAGCCACCTCAAGGTTCATCTTTGCAAATTCCTTGACCAAGTGTTCCTCCTTGGTCAACAAACAAGTCAGATCTCCTCTTGCCTTACGGCTTAGTGCATCAGCAACTACGTTTGCCTTACCGGGGTGGTAATGAATTGTACAATCGTAGTCTTTGACCAACTCAAGCCATCTGCGCTGCCTCATATTCAATTCCTTCTGTGTGAAAATATATTTCAGACTTTTGTGGTCTGTATAAATTTCACACTTACCTCCATAAAGGTAGTGTCTCCAAATCTTCAAGGCATGAACTACCGCTGCTAATTCCAAATCATGAGTAGGGTAGTTCAGCTCGTGCGGTTTCAACTGTCTCGAAGCATAGGCAACTACTTTGCCCTCTTGCATTAATACACATCCCAAACCTTGTTTGGATGCATCACTGTAGATGACAAATTCTTTCGTCGGATCGCGAATCGTCAATACTGGTGCGGCAGTTAATCTTTGCTTAAGTTCTTGGAAACTCCTTTCGCATTTCTCATTCCATAAGAAAGCTTCCCCCTTCCTAGTCAACTTAGTCATCGGTGCAGCTATCTTCGAAAATCCCTCGATGAATCTCCGATAATAACCGGCTAATCCCAAGAAGCTTCGAACTTCATTCGCATTACTCGGTACTTTCCAATCATTGACTGCCTCAACTTTAATCGGGTCAACCTCAATTCCTTTAGAAGTGACCACATGACCCAAAAATGCAACTCGGTTAAGCCAGAATTCGCACTTGTTGAATTTCGCATATAACTTCTCCTTGCGCAGTATTTTCAATACCGTTCTAAGATGCTGCTCATGTTCAACCTTGGTCTTCGAATATACAAGTATGTCATCAATAAACACAATGACAAACTTATCCAAATAAGGTTGAAATACACGGTTCATGAGGTCCATGAATACCGCTGGCGCATTAGTCAAACCAAATGGCATCACTATAAATTCATAATGTCCATAACGAGTTCGAAATGCGGTCTTCGGGATATCATCACTCTTAATCCTCAGCTGGTGATATCCGGATCTCAAATCTATCTTCGAAAATACTCCCGACCCTCCAAGTTGATCGAATAGGTCCTCTATTCTAGGAAGTGGATATTTATTCTTTATCGTGAGTCGATTAAGTTCACGATAGTCAATACACATCCTCAAACTTCTGTCCTTTTTCTTCACGAAGAGCACTGGCACACCCCATGGCGAAACACTCGGTCGGATAAATCCAGAGTCGAGCAGTTCCTGGAGTTGTACCTTCAGCTCTTGCAATTCCTTAGGCGCCATCCTATAGGGAGCCTTCGATATTGGTGCCGCTCCTGGCACTAGATCAATCGAGAACTCAACTTGACGATTCGGTGGAACTCCGGGCAAGTCTTCGGGAAAGACATCTGGATACTATTTGACGATAGGTACATCAGCTACCGTCTTCTCCGAAGTTGTTTTCCCCATCACGTTCACCAAGAATCCTTGGCAACTTCGCTTCTTCAACATTTTCACAGCTTTCATGGCAGAAATCACCTTCGGTGTACTGCTGTGTCTAACTCCCTCGAATACGGTCTTGACATCAACAGACGGACATAAAGTTACTCTCCTTTCGGAGCATTCAACTACAGCTCTATGCTTGTCCAACCAATCCATACCCAAAATAACATCAAAATCGCTAAGTTCCACTATGTGCAAGTTGGCTAAGAAGCTATGTTCGTTAATCTCTATCTTCACATTGTTAGTTATTGAGTCCACACGCACTACTCCCCCCGCAGGCATGCTAACTAACAAGGATCTAGGGGCTTTACTACTTCTACAACCAGTCATAGTACAAAGCTTCCTAGAGATGAATGAATGAAACGCACCCGTATCAAACAACACCAAAACAGGAATATTTGCAACTGACAACATACCTGACATGGTTTGGGGTTCAGTCTCAGCTTCAGCCTCGGCCATGCTGTACACTCGAGCTCTACCTCCGGAGCCTTGACCCTGCACATAATTGCTTGGGCCTTGTCCCTTCTTCGGGCACGCTGAGGCCATGTGTCCTTCCTCATGGCAATAGTAGCACCGCCTCTGACCAAGCATACATGCACCTTTATGCCCTTTGCCACAAGTAGTACACATGGGGTTAGCCGACGAGGTTTCACCCCTGAAGGTCCAGTCTTAACAATCTTCTTGTTACCACCTCCTTGCTCGTGCCACTTGCGTTTGTTATTTGTTGCAACTGGTGGTGCCCTTGCCTTCTCCACGTCTAAACTTGCTGAAATGTCCTCGACCCTCGAAACGGCTTCCTTATAGCTCAGCCGACCATGACCAGCTAAATGGTGACGGATCCGGTCACGAAGTCCATCCCGGAATTTCTGAGACTTCATATCATCCGTCTCGACCATGTGGGGAGCGAAACGGCACATATGGTTAAATTTGCGCTCATACTCGGTGACCGACATTCCACCTTGGGTCAGATCAAGGAACTCCTTCTGCATTTTGATCTTGTATGCTCTTGGGTAGTACTTTTCCATGATCGTCTCCTTAAACTGATCCCAAGTGAATGTGTCTTTCTCGTCTTGGGTCTTGAGCCTCCACACTCCCATCCACCATGTCCGAGCATCTTCCTTAAGCTGGAACACGGCACATGACACTTTCTGAGCGTCGGTGCATGCCATGTAGTCAAAAATGCTATCTAGATTCATCAACCATTCCTCTATGGCTGCTGGTCCCTCACGACCAAGAAAGACAGGCGGCTTGAAGTGGTTGAACCTCTTAATAACTTGAGCCTGAGCCTGCTCAGGGTTATTAGGCGGTACGATAGTCGCGCCTTGAAGCAAGGTGGCCAATCCAGCCAAGAGTTGATCTTGTGTGGGTGG
Source organism: Orobanche coerulescens (assembly GCA_033398695.1). Taxonomy (NCBI): domain Eukaryota; kingdom Viridiplantae; phylum Streptophyta; class Magnoliopsida; order Lamiales; family Orobanchaceae; genus Orobanche; species Orobanche coerulescens. Next base: position 138,276,769 of record CM065817.1, read on the forward strand.
GGCATTGCGATTTCCGCGGTTAGCCATGAGTCTGCCAACGAGTTGTAAAACTCATTAGTCATTCTAGGTTTGGCCATTCTAACAGTTCGTACATGCATAAATAATTATGTGAATAAAATGAAATGACATATGCATGAATAATGACTGAAATTTGGTAGCTCAGACGGAGTGACGAAGTGGCGAAGCTGAGAGCATATGATACTTTTACATTTTAGCGAGTCTACAGAAAGGTAAAACCCGCTCTGATACCACTATGTAACGTCCCGACTTTCTAGGGTAAATATTGGGGAAAAATAAATAAAAGGTAAACTTTGAGAAAAATAATTCTCTTGAGAATATAAAAATTATCGCCTACAAAGTCGAGTCGCTACAATGTCGTGAAAATAAATACCTTTAAATAAGGTAACATTTCATCATAAATACGAAATTTGCGGCGGAAGAAAATAAATCGTAATTTAATATTTCTCGTCAAAGTTTCCCCAAAAGTTTCAAACAGTTGACATAAAGAAAACAACATTTAATAAATTCTTTTTCATATGCTCCCTCGGCTCGCTCCTTCATCCATCCGGCTCGGTTCAACCTGCGGGATCAATAAAGGTGGGGGTGAGCTTCCTTCAGCTCGTGGAAATGACACTGATCACAGTAATATACAATCTCATGGAAAACATAACATGAATAAATTATCACATTTTTCCTCAACATGAATGCATACTCACAATATTACGTACAGCATGAATCGAGCACGCATAACATGAATATTGAGGTTGCGCAGGTGCCCCCGCAACAACATGAAACATACACGCAATACCACATATAACGTGAATCTTGGGTTGAGCAGTGTCCCCACACAACATGAAACATACACGCAATACCACATATAACATGAAACGAGTTCATATGTGAATCTTTGGGTTGTGCAGTGTCCCCACACAACATGATAACCTCTTACGAATACAGTGAGCACGATTTACAACGTGTATCATAATTTATAAACATGAAATGAATATCACATATGCGGTCAATCAAAGCAATTAAAGTGATAGTGAAGATTCCCACCGAATAAATGATGATGATGTCTGATCAAATGAATGTGCCCGACTCACGATCTAAGCCCGTAAATCCTTGACAAAGTCTACATATAATAATAATAATAATAATTAAGATCCTTACAATTTATTATTTATACAATAGTAAATGAAAAGATACAAATATCACTATATAATAACTAAAAATAAATTATAATTGTTCATTAATATTAACCGAAGAGTTAACGTTATTAATGACTGAAATTAAAATACTTATGCATAATTTCAGATTAATTATTAATATTAATTAAAAGTCAACATTTTAATGTTTCGGTCAAAATAGGACTTAATTGAAGTTTGAAGTTGACTGGGGTCAAATTGTAGGAGTTGAAAAGCTGATGGATTAGAATCGAATTAATTAAAACGGTCTGGGGCTGAATTGAAAGTTTCTGAAAATTTGAAGGACTAGATTGCAGAACCCTAAAATTTCGGGGGTATAAATACCCTAATCTCAACTCCTTAGCCGACACAGCCCTTCTCCTCATCCCGTTACCTTCTCTCCCGTCTCTATCTTCTACATCTCTCTCTCCTTAACCTCCCTCTCGGCCGAAAAGAAAAAATCACACACACATACTGACGGGAAGAGCACACACACACACATACAGGAACGAAACGCACACACACTCGACCGACTGGGCTTGAAGGCTGCGGCTTCAGGACAGGCGGAGGCGACGGAGGTTTCCGGCTAATCGGAATTGGGTGGTTCGATTCGGGCTGAAAGGGGTTTTTTTGGTGATTCGAGGTTCTAACGATTTTTCTGATCAGGTAAGAATTTGAGTTTTGATTTCGGGCTCGGCCCGGAATTATTTTGATTTGTAATTTGGTAGGGAAAAGGCTGAATATGGTTTCTGATTCCCAACTTGAGTTCGGGTTTCGGGTCCGAGGTTTGGACATGAGTTCGGGCCGTGTTGTTTGATGATTTCGAAATTGATTTATGTTCTTAATGTTGAAGTTCTGATCTTAGACCATATTTGTAGTTGCAGAATACAAGAAACGAGAATTTTTAAAGGTTTACCTTTCTTGGGAGTGGAAATTGAATGGTGATGATGGTCGATCCTTGCGGTAGACGGATGTTGTGTGTTCAACGTGATGTCGAAAATAATTCACTATTGTGTTCTTCCCTGAGTGCCGAGAGATGGGATTTCTGGATTAATCGTGCAGTAGGGAGATGATGCCCTCTTCTCCTTCTTCTTCTTTGTAAATTTTCTGGCGATGAACTTGTGTATTGTGTGTATATGTATTTTTTTTGTATTTTTTTTTTTTGAACGATGGGTGTTGAACGATGGGAGTGTATTCTGTATTGTAGAATGGCTAGGTTGGGGACGGCTGAGGAAAAGATTCTGTGTATTGTATTTTTGTACTGCAGAGAGTATATTTATACTGTATGGGATTAGGGTTAGGGTTAATTTGTTGGGCTTAAATAAATTTTCTGGGTCAGCACTAACTATTGGGCCAATGGTAAAAATAATAATAATAATAATAATGCTAATAATAATAATAATAATGATAAAAATCGAAATAATAATAATAACGGTGGTAATAATTAATAATATCGATACTAATAATAATAATATCGAAGTAATATTAATGATGATATCGAAATAATGAAGATAAAATATTAATAATGTTAATATTAATATTGTGCCCATTATAAATATTATTATTAATAATAATAATACCTTTAATTATCATACCAAAAAAAAAATGACTAATATTAAATATTCTGAAATTAACTTGATAAATTGACTCGGGCTAGGACTTGTGATACGTCGAACTAAATGTTCATGATTCCTTAAATGAAATTAAATAACATGAAATGCATTATAATATTATTATAATTAATAATATTACATTATAAAAATGACGGGTGTTACAGATTAGGGACTTGAAGAATTCACGCAAGGAACGCACGGTGGTAGTGAATGATGATCTACAGTCGGAATCGACGCTAACCCCCGCCTGGAATCGCTCAAAGCCGAGAAGGATAGGAAATGAAGGAAAAATGACGAAGTTGACTGCTGCTGTCCTATTTATATTTAACAGACTTAGCGCACGCTACGCACAAGCATTAGCGTGCGCTAGCGGGGCATGTGGCGATCGCCTCCCGTTAGCGTACGCAAGCTAACATGGTTAGCGTGCGCTAGTACTGGGGATTAGCGTGCGTTAACGCTGATTAGCGTACGCTGCCTGGTCCAGTACCGAAGTACTGAACCCACTGCCCGAAACTGCTTGAAATCGATAGCGCACGCTACGGACCCCAGGTTAGCGTACGCTAACCACACACTGATAGCGCACGCAAGTAAATCCTGAGTAGCGTGCGCTACTCGAGCGAATCTGCAAGATGCATCACGCCACAGCGCAAAAGTGCCGAAAAACGAAGTAAGACTAGAATCCAGAATCATAAACACGTAATAATCAAGACGACAAGGTTGAGCGTTGAAATAGAATATAATCTCGATCACTAGAGAGTTTGAAACGAAGCAAATAAAACAAAATTCCCCAAACTTATGAAAATTACAAAAACGGCCCAAGTGCCCGAAAAATCGCAATACAACGTCGGATTAACAAACCGAAAGTTCCAACACGACCAACTCAACCATACAAACTTATACGAATCTAGAAACAACGAAAACGAACAAGTTTTACAAGAATCGAACGCACATGCGGTAAGATATAATTCAAAATGAAATTATGCAAAAACATCCTCGAAACTCGACTAGACGGAAAAACTCCAAGAACAAAATAGATTCAGAAATCCAAAACAGTGCTAAGCGAGTTGTCTGAAACGAACATACACCAGAAATAGAAATTACCGAAAATAGAAAACGCGGATATTACATTGTGGAACAATATCAATATTGTGCGGGAGGAGTGGCTGCTGCCCATTACAAATTTCAAAAGCACTCTTATTGGTGGTAGAGCATTTTTGAGCATTGAAACACAGTTGAGCAACATCCAAAAGCTTCACCCAGTCCTTCTGATTAGTGCTCACAAAATGTCGAAGATATTCCTCCAACATTGAGTTAAATCTTTCAGTTTGGCCATCAGATTGTGGGTGGAAGCTAGAGCTCATATTCAACTTGGAGACGAGTAGTTTGAAGAGCTCGGTCCAAAAGCTACTAGTAAACCGGGTGTCTCGGTCACTAGCAATGTCCCTCGGCAGTCCCCAATACTTAACAATATGCTTGAAAAAGAGCTGAGCTGTCTCTTCCGCCGAAACTGTCTTGGGTGCTGCTATGAATGTAGCGTATTTGGAGAACCGATCTACCACAACAATAATGGCATCAAGATCCCCAACTTTTGGTATACTGGTGATATAATCCATTGAAACACTTTCCCAAGCCCTGACAGGAATGAGTAGTGGTTCCAGCAAGCCTGCCTTCTTTTGTCGATCAGGTTTATCTTGTTGGCACACCAAGCAGGTGCGGACAAACATCTCAATGTCGTCCCGCATTTGGGGCCAATAGTAAGCTCGTTGAACTAAGGCCACAGTGCGCTCCTCTCCTGGGTGGCCCGCCCAGAGAGTGCCGTGACATTCCGCAATAATAGTTTTCCTCATATCGCCGCCTATAGGTACATAGAGTCGTCTCCCCTTGGAACATAAGAGGCCATCCTCTAGCCAAAATCTTCGTGTTGTACCCTGGCGGATAAGATTTACCAAACATTGAGCCGCTGCGTCGGCTCCCATTAGTTCTCGTATTCGATCTTTTAATGGAGTGGTCACCTGACTTGAGGAAAGCGCTGCCAGCACTTGTAGAACAGCCAGGTCGGATCTGCGGCTCAGGGCATCCGCCACCTGATTACTAGAACCGGCACGATACTCAATCACAAAGTTTAACTCGGACAATAGTTCCTGCCATCTCGCTTGTTTCCCAGTAAGCTTTGGCTGGGATAGAAAGTGACTAACAACAGTGTTGTCAGTTTTTACAATAAACGGCAACCCAAATAAGTAATGTCTCCAAAGTCGAAGGCAATGGACCACTGCTAAAAGCTCTTTCTCATGCACCGTGTAACGCCTCTCGACATCCTTAAGTTTCTTACTCTTGAAGGCAACAGGATGGCCATCTTGCACTAAAACTCCTCCTAGTGCAATATCTGAAGCATCTGTTTCAACCACAAAAGGTTTGGATAGATCCGGTAGTGCGAGGACCGGGTCTGTTAGGATGGCCTTCTTTAAGTTGTCGAAGGCATTTTGGCATTCCGGTGACCAATTCCAAACTTCCATCTTTCTCGTCAAATCGGTTAGGGGTCTTGCTATTCCGGCATACCCCATCACAAATCTTCTATAGTAATTCGCCAACCCGAGAAATGACCGTACTTCATGTACATCGGTTGGTGGTTTCCATTCTTGAATTGCTCGTATTTTTCTTAGATCCATATGAATATTGCCACACTCAACGATATGACCCAAGAAACTGATCCGCTTCTGGGCAAATGAGCACTTCGATAGCTTAACATATAGTTCGTGCTCACGAAGCCTAGTAAGAACCATTCTCAAATGTTCCACATGTTCTTCCAAGTTTCGGCTGTATATAACAATATCATCCAGGTATACCACGACAAACTCGTCCAAGAACCCTTGGAAAACTTGATTCATCAAGGTGCTAAAAGTTGCTGGGGTGTTTGTTAGGCCAAAGGGCATGACCAAGAATACGAAGGCCCCGTAACGTGTGACAATCGTCGTTTTTACCTCATCTCCCTCCTTGATGCGAACTTGCCAATAACCTGATCTCAGATCGATCTTTGTATAGTACTCCACTCCACTGAGACGGTCGAAGCAATCTGCTACGAGCGGAATAGGATACACATTCTTCACCGTAATTTTATTTAGAGCACGATAATCACAACACAATCGCAGAGTTCCGTCCGACTTTTTCTGAAAGAGAACAGGAGCTCCATACGGTGATTTCGCCGGTTGGATCATACCACATTCCAACATCTCTTTTAACTGCTTTCTGAGCTCCACAAGCTCAGGTTGCGACATACAATAAGGGGCTCGGGCAGGAGGTTTTGTGCCCGACACCAAGCTTCCGAGGCAATTCGTCGGGCATAACATCTTCAAACTCATTTAGGAGGTGCTTCACAGCATCAGGGATAGGACCTGACAACTCCTCTACTTCGTCGAATTGCAAGGCGCACAGGAAGGACGGTTCCCCATGCCTGCATCCCTTCTTGAATTGTAATGCGGATAGGTTACTTTTGTTAGGAATATGCCCTCGAATGCCACTCAAAGGATGAGAGAGTGAGAGCAATTGTATTGTAATTATGAATATTATATTTATTAAGGCAATTATTATTTCTATATTATTGTATATCACTGGCATTATGATTTGGTATATAGAATAATAGTCCTTGCATTTGAGAGTGAACATTCTACTCCTTATGGAGATAAGGAGATAGGCACTAGATGTGTTTAGAGCTCGAATGCTTAACTAGTTCGCAAGTCGATAAAACTTAACAGGACATTAAATTTTAATAAGACTTGTATAACTGATGCTAGGATGTGTGCACGTCTTGATAGCATAGTTATAAGTATATTGGTGGGACCAGTATACTCGAACATGACTCATACTCGATTCAGTCACACGGTATTCACTCTCGGAGAGTCGATGACGAATCGAAAGGTTGTGATAGTATACGTGGACCTTTGACTTGAGGGTTCAGTAGAAGATGTGTCTGTGACGTTTAGTTTGTCATTAGAGTAGTTAGACTCATTTGCTTAATTGCTGAGTCGACCTCGAAGTGCGGACTATACGGGCAGGTAGCAATCTCTACTGAACGCCAAGAAAGGATTCTATCTCCTGTTAGTGAGCAGGCGAATGTCCTATACGGTTAATGGCAAATAAGATCATAAGTCTTTGGCCAAAGCATTCTGATATAGTCGTATTAGATACACTATTAATTAGTCGGTTTTGATTTGTATTAACACATGTATAGAGTTTAGTCAACAGTAGGGTTTGACTTTACCATGACTCGAAGACTTGACCGGGACATCTGATGAAGGGTCTATACGTATATAGTATTCACGACATAATGGTTCTCGAATGATTCGTTCATTCGTTCTCAGTCGGGGTTTACAGTGCGGCCCGCTAGGCTGGCTAAGTGCTGCCCGCACTCATTGGTTCCTCCCAATGCCGGCTGAGACGAACCTACGGAGTCGCGCAATAGGATCATTGATGGATAAATGTGAATTAATAATCTCTCATATAATATTAGATATTAGATATCTAAGTTTGATTTATCGGATAAATCAAATAGCGGTCTTATGAATTGTAAGTAGGTTACTGGGTGATTACTTTAATTCATAAATTATATTTCTTAGAGAAATATATATTTGTGTTTGATATAATTAATTAATTGGATTAATTAATTAGTCCAAACACATTGGAAATAAAACGGATTCGTTTGACGAACATCCGATACACGAGGGATTCGTTTTGACGAACATCCAGTACACGAGCCGAGTAAATTCGACCCGTCTTCTTGGAAATTTCCCTTAAGGCCGTCCCCCTCCCTCTCTTGTCTCTTTTAAACTTATTTTATGTCACTAGGTGACATATGTGAGGTGTATTTGATACCCTCAATCATGTGTTAAAGGAAGACTTTCATTTTTTTATAAATAAAAGTCTTTAAAAAGGAGAGAGGACAACTTCTTCTTGTAAGAACTCAAAATCACGAATTTGAGTGAGAGAGTAAGGTTGAAAACTTCATCTTGATCTTAGAGACAAGATATAAGAAGAATACATTGAGAGAGAAAATTCCTACAAGCTTCCCTAGCCGCATTCTTGAAGAAAGGAAGCTTGTCGATTTTTCCATCAAGTTCCGGCGTGTGAAGTAGAGGCATCTTGCTTTAGGTGCTTGGAACGAAGGGCTCTTCATCATCATCATCATCATACGAAGGTTTTTCAGAGACATCATAGGTATGGGACTTTGATTCCTTGATCTTCGTATTTTTCTTTTCGTATATACGTTACTTGATCGATCCTCTTAGGGATTCCGTTATTCTTCCGCTGCATTTATTTTCTGTGGAATCCCAACAGTGGTATCGGAGAGAGGTCAAATATATCGTATATACGATCATATTTGCATTTGGAATGTTATTTGATGATGTTTATGATTGAGAATCATAATAGATATAATCGAAGAAATTTAATCGTTCGTAGTAAGTCAAGTTTCGAATATTTTATGTGAATTATAAATCTAAAAAATTTGATTTTTGTTGATTTATAAGTTCTTCATGAAGTTAAGAAACTTTTTCGTTTTGGAAGCGAGTCGAAAAAATGAGAAAAACGGGGGTTAAACACGAATACCGCACGAAGACGCACGGCAGCTCGATCGCCGCTGGCCGCCGAGAGTGACTCGGTAGGCTACTGTAGCTGGTCGGCCAGCCTGCCGGGCAGTGGCCGAGAGTGACTCGGTCCGGGCGATTCTCGGGTTTTCGACCCGATTTTGAATCGAGCCGTGGGCTGGGCCTGATACTGGAGTTTCCGGGACTCCATTTTTGTGTTTATATTTCGTTGTAATAATTTTCGAAATTTAAATTGGATTTAATTGGATTTAATAAAATATTTGGAATATCTTTTTAGTAAGGGAAATTATTAGACGAGAATATTGTTTTGGCCGGATTACTTTGAACGGATTAAAATGACGATTATAAATATTAATTTGATTAATATTGTAGAAATTAAATAGATTAATTTTTATATTAATTCGATTAATATATTAATTGATTATTTAATTTCATTTACCGTTACATGTTGTATGGAATGCCTTATGTGATGGTGATATAGCTCGTGGACTTAGTTGTTGATTTGTCCGATTCGATATGGTTGTAAAGGCCATTTTGAGCCTATTTATTTTTACTAGAAAATATGTATTATAGGACGTATCGTTCAATGATGTAATTATTCATATGGCTATGACGAAGACCGAAGACGACCGACTAGAAGACGAAGAATCAATACTGTATTTTTCCTTTCTTTATTTGGCTTGGCCCAATACTTAGGAAAAAGTCCATGAGCTATATGTTGGTAGTAACTAGGTTGCTATTTATTGTTTTTCATTTTGAATGATTGACAAACCACAAACCGCGCTTATAAACGGATTAATGTGCAAAGTGTAACATATAATCGCGTTAATACTCCCACTTACAAACACTAAGTTATAAAGGTTACGAGGTTTCCTACCCTCCGCCAAACTCATGGAAAATTGAAATCTAAACCGGAATATTATTCTTCCGAGTATGTCGGGGTAATATTTTTGGGGAAAGTTGATAAATTCCTAGAGTGCATTAGATGCCTTTGGTTGTGACAAATCAAACCCCTATAAACCGTATGGGTTGCCGGGTAAGATTCAATTGTCAGACTAATAGGAGTTGATGGTTTAAACTTAGATAGTTCAGCGAGCCATAGAAACCGAATGGGTTGAGGGCAAGTGAACTAGGGGTAAAAGAAGATCGAATCATCCATTAGATGGGTAGGTATTATACACCACCTTATAAAGAATAATAGAATATAAACCGTATGGGTTGCCCTCTATTAAACTTTGTAAAGAAATCGATCACCACTATGAAGTCACCCAAGGCTTCCGGATTTAACATGGGAGTGTGTAAATGCCGATAAAATAGTGGGAGCCGAGTTATGAATAAAGAAAGTCCTTAAATTCTTTACTCGGATCATAATTAAACAATCACTAACGAATCTCACATTTTTCTCTGCAGTTAACAAAACTCTCAATATGACAATGAACCCACTCGCTATACTACTTGAAAAGAACGTCCTGACTGGTCTGAACTATGTGGACTGGCTTCGGAACTTGAGGATTGTCCTAACTATGGAAATGCTGGGATACGTCTTGGAGGCGGACATCCCAGCAGCTCCTGCAAGAACCCGAGCCAATCAGGAAGATGTCGATGCCCATGAGAAATGGGTAAAAGACGACATAAGAGTGCGAGGGTACATGTTAGGCTCAATGACCAATGAGCTTCAACGTGCCCATGAAAAGATGACGTCTTCACGAGCCATCTTAGCGCACCTGGCTGAGCTCTATGGAGAGCATAACCGAACTGCTAGATATGAGATATCAAAGCAATTATTCGGCGCCAGGATGAAGGATGGAGAGAAGGTTGGGGACCATGTCCTCAAGATGATCTCGATGATTGAGAGATTGGAAGCTCTTGATTTTCAGATGCATGCATCTCTCCAAATTGACCTTATCCTGGAGTCACTTCCTGACTCCTTTTCCCAATTTGTCATGAACTTCAACTGCAATGAGATAGCATGTAACTTAGCTGGGCTAATGAACAAACTGACGACTGCCCAGTCTCAGATGAAGACAAAGGGAAGGGAAGCTGCACTTGTGATTTCTTATAAGACTTGGAAGTCCAAGAATAAGAATAAAAAGAACAAGAAGCAGTTAGGTCCGATAGCTAAGATCGACAAGGAAAGGGGAAAGGCCCCAATGGTTCAAAAGAGCAAAGGGGCCAAGAAAACGGATGTATGCCTCAACTGCGGTGAGCTAGGCCACTGAAAGAGGTATTGTCCAAAGCTTGACCGTAATGCGCCTTCAGGTACGGAACTACTAGTTTTAGAAACAAATTGTTCTGTAACTGTATATTCTACTTCTTGGATACTTGATTCCGGTGCGAGTTCTCACATTTGTACAATGAATCAGGATCTGGAACGGGCAGGAAGTCGGATTCAGGGGAGGTGATGGTCACCGTCGGAAGTGGGCATAGTGTCGAGGCTTCTGATATCGGATCCCTTATGTTGGATTTAGAATCTGGTTTTATTCTCACTTTAGAAGATGTACTTGTTTTGCCCAAGGGGAACAAGAATATTGTATCAATTCCGGTCATGGACCGAAAGGGATTTCACTTCTTTATTGGATATGGGTCCTGTCGTATTTATTTCAGAAATAAATTGGTTGGTACTGCTACATTATTTAATGGTTTATACCATTTAAATTTAAAGAATAAGACAAGTGTGAACACTATAACTAGGAAACGTGGTAGGGATGAAACGAACCAAGCACTTAAGTGGCATCTTAGACTGGGTCATATCGGTCAGACCAAGGTTCATAAAATGGAGAAAGATGGGCTTACGGGTCCATTGGGATCAGATCCCTATCCAACTTGTGAATCTTGCCTTCAAGGCAAAATGACTAAGTTACCCTTCAGGACTTTTGAAAGAGTCTTGAAAAACTTGGATTGATCCATACCGACGTCTGTGGCCCTTTTGAAGTGGCACGAGATGGCTTTCAGTATTTCATTACATTCACTGATGACCATACCAGGTATGGATTCGTGTACTTAATGAAACATAAGTCTGAAGCTTTTGATAAATTTAAGGAATTTAAAGCCCTAGTTGAAAATCAAACAGGTAACCGTGTTAAGACTCTTCGGTCAGACCGGGGTGGTGAGTACATGAGTACCGAATTTGATGAGTTCTTAAAAGAACTAGGAATAGTGTCACAATTCACTCCTCCAGCTACTCTACAATTAAATGGTGTATCAGAAAGAAGAAACCGAACCTTGTTGGACATGGTCCGCTCCATGCTTAACTATACTGATGTACCGATTTATCTGTGGGGTTACGTGCTCCTTACTGCTGTGCATATCTTGAAAAGATGTCCTTCCAAATCCGTTCCAAAGTCTCCCCATGAGATGTGGAGAGGTAGGAAACCAAGTCTTAATCACATTAGGATTTGGGGATGCCCTGCTTATGTCAAGAAGACTAAAGTAGAGAAATTGGAAACTAGGTCTGTGAAAGGTCGTTTCATAAGATATCCAGGGGATTCCATGGGATATCTATTCTACATGCATGAAGATCATAGGATCATCGTTGCTATACAAGCACACTTCCTGGAAGATCAGTTTATTCAGGAAGGAGGGGCAGGTAGAAATATTTCTTTGGAAGAAATAAAAGAAACACCAAATGAGACACCTATGCAAGATATAAGAACCGAACCTTCTGAAATACAAATACAACCTCGCAAGTCTAGTAGAATTTCTCAATTACCTGAGAGGTATGGCTATCTGCATCAAGAGGAACTGGGTGTCTATGAGATGACATAAAGTAGTCAAGAGAATGATCCTTCTACATACGACCAAGCGATGGTAGACGTTGACTCCACCAAGTGGAAAGAAGCTATGGAAGCTGAGATAGACTCAATGCATGCTAATCAGGTCTGGACTTTAGTAGATCGTCCTAAAGGCATAGTGCCTATTGGAAACAAATGGATCTATAAGAGAAAGACTGATGGAGATGGCAAGGTTGATACCTATAAGGCCAGGCTTGTGGCAAAGGGTTATTCCCAAAGAGAAGGAATCGATTACTTCGAGACCTTCTCGCCTATAGCTATGATTAAGTCTATTCGCATGATGCTTGCTATAGCAGCCCACTTAGATTATGAAATATGGAAAATGGATGTGAAAACGGCATTCCTAAATGGATTCCTCGAGGAGGAGATTTATATGGAACAACCTAAGGGATTCATATCTCAAACCAATATTCATAAAGTATGCAAACTTCAGCGTGCCATTTATGGACTGAAGCAAGCTTCACGGAGTTGGAATCTTCGTTTTAACGAGACAGTCAAAGAGTTTGATTTTGTCCAAAACGAAGAAGAGCCCTGTATTTACAAAAAGGTTAGTGGGAGCAAAATTGCGTTCTTAATACTATATGTAGATGACATTCTACTTATAGGAAACGACGTAGGAATGCTCAGTTCTGTGAAAGCTTGGCTTTCTAAAGAGTTCTCAATGAAAGACTTGGGAGAAGCTACCTATATTCTGGGTATTCGTCTCTACCGGGATAGAGCGAAAATAATGTTAGGTCTTTCCCAAGCCCTATAGATAGAAAAAATCCTGAAGCGATTTAGGATGGAAGATTCTAAAAGAGGGTTTCTACCTATGCAACATGGTGCAAAACTTTCCTTAGAGATGTGTCCTCAAATTGAGGAAGATAGAAAGGAAATGAGCAAGGTACCTTATGCTTCGGCAGTAGGTAGCCTTATGTATGCAATGATTTGCACTAGACCGGACATTGCCTATGCTGTGAGCGTAGTAAGTCGGTTTCAGTCAAATCCAGGGCAGGAACATTGGACTGCTGTAAAGAACATTCTTAAGTACCTAAGGAGGACTAAAGACTTGGTTCTTACATACGGCGGTGGAGAACTAAGAGTGATGGGTTATACAGACTCAGATTTTTCGGGGGACATGGATGCTCAGATGTCCACATCAGGGTATATCTTTACTCTGAATGGTGGGGCAGTTTCCTGGAGAAGTGCCAAGCAAAGTTTGACTGCTATCTCTACATGTCAAGCCGAATATCAGGCAGCCACGGAGGCTGCTAAAGAAGCTTTTTGGATACAGAAGTTCAATGATGAACTTCAAGTGGTTCCTAACGCAGAGAAGCCCGTGACACTGTTTTGTGACAACGACGGAGCTGTTGCACAGGCTAAGGAGCCTAGGGCTCACCACAACACCAAACATATTGCGAGAAAATATCATTTTGTTAGAGAAATGGTTCGGGATGGGAATGTTACACTGCAGAGAGTAGACACAGCAAATAACGTTGCTGATCCGCTTACCAAGCCACTATCTCAGAAGGTCTTAGAGAGACATCTGGAGAGTATGGGTATTAGATACCATAGTTTGTGGCATTGAGTGCAAGTGGGATATTGTTAGGAATATGCCCTCGAATGCCACTCAGAGGATGAGAGAGTGAGAGCAATTGTATTGTAATTATGAATATTATATTTATTAAGGCAATTATTATTTCTATATTATTGTATATCACTGGCATTATGATTTGGTATATAGAATAATAGTCCTTGCATTTGAGAGTGAACATACTACTCCTTATGGAGATAAGGAGATAGGCACTAGATGTGTTTAGAGCTCGAATGCTTAACTAGTTCGCAAGTCGATAAAACTTAACAGGACATTAAATTTTAATAAGACTTGTATAACTAATGCTAGGATGTGTGCACGTCTTGATAGCATAGTTATAAGTATATTGGTGGGACCAGTATATTCGAACATGACTCATACTCGATTCAGTCATACGGTATTCACTCTCGGAGAGTCGATGACGAATCGAAAGGTTGTGATAGTATACGTGGACCTTTGACTTGAGGGTTCAGTAGAAGATGTGTCTGTGACCTTTAGATTGTCATTAGAGTAGTTAGACTCATTTGCTTAATTGCTGAGTCGACCTCGAAGTGCGGACTATACGGGCAGGTAGCGGTCTCTACTGAACGCCAAGAAATGATTCTATCTCCTATTAGTGAGCAGGCGAATGTCCTATACGGTTAATGACAAATAAGATCATAAGTTTTTGGCCAAAGCATTATGATATAGTCGTATTAGATACACTATTAATCAGTCGGTTTTGATTTGTATTAACACATGTATAGAGTTTAGTCAACAGTAGGGTTTGACATTACCGTGACTTGAAGACTTGACCGGGACATCTGATGAAGGGTCTATACGTATATAGTATTCACAACATAATGGTTCTGGAATGATTCGTTCATTCGTTCTCAGTCGGGGTTTACAGTGCGGCCCGCTAGGCTGGCTAAGTGCTGCCCGCACTCATTGGTTCCTCCCAATGCCGGCTGAGACGAACCTACGGAGTCGCGCAATAGGATCATTGATGGATAAATGTGAATTAATAATCTATCTTATAATATTAGATATTAGATATCTAAGTTTGATTTATTGGATAAATCAAATAGCAGTCTTATGAATTGTAAGTAGGTTACTCGGTGATTACTTTAATTCATAAATTATATTTCTTAGAGAAATATATATTTGTGTTTGATATAATTAATTAATTGGATTAATTAATTAGTCCAAACACATTGGAAATAAAACGGATTCGTTTGACGAACATCCGATACACAAGGGATTCGTTTTGACGAACATCCAGTACACGAGCCGAGTAAATTCGACCCGTCTTCTTGGAAATTTCCCTTAAGGCCGTCCCCCTCCCTCTCTTGTCTCTTTTAAACTTATTTTATGTCACTAGGTGACATATGTGAGGTGTATTTGATACCCTCAATCTTGTGTTAAAGGAAGACTTTCATTTTTTTTTATAAATAAAAGTCTTTAAAAAGGAGAGAGGACAACTTCTTCTTTTAAGAACTCAAAATCACGAATTTGAGTGAGAGAGTAAGGTTGAAAACTTCATCTTGATCTTAGAGACAAGATATAAGAAGAATACATTGAGAGAGAAAATTCCTACAAGCTTCCCTAGCCGCATTCTTGAAGAAAGGAAGCTTGTCGATTTTTCCATCAAGTTCCGGCGTGTGAAGTAGAGGCATCTTGCTTTAGGTGCTTGGAACGAAGGGCTCTTCATCATCATCATCATAATCATACGAAGGTTTTTCAGAGACATCATAGGTATGGGACCTTGATTCCTTGATCTTCGTATTTTTCTTTTCGTATATACGTTACTTGATCGATCCTCTTAGGGATTCCGTTATTCTTCCGCTGCGTTTATTTTCTGTGGAATCCCAACAACTTTGCCCTTGGGTTGCGCTAATTGTTGGGATAATATGTGGTTTATCCCCCAAAACCAAGAGTGCATCGGCATACGGCATGACTAGGGTTTGAGTGTCACGCATGTACTCGAGCCCGAGTATTAATTTGTAGTCATCCATCTCCACAACAGATAGGTCGGCCCTACCTTCGAAGGCTCCTACCTTAATTCGAACAGACTTGGCAATCCCCGTTATTGGTTTTGCCGGAGAGTTTATGGCTTTAACTCGACCTGCTCCTTTCTCTAACAACAGTCCAAGTCTCTCCACTTCGGTGCTCGCCAGATAATTATGGGTGGCACCCGAGTCTATCATAGCACGAATATTTTTCCCATTGATTTTAACATCAACAAACATTAATCCCTTCTTTTTCTTATCGGGACCACCTATCGTGAGAGCAGGTACGGGTTTTCTAGCTTTTGTCGGCACTCTTACCTTAGCTGTCACCTGATGGGTTAACGAGTTGCACCATTGATTGATGGCCCCAAGGTTTTCCTCATCTTCCGATCTTCCTTCATCATCTGGAACTTGCAACTCTTCTTTCGGTTGCGAACTCGATTCTGTGGCGCTTGTTAAGGCGCTCAAAAGTTGCCTCTTCGGACAATTAGTGAGAAAATGAGGCCCATCACATAGGAAACATTTAACGATCCGTTGGGAAGGGGCCTGCTGACCTTCTGTAGGTTTGCTACGATTCGTGCTCCCATATGAACTTCCTTGAGTATAGGTTTGCCGATCCCCTACACTCCGACTCAAGTTAGGTTTGAACGGTCTTGGCATTACACTTCGGGACGGTGTCATGTTTGTTGTTACGGGACGATCCTTTCAAGGTTCCGACGTGTAATCCATTAATCTTTCTGCCGCTCCCATGGCGGTACTGAGGTCTGTGACTCGTTGGCGCAGAAGCTCCGTACGAGCAAATGGTTTCAACCCTTCCAGGAACGTAAACAACCGGTCATTCTCCGACATATCGCTAATGTGTAACATATGTGTCGAAAATGCCTTCACGTAATCTCGAATAAGACCGGTGTGCTTCAAATCTCGCAAGGCCCTTCTTGCATTGTACTCAACATTCTCTGGGAAGAATTGTTGCCTGATGGCTTCTCGCAGTTGTTCCCAAGTGTCAATTCTTACTCGTTGAGCCTGAATGTCCGCATATTTGGTGCGCCACCACAATTTGGCATCATCGATCAAATACATTGTGGCGGTTGACACCTTTCTCGCTTCGTCCAAAACATTAGCGGCATGGAAGTATTGTTCCATGTCGAATAAGAAGTTCTCAACTTCCTTGGCATCTCGGGTTCCACTATAGGAACTTGGTTCGGGGATCCAAATTCTCGTAATAGGTTCTTGAGCAACATGGGGTGTGTTGTTCACTGCTCTTTGAAGCAATCCAATCTGGATACTCATTGCTTCCATCTCGCATCTCATTTCAGCCGTATTGTTGGCTCCAATTGCCTCTGCAAGGGTTCGGCAGACTTCTCTGCATTCGCCCAACTGGGCTCGGAGGTCTTCATTCTCCGCCTCGAGGGTCTCGACCTTCTCCTCCAAGGTCTCGACAACATATCTCAATCTAGAGCACTCTTGCTCTAGATTATCGAATTGGGCTTTAGAGGCCTCGGCCTCTTTCCTCTTTCCGTCATCCTTTTTCTTGCCCTGCTTTCTAGGGACTTCCGTCTCGTTACCCGATTCCATTCTTTCGACCTTGACCGGGGCTCCGATACCACATGTCACGGGGCGCTTATAGTTTGTATATAATGTACGCGCACCGTGCGGCTAGTAGTCAATTTACCCGACTACGTCCGCCTAACTCGTTCGAGCGTTGGTGCTAATGCGACGCAATCACGCCGAGGCGTTTTAGTGGCACAGCAAAATTGAAGACGAAAATCGATTTGTATTAATACATTGAACGATTACAATAGGCAACAATGATTACAAGCATACACGGATAGGAGGGTCTCAGCAAACTAGCCAATTCGTACTACAACTCTTCAGTACACTCTTCCCCCCTATAATAGGCTTAGAAAAATAAAGGCTAATGACAACAGTGGATATTGAAAAGCTGAGCAACCACTAACTAGCTATTACAACACTAACTAGCTTACAAGGAAAATAAAGTAAAGCCCTACACTATAGATGATAACTTGAAGTGCGATGAGGCTCTGCGTCCCACAAAGCTGCAAGTGGGCCCCATGAATGGCCGTTGATCAGGTAATACCGCCTGGGGTCGCGGGCATCCCGTGACACTGTGGCATTTTTCGACCAAACCGACTGTACCGGGTGCCGTGGCACACTCCGGCCGAGCCGCGGCACACTGCCGACCACTGGGAGCCATTTTTGGGCCTGTGCCGCGGCACACTGTGCAGCCTATTTATGGCCCTGCAGAACGGTTTTTGGCCATTTTTCTCACTCGTTTTCTTCCCTTCCGCGGCTGGAGCTTGACTAATCATGGAGAGATGTTGTTGGACAATCAATCCATGAAGTTTTGGAGTTCATATCATCAATCATCCATCCTATAACACCCTCCGATCTACCGAATCAGGTCAGATTTCCTAGAAATCTAGTTTTGGGGAATTTTGGTGTTTTGGTTGTTTTCGTCCGATTAATCCGATTTAACTTAGGATTATGATGTATTGATGATTATTTAGATGTATTATATCATTTCCCTTGTTATTCCTTGGTTGGATCGTATCGATTCGTTGTTTTGGTCAAGTTCTTGTTCGACGCCTTGAAGGTGTCCGGTAGAATGTCATAGAGGGGTTTTCGGGCGTTCTACGATTATTCTTAATCGTATGATCGTTGATTTATTAATTGTATGATGTTAGGGTCGTGTTTCTTGCGAATAAACCGTGTTGAACCCTTCCGTTCATCGTCGTCTTCCTTTTCGATAGCATCGGGCGTTTCGAAGCTTTCCGATTGAGCCGTGTTCGTCGGAATACTTGCGTGCCAATTTCGAGGCAAGTACCTTGCCCATAATTTTCTCGTTTTATGGATATGATGATCGGTGGTCGTCTTGATGTGTTTGTTTGGTTATTTGAAATGAAGTTCCAAAGGATTTCGGTTTGGCCTCGTTAAAGGCTTTCTTTCAAAACGCTTGTGTTTTGTGAATGGTGTTTTGAGAATTGATTATGATTTGATTATTTTGAACGTTGAAGGATTTTATGATGATACTCCTATTGTTTAAAGTTATAGAATCGTGTATTCCGTATTTAATCTTGTTATTGTATTTTTGAAGAGTTTGGTAATGGTGTCGAGTTAATGGCCATCTCTAGTGAGTATTCTTAATGAACTTACATTCTTAGCATGTTAGTATTGCATGAGTAACGTGTGTGTGTGTGTATGCTCACTACGGGTTAGATCCGACGGGGTCTCGGTAGGGGTCCACGGAGGGGTGGATCCGCGAGCTTGCTTTTAACCACTATGGGTTAGATCCGACGGGGTCTCGGTAGGGGTCCACGGAGGGGTGGATCCACGGTTAATTGTGGTGCATTTTGCAAATGTGATTTGATTATGGCATTTCCGAAAATGAGTGCTTTTGAACGGTTTTCATGATTGCATGCATTGACTAAGTGTGTAAGAGGTAAGTTGTTCGTTTGGCTTACTTGGCTAGGATGGCACTAGAGTATTTTGTTGTTTGTGTTAAATCCTTTATTTGTGGATTTTGATGTTGGGAGACGAACCTTGTGGTCGTTCTTGTGTACTGTGAGTTGATGAGATTGGGGCTAAAATCCCAACGTTTTTGTAAAGGTCATTTGACGGATTTGGGGCTAAAATCCCAACGGTTTGGTAAAGGTTATTTTACGGAAAGTAAACTTTTGGGGCGGTGACCCCTTTTGTCTTTTGGATTTTGAAAAGTAGGATTTGATAATCCTAAATTGTTTTCTATTAAAACTCTCGATGGCATTCTAAACCGTTTTATAAATTATTTCCATTGATTTATGATATTTCGATTTTGAAAGGTTTTCTCAAACTCTTGCCTCGGGAAGTACTTTTCGTTTCGTTTGGATCTTTGAGGATTCCTGGTTATTGTTATTCGTGGAATGTGAATTGTATGGTTCGTATTTGCACTTTGTACTTGCACTAGCAAAACAGTGGAGTTTTGCTAACCCCCGAGTATTCGGGGGGTGGATGTCTATTTTTGCATTCAGGTTTTGGAGCATAAAACAGGGTCGGCACGAAGGATGATGAAAGATGAACGATACTAATCACACGAGGATCCGTCGATGTCGTATTGGTCTAGTTGTATTTTCTTTTCCGCTGCAGTATATTTTCCCCGTTGTACGGGAGTTTATTGTATTTTGACCCCTGCGTGGGTATATGTTGTAATTGAGTTGAATATTTTTACTGAAAGACCAAGTCGGTCTACTGAGTCATTTTAGCCTTAAAGGCGATGTTTAGATGTTTGATTTTAGTTATCAGCCTGGTAGATCCTCGAGGAGAGGGTCTACGGCGTGTAATATCCCTGAGTGGATTGGGGGTGTTACATAAATGGTATCAGAGCTTAGGTTGAGGAAATCTAGGCTGTCGGGTCAAGTCGTGTTGTTTGAGTCTTGTTTCGTCGGATTTTATCTGACTGAGTCGTGTCGCGACGCGTCGTTTGAGTTTGTTGGTCGTGATTAGTATCGTGTGGCGATCATCATCTTCGTGCGACCTGTGGAAGTAAGTCTCCCTTCTTTGTGTTGTGCCTCGTGTGACACGAGCTATTTTTATGATTATTTGTTAAGCGGTGGAATCCTTATGTGAATTTTGATTTCACGATATGTATTTAGTCGACTCTCGTATTTGATTTATACGAGGAGTGTCGTCGCTTGTGATGTCTTTATATTGTTGTTTTTGTCTGTTGCTGATGATTTCCGAATCGATTTGCACGTTTTACAAGTTCTCTTGTGGAGGCTTTATGCTTATACGCGTTCGACTTGTTCACTAGCCAGTGCGGGAGAGTCCTTAGAGGCCTCGAATGGGGTCATTGGTTTGTTCTGAATGTGGTATTTTTTTTCGTTTATTTCCGTTTAAAGACATGTATTGTCTTGATTTTAAACGTTTTGATGCGTGTACTAGGAGTTGTTTCAGTGAACGTCGATATGCGTGAGTTTTGGGCATTCTGGCCTATTGGATTTTTGAAAACCTTGAGTATCTTAGAAAAATAAATTTTGAGACATATTTTTTTTTCAAATGAGTTATTTTCTTGTGGTACATCCAAGGTGCCACAATATATTTCAAAAAAATTTTTTCTGCCTCGAGGACCAAAATGTTTTGAGATATTTTCAATGTTTTAGAAACACTTTTATTTAGACCCGAGGGTCGAATTTCTGAAAGTTTCCACTAAGGGTAAGAGTGTCCTCATTTTTATCAAATGCGAAATGGTTCTCCAAAGTCTCGATAACGATGTTTCACGTTTGTACTTTTTGAAAGGTGATACTCAAGATCAATCGGTGTTCTTATAAATTATTTTCAAAATGAGGTTTTCGTTTTTAAAACCTATCCATTCCCGTTTGAGGGCTGGGTATATATGTATGATGTCCGCGTTGTCATTTTGATGTTTGCTCCCGAGTATGACCGAATTGGCGGTGTGAGCGTTGAGTTGTTTTCCACACATTTGTTGTGTTAGCCCCTTGTGAGAGGCGGGATGTTGGTGTTGAATATTGTCGCCTCTTGGTGATTTCTGCGTTGTCGCGCATGTGCGAGTTGTTAGAGATTGGGTTTTTATGGCCGTGTGCATCGGTGATCGTTCCGTTATGTGTCGGTTGTTTAATGTCTTGTTACCTTGCTCCTGTTTTTGTGAATTTCGTGGATGAGGTCAGAGGTAATACCCGTACTATTTTGACTTCTGTATTTTCTCTTTCTCCATTCTTTCGACTCGCTCGTATTCGTTGATACTTTCTGAACTTGTTCTGTTTTCGGTTTCATCGTCCGAACGAACTGTGATCTTGTTGTGGGTTGAACTGGTATCGCTGTGATTTTTTTTGAGTTCGGTTCGATTCTTGTGAACCTTGTTCGGAAGTGACATCATCTGGATCTATTAGTTCCTTTATTCGAAGTGGATCGGATTTGGAACTCCTGTGTTTTCGACTATGTCGACTCGTTTATGTTCGTTGACATTTTCTGAACTTTCCCTATCCCTTGCTTTTGTTGATCGAACGAGGGTGGTGTTGTTTCGGAATAACTCGTTTCTCGTTGTGACTTTTCAATCGCTATTTCCTTTCCGGTGGATCTTATGGGAATGCATGTCTTGTAGTTCTCACCAGATCATCCTGGGAGTTGTTGTTTGAATTTTATTATCCTTCGTGTTTCGGACATGATTGTTCGATTTTTGTTGTCTCGGTCGTTTGTTTGTTCGGTTTTTGTCCTCGTTTCGTGATTTTTGAGCATTCAGGCTCCTTCCTAATTTCCTTAAGTTCGAGAAATTAATCTCATTTTCGATCTTCCAACCCTTTGGCGGTGGAATTTCGTATTTCTTCAGCGTTTGGCTCGCGTCTGGATTGATGAACAGTTGGGTTGGTCAATCGTATTGATTTTCGTTCGTTGTGTTTTGTGATTGTTCGGATAATTGACTTGATTGTATTATCCATTTGATGACGCTTGTCACTTGTTGGTTTTATTATATCCCTAACGGCGACGTTGTGTTGGTCGTCGTGGAGCGTATTTTCATGCCGTATATTCCTTTGTGTTGCTTGTAACGTTTCGCCGATGGGCGTAAGTTACGTGTTTCCTTGCGTATCTCGTTGAGTTTTCCTGGCGGGATATTGCTTCTCCCTACTTGTTTTAAGTTTCGGGACGAAACTTCTTTTAAGGAGGGTAGAATGTAATATCCACAATTTTCGATTTTCGGTAAATTTCTTTTTTCGGCCGGAGTCCGTTTTGACGACTCTATCATGACCGTTTCGTCATTTCGAGAATGATTAATTCTGCACTTTTTGTAATCCGAGTTCGTTTCGGTATCGTTTTGTTGAGTTCCGAGCTTTTTAGCGACTTTTCCGCACTTGAGTTCGATTCTTGCGAATCTCGTCCGAAACTGTTGTTTCGAGTTTCTCGTAAGTTCATTTTATGTTATTATTCATGTTGCGAGCTTTGGTTTGGTGTTTCGATCGCGTATCGTGATTTTCGGACGTTTTGGGCCATTTTCGTAATTTCCCAAAGTTTTGGGTAATTACTTCCGTTGTTGAATTCCGAGCCTTCGGGTGGTCGGAAGTGTGTGTTCTCTTAGCTCTTAGATTCTTCTTTGCGAGTACGTCGTAACCGTATCATCGATTTGTATTCAGGTTCGGGTTTCGGGGTCGTTCGGGCCGTCGGAGTTGGCCCCAGCCGAGTCATGGCCGGGCAACCTGGGCCCAGGCCGGCACTGGCCGAGTCACGGCCGGTAGTGCTCGGAAGCTTCTGGCCGAGTCACGGCCGGCAGTGCTCGGCAGTTTCTGGCCGAGCAGTCCGTGGGCCGCGGCACATGCTGGCTGTAATATCCGCAATTTCGAATTTCGGTAATTTTCTTTTTTTCGGCGGAAGTCCGTTTTGACGACTCGCTCATGACCGTTTCGTCATTCCGAGAATGATTAATTCTGCACTTTTTGTCATCCGAGTTCGTTTCGGTATCGTTTTGTTGAGTTCCGTGCTTTTTAGTGACTTCTCCGCATTTGAGCTCGATTCTTGCGAATCTCGTCCGAAACTGTTGTTTCGAATTTCTCGCAAGTTCATTTGATGTTATTATTCATGTTGCGAGCTTTGGTTCGGTGTTTCGATCACGTATCGTGATTTCCGGGCATTTTGGGCCATTTTTGTAATTTCCCAAAGTTTAGGGTAATTACTTCCGTTGTCGAATTCCGACACTTCGGGTGGTCGGAATCATGTGTTCTCTTAGCGTTTGGATTCGTCTTTGCGAGTACTTCGTAACCGTATCTTCGATTTTTACTCAGGTTCGGGTTTCGGGGTCGTTCGGGCCGTCGGAGTGGCCACGGCCGAGTCACGGCCGGAGCAGGGCTGGCTGGCGAGTTACGGCCGTAAGGTGCGATTACGGCCGTGCGTGTGCGATTACGGCCGTAAGGCGTGATCGGTACGGCCGTATGGCGCTGGCGGCTTCTCGACGAAGGCCGTTCTGGCCGTAATGTGTGCGAGTTACGGCCGTAAGTGTCCATTTAGTCTTTGGCGGATTTTTGACGAATGCCGTTCTACGGCCGTAAGGCTGCCGAGTACGGCCGTAAGGAACCGAGTTACGGCCGTAAGACACTTCTTGTTCTGGCCGTAACCTGCCGCTATATATAGCACGGCTCGGCCAGACTTCATTTTCTTCTCGTTTTTCCCACTTCCTTCCTCCTCTTCCGCGGTTGGAGACTTATGGATCATGGAGGCATGTTGTCATACATCCAATCCATGAAGTTCTTGAGTTTATAACATCAATCAATCATCCGGTAACCTCCTCCGATCTACCGAATCAAGGTTAGATTTCTTGAAATCTAGTTTTGGGGAATTTGGGTATTTTGGTTGATTTCGTCCGTTTAATCCGATTTAACTTAGGATTATGATGGATTGATGATTATTTAGATGTATTATATCATTTCCCTTGTTATTCCTTGGTTGGATCGTATCGATTCGTTGTTTTGGTCGAGTTCTTGATCGACGCCTTGAAGGTGTCCGGTAGAATGTCTTAGAGGGGTTTTCGGACGTTCTACGATTATTCTTCCTCGTATGATCATTGATTTATTCATTGTATGATGTTAGGGTCGAGTTTCTTGTGAAGAAACCGCGTTGAACCCTTCCGTTCGTTTTCGTCTTCCTTTTCGATGACATCGGGCGTTTCGTAGCTTCCCGGTTGAGCCGTGTTCGTCGGACTACTTGCGTGCCGATTTAGAGGCAAGTACCTTGTCCATACAATTCTTGTTTTATGGATATGATAATTGGTGATCGTATTTATATGTTTGTTTGATTGTTTGAAACGAGTTTTCAAAAGATTCGATTAGCCTTGTTAAAGGCTTGCTTTCAAAATGCGTGTGTTTTGTGAATGGTGTGGTTTGAGAATGACTATGTGAACTCTATGGATATGTGTGGTGTTGATATTTCACTTGGTATTGCGTGTGGACGCATATTGTTTCATTTCGGTGCATTGTGGTTTGACGTGGTGTTTTGCTAAGTGTTTGATGCCTCTGGGTGGATTGTTTGGATATCCTTGTTGTGATATGTTATTTGTGCATGATTGTTTCGCTCACCGTGGGTTGGTTCGACGGGGCCACGGCGGGAATCCAATGGTAGAGCCCTGGATTCATGAGTGGTGAATGTATTTTACTCACCGTGGGTTGGTTCGACGGGGCCACGGCGGGAGTCCAATGGTAGAGCCCTGGATTCACGAGTAAAAACTTCACAGGTTGGTGTATATTTAGTGAATGTACTTTACTCACCATGTGTTGGTTCGACGGGGCCACGACGGGAGTCCAATGGTAGAGCCCTGGATTCACGAGTAAAACTTCACGAGTTGATATTGATTTTTATGTCCGTCGAGGACACGTGACGTGGGTTTTAACCCTGTGAATTCTTGTCGGTTTTCTATTTGCGAAAACAAAACCTTTGGGCTGTGACCCCTGTTGATTTTTGGAAAGAGAAGGATTCGGAAATCCTAAATTGTTTTCTATTAAAACTCTCAATGGCATTTTAAACTGTTTTATAAATTATTTCCCTTGATTTGTGATCTTTCAGTTTCGGAATGTTTTACCAAACTCATGCCTCGGGAAGTGCTTTTCGTTACGTTTGGAACTTTGAGGATTCCTGATTATTATTGTTCTTGGAACTTGTATTGTATGGCTCGTATTTTTGCACTTGTTCTTGCACTAGCAAAACAGTGGAGTTCTGCTAACCCCCGAGTATTCGGGGGGTGGATGTCTATTTTTGCATTCAGGTTTTGGAGCATAGCACAGGGGCGGCACGAAGGATGATGAGAGATGAACGATACTAATCACACGAGGATCTGTTGATGTCGTTTTGGTCTAGTTGTATTTACTTTTCCGCTGCAGTATCTTTTCCCCGTTGTACGGGAGTTTATTGTATTTGACCCCTGCGTGGGTATGTGTTTGGAATTGAGTTGTATGTTATTATTGAAAGACCAAGTCGGTCTACTGAGTCATTTTAGCCTTAAAGGCGAGGTTTAGATGTTTGATTTTAGTTATCAGCCTGGTAGATCCTCGAGGAGAGGGTCTACGGCGTGTAATATCCCTGAGCGGATTTGGGGGTGTTACATAAATGGTATCGGAGCTTAGGTTGTGGAAACCTAGGCTGTCGGGTCAGTGGTGTCTGTTGAGTTTTGTCTTGTCGGATTTTGTCTGACTAAGTCGTGTCGCGACGCGTCGTCTGAGTTTGTTGGTCGTGATTAGTATCGTGGGCGATCATCATCTTCGTGCGACTTGTGGCTGTAAGTCTCCCTTCTTTGTGTTGTGCCTCGTGTGTCACGAGCTATTTTATGATTATTTGATTAGTGACGGAATCCTCTTATGGATTTTGATTTCTTGATATGTGGTTATTTAACTCTCATATTTCGTTCATATGAGGAGTAATGTTGTTCGATTGTGTATGTTGAACCGTATTTCTTTTATCCACTGCGTGAGTTCTTTTGTAATGACTTTCGGTATTTTACCGACTGAGTTTTATTTCGAAAATCGATTCCCTTAACCGAGTTTTTGGCATTATGGCCTTGATCGTTTTGGCGAAATTCTTATGACGGTATTTAGCATTTTGTAAATGGCTTCTGTGAGTTTTTGAAATATTACCGTCATCGGCCTTTTTGGCATTTTTGTAAATGGTTTTATCTTGGTGGGTTCCGGCGTGGGACCCACGGCGCTATAAAGTTTTGTGTAATTACCTGAAATTTTTGGGCATTCTAGCCTTTTTGGCATCGTCCTTTTTCTTTGGCATTGAATTATTTTCGAAAACTTGAGTATCTTAGAAATAAATTTCGAGACGTACGTTTAAAATCAATTGTTTTCTCGCGGTACTTCCAGGGTGCCACAATATGTTTCAAAATTCTTCTACCTCGAGGACCAAAATGTTTTGAGATATTTTCAATGTTTTATAAACACTTTTACTTAGACCCGAGGGTCGAATATTCTGAAAGTTTTTCACTATCAGAAAGTGTCCTCATTTTTAACAAATGCGAAATGGTTTTCCAAAGTCTCGATAACGATGTTTCACGTTTTTACTTTTTTTTTTGAAAGATGATACTCGAGATCAACCGGTGTTTTTCTAAATTATTTTCAAGAGGTGGTTTTTATTTTTTTTTAAACCTATCAATTCCCGTTTGCGTTTGGGAATGTATGTATGATGTTTGTATTGTCGTTATGGTGTTTGCTCCCGAGTATGATCGAATTGGTGGCATGAACGTCGAGGCGTTGCCACGCATTTGTTGTACTAGCCCTCTGTGAGAGGTGTGGTATTTCTTGTTTTTCGCCTCGTGGTGATTTGCGTGTTGTCGCACGGTGTGAGTTGAAGCTTGAGTTTGTACGTTTGTGTACATGTGTGATTGTTTCATGATGGTTGTAATTATGTGCTGGTTATCGTTCGGGCCGTTGAGGTCGCCGAACGATACCGTCGTTGCTGTAGTGTTTGTGTGTGTATTACTTTACGATGGTAATCGTTGTATATGGTATGTGTTATGATTCTTTGTTGTGCTGAGATGGCATCTCCGCTATGTTGTTTTGCGACGTTATGCCCCATTGTATCTAGCATTTGTATTTTCGGTATGCCGAGCCGAGGCGTTTCAATAGTGATGTGCCGGGGCATGCACGTGTAATTTGTCCTTCTCGTCGATAACACATTTCGAGTGTGGACTCGAGGGTCACCGAATTCAGTTTTGCGAATTGGCTACCGAGACTTTCGGAGTTCGCGCTTCAGCACAGATATCAGAATCGGCTTTGAGAGGCCTTTGAAGGATGTTTCTGTCGATTGCCTGTTGTGTCGTCTCCTTGATTTCGTTATTGTGAGTAGCGGGGACGACCTTCTTTTATAAGAGGTCGAATGTAACACCCGTATTGTTTTTGGACTTCTTCATTTTCTCTTTCTCCAGTCTATCGATTCGCTCGTGTTCGTTGATACTGTCTGAACATGTTTTGTATTTCGGGTTCATCATTCGAACGAGCGTGGTATTGTTTCGGAATAGCTCGTTTGTCGTTGTGACTTTTCAATTTCTATTCCCTCTC
The DNA here is from genome assembly GCA_033398695.1 of Orobanche coerulescens. NCBI lineage: Eukaryota > Viridiplantae > Streptophyta > Magnoliopsida > Lamiales > Orobanchaceae > Orobanche > Orobanche coerulescens. The sequence goes on from CM065817.1 coordinate 138,304,559, forward strand.
ATGTGGATCTTATGTGAATGCATATGTTGTTGTTTTCACCGGATCATATATTGTCTCGAGTCGAGATGTGAACCTTGGAGTTGTTGTTTGAATTTTTATTGTTCTTCGTGATTCGAACATGATCGTTCGATTTTTGTTGTCTCGATCTTTGTGGTTCGATCGTTTGATTGTTCGGTTTTTGTTGATCTCGTTTCGTGATTGTTGAGCGTTCAGACTCCTTCCTAATTCCCTTAAGTTCGGGAAATTAGTCTCGTTTTCAATCTTCCAACCCTTGGGCGGTGGAATTCCGTATTTGTTCAGCGTGTGGCTCATGTTTTGATTGATATACCGTTGGGTTGGTCAATCGTATTGATTTTCGTTGGTTGTGTTTTGTGATTGTTCGGATAATCGACTTGATTGTATTATCTGTTTGATGAAACTTGTCACTTGTTGATTTTATTATGTCTCTACCGGTGGCATTGTGTTGGTCGTACTGGAGCGTGTTTTCACGCCGTATATTCCTTTGCGTTGCTTGTAACGTTTCGCCGATGGGCGTAAGTTACGCATTTCTTGTGTATCTCGTTGAGTTTTCCTGGCGGGGATATTGCTTCTCCCTACTTGTTTTAAGTTTCGGGACGAAACTTCTTTTAAGGAGGGTAGAATGTAATATCCGCAATTTCGAATTTCGGTAATTTTCTTTTTTTCGGCGGAAGTCCGTTTTGACGACTCGCTCATGACCGTTTCGTCATTCCGAGAATGATTAATTTTGCACTTTTTGTCATCCGAGTTCGTTTCGGTATCGTTTTGTTGAGTTCCGTGCTTTTTAGCGACTTTTCCGCATTTGAGCTCGATTCTTGCGAATCTCGTCCGAAACTGTTGTTTCGAATTTCTCGCAAGTTCATTTGATGTTATTATTCATGTTGCGAGCTTTGGTTCGGTGTTTCGATCACGTATCGTGATTTCCGGGCATTTTGGGCCATTTTTGTAATTTCCCAAAGTTTAGGGTAATTACTTCCGTTGTCGAATTCCGACACTTCGGGTGGTCGGAATCATGTGTTCTCTTAGCGCTTGGATTCGTCTTTGCGAGTACTTCGTAACCGTATCTTCGATTTTTACTCAGGTTCGGGTTTCGGGGTCGTCCGGGCCGTCGGAGTGGCCACGGCCGAGTCACGGCCGGGCGAGGCTGCTGGCGAGTTACGGCCGTAAGGTGCGATTCTGATGCATGCGTGTGCGATTACGGCCGTAAGGCGTGATCGGTACGGCCGTATGGCGCTGGCGGCTTCTGACGACGAAGGTGATTACGGCCGTAATGTGTGCGAGTTACGGCCGTAAGTGTCCCATTTAGTCTTGGCGATTTTAGCGAATGCCGGTTACGGCCGTAAGGCCTGCCGAGTACGGCCGTAAGGGACCGAGTTACGGCCGTAAGACACTGCTGGTTACGGCCGTAACCCTGCCGGCTATATATAGCCTGGGCTCGGCCAGACTTCATTTTCTTCTCGTTTTTCCCACTTCCTTCCTCCTCTTCCGCGGTTGGAGACTTATGGATCATGGAGGCATGTTGTCATACATCCAATCCATGAAGTTCTTGAGTTTATAACATCAATCAATCATCCGGTAACCTCCTCCGATCTACCGAATCAAGGTTAGATTTCTTGAAATCTAGTTTTGGGGAATTTGGGTATTTTGGTTGATTTCGTCCGTTTAATCCGATTTAACTTAGGATTATGATGGATTGATGATTATTTAGATGTATTATATCATTTCCCTTGTTATTCCTTGGTTGGATCGTATCGATTCATTGTTTTGGTCGAGTTCTTGATCGACGCCTTGAAGGTGTCCGGTAGAATGTCTTAGAGGGGTTTTCGGACGTTCTACGATTATTCTTCCTCGTATGATCATTGATTTATTCATTGTATGATGTTAGGGTCGAGTTTCTTGTGAAGAAACCGCGTTGAACCCTTCCGTTCGTTGTCGTCTTCCTTTTCGATGACATCGGGCGTTTCGTAGCTTCCCGGTTGAGCCGTGTTCGTCGGACTACTTGCGTGCCGATTTAGAGGCAAGTACCTTGTCCATACAATTCTTGTTTTATGGATATGATAATTGGTGATCGTATTTATATGTTTGTTTGATTGTTTGAAACGAGTTTTCAAAAGATTCGATTAGCCTTGTTAAAGCTTGCTTTCAAAATGCGTGTGTTTTGTGAATGGTGTGGTTTGAGAATGACTATGTGAACTCTATGGATATGTGTGGTGTTGATATTTCACTTGGTATTGCGTGTGGACGCATATTGTTTCATTTCGGTGCATTGTGGTTTGACGTGGTGTTTTGCTAAGTGTTTGATGCCTCTGGGTGGATTGTTTTAGATATCCTTGTTGTGATATGTTATTTGTGCATGATTGTTTCGCTCACCGTGGGTTGGTTCGACGGGGCCACGACGGGAATCCAATGGTAGAGCCCTGGATTCATGAGTGGTGAATGTATTTTACTCACCGTGGGTTGGTTCGACGGGGCCACGGCGGGAGTCCAATGGTAGAGCCCTGGATTCACGAGTAAAAACTTCACAGGTTGGTGTATATTTAGTGAATGTACTTTACTCACCGTGTGTTGGTTCGACGGGGCCACGACGGGAGTCCAATGGTAGAGCCCTGGATTCACGAGTAAAACTTCACGAGTTGATATTGATTTTTATGTCCGTCGAGGACACGTGACGTGGGTTTTAACCCTGTGAATTCTTGTCGGTTTTCTATTTGCGAAAACAAAACCTTTGGGCTGTGACCCCTGTTGATTTTTGGAAAGAGAAGGATTCGGAAATCCTAAATTGTTTTCTATTAAAACTCTCGATGGCATTTTAAACTGTTTTATAAATTATTTCCCTTGATTTGTGATCTTTCAGTTTCGGAATGTTTTACCAAACTCATGCCTCGGGAAGTGCTTTTCGTTACGTTTGGAACTTTGAGGATTCCTGATTATTATTGTTCTTGGAACTTGTATTGTATGGCTCGTATTTTTGCACTTGTTCTTGCACTAGCAAAACAGTGGAGTTTTGCTAACCCCCGAGTATTCGCGGGGTGGATGTCTATTTTTGCATTCAGGTTTTGGAGTATAGCACAGGGGCGGCACGAAGGATGATGAAAGATGAACGATACTAATCACACGAGGATCTATTGATGTCGTTTTGGTCTAGTTGTATTTACTTTTCCGCTGCAGTATCTTTTCCCCGTTGTACGGGAGTTTATTGTATTTGACCCCTGCGTGGGTATGTGTTTGGAATTGAGTTGTATGTTATTATTGAAAGACCAAGTCGGTCTACTGAGTCATTTTAGCCTTAAAGGCGAGGTTTAGATGTTTGATTTTAGTTATCAGCCTGGTAGATCCTCGAGGAGAGGGTCTACGGCGTGTAATATCCCTGAGCGGATTTGGGGGTGTTACACTGGCAGGTCCGCGGCACACTCTGTGGCATTTTTCGGCCAAACCGACTGTACCGGGTGCCGCTGTAACACCCCCAATCCACTCAGGGATATTACACGCCGTAGACCCTCTCCTCGAGATCTACCAGGCTGGTAACAACATTTAACATCTCGACAATGCCTTCAAGGGAAAAATGACTCAGTAGACCGAGTTGGTCTTTCAATAAATACATACAACTCGAATACAACTCATGCCCACGCGGGGGTCAAAATACAACCACACCCGTACAACGGGAAAAATATAGAAGCGGAAAATAAAGTACAACTAAACCAATACGACATCACGGGTCCTCGTGTGATTAGTATCGTTTATCTTTCATCATCCTTCATGCCGACCCTGTGCTCTGCTCCAAAACCTGAATGCAATACAGACATCCACCCCCCGAATACTCGGGGGTTAGCAAAACTCCACTATTTTGCTAGTGCAAGTATAAAATACGAAAACGAGCCATACATATCATACTCCATGGAACATGTTAATCATAAACATACTTCCCGAGGTAAATCACTTAATCAAAACGGTTAAATCGAAAGATAGGGGTAAACCCAATATACATCTTGTGAAAACATTTTACGATCTCGGGAGTTTTGAAAACATTTGGGATTTTAAGAATTCTCAAACCTTTCAAAAACATTTAGGGACACAGCCCAAAAGTCATTTTCCCAAAACATAAATTCGATAACAACAAATGGGGTCCACGACCCGATCATACCATAACAACCTGTTTCCACAGATTATTCGCGTCCCGTGCTAGCAAGCCACGGACCTCAGATGCTCCCGTAGAACAAACCCGAGTGAATAACCCACAGGGAAACTATATCAAATCACATGTCACCGTAACCGCAATCACGTGACTACAAGCACATATACGTAGATAATCAAACCACAACCATAAGTTATCCCGGCATCGCGCTAACAAGCCACGAACCTCGGAGTCCCCGCAAGACATACCCGATGATAACCCCACAAGTTATCTCGGCATCGGGCTAACAAGCCACGAACCTCGGAGTCCCCGCAAGACATACCCGGATTGGATAACCCTACGGTCACGCCCGACCCATACTAGCAAGTATGGATCCCGGAGATTCAACAATCCTACCCGGAGGCACATCACATACATCAAGCACACAACAATAATCACTTATCAAGCCAAACAACATTAAGCATCACAACCTCCTTTCAAGGAGTAACAACTAATATCACACACATTACGTTCTTACCGAAC